>CM077673.1:42769240-43974240 GCA_039707655.1 Elymus sibiricus | reverse complement strand
CCTTGATTATTGCGCCGTAACCATGGAAAATCTTCATCATTTAACATGATGCTTGGGTCAGTCTTCACTGCGACGGGAGGAATTTCATCAAACTTTTCATAATCTTTTGACATGTCTGTCTTGTCCTTCACTCCCACAATTTTCTTTTCCCAGAAAGAACTATGTGGCGCTTTGGCTCATCGGATGATGTATCCACTTTCTTATCTTTCCTTTTTCTCGGTTTGGTAGACATGTCCTTCACATAGAAAACTTGCGCCACATCATTGGCTAGAACGAATGGTTCGTCTGTGTGCCCAAGATTGTTGAGATCCACTGTTGTCATTCTGTACTGCGGGTCTAACATTACCCCTCCTCCAGTTAGATTGGCCCATTTGCACCAGAACAAAGGGACCTTCAAATCACCTCCATAGTCAAGTTCCCATATCTCCTCTATGTAACCATAATATGTGTCCTTTTCCTTGGTGTTTGCCGCATCGTCAAAGCGAACACCACAGTTTTGGTTGGTGCTCTTTTTATCTTGGGCGATCGTGTAAAATGTATTCCCATTTATCTCGTACCCTTGGAAAATCAATATAGTCGAAGATGGTCTCTTGGCCAACAAGTACAAGTCATCTTCAACATTGTCGTCATTCATGAGATGTGTTCGCAACAAACCGCCGAAAGCCTCAATGTGTGTACGTTGAATCCAGGGGTCAGACTTCTCCGGGTTCTTCGAGCGTATAATATCCATGTGTTCCTCGATATATGGGGTGACCAAGGTAGAATTCGTTGTCCTTTGGAAGCTTATTCTTCATTATTTTTAGCAACTTTTCAAATGCCTTGTCAGCTACACCATTCTCTGCCTTCCATTGCAACAATTCGAGTGTGGTACCGAGCTTTGTGTTGTCATCTTCGCAATTTGGGTACAACCCTTTTTTGTGATCCTCTAACATGCGCTGCAACTTCAACTTCTCCTTTTCATTTTCGCAGTTTCTCTTTGCATCAGCAATGGCCCGACCAAGATCATCAGCGGGCTCATCTGATGCCTCAGCTTCTTCTTCTTCATTCTCTTCCCCCATTGTAGTAAAATCATATTCAGGACACCCAGGATAGTTGTCGTCATCCTCTTCTTCTTCATTCTCTTCCATTAGAACCCCTCTTTCTCCGTGCTTGGTCCAACAATTATAGCCGGACATGAAACCGGACGTAAACAGGTGGACGTGAATCTGTTTTGAGCTAGAGTAAGTCTTATCATTCTTACACACACCACATGGACAACACATAAAACCATCCCGCTTGTTTGCCTCAGCCGCAAGCAAAAAACTCTGCACGCCATTAATGAACTGGGGAGAGCGTCGGTCAACGTACATCCATTGCCGGTTCATCTTCATTACACAACACCGAGAAGACCAAATTAATACAAGTTCATTCACGCTTATTCTCATAAAACAACATAAAAGTATCTAGCTAAAACATTTTAAATGCAACAACAAATGCGATCAAAATCGTAACTAAGGTAAAAATTGATCCAACAGCATAATGATACCAAGCCTCTTTATTAATGGCATATTTTCTAATCTTTCTAATCTTCAAGCGCATTGCATCCATCTTGATCTTGTTATCATCGACGACATCGGCAACGTACAACTCCAATTTCATCTTCTCCTCTTCAACTCTTTTCAATTTTTCTTTCAAATCCTCGTTTTCTTTTTCAACTAAATTTAACTTCTCGACAATAGGGTCGGTTGGCATTTCCGGTTCAACTACCTCCTAGATAAAAATATCTATGTCAACTTGATGGGCATAATTGTCATTAACACGAAATGCAACAAATAGTTATAAAAGAGAATATACCACATCTGAATCATAAACCGGACGAGGGCCAACGGGCACGGATATCATAACCATGGCACTATATATAACAACAACCATAAAAGTAAGAAAACTATGCAAGTAACTATCTAAATCATACAAATACGATTTTATTTATAAAAATGATAAGAACACAAGAAGAGGCTCACCAAGGTGGTGCCGGCGACCGGACGGTGCGGTCGATCGACGGTGGTTAGGACGGGGACGAGAAGGCACACTAAGTAAACCACACCTACACATATGCAAACTAAGGAGTTAATTTGAGCTCAAATTGCATATAAATCAAAAAAACTATCACATAATTACATCCAAACTAAAACACACAAATCACTATACTTATAAAGCATTGCACGAGCTGATCTAGCAATAAGAGATGAAAGGAAAAAGTTGCTAACCTTTGTGAACACTTGGATGGATTGGGGTGCCTCAAATCTTGACAAATCTTGGCAAAAATGGAGGGAGGAGCTCGAGCTAGGGGAAGAACAGAGAGGGGAATTCGAATGGAGAAAACAGAGAAATCGAGTCGGGCTGGACGAAGGGTTTATATAGGGAAAGCTTTAGTCCCGGTTCGTTATAAAAACTGGGACTAAAGGTCCAACTATAGTCCCGGTTTGTATCACAAACCGGGACTAAAAGGGCTCGTCGGGGCCCCTGGCTGACACCAGCCTGCCACCACCCCTTAAGTCCCGGTTTGTAATACAAACCGGGACTATAGGTCTCGAATAAACCGGGACTAATTGTTGGGGAACGGAGCATGAATTTCAAAAAATTTCCTACGCTCACACAAGATCTATCCATGGAGATGCATCGCTACGAGAGGGGAGATTGTGTCTACGTACCCTCGTAGACCGTTTAGCGGAAGCGTCTCACAACGCGGTTGATGTAGTCGAACAATCCTTCGAGCTCCACCGATCGAGTACCGAACGTACGGCACCTCCGAGTTCTACACACGTGCAGCTCGGTGACGTTCCTCGCCTTCTTGATCCAGCAAGACGTCGAGGAAGTAGATGAGTTCCGTCAGCACGACGGCATGGCGATGGTGACGGTGAAGTAATCTCGGCAGGGCTTCACCTAAGCTCTCCAAAAATATGACCGAGGGTGTAAACGGTGGAGGGGGGGCGCCGCACACGGCTAACAATGAATCGTGTTCTTTGGGGTGCCCCCTTGCCCCCGTATATAAAGGATGAGAGGGAGGAGGCCGGCCCCCTAGGGGTGCGCCAAGTGTGGGGAGTCCTACTAGGACTCCTTAGTCCTAGTAGGATTCCACCTCCCATACGGAGTAGGAAAGGGGGAAGGGAGAGGGAAAGGAAAAAGGGGGCTGCGCCCCCTCCCCTAGTCCAATTCGGTTTGGGCAAGGGGGGGGCGCGCGCCTCCTCACGTGGCCTGCCTCTCCTTTTCCCGTATGGCCCAATAAGGCCCATTACTTCTCCCGGTGAATTCCCGTAACTCCCCGGTACTCCGAAAAATATCCGAATCACTCGGAACCTTTCCGACGTCCGAATATAGCCTTCCAATATATGAATCTTTACCTCTCGACCATTTCGAGACTCCTCGTCATGTCCATGATCTAATCCGGGACTCTGAACAAACTTTGGTCACCAATCACATGACTCATATAATACTAAATCGTCATCGAACCTTAAGCGTGCGGACCCTACGGGTTCGGGAATGATGTAGACATGACCGAGACGGCTCTCCGGTCAATAACGAACAGCGGAACCTGGATGCTCATATTGGTTCCTACATATTCCACGAAGATCTTTATCGGTCGAACCTCATATGACAACATACGTTGTTCCCTTTGTCCGGCGGTATGTTACTTGCCCGAGATTCGATCGTCGGTATCCAATACCTAGTTCAATCTCGTTACCGGCAAGTCTCTTTACTCGTTCCGTAATACATCATCTTGCAACTAACTCTTTAGTCACGGTGCTTGCAAGGCTTCTGTGATGCTGTATTACCGAGAGGGCCCAGAGATACCTCTCCGATAGTCGGAGTGACAAATCCCAATCTCGATCCATGCCAACTCAACAAACACTTTCGGAGATAACTGTAGTGCACCTTTATAATCACCCAGTTACGTTGTGACGTTTGATACACCCAAAGTATTCCTACGGTATCCGGGAGTTGCATGATCTCATGGTCAGAGGAACGTGTATTTGACATAGTGAAAGCAATAGCAATAAACTGAACGATCATTTGCTATGCTAACGGTTGGGTCAAGTCCATCACATCATTCTCCTAATGATGTGATCCCGTTATCAAATGACAACTCATGTCCATGGTCAGGAAATCTTGACCATCTTTTGATCAACGAGCTAGTCTAGTAGAGGCTTACTAGGGACTCAGTATTTGTCTATTATCCACACATGTATTTAGTTTCCGGTCAATACAATTCTAGCATGAATAATAAACCATTATCATGAACGGAGAAATATGATAATAAACACTTTATTAATTGCCTCTAGGGCATATTTCCAACAGTCTCCCACTTGCACTAGAGTCAATAATCTAGTTTACATCTCCATGTAATTAACATCCAATCAGTTCTAGGGCTGATCATGTTTTGCTTGTGAGAGAGGTTTTAGTCAACAGGTCTGCAATATTCAGATCCGTGTGTTCTTGGCAAATCTCTACGTTATATGTAGATGCTGCTACCACACTCTGTTTGGAGCTACTCCAAAAAAATTCCCCACTATACTTATCCGGTCTGAGACTCATAGTCTTTCGGATCAGTGTTTAAAGCTTGCATCGACGTAACCCCTTACGACGAACTCTTTATCATCTCTATTCCCGAGAAATTCTTCCTTAGTCATCTTAAGGATAATTTGACCGCTGTCCAGTGATCTACTCCTGGATCACTTTGGTACCTCTTTTGCCAGACACATGGCAAGGCACACAGCTTGGCATACTTTATAGAACCTATGGCCGAGGCATAGGGGATAACCTTCATCCATTCTATTTATTTTGCCGTGGTCGAGATTTGAGTCTTACTCAACTTCACACCTTGCACCACAGTCAAGAACTCCTTCTTTGACTGATCCATTTTGAACTTTCTTCAAACTTGTCAAGGTATGTGCTTCGTGAAAGTCCTATGAGGCGTCTCAATCTATCTCTATAGATTTTGATGCCTAACATGTAAAACAACCTTTACCTAGATTTTCAAGTCTTACTCCACTTCACACCAGGCAAGAACTCATTTCTTTGACTTGATCCATTTTGAACTTCTTCAAAAAACTCATCAAGATGTGTGAACTTTTATCAGGCGTTTTGATCTATCTCCATAGATCTCGATGCCCAATCTGTGGATAACTCAAAAACAGGTTTTTATTGAAAAACTCCTTTCAATTCTTTATGCTTTCCAGAAATTCTACATCATTTCCAATCAACAATATGTCATCCACATATACTATTAGAAATGCTATAGAGCTCCCACTCACTTTCTTGTAAATACAAGTTTCTCCATAAACTTGTATAAACCCAAACGCTTTGATCACTTCATCAAAGCAAGTATTCCAGCTCCGAGATGCTTGCACCAGTCCATAGATGGATCGCTAGAGCTTGCATATTTTGTTAGCGCCTTTAGGATCGACAAAACCTTCCGGCTGTATCATATACAATTCTTCCTTAAGGAATCCGTAAAGGAATGCCGTTTTGACGTCCATTTGCCAGATTTCATAATCATAAAACGCGGATATTGCTAACATAATTCTGACAGACTTTAGCATCGCTACGGGTGAGAAAGTCTCATCGTAGTCAACTCCTTGAACTTGTCGATAACCTTTAGCAACAAGTCGTGCTTTATAGACGGTGACATTACCATCAGCGGCCGTCTTCTTTTTAAAGATCCATTTATTTTTAATAGCTCGCCGTTCATCGGGCAAGTCTACCAAAGTCCACACTTTGTTCTCATACATGGATCCAATCTCGGATTTCATGGCCTCAAGCCATTTGTTGGAATCCGGGCTCGCTATCGCTTCTTCATAGTTCGTAGGTTCACCGTTGTCTAACAACATGACCTCCAAGACAGGATTGCCGTACCAATCTGGTGCGGAGCGTGTCCTGGTTGACCTACGAGGTTCTGTAGAAACTTGATCCGAAGCTTCATGATCATCATCATCTACTTCCTCTCTGGTCTGTGTCGGTGTCACAGAAATTTCTTCCTGTGACGTACTACTATCCAGAGGAGGTACAATTACCTCATCAAGTTCTACTTTCCTCCCACTCACTTCTTTCGAGAGAAACTCCTTCTCTAGAAAGGATCCATTCTTAGCAACGAATACTTTGCCTTCGGATATGTGGTAGAAGGTGTACCCAACGGTCTCCTTTGGGTATCCTATGAAGACGCACTTCTCCGCTTTGGGCTCGAGCTTATCTGGTTGAAGCCTTTTTGACATAAGCATCGCATCCCCAAACTTTCAGAAACGACAACTTAGGTTTCTTGCCAAACCACAGTTCATACGGTGTCGTCTCAACGGATTTAGACGGTGCCCTATTTAAAGTAAATGCAGCTGTCTCTAATGCATAACCCCAAAATGATAGTGGCAAATTGGTAAGAGACATCATAGAACGTACCATATCTAATAGAGTACGATTACGACGTTTGGACACACCATTACGCTGTGGTGTTCCAGGTGGCGTGAGCTGTGAAACAATTCCACATTGTCTTAAGTGATTGCCAAACTCGTAACTCAAATATTCTCTTCTTCGATCAAATCGTAAGAACTTTATTTTCTCGTTACAATGATTCTCTACTTCACTCTGAAATTCTTTGAACTTTTCAAATGTTTCAGACTTACGCTTCATCAAGTAGACATAGCCATATCTACTCAAATCATCTGTGAATGTGAGAACATAACGATATCCACCGCGCGCCTCAACACTCATCGGACCGCATACATCGGTATGTATTATTTCCAAAAAGTCTGTTGCTCGCTCCATTGTTCCGGAGAACGGAGTCTTAGTCATCTTGCCCATGAGGCATGGTTCGCATGTCTCTAATGATTCATAATCAATTGATTCCAAAAGTCCATCTGCATGGAGTTTCTTCATGCATTTAACACTGATATGACCTAAGCGGCTGTGCCACAAATATGTGGTACTATCATTATCTTTTGGCATTCGTGTTATGAACATATGTATTACTACGATCAAGATTCAATAAACCTTTCATTTTAAGTGCATGATCATCAATGATATTATCCAAATAAATAGAATAACAATTATTCTCTGAAATTGAATAATCGTCTTGCAATAAACACTATCAGATATAATGTTCATGCTTAACGCAAGCACCAAATAACAATTATTTAGGTTCATCACTAATCCTGAAGGTAGAAAGAGCGTGGCGATGGTGATCATATCAACTTTGGAGACACTTCCAATGCACATCGTCACCTCGTTCTTAGCTAGCCCTCGTTTATTCCGAAGCTCCATGTTTCAAGTTGTAAGCAACTAAACAAGTATCAAATACCCAGGTGCTCCTACGAGTACTAGTAAGGTACATATCAGTAACATGTATATCAAATATCTTTGTTGACATTGCCAGTCTTATTATCTGCCAGTTACTTTGGGGAAGTTCCGCTCCCTGTGACATTTCCCTTTGCAATAGGAGCACTAATTCTCGGGTTTGGTTCAGCCTTGGGTTTCTTCGCGTGAGCGGCAACTGTTTTACCGTTCTTCTTGAAGTTCCCTTTTCTTTCCCTTGCCCTTCTTGAAACTAGTGGTCTTATTAACCATCAACACTTGATGCTCCCTTTTTTTTTTGATTTCTACATCCGCAGATTGTAGCATCGCGAATAGCTTAAGGATCTTCTATCCCTTGCATGTTTATAGTTCATCACGAAGATCCAGTAGCTTAGTGATAGTGACTAGAGAACTCTATCAATCACCACTTTATTTGGAAGTCTAACTCCCACTTAATTCAAGTGATTGAAGTACTCAGACATTCTGAGTACATGCTCACTAACGGAGCTGTTCTCCTCCATCTTGTAGCTATAGAACTTGTCGAAGGTGTCATACCTCTCGACCCGGGTGTGAGCTTGAAAAACAAATTTTCAGCTCTTGGAACATCTCATATGCTCCGTGTTGCTCAAAACATATTTGGAGCTCCGGTTCTAAGCCGTAAAGTATGGCGCACTGAACTATCGAGTAGTCATCTTTTCTTGTCTGCCAGACGTTCATAACGTCCTCAGACGAAGCCGTAGGGGTATTTCACTGAGCGGTGTATTAAGGACATAAGCCTTCTGTGCAGCAGTGAGGACAATCCTTAGATCACGGACCTAGTCCGCATAGTTGCTTCCATCAACTTTCAACTTCGTTTTCTCTAGGAACATAATAAAAACAGGGGAACTACAGCGCGGTCTATTGATCTACAACATAAATTTGCTAAGACAAGTAGACTATGTTCATGGCAATTGAAGTTCAATTAATCAAATTATTTAAGAACTCCCACTTAGATTAACATCCCTCAAGTTGTCTAAGTGTAACATGATCCACATCAACTAAAACACGTCCGATCATCACGTGAGGTGGATTAGTTATCAATGGTGAACATCTTTCATGTTGATCATATCTACTATATGACTCATGTTCGACCTTTCGGTCTCTTGTGTTCCGAGGCCATATCTGTATATGCTAGGCTCGTCAAGTTTAACCCAAGTATTCTGCGTGTGTAAAACTGGCTTACACCCGTTGTATGCGAACGAAAGAATCCATCACACCCGATCATCACGTGGTGCTTTAGAAGCATCGAACCTTTGCAACGGTGCATACTAGGGGAGAACACTTATCTTGAAATTTAGTGAAGGGATCATCTTATAATGCTACCGTCGTCCTAAGCAAAATAAGATGCATAAAAGGATTAACATCACATGCAATTCAATATATGTGACATGATATGGCCATCATCGTCTTGTGCTTTTGATCTCCATCAGCAAAGCACCGTCATGATCTCCATCGTCACCGGGTTGACACCTTGATCTCCATCGTAGTGTCGTGACACCTTGATCTCCATCGTAGCGTCGTGGTCGTCTCGCCGGCTATTGCTACTACTACTCCTGCTAACTTATAGCGGTAAAGTAAAGCAATTACATAGCGTTGGCATTGCATACAATAAAGAGACAACCATAAGGCTCCTGCCGGTTGCCTGATAACTTACAAAACATGATCATCTCATACAACAACTTATATCACATCATGTCTTGACCATATCACATCACCAGCATACCCTGCAAAAACAAGTTAGACGTCCTCTACTTTGTTGCTGCAAGTTTTACGTGGCTGCTACGGGTTTGCAAGAACCGTTCTTACCTACGCAAAACCACAACGTGGTGTAGTGATTGCTTTTTGATCTTATAAAAGAACCCTCTTCATTGAAACCGATTCAACTAAAGTGAGAGAGACAGACACCCGCCAGTCACCTTTATGCAACGAGTGCACGTAGCGGTGAAACCTGTCTCGCGTAAGCGTACGCGTAATGTCGGTCCGGGCCGCTTCATCTCACAATACCGCCGAATCAAGTAACAACTAGTAACGGCAAGCAATATGTATACACCCACGCCCACAACTCACTTGTGTTCTACTCGTGCAAATCACATCTACGCATAGACCTGGCTCGGATGCCACTGTTGGGGAACGGAGCATGAATTTCAAAAAAATTCCTACGCTCACACAAGATCTATCCATGGAGATGCATCGCTACGAGAGGGGAGAGTGTGTCTACGTACCCTCGTAGACCGTTTAGCGGAAGCGTCTCACAACGCGGTTGATGTAGTCGAACAATCCTTCGAGCTCCATCGATCGAGTACCGAACGTACGGCACCTCCGAGTTCAACACACGTGCAGCTCGATGACGTTCCTCGCCTTCTTGATCCAGCAAGACGTCGAGGAAGTAGATGAGTTACGTCAGCACGACGGCGTGGCGACGGTGACGGTGAAGTAATCTCGGCAGGGCTTCGCCTAAGCTCTCTGAAAATATGACCGAGGGTGTAAACGGTGGAGGGGGGGCGCCGCACACGGCTAACAATGAATCGTGTTCTTTGGGGTGCCCCCTTGCCCCCATATATAACGGATGAGAGGGAGGAGGCTGGCCCCCTAGGGGTGCGCCAAGTGTGGGGAGTCCTACTAGGACTCCTTAGTCCTAGTAGGATTCCACCTCCCATACGGAGTAGGAAAGAGGGAAGGGAGAGGGAAAGGAAAAAGGGGGCTGCGCCCCCTCCCCTAGTCCAATTCGGTTTGGGCAAGGGGGGGCGCGCGCCTCCTCACGTGGCCTGCCTCTCCTTTTCCCGTATGGCCCAATAAGGCCCATTACTTCTCCCGGTGAATTCCCGTAACTCCCCGGTACTCCGAAAAATACCCGAATCACTCGGAACCTTTCCGACGTCCGAATAAATCCTTCCAATATATGAATCTTTACCTCTCGATCATTTCGAGACTCCTCGTCATGTTCGTGATCTCATCCGGGACTCCGAACAAACTTCGGTCACCAATCACATAACTCATATAATACTAAATCGTCATCGAACCTTAAGCGTGCGGACCCTACGGGTTCGGGAATGATGTAGACATGACCGAGACGGCTCTCCGGTCAATAACCAACAGCGGAACCTGGATGCTCATATTGGTTCCTACATATTCCACGAAGATCTTTATCGGTCGAACCTCATATGACAACATACGTTGTTCCCTTTGTCCGGCGGTATGTTACTTGCCCGAGATTCGATCGTCGGTATCAAATACCTAGTTCAATCTCGTTACCGGCAAGTCTCTTTACTCGTTCCGTAATACATCATCTTGCAACTAACTCTTTAGTCACGGTGCTTGCAAGGCTTCTGTGATGTTGTATTACCGAGAGGGCCCAGAGATACCTCTCCGATAGTCGGAGTGACAAATCCCAATCTCGATCCATGCCAACTCAACAAACACTTTCGGAGATAACTATAGTGCACCTTTATAATCACCCAGTTACGTTGTGACGTTTGATACACCCAAAGTATTCCTACGGTATCCGGGAGTTGCATGATCTCATGGTCAGAGGAACGTGTATTTGACATAGTGAAAGCAATAGCAATAAACTGAACGATCATTTGCTATGCTAACGGTTGGGTCAAGTCCATCACATCATTCTCCTAATGATGTGATCCCGTTATCAAATGACAACTCATGTCCATGGTCAGGAAATCTTGACCATCTTTTGATCAATGAGCTAGTCTAGTAGAGGCTTACTAGGGACTCAGTATTTGTCTATTATCCACACATGTATTAAGTTTCCGGTCAATACAATTCTAGCATGAATAATAAACCATTATCATGAACGGAGAAATATGATAATAAACACTTTATTAATTGCCTCTAGGGCATATTTCCAACACTAATGGGGCCCGTACACCCCGACCGCTCCTAGCCATTGGAACCGGGACTAATGGACACATTAGTCCCGGTCCAAAGCCAAACCGGGACTAAAGGTTGAAACAGAAGGCCTGTTTTCTACTAGTGTCCCTGCACCGTAGGCTGGTCCTCGAGCTGATAGGCCCATATTGGGGAGGCCCGGCACTGGCAGGGAAGAAGACGGCGGTGGAGCATGACCTGGACAACATTGACCAGCTCGACCTTGGCCGCGATCACCGAGGAAATGCGCTTCTGCAGCGATTTTACCTCTGCGTCTGACCCCCAGTCAAGGCCCTTCTTGAGCCATGAGGTTAACCTCACAGGAGGTCCAGATCTGAACTCAGCAGGTAACGCCCAGCCCTCTTCCCTGGTTCGGTGATGTAGAACCATCCCTTCTGCCAGATCTTGATTGTATCGATAAAGGTACCGGCCGGCCACTCGATGCGGGGGAGCTTACTGATTACCGCCCCTCCGCAGTCTGCGTGCTCACCCGCGACTATCTTCGGCTTGACATTGAAAACCTTGAGCCACAGGCCAAAGTGCGGCTCGACCCGCAGGAAGGCTTCGCAGATAATGATGAATGCCAAAACATGCATGAAGGAGTTCGGGGGAATATCATGGAAATCCAACCCGTAGAAGAACGTGAGGCCCCTAACAAAGGGGTGGAGCGGAAAGCCTAGTCCCCGGAGGAAGTGGGGGACGAACACCACCCTCTCGCCTGGCTTAGGGGTGGGGACCACCTGGTTCGCCTCTGGAGCGCGGTGGAAGACGTTGGCGGGGAGGTAGCCGACGAGCTTTAACTCCCGGATGTCCTTGTCGGTGACCGTGGAGGCCTCCCACTTGCCCATAGAGCCTGACCCCGCCATGGCTAAGCTCGGAGGAGAGATTGAGAGAGAACTGGATCTGGGCTCTTAGAGCTTGGGAAGATTGAGGAAGCGAGGGATGCGAATGGGAAGCGTGAATAGGCCTCGGGTTTTTTTCCTTTTATGAGGCCTGACGCCGATGGGCTTCCCTCTACTGCACCGCAAGCCTCTCCGCTTCCCGAGATATCCATGCCGTTACGCACGCATGAGAAACCTAGGGCGTTAATCATACCCCGTGTGAGACGGAGCATGATCTGTATATTGATGAGTCGTGCCAATGTAAAAACGGCCTCGAACCGCGAATCAAGTTTCCATAACTAGTTCAGTGGTCGTGATAGGCCGCGACCCTTCGTCAAAAGGGCTGACAGGGAACACTGTTTACACTTTGACGTTTGGCCTTTGGGGCTAAGCGACTCATGGCGTCCGGACGATCGTATGATCGGAAAAATTACGCGTCATCGGAAGCCGAACTAGTCTCAGCCGATCATTAATGGGAAGAAGAACTCACACCGCAAGCAGAAGACTCCGATCGCGTGGAGTTGCAGGTGCTATGACCCTTGGCGTTGGGGGCTAGTTCGGGGGCTACTGAGGGAGTCCTAGACTAAGGGGTCCTCGGGCCGCTGGCCTATCTCCCAATAGGCCGGCTTGGTGGGCCGCTCTCTGACTATCGCAGGAAGGGCCGGATATGCCATGACCCCGTATTCTATAAGGAAGTCCCAAATGCGCGTCGTGCACTCCAAGTCAAGATGAGGAAATCGGCGTGTCCATCCCCGGCAGGAGACCTATCATGTGTAAACCCAAGGTACCCCCAGGTGTCTATATAAACCAGGGAGGTTTTAGATTGTAGGACAGAGAAACTCATCTAGGGTTTTAGCTATTCGATCTCGTGGTAGATCAACTCTGTAACCTTCGTACACATCAATATAATCAAGCAGGACGTAGGGTTTTACCTTCATAGGAGGGCCCGAACCTGGGTAAACGTCGTCACCTTCGTCCCCTGTTACCATCGATCCTAGACTCACAGCTCGGGACCCCCTACCCGAGATCTGCCGGTTTTGACACCGACACCTTGGGGGCTACATGTTGGTCTATTGAAGTCTACATATTATTGAAGATCCGGCTGCTACTTCTTGAGCTTGCGTTGGTTTTCCCTTGAAGAGGAAAGGATGATGCATCAAAGTAGATACGTATTTCCCTCAGCTGTTGAGAACCAAGGTATCAATCCAGTAGGAGATACAAGCAAGTCCCCAATCTTCACACCTACACAAACAATCAAACACTTGCACCCAACGCTATAAAGGGGTTGTCAATCCCTTCACGGTTACTTGCAAGGATGAGATCTGATAGAGATAGATATAGAAGATTACTAAAACAAAAAGTAAAACAAATGTAAAAAGATTGCAGCAAAGTATTTTTGGTATTTTTGGTTTATAGATCTGAAAATATAATGTGGAAAATAGACCCGGGGGCCATAGGTTTCACTAGAGGCTTCTCTCATGAAGGAAAATAATACGGTGGGTGAACAAATTACTGTCGAGCAATTGATAGAAAAGCGAATAATTATGAAGATATCCAAGGCAATGATTATGCATATAGACATCACGTCCGTGTCAAGTAGACCGAAACGATTTTGCATCTACTACTATTACTCCACACATCGACCGACTCCTGCCTGCATCTAGAGTATTAAGTTCATGAAGAACAGAGTAACGCATTAGGTAAGATGACATGATGTAGAGGGATAAACTCCAGCAATATGATGAAAACCCCATCTTTTTGTCCTTGATGGCAACAATACAAATATGTGCCTCGCTACCCCTACTTTGTCACTGGGTGAGGACACCGCAAGATTGAACCCAAAACTAAGCACTTCTCCCATTGCAAGAATTACCAATCTAGTTGGCCAAACCAAACCAATAACTCGAAGAGACTTGCAAAGATATGAAATCATGCATATAAGAATTCAGAAAAGACTCAAATAATATTCATAGATAATCTGAACATAAACCCACAATTCATCGGATCTCGACAAACACACCACAAAAGAGTATTACATCGGATAGATCTCCATGAAGATCATGAAGAACATGTTATTGAAGAACATAGAGAGAGAAGAAGCCATCTAGCTACTAGCTATGGACCCGAAGGTCTACGATGAACTACTCACGCATCATCGGTGGGGCAATGGAGTTGATGTAGATGCCCTCCGTGATTGAATCCCCCTCCGGCAGATTACCGGAAAAGGCTCCAAGATGGGATCTCACGGGAATAGAGGGTTCCAACGGCGGAAAAGTATTTTCGTGGCTCTTTTTGGTATTGGGGGAATATTTGGGAATTTATAGGCCGAAGAATAGGGTTAGGGGACCTACTGGGGGGCCACAAGCCAGGAGGGCGCCCCCCCCCCTAGGGAGTGCCCTGCAGGCTTGTGACTCCCCGGCAGGTCTCCTGCCTTCATCTCCAAGTCTGGTAGGTTTCTTCTGGTCCAAGAAAAATCATCGCAAAGATTTTATTCCGTTTGGACTCCGTTTAATATTCCTTATCTGCAATACTCAAAAACAAGGAAAAAACAGAAACTGGCACTAGGCTCTAGGTTAATAGGTTAGTCCCAAAAATAATATAAAATAGCATACTAATGCATATAAAACATCCAAAACAGATAATATAATAGCTTGGAACAATCAAAAATTATAGATACGTTGGAGACGTATCACCGGCTTATCTTCGAGAATATAAACCGGCTCTTGGGGGCTACGTAAGGATATGCAGAGAATGGAAAAGTGGAGTACCTCATATTTCCTCTTCATCATATCAACTAGTTTGGCTTCCATGTCCCGGCTCGCGGCAAGGCGGTTCAAATAACCCGAATGCAATTCATCAGCAGTCAGCTTTTCCAAGTTGGGCAGATCAAGCTTAGTTCTCTCCTTTTTAGGAGAAGGTGCCTCATCCTTACTGATGTGCTTGGCTAGCACGTTGGAGGGGGCTGGAGCGGCGTAGGCAGAGGCGGTAATAGTGATCTCTTCTTCTTGAGCCGTCACATCTTGAGTTGTCGGTAGGGGGCTGGGCGACTTAGGATCCGTCTCCAGAGGGACCTCAGGAATCACAACATCAGCATCCTCCGGCTCAGTAGGCTGGGGAGTGTCTTCATGAGCACCTTGGCTGGCCTCGGATGGTTCCACTTGAACTTCGGGAGTGTCAACCTTCGGGTCCTCCGGCTCTGAAACATCCGGACGGGAACATGACCCGCTCAGTTTCCTTTTCTTGGCCTGGGCCCTGCGAACAAGGATTTCATTGTCAGTTATATGAAAGGACATAATAGTAATAAGCAGAAAGAGGATGCAAAGAAGTTTACCTCGGGTTGATAACAAGGGGAGGCAGTTTTGAGGCGGTTGAGTCCCCAGACGAAGGAGGTGAGTCCCGACACAGTTAAATCAAGCAGTATGGGCAAGTGACAGCACAAGATTAATATGCAGAAATACAAATACAAGTATTAAGTACCTCGTTGAGACATTTCCGACGAGCCAGAGTGTCAGGTAAGCCGGCCACCAAGTCTTCAGAGCCACCGCTCCGGGTCTGACGTCTAGCGTCATGTTGTTGTTTCTTCAAAAGAAAGTCGGGGTGCAAGTGAGCAAGAGGGCGTGAGAACTTTACTTTCCGAATGACCCGCCGGATTTTCTCTGTTGGCAGAGGTTCTGAGTCGAAGGAGATGATAGTTACCTCTGCGGCGCTGGCTTCGCTTGCCTTCGCGTCTTCCTGAGAGGAGTCAACATCAATAAGTTGCATAAAAAGAAGACCAAGGGAATCAAGTTCTACCTCTGAGTCGTCCAGCCTAAACAGCTCTTCAGTTGTTTGTTTCTTTTTACGAGCTGGAGCTCGAGCTTTGGGCGCCTTGCCTTTCTTCTTCTTGGAGGTAGAAGTTAGTTTCTTGTTCCAGAAAGAAGAACCGGCATGCATATGATATGTGCGTTGGTAGAGAGGTTAAATGAAGTAAAGTGCGAAAAAAGGAAAAAGTGAAGATTTAAGTTTACCTCAGGAGCCGGGTTTAGAGTGTAAAAAGGGCTTAGCCCTGTCTTGTTGCAGGCTGCTTGAGGTTCTCCAAACAAAGATTTGACTATTTTATTAAGGTCCTGGTCTGTCAGGGGGGGTCTGGTTGAAGTGCTGAGGGTCATTCACCTCACCAGTATATTGACACATTAAGGCGTTGCGGCGGCTCAGCGGCATAATTCTCCAAGAGACCCAGCAGCGGGTCAGATCGACACCAGTTAACCCATTGGCTAACAGAGCCCTTATCGTTGAAAAGGTTGGACCATACTGGACGCGCTCTGCAGCAGACATCCGGTCTGGGAGCTCGGTGTCAGTGCTGAGCCGGTAAGGACGATAACCCGGCAGTGGATTCTCTCCTTCTGGGGAGGTATCTTTGCAGTAGAACTAGGTTTTATTCCAGTCCTTGGGATGACTAGGCAGAATCACCGACGGAAAGTTTACATCCCTCCGTCTCTGAATGGAAACACCTCCAAGTTCAAGGCTCAGTCCATCAGCCATCTCTGTTTGGTGGTTGATATAGAAATAATCCCTGAAGAGGTCAACAGATGGCTCTTCTTGCAGATAGGCCTCATAGAGAATTTGGAACTGGCATAAATTGGTTACAGAGTTGGGGCCAATGTCTTGAGGGTGCAGATTGTAGAAGTGCAGGGCGTCAAGAATTTTGATCCGGGCGGAGAGAAGCCACGGAGAAGATGATCTGTGAAGACGACAACTTCCCCATCTTGGGGCTTGGGAGTGACTTCGTTGCCGGGAACCCGCCAATGAATAACATCTTGAGCCGGCAGAACTCCCATGACTACAAAGTCGTTGAGCATTTCTTCGGTGACCCCAGGGCCTACCCAGTCACAGGAGGCAGGGGCTTTAGCCATGACGGCGGCTTAAAGGACTGTGGAAAAGCATGGATATGTGGCAGGTTAAAAACGCGGCATGATCAAAACGGCTATGACGCTTAAGATGACGACGCCCTCTGACAGGTCATTATTGAAATTATGAGCCGCCGTCAGCTACAAGTATAAACTGGATTATGACTCGTCAGGGAGACCCGGCAGCATCATGGCAGGTCAAATTTGCTAGTAAGTATTGAAAAAATGCTAAGTGTGGGCAAACAGCTTCCACCGATTTCGGCTACCGTTTAGAGATCTACGGAAGGAAATAAAAGAAAATATTTCCTAAACCTAAAACAACAGCGATGAACAGACAGTTCATAAGTAAGTTGCCGTGAAGGTATGGTCTACAATGAGCATGGGAAACACATCAGGTGGAGCACCGCGGGTATTTGCTAACGGATGGAGACCTAAAGGTGATTCCTTTCTCGTCTATGGCTTGAGCTCCGATGAGCGGCGGCGGACCCGAAGAAAACCCGATGAACTCATGTAGATCCAGAGGAGGAGGAAGATTGTAACACCCCAAAAATCGGGTTATCGATTTTTGTGCTGTTATTCCTTCCTAGCTTTTCTCTCCCGAATTTTTTCCTCTGGAATTTGGTAAGTAACCAGGTGAATCCAGACAATCCCCAGCCTCTCAGTGCTTTTCCCATGTCCTTGTGCCAGTCAACCTTCCGTCAGTAAACCCCGAATCTCATTCAAACCCTAGTTCCAAAATATTGGAACTGGAAATCCTGCCTTTGTGTTTACAAAGGAGCTATCATTTCCCTTGCTCTGTTAATCCTCCCAAAATTCCCAGAGATCCTCCTTCACTCATAAACCCTAGATGTGCAAAAATATTGCCAAGTCATATGCAATATTTTTCATCTAGAATTAATTCCTTTTTCTGCCTTTCCGAGGAATTAAATCCAGGAAAATGTCTATCCATCTCCAGAGTTCATGAAAACTTGTGGAGATATTCTTCATGATCATATTGAGCTCTCATAAAAATATTGGCCATAATTAAATAAGGGAAATTGCATTTTCCTATTTAAAGCCAATATTCCAATTTGGGGCCTTTCCAAAAGAACTACCATTTTGGTAGCTAGGAAAAATCCCAAATAATTTATGGAGCTTTCCCAACCCATATCTTCACCATTTCCATCAAAATATCAAGTTCCCCAATTCAAATTTGAGCACAACACCCCTTTGCAAATTCTGTCCAGATTTCCTGTTTGCAAAGGAAGTGCTTGATTCCTTGATCTCCTTGGGCTGGCATTTTGCAGGGTGATTCATTATGAGATATTACTTTTGGACACCAAAAACCAGCCCATTTCATCTAGCCAATCTTCCTCAGCAAATTATCCAAGTTTCTGTTCAGATCAAAGCACTGTGAAGGAAGTACCATTTTTACTTATGCAAATCGTATGAAATTTTTACAGTGCCTCCATATGCCTAAATTATTGGTCTCCACCAAATTTGGGCCATTTCTATGTAGCCATTTTCCCCCAGCATCCTCATCTTCATTTCTGGTCAGTGGGCAAGGTTACAAAGGAAGTACCATCTAGACTTGTTCATTGGTGCTGAGATCTTGCCAGGATGATCACCTTAGTAGATGATTGACCCATGCCAGAGATCAGGCCAAGAGGTGCAATGTGGTGGCCACACCCCAGCACAAACACTCTGCTGTTGGCTGCTTGTTGAACAAGGTACAGTCACACCAGTGTTCTCCCGTGACTTCCAGCTACATAAGTAAACTCCAAGAAGCAGGGAGAAGACCCCAGACATGGTTTGGCGTCGAGCAAGGCATGGCAACGCCGTGGCCACGCGGTGACAACGTGCAGTACGCCAAAATCGCGCTCTGTGCTCCGTACTCGTCGGGAGCGCACCTCTAGCGGGTTCTAGCTCGTCCTCGAGTGCCGGCGAGCTGCCCACCGCACGCGTGGACTGTCCAGAGCCCTCTTCCCCTCATCTCCTAGCTTCTAGCCGGCCCCGACGTCCTGTTGCAATGCGGCCACGGCGCCGCCGTCTCGGAGCTTCGGCCACCGTCGCGAAGAGCCGTCCCCGTAGCTATTTAAGGAGCTCCCCGAGCTCTCCCTCCTCACCAGCAAGCCCCAGCCCCCTCCATCGAGCCCCGGAGCTCCCTGCCTCCCCAATGGCCGAGGCCTCGCCGTCGATCCCCTCGGTCACCGCAGCGCCAGCAAGCGCCCCGGCCCTCCCCTCCTCTCTACCCGCGGCCGCCGCCTCCTCTATGGCTCGCCGAGCCGCCGCCGTCTCCGTTTTAGCTACGGAAGCGCTGCCGGAGCAGCAACCCTGGCGCCCGTCCGCCGCCGCCTTCCGGTCAACGGCTGCGGCGCCACCAGCCGACTTCCGAGCCCTGGTAACCACCTGCGGACGCGGCCGAGCACCGCGAGCTTGCCTCGCCCCTCCACGGGCGCCACCGTGGCCCCGCGCGCCGGCGTTGAGCCCGGCTGGCGTCGGCTCTGTTCTCTGTCGCGGACTAGGAGACGACCAGGAGGAGAGAAGAAGGAGATGCCGTGGGCCCCGCTCGTCAGCGTCTGGCGTTGACCAGTCCGACCTGCTGACTGGATTTAAGTGGAAGCATATTTCCGTAAATATGCTTTCCAAGTTAGAAAGCGTACTCTGTTCTTCTTTGGCTAAGAATACGCTTTCACTACAGTGAAGGCGTAAAGTCAGAAATGCGCTTTCATTTTTCCAGCCGGCTGCCGAAGTGATTATATAGTGAATGTTCGTCCGTTAAGCACTGAAATAGACACTATTCTGTCTATTTCACCGCCTAACGAACGAACGGCCGTAACTTTGCGACCGTAACTCCGATCGAGGTAAAACCAACGCCCACGTCTTCGTCTCGTCGAGCCTGTTCTGATGGTACCATTTTCATAATGTGTTCACACTATGAAAATGACCATTTTTGCCCTTGCCCTATATCTAGCCCCTCTGAGAGGAACCCTTTCTGGCGAATTCGTCCGCGAGGTGATCGCACTTCCTCCCGGCGTATTCATCGACCCCCAGGCAAGCCAACCTCTTATCACGAGCTCCGGACTTGCGTGATGACTTTGCTTGCACCCTGTGTGTTTATCTGTATCATCTTTTAGTCTGCATTTGCATACACGTGTGATGACATCGGTATTAGATACTAGCATTACTCTTCATTTAATGCCATGTCTTGTTTTCATAGTACCATAATAATAATAATATTGTTAGTAACATTGACATGTTAGTACTAGGGTTTGATCTCATGCCATGACTATCAGTATTATGATCTTGCTACCCTATTGCTAAGTAATTGTTAGCACTTATAATTGTCGATATAATGGTACGATGATGGATATGTTGAGTTGAATTAACAAAAGCAACCTAGCTGGTTGATCTTGAGTCACCTGTCCGGGCTTATCTGTGCAGCCACATTTGCCGGTATGGGACGGCCTTGTCTTGGTCTGGCTCTGTGCTCTTTCACCGGTACCCCCAGACAGGGAGGGTTATGCGTGCGTGCTACCCTGATCAGGTAGGTGGCGGTAACCCTGTGAGCCCAGTTGAGTGTTTAGCCTGGGAGTCCCCGTTTGGGACAGTTTAGTTTGGCCACGACGGTGGCAGGTGTCACGAGGACACAGGGGCCACCCAGGGCAGGACTCCGGGGGAGGATGAATGCCGGTGGTACGATGGGAGAGTCACGAGTCAGGCAGGTTTCGTTGGAGTAACGCTGGTCCACCCGAATGGGATCACGAGGCTAGGTGCTCCATGGTGTGGGTAAAGTGCGCAACCTCTGCAGAGTGTAAAATCTATTCGAATAGCCGTGTCCACGGTATTGGACAGCCCGTCCAGACCTCACTAGGTGGTCAACCGTAACAATGATAATAATAATGGAAGAACTCGTCTTGTGATCGGAAGTACTTGACGGCTTGTGAGTATTCCGAGGGTTGTGGGACAACCCAGAAGAGAGTAAGTTGGTATTCGATAACCGTAAGTACTTTAAGCACCTAATGTGATCATTGCCATGCTATGTCGTGTAGATTATATGCCTAATCCATGCTATGCCATGCATGATCCATGTTTTCCTGTTAATTTCATGCCATGTTTAGAATAAATTCTTATGTAGCATAGGGCTTGCTTTGTCACCTGCTTGTTTGGATGCTATGTATTTGGTTGTCTTGCAAGTACATTCAAAGTACTCACCTGGCCTTGCACGTGGCCAGTTGCAGGAGAAGATCCGTCGTGCTAGATCGTAACCCAGCCAGTCCTGCGAGTTATGGAGCCCAGCCAGAGACGTGTTGCCGCTGAACCAATACCTCCGTTGCCATTTAGTTAGCCTTGGAGCTATGTAATATTGTTGTAAGCAACCGTATTGTAATATCCCATTTCATATAATAAAGCCATTTTGTACCTGGAATTGCTGTATCATGTCTTTGACGTGCGCCAGGTCTTATCCTGGGGCTGGCATGCGTCGGCCCTCTATCGGGGTGCCACAGGACGTGGTATCAGAGCGAGGGTGGTTGTAGGTTACCTTATCACCAAACCACCCCTATGTTCAACCGGTAGTGAGTGCAATAGAATTGACCCATCGCTGGTATCCGACACGACCACTATTGATCAACAGGTGGCGCAGTCAGAATGGACGTGTCCCTGCCCAGCTGTCCGCCCACCCAGCCACTCTGGATTGGACCACGACCCTACTCAGTTGTCGGCCGTACCGGCGTATCTTCTACCCGGCATGAGAAGGATCCACGCCCTGCTGGTGTGTCCTAGCCTGACCGCCTATTTAACCCCTCCCACTTGTGAGCCGCAGCCATCTCCATTCAGTAAACCAAATCCCTGTAAGAGAACCCAGGCTAGCATCTTCAAACCAGCAGCCATGGCCAGTTCTTCCAGTTCCTCCAACACACCCACTTTCCATAGCCGAACCTTGGCTGAAGGTTATCCCGGCTTTCCGCCCATCCTTTCGAGTATGCTCACTCAAGGCCTTGGCTGTAGTAAACCTTCGGTTTATCTGGTGTTCCAATCGGAACCCGTTCCCCATCTTTGCCAATTTTATGCGAAGGCGCATGTCCACCACGGTCCAACAGCGATGGGAAGCCCATGAATTATTGGGGCAAACCCATGCCCACCCCCGTGTTGGCTGTCCAGATAGCTGCCGCAGAAGCCATCACCCGTCTTCATTCCCAGTTTCCACAAGTAGCGGAGATGCAGGAGTTCCGCTATTTTCCCTCTTCGTCTGACACAGGTTGTGAGTTCTCCAGCGCAGCTGGAGACGCTGACCCAATAATAGCTCGACTAGTCCAGTACATTCATGCCCAGGGACTACTGCTCTCCGGCATTCTTAGAGAGTTCAAAGCCATTGACCAGGACACCACACGGGTTGTTACGGGAGCATACCGTGCGGCCCGTGAAGCTGCATCGCAGGCCACCCGTTCCCTGCTGCCAAACCCAGTGCCACCTTCGCAGCTAGTACCACTCTCGCAATCTGTGGACCTCTATCGACCAGGCAATATCCACCCAAATTCCATTCAAGGAGCTATCCGGCAACTTTGTCGTCGGGACGTGTTCCATCAAGTTCCCACTGTAGTTCCAACAGTTGAGCCCAACCTATAGAGGTGTCCGACGATGAAGACAGAAGTTGGCTCAGCCTTCGTCCCCCAGGAGAGCCCCAGCAAGACTAGGTCCATTTGTGGCTCTGGCAGTGATCGAAGCTAGGAGATGCCGCGAGTATGTGTGTTGCACAGACTGTTTCATCGCCTGCGTCTAGGATTAGGACTCTATAGTTCGAAGTGAGTTGTCGCTGTTAGCTGCCTAGTAAGGCTGCGTGTTGTTGTATGATTGTACTGCTTGTACTACTTGTGCTTGTGTGCTGTTGTAATGTTATGTATGCCTGTTTGCTCTGTGTGCTTGGTTCATCTGTCATTCTGTTAAGCAGAAATGTTTAACGGAGCCGGCAGTGGATTTTTAACAAGATTTTAGTCAGTAGAGCACTTACACCCAATAACAACGAACTCGTCCGGAGTCCTTAATGAAATGCGAGCTAGTGTAGGTGTATGTATACCAGGAGTACATACACCCACTAGCATTAAAACACCTTAGTGTAATCTTCTCGATATGTTTCTTTCTTCTGCCTGCATTTTGCTACTATGTGCATTCTACATCTACTTGCATATTAGTCTGAATAGATTGCATGTGTATCGTGTGAGCAATGTCTGCACGCCAAGTTTCTTATCCTGAGCATAGTCGCAGCAGTACTCAGGCAGAATGCAAAGTCCCCTATCCATACCCATCCGTGCTTGCTCCATTTGCCAGTTTTCCCGAAGCCAGCGTTCTGGAAAACCAGCCCTATCCAATAATTCCCCGGTCCCAAAATCTTTTCCCAGAACCTGTTGCAATCTCGGAGAAATTCTGAGAAATTTTATTGCCACATAAACCGTTACAACCCTTCTAGTCCAAGACCTAAACCCTGATTCTACCACAACACCCACTCATTGTGGATGTCGTTCAGCGAGGAGCAACCAGCAGCGTGGCCTCCACACTGGTAGAGCTCCGCTGACCGCACCACACTAACCACACACCCAGCGGCGCCTCTGTCACCGTCTTGTGTGATGTTGACAAGCTGCCCCCTCGCCCCGCCACAGCCCGCGCTTATTCCGCCGGCCTGAGACGGCGTAGATGACCTCCAGCCACCCCTCTGGCAGCAGCATCCCTACGATCATCGAGGATCATCGCACACAGCAGTAGTGAGGAGCCAACCAATGCCGCCAGCATACCAGCCAAGAGGATCGTGATCAGCTCCGAACCCACGTCCGCCATTAACGTCTTGCCTCGTGCTGCTGCAGCCAGAAGGAGAAGGAAAGAGGAGGAAGAAGTGAGGTAGGGTGCGAGATGGTGGGTAGAGAGAAGAAAACTACGGTCGTTTTTATAGCCCCAGCCTGGTGTACGGTGAGCAAGGTCCAGGAGACCGTGCGTCGCTCGATCACCGGCGTCCAGGAGGCGAATCCGCGAGCAGTGCCGACCGGCGTTGGCCCGCGATGGGAGTGCTCTCTGCATTGGCCTCGTGCACGCCAGGCACTATCGTCGTAGGGTGCTTTACGCCCTAGGAGCTTGGCGTGCGCAGTGCCTAGCCACACTCGGGACAGTGCGAGAGCGAGAGAGAGCCGTTGGCCGGAGAAAGAAGAAGAAGGCTGCCAGTGGGCCCTGGGCCCACCTGTCAGCAAGAGAGGCCACAGTTCATTGTGGTGCCCCGAGCATTTTTGAAAAAAGGAAATTCTTCTTTTTCTAAAAATGATAGGGCTACCCAGCGACCCCTGCCTGTGGAGTAGATCCTGCGATATCCATATCTCGATCTGGGTGTACCAGTTTTCGGTACTCTTAACTCGGATGTTTTCAACCACAGGGTTAAGACCCAACCCAGAGGTTTTTTTCAGGAGGCGTAATTATTGTTCTGAGCTAACCCTAGGAATCTCGAGGACGAGATTCTTCTAAGGGGGGAAGGTTTGTAACACCCCAAAAATCGGGTTATCGATTTTTGTGCTGTTATTCCTTCCTAGCTTTTCTCTCCCGAATTTTTTCCTCTGGAATCTGGTAAGTAACCAGGTGAATCCAGACAATCCCCAGCCTCTCAGTGCTTTTCCCATGTCATTGTGCCAGTCAACCTTCCGTTAGTAAACCCCGAATCTCATTCAAACCCTAGTTCCAAAATATTGGAACTAGAAATCCTGCCTTTGTGTTTACAAAGGAGCTATCATTTCCCTTGCTCTGTTAATCCTCCCAAAATTCCCAGAGATCCTCCTTCACTCATAAACCCTAGATGTGCAAAAATATTGCCAAGTCATATGCAATATTTTTCATCTAGAATTAATTCCTTTTTCTGCCTTTCTGAGGAATTAAATCCAGCAAAATGTCTATCCATCTCCAGAGTTCATGAAAACTTGTGGAGATATTCTTCATGATCATATTGAGCTCTCATAAAAATATTGGCCATAATTAAATAAGGGAAATTGCATTTTCCTATTTAAAGCCAATATTCAAATTTGGGGCCTATCCAAAGGAACTACCATTTTGGTAGCTAGGAAAAATCCCAAATAATTTATGGAGCTTTCCCAACCCATATCTTCACTATTTCCATCAAAATATCAAGTTCCCCAATTCAAATTTGAGCACAACACCCCTTTGCAAATTCTGTCCAGATTTCCTGTTTGCAAAGGAAGTGCTTGATTCCTTGATCTCCTTGGGCTGAAATTTTGCAGGGTGATTCATTATGAGATATTACCTTTGGACACCAAAAACCAGCCCATTTCATCTAGCCAATCTTCCTCAGCAAATTATCCAAGTTTCTGTCCAGATCAAAGCACTGTGAAGGAAGTACCATTTTTACTTATGCAAATGGTATGAAATTTTTACAGTGCCTCCATATGCCTAAATTATTGGTCTCCACCAAATTTGGGCCATTTCTATGTAGCCATTTTCCCCAGCATCCTCATCTTCATTTTTGGTCAGTGGGTAAGGTTACAAAGGAAGTACCATCTAGACTTGTTCATTGGTGCTGAGATCTTGCCAGGATGATCACCTTAGTAGATGATTGACCCATGCTAGAGATCAGGCCAAGAGGTGCACTGTGGTGGCCACACCCCAGCACAAACACTCTGTTGTTGGCTGCTTGTTGAACAAGGTGCAGTCACACCAGTGTTCTCCCGTGACTTCCAGTTGCATAAGTAAACTCCAGGAAGGAGGGAGAAGACCCCAGACATGGTTTGGCGTCGAGCAAGGCATGGCAACGCCGTGGCCACGCGGTGACCACGTGCAGAGCATGCCAAAACCGCACTCTGTGCTCCGTACTCGTCGGGAGCGCACCTCCAGCGGGTTCTAGCTCGTCTTCGAGTGCCGGCGAGCTGCCCACCGCACGCGTGGACCGTCCAGAGCCCTCTGCTACTTCTTGAGCTTGCGTTGGTTTTCCCTTGAAGAGGAAAGGGTGATGCAGCAAAGTAGATAAGTATTTCCCTCACTTGTTGAGAACCAAGGTATCAATCCAGTAGGAGATACAAGCAAGTCCCCAATAGATGTACCTACACAAATAATCAAACACTTGCACCCAACACAGAAAAGGGGTTGTCAATCCCTTCACGGTTATTTGCAAGGATGAGATCTGATAGAGATATATATTGAAGATTACTAAAACGAAAAGTAAAACAAAAGTAAAAAGATTGCAGCAAAGTATTTTTGGTATTTTTGGTTTATAGATCTGAAAGTATAATATGAAAAATAGACCCGGGGGCCATAGGTTTCACTAGAGGCTTCTCTCATGAAGTAAAATAATACGGTGGGTGAACAAATTACTGTCGAGCAATTGATAGAAAAGCGAATAATTATGAAGATATCCAAGGCAATGATTATGCATATAGGCATCACGTCCGTGTCAAGTAGACCGAAACGATTCTGCATCTACTACTATTACTCCACACATCGACCGACTCCTGCCTGCATCTAGAGTATTAAGTTCATGAAGAACAGAGTAACGCATTAGGTAAGATGATATGATGTAGAGGGATAAACTCAAGCAATATGATGAAAACCCCATCTTTTTATCCTCGATGGCAACAATACAAATACGTGCCTCGCTACCCCTACTATGTCACTGGGTGAGGACACCGCAAGATTGAAGCCAAAACCAAGCACTTCTCCCATTGCAAGAATTACCAATCTAGTTGGCCAAACCAAACCAATAACTCGAAGAGACTTGCAAAGATATGAAATCATGCATATAAGAATTCAGAAAAGACTCAAATAATATTCATAGATAATCTGAACATAAACCCACAATTCATCGGATCTCGACAAACACACCGCAAAATAGTATTACATCGGATAGATCTCCATGAAGATAATGAAGAACATGGTATTGAAGAACATAGAGAGAGAAGAAGCCATCTAGCTACTAGCTATGGACCCGAAGGTCTGTGGTGGACTACTCACGCATCATCGGAGGGGCAATGGAGTTGATGTAGATGCCCTCCGTGATCGAATCCCCCTCCGGCAGATTACCGGAAAAGGCTCCAAGATGGGATCTCACGGGAACAGAGGGTTCCGGCGGCGGAAAAGTATTTCCGTGGCTCCTTTTTGGTATCCAGGGAATATTTGGAAATTTATAGGCCGAAGAATATTTGGAAATTTATAAGCCAGGGGGCGCCCCCCCCTAGGGGCGTGCCCTGGTGGCTTGTCACACCATGGCAGGTCTCCTGCCTTCGTCTCCAAGTCTGGCAGGTTTCTTCTGGTCCAAGAAAAATCATTCCGAAGATTTTATTCCGTTTGGACTCCGTTTAATATTCCTTATCTGCAATACTAAAAAACAAGGAAAAAACAGAAACTGGAACTAGGCTCTAGATTAATAGGTTAGTCCCAAAAATAATATAAAATAGCATATTAATGCATATAAAACATCCAAAACAGATAATATAATAGCATGGAACAATCAAAAATTATAGATACGTTGGAGACATATCACGCTCTTCCCCTCGTCTCCTAGCTTCTAAACGGCCCCGACGTCCTGTTGTAATGCGGCCACGGCGCCGCCGTCTCGGAGCTTCGGCCACCGTCACAAAGAGCCTTCCCCGTAGCTATTTATGGAGCTCCCCGAGCTCTCCCTCCTCACCAGCAAGCCCCAGCCCCCTCCATCGAGCCCCGGAGCTCCCTGCCTCCCCAATGGCTGAGGCCTCGCCGTCGATCCCCTGGGTCACCGCAGCGCCAGCAAGCGCCCCGGCCCTCCCCTCCTCTCTACCCGCGGCCGCCGCCTCCTCTATGGCTCATCGAGCCGCCGCCGTCTCCGTTTTAGCTAGGGAAGCTATGCCGGAGCAGCACCCCTGGCGCCCGTCCGCCGCCGCCTTGCGGTCAACGGCTGCGGCGCCACCGGCCGACCTCCGAGCCCTGGCGACCACCTGCGGACGCGGCCGAGCACCGCGAGCTTGCCACGCCCCTCCACGGGCGCCGCCGTGGCCCCGCGTGCCGGCATCGAGCCCGCCTGGCGCCGGCTCTGTTCTCTGTCACGGACTAGGAGACGACCAGGAGGAGAGAAGAAGGAGATGCCATGGGCCCCGCTCGTCAGCGTCTGGCGTTGACCGGTCCGACCTACTGACTAGATTTAAGTGGAAGCGTATTTCCGTAAATATGCTTTCCAAGTTAGAAAGCGTACTCTGTTCTTCTTCGGCTAAAAATACGCTTTCACTACAGTGAAGGCGTAAAGTCAGAAATGCGCTTTCATTTTTCCAGCCGGCTGCCGAAGTGATTATATAGTGAACGTTCGTCCGTTAAGCACTGAAATAGACACTATTCTGTCTATTTCACCGCCTAACGAATGAACGGCTGTAACTTTGCGACCGTAACTCTGATCGAGGTAAAACCAACGCCCACGTCTTCGTCTCGTCGAGCCCGTTCCGATGGTACCATTTTCATAATCTGTTCACACTGTGAAAATGACCATTTTTGCCCTTGCCCTATATCTAGCCCCTCTGAGAGGAACCCTTTCCGGCAAATTCTTCCGCGAGGTGATCGCACTTCCTCCCGGCGTATTCATCGACCCCCAGGCAAGCCAACCTGTTATCATGAGCTCCGGACTTGCGTGATGACTTTGCTTGCACCCTGTGTGTTTATCTGTATCACCTTTTAGTCTGCATTTGCATACACCTGTGATGACATCGGTATTAGATACTAGCATTACTCTTCATTTAATGCCATGTCTTGTTTTCATAGTACCATAATAATAACAATATTGTTAGTAACATTGACATGTTAGTACTAGGGTTTGATCTCAGGCCATGACTATCAGTATTATGATCTTGCTACCCTATTGCTAAGTAATTTTTAGCACTTATAATTGTCGATATAATGGTACGATGATGGATATGTTGAGTCGAATTAACAAATGCAACCTAGCTGGTTGATCTTGAGTCACCTGTCCGGGCTTATCCGTGTAGCCACATTTGTCGGTATGGGACGGCCTTGACTTGGTCTAGCTCCATGCTCTTTCACCGGTACCCCCAAACAGGGAGGGTTATGCGTGCGTGCTACCCTAATTAGGTAGGCGGCGATAACCCTGTGAGCCCAGTTGAGTGTTTAGCCCGGGAGTCCCCGTTTGGGACAGTTTAGTTTGGCCACGACGGTGGCAGGTGTCACGAGGACACAGGGGCCACCCAGGGCAAGACTCCGGGGGAGGATGAATGCCGGTGGTACGATGGGAGAGTCACGAGTCAGGCAGGTTTCGTTGGAGCAACGCTGGTCCACCCGAATGGGATCACGAGGCTAGGTGCTCCATGGTGTGGGTAAAGTGCGCAACCTCTGCAGAGTGTAAAATCTATTCGAATAGCCGTGTCCACAGTATTGGACAGCCCGTCCAGACCTCACTAGGTGGTCAACCATAACAATGATAATAATAATGGAAGAACTCGTCTTGTGATCGGAAGTACTTGATGGCTTGTGAGTATTCCGTGGGTTGTGGGACAACCCAGAAGAGAGTAAGTTGGTATTCGGTAACCGTAAGTACTTTAAGCACCTAATGTGATCATTGCCATGCTATGTCGTGTAGATTATATGCCTGATCCATGCTATGCCATTCATGATCCATGTTTTCCTGTTAATTTCATGCCATGTTTAGAATTAATTCTTATGTAGCATAGGGCTTGCTTTGTCACCTGCTTGTTTGGATGCTATGTATTTGGTTGTCTTGCGACTACATTGAAAGTACTCACCTGGCCTTGCACGTGGCCAGTTGCAGGAGAAGATCCGTCGTGCTAGATCGTAACCCAGCCAGTCCTGCAAGTTATGGAGCCCAGCCAGAGACGTCATTGCCGCTGAACCAAGACCTCCGCTGCCATTTTGTTAGCCTTGGAGCTATGTAATATTGTTATAAGCAATAGTATTGTAATATCCCATTTCATATAATAAAGCCATTTTGTGCCTGGAATTGCTGTATCATGTCTTTGACGTGCGCCAGGTCTTATCCTGGGGCTGGCGTGCGTCGGTCCTCTATCGGGGTGCCACAAAGATGGAACCTGAGATGCGTAGGAGATGCGGGCAAATGACGACGAGCTCTGGGCACAGTCAGGGCGATGCAGCGGCCTTGTTGATGGTGATGGTGAGCTCCGGACGGCGCAGCGGAGCTCCAATGGCGCTAGCGTCGGGAGGAAGAGGAAGAGAGAAACGGTGGCAGGGGGAAAAGTAAAAAAGAATAAAGGACCCCACGTGCCTATTTATGAGGGGGATGGAACAGCAACAGTCTCGTGCGGGAATCAAGGAGACAAGATGATGATTGACCAAGAAAATGCCTCGATTCTCGGGTTGACTAAGTTAATGCAAAGATCCGTTGTGATGTCATCCAGATTTTTGGATTTATTATAGTTGCTGTCACCCATTTTCACATGGCGGGTTATAAAGATTTATTGCAGGTCAGGCGCCTACGAAGAATGCAAGACTCGCCAACTAGAAGATTTGAAGATTGACATGAACCAGTTCAAATCAATCTGGGGCCTAATGTTGGGGATATAACCCCGTGGTGAGACCCGCCCAGGAGGGGCTGGGTCATGAGGTTGGCAGCTTAGCAGTAAGGCCTGAGCAGGCTGGAAGATCCAGATAAGGCCTGAGGTAATTTGCCAGATGGGCCTGGAAGAGGCCCAGAGCCGGAAGGCAATGTGTGACCTGGAGGCGTGAGCCGCCGGGTGCGGTTTGCCAGACAAGGCAAGAATAGTTAGAAACAAGGTCGGTTGCTAGATGTAACCCGGCCCGGACTCTTGTAAGCCCAGGGCCTCGACCTGTGTATATAAAGGCGGGTTCCCTGGGCGGCTTAAGGTACGAAACAATCCATCGAGAGCTAGGTCAACCGAATCCGCTCCCTTGTAATCGATACCCAATCAATACAACTCAAAGCAGGACGTAGGCTATTACCTCCTTCGAGTGGGGCCGAACCTGGGTAAAACCCGAGTCTTTCGTCCCGATCAACCCCTTCGAGTTAACCGCCGTAGCGATGGCCTCGAACCTAAGTCCTTGCACTAGGACATCTGCCATGACAAAACCACGACACCGACTGTACAACATCGAGGATGGTGTGGAAGAGCCTCAGACTTGGAACGAGGACCTGTTTTGCAAGTTCTACACCTAGAACACGACGAGTGTAAATTGTGATTTTCATAATAAATCCGAGTGATATCGATGAATGAAGCTACATTTCGTTATATTTTGTTGAAATTAAATTACCTTACTACCTCCAGTGGGTGTAAACACTTAGCTCCAAACCTGATTTTTCCTAAGTACAACCTACTCCGAGTGAGGGTCTCGCCCACACTCGGGGGCTTAGCCACGACTCCGCGTCGCCTAAGTTAAAAAATCTACTCCGAGTGAGGGTCTCGCCCACACTCGGAGGCTTAGCTGTGACTCCACGTCGCCTATGTTAAAAAATCTACTCCGAGTGAGGGTCTCGCCCACACTCAGGGGCTTAGCCGCGACTACGCGTTGCCTAAGTTAAAAAATCTACTCCGAGTGAGGGGCTCGCCCACACTCGGGGGCTTAGCCACGACTCCACGTCGCCTAAGTTAAAAAATCTACTCCGAGTGAGGGTCTCGCCCACACTCGGGGGCTTAGCCGCGACTCCACGTCGCCTAAGTTAAAAAATCTACTCCGAGTGAGGGTCTCACCCACACTCGGGGGGCTTAGCCGTGACCCCGCGTTGCCTAAGTTAAAAAATCTACTCCGAGTGAGGGTCTCACCCACACTCGGGGGGCTTAGCCGCGACGGCACGTTGCCTAAGTTAGAAAATCTACTCCGAGTGAGGGTCTCGCCCACACTCAGGGTCTTAGCCGCGACTCCGCGTCACCTAAGTTAAAAAATCTACTCTGAGTGAGGGTCTCGCCCACACTCAGGGGCTTAGCCGCGACCCCGCGTCGCCTAAGTTAAAAAATCTACTCCGAGTGAGGGTCTCACCCACACTCGGGGGCTTAGCCGCGACTCCGGGTCGCCTAAGTTAAAAAATCTACTCTGAGTGAGGGTCTCGCCCACACTCGGGGGCCTAGCCGCCACCCCATGATAACCCACAAGTATAGGGGATCAATTGTAGCCTCTTTCGATAAGTATGAGTGTCGAACCCAATGAGGAGCTAAAGGTAGAACAAATATTCCCTCAAGTTCTATCGACCACCGATACAACTCTACGCACGCTTAACGTTCGCTTTACCTAGAACAAGTATGAAACTAGAAGTACTTTGTAGGTGTGATAGGATAGGTTTGCAAGAAAATAAAGAACACGTAAATAAAATCTAGGGGCTGTTTAGATAAAGAAACAACTAAGTTAGTCTTAATAAAACATGCAACTCAAACCAATCATGATCATCAATCAACCCATAGGACAAAACGTATCTACTCAAATATCATAGGATAGCCATACATCATTGGGAAATAATATATAGCGTTGACCACCATGTTTAAGTAGAGATTACAGCGGGGAGAAGGGGTGTTACACCGCTGCATAGAGGGGGAGAGAGTTGGTGACGACGGCGGCGAAGTTGTTGGTGTAGATCGTCGTCACGATGATGGCCCCAGCGGCGTTCCGGTGCCACCGGGAGAGAGGGGGAGAGAGCCCCCCTCCTTCTTGTTCTTCCTTGGCCTCCCCCCTAGATGGGAGGAGGGTTTCCCCTCTGGTCCTTGGCTTCCATGGCGGCGGAGGGGCGAGAGCCCCTCCAAGATTGGATCTCTCTCTCTCTCTCTCTGTTTCCTTGTGTTTCTGCGTTCCCAGATTCTGGCCTTTCACCGTTTCTTATATTCCCGAAGATCCGTAACTCCGATTGGGCTGAAATTTCAACACGATTTTTATCCGGATATTATCTTTCTTGCGGCGAAAGAAGGGCACCAACTGCCTTACGGGGTGTCCACAAGCCCTCAGGGCGCGCCCTACCCCCCAGGGCGCAACCTCCTGGCTTGTGGGCCCCTCGGGTACCGCCTTCTATTGATTCCACTTCCCAAAATTCACATATATTCCAAAAAAAATCTCCGTAAGTTTTTATCCTGTTTAGACTTCATTTGATACGGATTTTCTGCGAAACAAAAAACATGCAACAAACAGGAACTCGCACTGGGCACTGGATCAATATGTTAGTCCCAAAAATAGTATAAAAAGTTGCCAAAAGTATATGAAAGTTGTATAATATTGGCATGAAACAATCAAAAATTATAGATATGATGGAGACGTATCAGCATCCCCAAGCTTAATTCCTGCTCGTCCTCGAGTAGGTAAATGATAAAAAAAGATAATTTTTGATGTGGAATGCTACCTAGCATAATCTTGATCATATAATCTAATCATGGCATGAATATTTAAGACACGAGTGATTCAAAGCAATAGTATATCATTTGACATTAAGACAATAACACTTCAAGCATACTAATAAGGCAATTGTGTCCTTTCGAAATAACATGGCCTCGGAAAGCTATCCCTACAAAATCATATGGTCTGGCTATGCTCCATCTTCCCCACACAAAGTATTTAAATCATGCACAACCCCGATGACAAGTCAAGCAATTGTTTCACACCTTTTATGTTCTCAAACCTTTTCAACTCTTACGCAATACATGAGCATGAGCCATGGATATAGCACTATAGGTGGAATAGAGTATGGTGGAGGTTGTGAGGAAAAGGAGAAGATAGTCTCACATCAACTAGGCATATCAACGGGCTATGGAGATGCCCATCAATAGATATCAATGTGAGTGAGTAGGGATTGCCATGCAACGGATGCACTAGAAGTATAAGTGTAAGAATGCTCAAAAAGAAACTAAGTGGTTGTGCATAATGATGAAAAATTCCACTAGTTATATGTAAGTGACAAAATAGGAGACTCTCTATCATGAAGATCATGGTGCTACTTTAAAGCACAAGTGTGGAAAAAGATAGTAGCATTGTCCCCTCTCTCTTTCTCTCATTTTTTTATTTTTTTTATTTTTTTTATTTTTTTATTTTGGTGGGCATCTTTGGCCTCTTTTTTTTTATTTGGGCTTCGCTGGCCTCTTTTATTTTTTGTAAAGTCCGGAGACTCATCCCTACTTGTGAGGGATTCATAGCTTCCATCATCCTTTTCTCTCACGGGACAAATGCTCTAATAATGAAAATCATCACATTTTTATTTACTTACAACTCGATGCCTAGAACAAAATATGACTCTATATGAATACTTACGAATGCAAGGCAATATGAAAGTGATGGTGCGTGTCATGAAAAACGGAACGGTGGAAGTTGCATGGCAATATATCTCGGAATGGCTATGGAAATGCCATAATAGGTAGGTATGGTGGCTGTTTTGAGGAAAATATATGGTGGCTGTTTTGAGGAAGGTGGGTTTGATGCACTGGCGAAAGTTGCGCGGTACTAGAGAGGCTAGCAAAGGTGGAAGGGTGATAGTGCGTATAATCCATGGACTCAACATTAGTCATAAAGAACTCACATACTTATTGCAAAAGTCTATTATTTATCGAAGCAAAGTATTAGACGCATGCTCCTAGGGGAGAGGTTGGTAGGAGTTAACCATCGCGCGCTCCCGACCCTCACACAAAGGTTGACAATCATTAAACAAATCATGCTCCGACTTCGTTACATAACGGTTCACCATACGTGCATGCTACGGGAATCACAAACTTTAACACAAGTATTTCTACCAATCCACAATTACTCACTAGCATGACTCTAATATCACCATCTTTATATCGCAAAACTATTGCAAGGAATCAAACATATCATATTCAGTGATCTACAAGTTTTATGTAGGATTTTATGACTAACCATGTGAATGACCAACTCCTGTTAACTCTCTAAATAGATATAAGTGAAGCATGAGAGTTTAATTCTTTCTACAAAAGATATGCCCACGCTCTAACAAATATAAGTGAAGCAAAAGAGCATTCTACAAATGGCGGTTTTCTATGTGTAGAGAAACAGGCAATCCAAACTTCAAATGATATAAGTGAAGCACATGAAGCATTCTATAAAGCCATACTCAAAAGATATAAGTGAGGTGCAAAGAGCCTTCTATAAATCAACCAAGGACTTTATCATACCAGCATGGTGCATTATTAAAAGAAAAATAAAAAGCACATGATGCTCCAAGATTTACGCATATCATGACAAATAAAAATATAGCTCCAAGTAAAATTACCGATGGTTGTTAGAAGAAAGAGGGGATGCCTTCCGGGGCATCCCCAAGCTTAGTTTCTTGGGAGTCCTTGAATATTACCTTGGGGTGCCTTGGGCATCCCCAAGCTTAATCTCTTTCCACTCCTTATTCCTTCATCCATCGTGATCTCACCCAAAACTTGAAAACTTCAATCACACAAAACTTAACAAAACCCTCGTGAGATCCGTTAGTATAATAAAGCAAATTACAACTTTAAGTACTGTTGCCAACCAATTCATATTTTGTTTTTGCATTGTAGCTACTGTAATAAAACTTTTCCATGCCTTATACCACCGATACAATCGATAGTTTCATCAAAACGAGCAAAACAATGCATCAAAAACAGAATCTGTCAAAAACAGGACAGTCTGTAGTAATCTGAACATTCACGATACTTCTGTAACTCTAAAAATTCTCAAAAATTAGGACGTGGTCAAGAATTTTTATAACAGTATTTTGCAAAAATTTCAGAATTTTTTCATGCTCCAGTAAAATATTAAAATTCAAAAACTGCAGCAAAAGTTTCTGTTTTTACACAGCACATATCAAACAAGCAATTTAAACACCCTAAAGGTAATTCTTGGCACATTATTTTTATAATACAATGGATTTATACAAGGGGATAATTATTTTTGTTGAAAAGTTTCTGTAATCAAGATTCACAAAGTTTCCATGGGCAGGAACACAGTTCAAGGCTAGCCCCCACTTCAACGATGCTCGTCTTTCTCACTTTCACTTCTCTTTTTGAAAAAGTTTTAGGTTCCCCTCTTTATTTTTTTTGTTTTTAAACTATATAAAATCACACAACAGAATAAAATGACTCTCTAAAACTTCCGGGTTGTCTCCCTGGCAGCGCTTTCTTTAAAGCCATTAAGCTAGGCATAAAGTGCTCAAGTAATTGATCCACCCGGATCCCAAGGTATATCAAAGCCAATTTTAATTAACAATGATTTGTAATTTAGTAGTGAGCACAAAGTAACATATATCATGCAACAACGAAGTCTAAATCTCTTCCTATGCATCGGCATGTCATAAAAGAACAATTCATGCACACCAAGTAAAGGCCAATACATAGCATAAGCAGTTTCTTGCAATTTTATCGTATTGGGAACATAGAGAGGCGGAGATGTAGTTCCTCTCTCATAATAATTGCAAGTAGGAGCAGCAAGCACATGCATATTATATCTATCAAAATCATCATGTGTAATTGTAAAAGGCAACCCATCTATATAATCCTTAATAAGAGCAAACTTCTCCGTTATAGTGTAGTTGGGAGAATTCAAAAAGATAATAGGGCTATCATGCGTGGGTGCAATAGCAACAATTTCACGTTTAACATAAGGAACTATAGTAAGTTCATCTCCATAAGCATCATTCATATTGGCATCATGGCCACAAGCATAGCAAGCATCTAGTTCATCAAAAAGGGATATTTCAAACGAATCCAAGGGATCATAGCAATTATCATAGCATTAATCCTTCGGTAAGAATGAAGGGAAATTAAACAATGTATGAGTTGAATAGTTACTCTCATTAGAAGGTGGGCACGGGTAGCTAATCCGCTCTTCCTCCTTTTGTTCTTCGCTCTCCTCGTCATCTTTTTCATCTAATGAGCTCACAGTGTCAGGAATTTCTTATTCCATAGATTCCTGCAAAATATTAGTCTCTTCTTGGATAGCGGAGACTTTCTCAATAAATTGATTAATATGGGCATTATATTCATAATTGGCATAACAATAACGAAGCATAGCCAAATTTTGAGATCGGTAAACAGCATCATCATAATCTTCATACTTTTCAAACAAAGCTTCAATTTCATAAGCACCCTTAAAAGCAACAAACTCTTCTATTTGTTCCACATCATAGTAATCATATATACCATTAGCATAAGAAGCCAAGGTTTCATTATCATTAAATTTACATGAAAAGGGAAGGTGTTTAGCCTTCATCCTAGAGCAACAAGTAATATCATATCTCAAGCATAGATTCCAAGCATACCATTTCAACATATGAATTTGATCCCATAACAGTTTCCCTTTTTGAGTCAAGCGATAATCCCTAAAGTATTCACGTTGATCCAACGTGTGTCCCATTATATAATTGAATGGGGTTTTCTCAGGATTATTAAAGTAGTGCATAATATCTTTCACATAACAAGCATCGAGGGTTTTAGGAGGTTCCCCATCTCCATGTGTAGCAAGTACACCTAATTTTTTTGGTATTTCGTGTTCCAAATCCATAACTAAAGATAGAGAACAACTTAGAACAGCAAATAAAATCTACTTAGTGATAAAGCAAATAAGCACACACGAGAATATTCACCCCACGCTATTGCTCCCCGGCAATGGCGCCAGAAAAAGGTCTTGATAACCCACAAGTATAGGGGATCAGTTGTAGCCTCTTTCGATAAGTAAGAGTGTCGAACCCAATGGGAGCTAAAGGTAGAACAAATATTCCCTCAAGTTCTATCGACCACCGATACAACTCTACGCACGCTTAACGTTCGCTTTACCTAGAACAAGTATGAAACTAGAAGTACTTTGTAGGTGTGATAGGATAGGTTTGCAAGAAAATAAAGAACACGTAAATAAAATCTAGGGGCTGTTTAGATAAAGAAACAACTAAGTTAGTCTTAGTAGAGAGCTTTTTGTCACAAGAAAGTTATTTGTCCCTAGGCAATCGATAACTAGACCGGTAATCATTATTGCAATTTTATATGAGGGAGAGGCATAAGCTAACATACTTTCTCTACTTGGATCATATGCACTTATGATTGGAACTCTAGCAAGCATCCACAACTACTAAAGATCATTAAGGTAAAACCCAACCATAGCATTAAGTACAAAGTCCTCTTTACTCCCATATGCAACAACCCACCTACTCGGGTTTATGCTTCTGTCACTCAAGCAACCCACCATAGGCAAATCATGAACACATTGCAACACCCTATAGCGGGGATCCCTCATGCTTGCACGACATGGAGAGCACCATAGGACAACACCGATAATAAAACATGCAACTCAAACCAATCATGATCATCAATCAACCCATAGGACAAAACGGATCTACTCAAACATCATACGATAGTCATACATCATTGGGAAATAATATATAGCGTTGAGCACCATGTTTAAGTAGAGATTACAGCGGGGAGAAGGGGTGTTACACCGCTGCATAGAGGGGGAGAAAGTTGGTTATGACGGCGGCGAAGTTGTTGGTGTAGATCGCCGTCACGATGATGGCCCCGGCGGCGTTCCGGTGCCACCGGGAGAGAGGGGGAGAGAGCCCCCTCCTTCTTCTTCTTCCTTGGCCTCCCCTCCCTAGATGGGAGGAGGGTTTCCCCTCTGGTCCTTGGCTTCCATGGCGGCAGAGGGGCGAGAGCCCCTCCGAGATTGGATCTCTCTCTCTGTTTCCTTGTGTTTCTGCGTTCCCAGATTTTGTCCTTTCACCGTTTCTTATATTCCCGGAGATCCGTAACTCCGATTGGGCTGAAATTTTAACATGATTTTTATCCGGATATTAGCTTTCTTGCAGCGAGAGAAGGGCACCAACCGCCTTATTGGGTGGCCACAAGCCCTCAGGGCGCGCCCTGGGGGGCGCGCCCTCCTGGCTTGTGGCCCCCTAGGGCACCGCCTTCTGTTGATTCCACTTCCCAAAATTCACATATATTCCAAAAAAAATCTCCGTAAGTTTTTATCCCGTTTGGACTTCGTTTGATATGGATTTTCTGCGAAACAAAAAACATGCAACAAACAGGAACTGGCACTGGATCAATATGTTAGTCCCAAAAATAGTATAAAAAGTTGCCAAAAGTATATGAAAGTTGTAGAATATTGGCATGAAACAATCAAAAATTATAGATACGACGGAGACGTATCACCCCGCGTCGCCTAAGTCAAAAAATCTACTCCGAGTGAGGGTCTCGCCCACACTCGGGGGCTTAGCCGCGACTCCACGTCGCCTAAGGTAAAAAATCTACTCCGAGTGAGGGTCTCGCCCACACTCGGGGGGCTTAGCCGCGACGCCGCGTTGCCTAAGATACAAAATCTACTCCGAGTGAGGGTCTCTCCCATACTCGGGGGCTTAGCCGCGACCCCGCGTCGCCTACGTTAAAAAATCTACTCTGAGTGAGGGTCTCGCCCACACTAGGGGTCTTAGCCGCGACTCCACGTCGCCTAAGTTAAAAAATCTACTCCGAGTGAGGGTCTCGCCCACACTCGGGGGCTTAGCCGCGACTCCACGTCGCCTAAGTTAAAAAATCTACTCCGAGTGAGGGTCTCGCCCACCCTCGGGGGCTTAGCCGCGACTCCACATCGCCTAAGTTAAAAAATCTACTCCGAGTGAGGGTCTTGCCCACACTCGAGGGCTTAACCGTGACCTCGCGCCGCCTAAGTTAAAAAATCTACTCCGAGTGAGGGTCTCGCCCACACTCGGAGGCTTAGCTGCGACTCCACGTCGCCTAAGTTAAAAAATCTACTCCGTGTGAGGGTCTCGCCCACACTCGGGGACTTAGCTGCGACCCCGCATCGCCTAAGTTAGAAAACCTACTCCGAGTGCGAATATCATTTAACGCTCGAGCCCCCGTGCACGATCCTGCAATCGCCTAAGCATAAAACACTCAAAGATCATGGATCAAATAAAGATAAGGCATATAAAACTGCGCTGCTCAAAGCGGAAGTACGGACGACATGAGCCCCAGGCTCGTTTAAAGGTCTTACGGTTACAACTACCACTCGGCATTCTGAGGCAAATGTTTTAAGAGTTTTTTAGCCCGACAATCACTCGGGCCTAGGCGATCCCACTGCTTCGACAAAAGTGTCCAGATCAATGCTCTCTGCGATTCGAGTGGCTGCCTCCATGAACATATCCATAAAGTCTTCGAGCTTGACGTGCTTCCTATTGGCGACCTCCAAGGACTTCAGCTTCTTCTCATCCACTCCCTTACAGTGGACCCGAACCAGTGAGAGGGCGATGTCAGCTTTGGCTCGGGCCGCTGACTTCTTCCAGACCATCACTTGGCTCGGGACATCTCTCACTCGGGTGAGTACAGTCTCCAGATCTTGGGAAGGTTCTTCATCGGAAAAGAGTTCCTTCTCAACGTCCATGATGGCAGTGCGGAGTCTCCTGATGTACAAATCCACTTCTTCGACGCATTCCTCTAGACGGAGGAAGGCCATGACAGTGCTATCCTTAAGCAGCTCTCGAGACGGATCCAAGTCTTTTTCGATCTTGTCGGTCTCTTCAGCAATGTCAAGGCAGAACTCTGGGTTCAGTCGAATAAAAGAAGGTATTAGACTCGAGCGAATTTCATTCGGCTGAATAAGGATACACACGGGTCGTTCGGGAAAGTTTACCTTTAAGCTTCTCGCACGCGGTATCGCCGAACTGCTCCAGCTCAGCCTTCTTGACAGTTATATGCTAGAGTTTGGTCTTCAATCTGATGAGCTCCTCCTTAGACTTCTTCATAGCAGCCTCAAGGATATTCTTCTCCTCCTCCAGCTTTCCGACTGCCTTCAGTTTTTCCTCGGCTTCCTTGGCCTTCCGGCTGGCCTCCTTCTGGGCGTCTGCCAGCTTTGTATCCTTCTTCTCAAGGGCCGTCATCACAGTTACTAAAGAAACAGAATTCTTCAGTCTCTCGACAGGTTTACGATTCTCTTCACGAAGATTTGATGAAGTATATTCAGTCGGACAGGAAGAAAAAACAGAGATGATAGCAGTCGGGCATGATGAGTATACCTTCCATCGCATTCTTCTCCTGCTGTAAGCGGGCACTTTTGGCCTTCTCAGCATCAAGGTCGAGACGCAAGGTCAACACTTCCTTATCCAATGCGTTGTAGTGACTTCCACTAGAAAATTCAAGATCAAGGCGACGAGCCAGCTACACTTCTACACTATTAGACTACCGCCAACTGCTTCAGTCGACGGCAGTCTCGAGGACTATACCTAGTGGGTGCGCTCAGCGCACCCCCACTAGAACTCAGAAACACCCAGTGGGTGTGCCCAGATGCAAACCCACTCGGGACTAAAACCAAAGACAAACGGATCAAAATTCCGACAGAGGAAGGTACTTACGAGAGTACTTACTCGGACATTCTTCTTCAACGCCGCACTCGCATCGTACGCCGTCTTCAAGTGATCACACATCAACTCCAGCTGGATCAGCGCCTCTTTGCTTGCTCCCGTCTGGTCCTCCGGGACATGGTGCAGTGAGAATATGGTGGTCTCCCGAGGAGTTGGCAAGAGAGACGACGTGCCGGTTCTGAGTGCGACTCCGGCACCCGAGCTAGTTCCCTGTGACGATGCCAAGGCACCAGCAAGTGATGGCTCTTGCATCACACCTTCTGTGTTGACTGAAGGATTTGGCGGATCTATCTCGATCACGTCACGCGGAGCTACAAGTGGTCAAAAAAACATTCGGCAATAAGCAGAAAAAGAATTACAGCATATGCAGGAAAGAATTCGAAGTTTACCTTTCGAAGACGCAACGTCGACTTCAGCCCGCTCCTTCTCCAGAGTTTGGGGTTCAGGCAAAGTGGTCGAAGTATCAGCACTGTGAAAGAAACACTCGGAATTTCGCATCACTCGGTTGGATATAAACAGTAATCTTCGAATGAAAATACTTACGCCGAAGCGACAGGGACAGTCATCTTAATCTTCGGAATGGGGACTGCCTTCCGAGGCTTGGTCGCATCAACTTTGGCCTGCTTCACCGCCTTCTCAGGCGACGAAGCAAGTTCCCCACGACCACGCTTTGAGCTGCGAGTCGGGAGAACATTGGCACTTGGCTTGACGACGTTTGGCACTTTGGAGCTGCCGCCGGTGACCCCCGGGTCGTGGTGTGACTTGGTGCTGGACTCGGGCACACGATCATCCGAGCGCGAGGACTCCACCTCGTAGCTCTTGTTCGAGTCCTCCCCTTCATCATCATCTTCATCGTCGTCACCCTCTTCTCTTTCTCCTACTCCGGTCGAGTCTTCCGGGAGATCGGTATCACTCGCCACGTCAACCGGATCTCGATTCACGATTGGAATCGGACTTTTCATGTCCACGAAAGCCTACCGAGTGAAAAGTGAGTCAGTCGAGCTAATTTCAACAAGTACAACAATATCATTCAGTTAATGGGTCTTCTGAAGTTACCTCATTCGGTGGATTCTCTGATGAGAGTGGAGGCACCTGCCTGCTCCCCTGGGGTTGTCACACACCGGAGTGATCGCCTTGATCTTGGCTTCAACTATCTCTGCGTCAAGCTCCTCAGGGTGCGTCCGAGTGGTGTCGTCCGGTCTAGTGTATCTCCACATGGGGTGGGATCTAGCTTGCAGTGGCTGAATTCTCCTTTGAAAGAAAACCTCAAGCAAATCCAGGCCATTGACGCCCTTTTGCACTAGGGCTACCAGAGCTATCACCAGGATATCCACTTCTGTCTTCTCGCTTTTGGTCACGGTCAGCCTGGGGACTGACCGAATGCGCGCCGACGTGTATAGAGGGAGCCCCGGTTGATTTTCTCCGACTAGAATATCCTGGCAGTACAAACAGTTCTCCTGCCAACCCTTCATCGAGTCGGGAAACGTGATCGCCGGAAAGTAGACCTTGCCCCGCAGCTGGATTCCCAACCCCCCGCACAGTTGGGCCACATTGGTTCTATCTTCTGACCGAGTGGGTTTCTTCACGGTCATCACTCGGCAAGTGAATAGATGCTTGAACAAGCCCCAATGGGGATGAAAACCCAGAAAGTTCTCACACAAAGAAATGAACACAGACAGGTACGCTACGGCGTTGGGTGGTATGTGATGGAGCTGGGCATCGAAGAAATCCAAAAATGGGCGGAAGAACGGGTGGGGCGGAAGAGAAAAACCTCGCTTGAGATGGGTCACCAAAAGGACGCGCTCGTTCCCCCGCGGTGAGGGTTCGTCTTCGCCCGCCTCCGGCAGCCGCCAGCTTCCCTTGGACAAGAGGCCCTCGCCCTCCAGCTCGAGCGGCCGAGCCTTGGTGACCCGCGACGGCATCCAGTCGCCCTGGGTCCGCCCAGCCGGCACGCCAGCGCTTGAGGAGGAGGCGCGCGAGCCTTAATTCATCCGCTCGGCCTTCGTAGTCGCCCCGTGATTCATCTCCGGCGAGGCTATGTCTGGTGCACGGTGGAGGGCTCTGTGGAGATTCGACGCAGGCGTCGGAGAAGCCAAGGGGAGGGACAAGAAGTGAGATTCGTTCCCCTCCAAACAGTGCCCCCGCTTCTTATAGCAGAAATCGGACGAAATCTCTGGCCGTCAATCCGAAAACTAAGCGAGATCAGCGGATCTACTGTTCAAAGCCTCGGAGGCACGTGGCGAGAATCATGGCACGGTTATCGAGGCGTCGTGCCCACTACCCCTAAATTCCCACGACGTGACCGTTCATCGCGCGTCTGCGCTTGCCCTTTGCGATTTCGAACGCGCGTGGACCTCTCTATGCTTTAAATAGCGTGAGTTCGGCACCTCGAATCGCCTGACGATTCGTTTATGAGCCGAATGGTCAGACTGTTTATAGCTAAACACTCGGATGAGATGACCGAGCATTCGGAACGTTTCTCCAGGGAAACATTTCAACTTCAGATGACAGTATCACATTCAGTCAAGAAAAGATAATCCTGAATTCGTCAAGATTTGAGGCCGAGTGGGAAATGATGCAAAACATCTCTCGGACACCTCCGGGGTGTGATGACCCACAAGTATAGGGGATCTATCGTAGTCCTTTCGATAAGTAAGAGTGTCCAACCCAACGAGGAGCAGAAGGAAATGACAAGCGGTTTTCAGTAAGGTATTCTCTGCAAGCACTAAAATTATCGGTAACAGATAGTTTTGTGATAAGATAATTCGTAACGGATAGCAAGTAACAAATGTAGCAAAGGTGCAGCAAGGTGGCCCAATCCTTTTTGTAGCAAAGGACAAGCCTGGACAAACTCTTATATAAAGCAAAGCGCTCCCGAGGACACATGGGAATTTCTGTCAAGCTAGTTTTCATCATGCTCATATGATTCGCGTTCGTTACTTTGATAATTTGATATGTGGGTGGACCGGTGCTTGGGTGCTTCCCTTACTTCGACAAGCCTCCCACTTATGATTAACCTCTCTCGCAAGCATCCGCAACTATGAAAGATGAATTAAGATAAATCTAACCATAGCATGAAACATATGGATCCAAATCAGCCCCTTACGAAGCAACGCATAAACTAGGGTTTAAGCTTCTATCACTCTAGCAACCCATCATCTACTTATTACTTCCCAATGCCTTCCCCTAGGTCCAAATAATGGTGAACTGTCATGTAGTCAACATTCACATAACACCACTAGAGGAGAGACAACATACATCTCATCAAAATATCGAACGAATACCAAATTCACATGATTACTTATAACAAGACTTATCCAATGTCCTCAGGAACAAACGTAACTACTCACAAAACATATTCATGTTCAAAATCAGAGGAGTATTAATTATCATGAAGGATCTGAACATATGATCTTCCACCAAGTAAACCAACTAGCATCAACTACAAGGAGTAATCAACACTACTAGCAACCCACAGGTACCAATCTGAGGTTTTGAGACAAAGATCGGATACAAGAGATGAACTAGGGTTTGGAGAGGAGATGGTGCTGGTGAAGATGTTGATGGATATTGACCCCCTCTCGATGAGAGGATCGTTGGTGATGACGATGGCTTCGATTTCCCCCTCCGGGAGGGAAGTTTCCCCGGCAGCACAGCTCTACCGGAGCCCTAGATTGGTTCTGCCCAAGTTCCGCCTCGAGACGGCGGCGCTTCATCCCGAAAGCTCTCTTATGATTTTTTCCAGGTCAAAACCCCTCCATATAGTAGAAGATGGGAACCAGAGGCCTGCCAGGGGATCCACAAGCCACAGGGGCGCGCCCAGGGGGGTAGGGCGCGCTCCCCTGGCTTGTGACCTCCTGGTGGGTCCCCTCAGGTATTTCTTTCGCCCAATATTTTTTTTATATTCCAAAATAATTCTCCGTAACTTTTCAGTACTTTTGGAGTTGTGCAGAATAGGTCTCTCATATTTGCGCCTTTTCCAGTCCAGAATTCCAGCTGCCGGCATTCTCCCTCTTCATGTAAACCTTGTAAAATAAGAGAGAAAAGGCATAAGTATTGTACCATAATATGTAATAACAGCCCATAATGCAATAAATATCGATATAAAAGCATGATGCAAAATGGATGTATCAACTCCCCCAAGCTTAGACCTCGCTTGTCCTCAAGCGAAAGCCGAAATCGATAAATATGCCCACATGTTTAGAGATAGAGGTGTCGATAAAATAAAATATGGACATGAAGGCATCATGATCATCTTTAGATCAGCAACATATATTGACATATAATTTCTTATGCTAGAGTAACAATTCATTCACAAGGTAAAGTATGAATCAAGAACTCTATTGAGAACGAACAAACTATGATCTCAGTCATTGAAGCAATTGCAATTAATCATAACATCGGAAAGAGTCAATATAAGAGCTTGTAAAGCAAATTCACATACTCAATCATCTTGTAGTCTTTCATAATTGCTAACACTCACGCGGTACCTATGAGGTCAAAGCTTCAATTGGACACAAAGAAAGATAGGGGCTTATAGTTTTGCCTCCCAACTATTTACCTCAAGGGTAATGTCAACAGAAATAGCTCATGATCACCCACATCCGAGTGGATATATGTGTCTAGATCATTCCCCAACACATGACGCTTGCCAAGAGAGAAAGGCGAAATAAAGGAAGTGATGAAGATCACCACGACTCTTGCATAAAGGTAAGTACTAGAAAGTAAAAGTAACAGATAGGCCCTTCGCAGAGGGAAGCAGAGGTTGTCATGCACTTTTATAGTTGGATGCGCAATCTCTTAATGCAAAAGAACGTCACTTTATATTGCCGCTTGTGATAGAGAACTTTATTATGCAGTCTGTCGCTTTTATTTCTTCCATATCACAAGGTCGTATAAAGTTTATTTTCCTCACACTAACAGATCAAACATATTTAGAGAGCAATTTTTATTGCTTGCACCGATGACAACTTACTTGAAGGATCTTACTCAATCCATAGGTAGGTATGGTGGACTCTCATGACAAACTGGGTTAAGGGTGGTTGGATGCACAAGTAGTATCTCTACTTGGTGTGGAAGTTTTGGCTGATATAAGTGGAAGCAAGCGTCACATGTTAAAGGATCTATAACCATATAACTTCTATTCGGAAATAAGCAAACATAACCCATTATGTTGTCTTCCTTGTCCAACATCTACTTCTTAGCATATAATATTTTAATGAGTGCTCACAATCATAAAAGGTGTCCAAGATAATATATTTATATGTGAACCTCTCTTTCTTTATTACTTCCTTTTAATTGCAACAATGACCAATCGCTATGTTTGTCAACTCTCAATAATTTTCAATCGACATACTTCTTATATGTGAAGTCATTACTCCCCATAAGATCATCATATATACTCTTTGCTTTTATTTTATACCTCTTTCTATTTCTTTTTCTCAAGATCATAGCAAGCAAGCAAAGCCCTCAACTCAAAACTACTCTTTATTAAATAACTCTCGGACTCGCTTACATAGGGGGAACATAAAGAAAAACTCAAAGCTAGATCAAACTAGAAACTTTATTCTACTAGATCAAGATATAACCAAAAGGATCGAACTGGGAAAAACGATGAAAGTAAAAGATGTGATGGTGATACGATACCGGGGCACCTCCCCCAAGCTTGGCAGAAGCCAAGGGAAGTGCCCATACCCATGTGTTTAGTTGTCTTTCTTCGGAGGTGGTGATGTTATATTCTTGGCGATGATGCCCCTCAGAATGCGATTCTCCTCCTCAAGCTTGTTATTTTGCTGTCTAAGATCCATTATTTCCTTGCAAAGTTTTCCAGCGACGGTTAGAGCTCCCATCACCCATGGATGTTTCATTGCTGCTGGGGAAGAAGCAACACTCTTTTTCATATTTTCATAAGTAAGAAATTTAGCATTGGGAGGGATGACCGAATTAGGAATTGCTGAGCTCTGAAGTTCCTCCAACATGGCTCCAGGTTGTAGACGAGAGGTAACTTCTTGGTCTTCCTCCATGGCATCCAACCTTTTCAGGTCAGCCTCCATATCTTCCTCCGTGGCCTGCCCGAAGTGGTTTGCTTCGCTGTATACTCCGGGCCCCGGTGTCAGGTGCTACTTCTTGAGCATGCGTTGGTTTTCCCTTGAAGAGGAAAGGGTGATGCAGCAAAGTAGATAAGTATTTCCCTCAGTTGTTGAGAACCAAGGTATCAATCCAGTAGGAGATACAAGCAAGTCACCAATGGATGTACCTACACAAATAATCAAACACTTGCACCCAACGCTGAAAAGGGGTTGTCAATCCCTTCACGGTTACTTGCAAGGATGAGATCTGATAGAGATAGATATAATAGATTGCTTGAACGGAAAGTAAACTAAAAGTAAAAAGCTTGCAGCAAGACATTTTTGGTATTTTTGGTTTTAGATCTGAAAGTATAATATGGAAAATAGACCCGGGGGCCATAGATTTCACTAGAGGCTTCTCTCATGATGGCAAATAATACGGTGGGTGAACAAATTACTGTCGAGCAATTGATAGAAAAGCGAATAATTATGAAGATATCCAAGGCAATGATTATGCATATAGGCATCACGTCCGTGTCAAGTAGACCGAAACGATTCTGCATCTACTACTATTACTCCACACATCGACCGACTCCTGCCTGCATCTAGAGTATTAAGTTCATGAAGAACAGAGTAACGCATTAGGTAAGATGATATGATGTAGAGGGATAAACTCAAGCAATATGATGAAAACCCCATCTTTTTATCCTCAATGGCAACAATACAATACGTGCCTCGCTACCCCTACTTTGTCACTGGGTGAGGACACCGCAAGATTGAACCCAAAACTAAGCACTTCTCCCATTGCAAGAATTACCAATCTAGTTGGCCAAACCAAACCAATAACTCGAAGAGACTTGCAAAGATATGAAATCATGCATATAAGAATTCAGAAAAGACTCAAATAATATTCATAGATAATCTGAACATAAACCCACAATTCATCGGATCTCGACAAACACACCGCAAAAGAGTATTACATCGGATAGATCTCCATGAAGATCATGGAGAACATGGTATTGAAGAGCAAAGAGAGAGAAGAAGCCATCTAGCTACTAGCTATGGACCCGAAGGTCTGTGGTAAACTACTCACGCATCATCGGAGGGGCAATGGAGTTGATGTAGATGCCCTCCGTGATCGAATCCCCCTCCGGCAGATTACCGGAAAAGGCTCCAAGATTGGATCTCACAGGAACAGAGGCTTCCGGCGGCGGAAAAGTATTTTCGTGGCTCTCTTTAGTATCCAGGGAATATTTGGGAATTTATAGGCCGAAGAATAGGGTTAGGAGAGCTGTCATGGGGCCACAAGCCTGTAGGGCGCCCCACCCCTAGGGCGCGCCCTGGTGGCTTGTGACGCCACGGCAGGTCTTCTGCCTTCATCTCCAAGTCTGGCAGGTTTCTTCTGGTCCAAAAAAAATCATTTTGAAGATTTTATTCCGTTTGGACTCCGTTAAATATTCCTTATCTGCAATACTCAAAAACATGGAAAAAACAGAAATTGGCACTAGGCTCTAGATTAATAGGTTAGTCCCAAAAATAATATAAAATAGCATATTAATGCATATAAAACATCCAAAACAGATAATATAATAGCATGGAACAATCAAAAATTATAGATACGTTGGAGACGTATCAAGCATCCCAAGCTTAATTCCTGCTCGTCCTCGAGTAGGTAAATGATAAAAACAGAATTTTTGATGTGGAATGCTACCTAACATATTTATCCATGTAATATTCTTTATTGTGGCATGAATATTCAGATCCATAAGATTCAAAACAAAAGTCTAATATTGACATAAAAACAGTAATACTTCGAGCACACTAACAAGGCAATTGTGTCCTTTCGAAATAACATGGCCTTAGAAAGTTATCCCTACAAAATCATATGGTCTGGCTATGCTCCATCTTCCCCACACAAAGTATCTAAATCATGCACAACCCCGATGACCAGTCAAGCAATTGTTTCATACTTTTTATGTTCTCAAACCTTTTCAACTCTCACGCAATACATGAGCGTGAGCCATGGATATAGCACTATAGGTGGAATAGAATATGGTGGAGGTGATGAGGAAAAAGGAGAAGATAGTCTCACATCAACTAGGCGTATCAACGGGCTATGGAGATGCCCATCAATAGATATGAATGTGAGTGAGTAGGGATTGCCATGCAACGGGTGCACTAGAGCTATAAGTGTATGAAAGACTCAAAAAGAAACTAAGTGGTTGTGCAAATGATGAAAAATTCCACTAGCTATATGAAAGTGATAAAATAGGAGACTCTCTATCATGAAGATCATGGTGCTACTTTGAAGCACAAGTGTGGAAAAAGATAGTAGCATTGTCCCTTCTCTCTTTCTCTCATTTTTTTCCTTTTTTCTCTTTTTTTGGTGGGCATCTTTGGCCTCTTTTATTATTTTTTTAGTTGGGCTTCGCTGGCCTCTTTTATTTTTTTGTAAAGTCCGGAGACTCATCCCAACTTATGAGGGATTCATAGCTTCCATCATCCTTTTCTCACACGGGACAAATGCTCTAATAATGGAAATCATCACACTTTTATTTACTTACAACTCGATACCTAGAACAAAACATGACTCTATATGCAATATGAAAGTGATGGTGCATGTCATGAAAAACGGAACGGTGGAAGTTACATGGCAATATTTCTCGGAATGGCTATGGAAATGCCATAATAGGTAGGTATGGTGGCTGTTTTTAGGAAAATATATGGTGGCTGTTTTGAGGAAGGTGGGTTTGATGCACCTACAAAAGTTGTGTGGTACTAGAGAGGCTAGCAAAGGTGGAAGGGTGAGAGTGCGTATAATCCATGGACTCAACATTAGTCATAAAGAACTCACATACTTATTGCAAAAGTCTATTAGTTATCAAACAAAGCATTAGACGCATGCTCCTAGGGGAGAGGTTGGTAGGAGTTAACCATCGCGCGCTCCCGACCCTCACACAAAGGTTGACAATCATTAAACAAATCATGCTCCGACTTCGTTACATAACGGTTCACCATACATGCATGCTACGGGAATCACAAACTTTAACACAAGTATTTCTCCAATTCACAACTACTCACTAGCATGACTCTCATATTACCATCTTCATATCTCAAAACTATATGCAAGGAATCAAACTTCTCATAGTATTCAATGCACTTTATATGAAAGTTTTTATTATATCCCTCTTGGATGCCCATTATATTAGGACTAAATTCATAACCTAAACAAATTACCATGCTGTTTTAAAGACTCTCAAAATAATATAAGTGAGGTACGAGAGTTCAATAATTTCTATAAAATATAACACCACCGTGCTCTAAAAAGATATAAGTGAAGCACTAGAGCAACATTGCCTAGCTCAAAAGATATAAGTGAAGCACATAGAGTATTCTAATAAATTCACGATTCAGCGTGTCTCTCTAAAAAAGAATGTGTGCAGCAAGGATGATTGTGGTAAACTAAAAAGGAAAGACTCATATCATACAAGACGCTCCAAGCAAAACACATATCATGTGGTGAATAAAAATATAGCCTCAAGAAAATTTACCGATGGATTGAAGACGAAAGAGGGGATGCCTTCCGGGGCATCCCCAAGCTTAGGCTTTTTGGTATCCTTGAATATGGATTGGGGTGAATTGGGCATCCCCAAGCTTAGGCTCTTGCCACTCCTTATTCCATAGTCCATCAAATCTTTACCCAAAACTTGAAAACTTCACAACTCAAAACTCAACAGAAAACTCATGAGATCCGTTAGTATAAGAAAAATAAATCACCACTTTACGTACTGTTGTGAACTCATTCTTTATTTATATTGGTGTAATATCTACTGTATTCCAACTTCTCCATTGTTCATACCCCCCGATACAACCCATAGATACATCAAAATAAGCAAACAACACAAAGAAAACAGAATCTGTCTAAAACAGAACAGTCTGTAGCAATCTATAGACTTCGAATACTTCTGTAACTCCAAAAATTCTGAAAAATTAGGCAATCAGGGAAATTTGTATATCAATCTTGTGTAAAAATGTCAGATCAAAAGCACGTTCCAGTGAATTTACAAAATTCCTGGACTTAGAGCAAAAGTTTCTGTTTTTCAGCAAAATCAAATTGCAAACACCGTAGACCATCCCAAAGGTCTTACTTGGCTCAAACACTAATTTAAACAAGAAAACACAATTATTACAGAATTAATAATGTGCAAAACACACAAAAACAGAAACAAAAACGAAAGCATAAAAATAAAATGGGGTTGCCTCCCAACAAGCGCTATTGTTTAACGCCCCTAGCTAGGCATAATGATTTCAATGATGCTCATATAAAAAGTAGTAATTGAAATATGCAAAAGAGCAACATGAATCTTATGACAAGCACATTTAAGTCTAACCCAATTCCTATGCATAGGGATTTTGTGAGCAAACAATTTATGGGAACAAGAATCAACTAGCATAGGAAGGCAAAACAAGCATAACTTCAAAACTTTGAACACATAGAGAGGAAACTTGATATTATTGCAATTCCTACAAGCATATGTTCCTACCTCATAATAAATTTCAGTAGAATCTTAATCAAATTCAACAATATAGCTATCATAAACAATACTTTCTTTATGATCAACATGCATAAAGTTTTTATCATCTTCCAAAATAGTGGGATTATCATCAACTAAAGTTATGACCTCTCCAAACCCACTTTTATCAAAAAATCCATAAGATTGAACACTCTCCAAATATGTGGGATTCTTTTTACCTAAAGTTGACGCTCTCCCAAACCCACTTTCGATACTATTGCAAACATATTCAACATGAGGCTTAAATAAATTTTCAAGATCATAAGAAGCATTATCACCCCAATCATGATCATTGCAATAAGAAGTGGGCATGACAAAATTATCATCCCCAAGATTGTAGTTTTGCATATCATTAACATAATTGACATTAATAGAATTTATAGTAACATCATTACAATCATGCTTTTCAATCAAGGAGCTATCATGAATCACCTTATAAATTTCTTCTTTCAACACTTCATCAAATTTTTCAGATTCATGATTTTCAAACAAAACTTCATATAGATAATCAAGTGCACTCAACTCACTAGCAATTGGTTCATCATATTTTGGCCTTTTGAAAAGATTAGCAAGTGGATGAGGATCCATATCAATAGATTTTTAGCAAGCGAAGATGCAAGCAAATAGAAGGCACATGGCAACACAAGCAAACAAAAAGAGATCCGGCGAGAAAAAGGCAAATCTTTTCTGAAAATCGTTTTAGAAGTGGGGGAGAGGAAAACGAGAGGCAAATGGCAACTAATGTAAATGCAAGAGATGAGTTTGTGATGGGTACTTGGTAGGCTTGATGTAGATCTCCCCGGCAACGGCGCCAGAAATCCTTCTTGCTACTTCTTGAGCATGCGTTGGTTTTCCCTTGAAGAGGAAAGGGTGATGCAGCAAAGTAGATAAGTATTTCCCTCAGTTGTTGAGAACCAAGGTATCAATCCAGTAGGAGATACAAGCAAGTCACCAATGGATGTACCTACACAAATAATCAAACACTTGCACCCAACGCTGAAAAGGGGTTGTCAATCCCTTCACGGTTACTTGCAAGGATGAGATCTAATAGAGATAGATAGAATAGATTGCTTGAACGGAAAGTAAACTAAAAGTAAAAAGATTGAGGCAAGATATTTTTGGTATTTTGGTTTTAGATCTGAAAGTATAATATGGAAAATAGACCCGGGGGCCATAGGTTTCACTAGAGGCTTCTCTCATGATAGCAAATAATACGGTGGGTGAACAAATTACTGTCGAGCAATTGATAGAAAAGCGAATAATTATTAAGATATCCAAGGCAATTATTATGCATATAGGCATCACGTCCATGTCAAGTAGACCGAAACGATTCTGCATCTACTACTATTACTCCACACATTGACCGACTCCTGCCTGCATCTAGAGTATTAAGTTCATGAAGAACAGAGTAACGCATTAGGTAAGATGACATGATGTAGAGGGATAAACTCAAGCAATATGATGAAAACCCCATCTTTTTATCCTCGATGGCAACAATACAATACGTGCCTCGCAACCCCTACTTTGTCACTGGGTGAGGACACCGCAAGATTGAACCCAAAACTAAGCACTTCTCCCATTGCAAGAATTACCAATCTAGTTGGCCAAACCAAACCAATAACTCGAAGAGACTTGCAAAGATATGAAATCATGCATATAAGAATTCAGAAAAGACTCAAATAATATTCATAGATAATCTGAACATAAACCCACAATTCATCGGATCTCGACAAACACACCGCAAAAGAGTATTACATCGGATAGATCTCCATGAAGATCATGGAGAACATGGTATTGAAGAGCAAAGAGAGAGAAGAAGCCATCTAGCTACTAGCTATGGACCCGAAGGTCTGTGGTAAACTACTCATGCATCATCGGAGGGGCAATGGAGTTGATGTAGATGACCTCCGTGATCGAATCCCCCTCCGGCAGATTACCGGAAAAGGCTCCAAGATTGGATCTCACGGGAACAGAGGCTTCCGGCGGCGGAAAAGTATTTTTGTGGCTCTCTTTAGTATCCAGGGAATATTTGGGAATTTATAGGCCGAAGAATAGGGTTAGGAGAGCTGTCGTGGGGCCACAAGCCTGTAGGGCGCCCCCCCTAGGGCGCGCCCTGGTGGCTTGTGACGCCACGGCAGGTCTTCTGCCTTCTTCTCCAAGTCTGGCAGGTTTCTTCTGGTCCAAGAAAAATCGTTCCGAAGATTTTATTCCGTTTGGACTCCGTTTAATATTCCTTATCTGCAATACTCAAAAACATGGAAAAACAGAAACTGGCACTAGGCTCTAGATTAATAGGTTAATCCCAAAACTAATATAAAATAGCATATTAATGCATATAAAACATCCAAAACAGATAATATAATAGCATGGAACAATCAAAAATTATAGATACGTTGGATACGTATCATCAGGTGAGAGGCACAGCTCTCCCTGACCGATTCTTGCGAAGACATCTTGCTCTAAATTTGCTGGAGAAATAGCTCAAATAGAAAACAGGAGGTATTGTCATGATACGAAGGTCAAAACCTTCGGGATATTATATAATGAATTTTTACCGACCTAAAGGAGTACTTCACAAGAAAACGGAGTTCGGAGGGTACACGGGGCGGCCACAAGCCACAGGGGCGCGCCCAGGGGGGTAGGGCGCGCCCCCCTGGCTTGTCGCCTCCTCGTGCACTCTTCGGACTACTTTAAATTTTCCTAAATTCTTAAATATTCCAAAACGGAGAAAAATTGCTGTTGAAAAAGTTTTGGAATCGGTTTATTTACCGTACCACATACCTATTCCTTTTCGAAGTCTGAAACGTTCTGGTAGGTCTCCCTAATGTTCTCCTCCGGAGTTATGGTATTAATAATATTGGTTTCAACATTTATAGGAGTACCTGAGATATAATGTTTGATTCTTTGACCGTTTACCACCTTCGGATTTGTGCCTTCGCCGTTGTTGATCTTGATGGCACCGGAACGATATACTTCCTCGACAATGTAAGGCCCTTCCCATTTAGAGAGAAGTTTTCCTTCAAAAAATCTTAAACGAGAATTGTATAGCAAGACATGATCACCTACATTGAATTCACGCTTTTGTATCCTTCTATCATGCCATCTCTTCACTTTTTCTTTAAACAGCTTGGCATTCTCATAGGCATGTGTTCTCCATTCATCAAGTGAGCTAATGTCAAATAACCTCTTCTCACCAGCAAGTTTGAAATCATAGTTGAGCTCTTTGATTGCCAAATAAGCTTTATGTTCTAGTTCTAGAGGTAAGTGACATGCTTTACCATAAACCATTTTATACGGAGACATACTGTGACACCCTGATTTTGGCAACTTTTTCTTTCCAAAATTATTTGGATTTTATTTGCAATTTAGCTGATTTTCAAAAACCTCTTTAGTGGAATTGATCTATGCCTTGCTAAAATTTTCTTCAAGCATCTCCAAACCTTTGTCATCTTGATAAAACCTTACCATGCTCTCTTGGATAATTTTTCAATATTTAATCTTTTCTCAAGAATCATTTTCATAATTTCGGAATTTAGGCCATCACCATGGGTTGTGAAGCAACCTATAGTTTGGGTGGTCAGTTAATTCCCAAACTTTTTTCCCCATCTTCTTATCATCAAAAGATTTCATATTCTTCAAAAATATTTTATTGCCCAATGGGAAATTTTGGCCAGAATAATTATTTTGTTTCTGACCAGAATCTGTCCATTGTGAAGCAACCCTATTATTTCTATTCCAGAAAATTCCCAATAAATTCCTCTAGCTCTTAGGGATCCTATCTTGCCTCAATATCCAAAAATATCATCTTGGCTAGTACAACTTTTGAGCAGCAGGGCTCTGACAAGTTTCTACATTTTTGAAACCTCTGTGAAGGAAGTGCTAGCTAGAGATGCCTAATCATCCTGAGATTTTTATGGCATTTGCTATGTGCAAAATAACTCCCTTCCACCAAGTTTCACCATTTGCAGAGCAAACAATTGAGGGCCACAAGCTCATTTGTGTTCTGGGCCAGAATGATAGTTTCCAAAGGAACCCTATCCATTTCTTCTTCAAACCTTCTCAATTTTTGCCAGAAGATAGTCCTTCCAATCCTGATAGCCCTAGACATCTCCTCTGGCTCCATCCCTATCTCCTTTTCTCTCTAGAGTCTCCTCAAGATTGCTGGCAGAATCTGTAGCTGAGGCTACACCTCATGGCAGGGTGAACCTGGTCGATCCAGTGACCCAGGGAGGCTAAATGGTCGAGGGTCGACCCCATGGACAAGGTGCGCCAGGCGGGCGTGTCCTCCTGGTGGCCACACCAGTGGTGATCGCGGGGCTGGCATGCCACAGCGCGCGCTCTGCGCAGCGCCAGAGATGGGTCAGCTCACCCGAGCCGTCCATCGCCGCTCCCTCCTTGTCCTCTGGTGTCGACATCGTCGCAGGTCGCCGTGTGGATCCTCTAGAACCCTCCCGGTCGCCGGAGAAGGCCGCCGTCGCTCCCGGCCAAGCGTCGCCACGGGCAGAACAGTGGGCTTCGGCCACTGTGGTCGTCCGCACGTCATTGATGACTCTGGACCCGTCCCGTCGCGCCCCTCTGCCCTCTTCCATCCCGTCGACGCTCCAGGCCAGCCAGTGCACCGTACGGGCGCCGGCGACATGGCTGAGCCTCGCCGCTTCGGGAGAGATCGCCGCGCCTCGCCCTCCACCTATTTAAATCCCCCCCGTCCCTCCGAGCTCGTCAGCCACCTCCTCATCATCTCAATCGCATCTCCGAGCAACGAGCCAAGGCCGAGAGGCCCTCTGGCATCGAACCTCGCCGGAGCTCCGCCATCTGAGGTCTCCTCAGTGCCAGCAGTCCCTCGCCTTCCCGAGCCCATTCGACCTCTCCATCGAGCTCAGGGTAGTTCCCTGGTGCTCCCCGTCCTCCTGCCCAAGTCTCCCATCGCCGGAATCGCCGTCTCCGATCCCACCCGAGCACCGCCGCCGCCGGAGACGAAGGGAACGACGCCGTCCGGCCATCTCTTGCCATTTTGCGGGTACGTGCGTGACCGCCCTCGAGTGCCCGATCCATTCCCGTAGCTCCCCGACCCTATCGCCGTCTCTACCGCCGGCGACCGTCACCGGAGCGCCGCCCTTCCTCTGTTCCCTCCTCCCTCTTTCTGTTTAAATAGAGCCGACCCCACCCGTCAGTGGGTCAGCCGCGCCCGAAGCGGTACGCAAGTGGAGGCGTACTCAGGCTTTACGCCTTCGACGTGACCGGCTCTGGGATTTCTGGAATTTCAGTTTTATTTAATTTAAATCAGATTTTTGACCCAACTTTGACCATCAATAACTTTTTATCTACAACTCCAATGCAGTTGATTCTTTTTGCATTGTGTTTATCTTAAGCCCCTTTATTTTCTGGTAAATTTTGGTATTTTTCCAATGATCACAGAATTTCTATTTAACAGAATTGCTTTATGTGACATTTTCCAATTGTATTTGAAAATACTTTCAGAAGGAGAATTTGGTGGTTGTGAAGATCCAGAGTGTTTGAACCACCCAACAGAGCAAGGCAAGCCATGATACCCAATTCATGCATGCATTTCCATAGCATTGCATTTTTTTTTACACATTAGGATGATTTATTTGATATAGTTTAATTCATAGTATTAATTAAATACTCAAGAATTATGTTGAACCACTATTGTTGTCATATAACTTAGTGGTTGATCTTGAGTCACCTGTCCGGGCATACTCGTGCAACCACATTTGCCGGTATGGGACGGCCTTGACCGGGTCTGACTGCGTGATCTTTCACCGGTACCTCCAAAGAGGGAGGGTTATGCACGGCGTGCTACCCTGATCAGGTAAGCGGTGATAAACCTGTGAGCCCAGTTGATAGCTAAGTTTGTGCCGGCGTCCCCGTTTGGGACCGTAGGCCCCGTTTGGGTCTACAGAATTTGGCCACGACGGTGGCAGGTGTCATGAGGACACAGGGGCCACCCAAGGCTGACCTCCGGGGGAGGAAGAGTGCCGGTGGTACGATGAAAGAGTCACGAGTCAGGCATGTTTTGTTGAAGCAACGCTGGTCCACCCGAGTGGTCTCGAGGCCAGGGCCAGGTGCTTCATGGTGTGGGTAAAGTGCGCAACCTCTGCAGAGTGTCAAAATCTATTCGAATAGCCGCGTCCACGGTATTGGATAGCCCGTCCAGACCTCAGTAGGATATCAATCATATTACTGATATTAATGATGGAAGAAGTCGTCTTGTGTTCGGAAGTACTCAGTGGGTATGAGTATTCTGAGGGTTGTGGGACAACCCGGAAGAGAGTAAGTTGATGATCAGTACAGTAAGTAAATTGCTTAACTGATATCGTGTTGATTGCCATGCTATTGTTTGCTGCATTACTTGGTTGTTATGAGCTTGCGAGTACATTCAAAGTACTCACCTGGCGTATCATGCCAGATGCAGGAGAATCCGAGGACGGAGGTCCTGAGGGTGCTGGCTATGCTAACTAGGATGTGTCCACAGCAGTGTCCCTGTGGATGGAGTTGCGCTATGTTCCGCTACGCTATAGAAGTACCCAGTATCCGAGGCCCTGCTATGTGACATAAATAATGTAGATACTGTCATAGCACCGAGGGTGCCGTTGGCCTCGTCTCCATTGTAAGATATGCGCTTGTACTCGACTCCTATCAATAAAATTCAGTTCTGTTCTGTGCCAAGTTGTTGTGTGTTTCCAGAAGACATGATCTATGGGTTGGAAACACTGGTAATCCGGTTCTCTGAGCCGGGGTGCCACACATACCCATAGGGTTTTTGTAAGCAGTTCTATAAGCCCATAATGCATCATCAAGTTTCTTAGACCAATTCTTTATAGATCTATTAACAGTCTTTTGCAAGATCAATTTAATCTCTCTATTGCTTAATTATACTTGCCCACTGGACTGAGGATGATAAGGAGATGCAATTCTATGATTAACATCATACTTAGCAAGCAATTTACGGAAAGCACCATGAATAAAGTGTGAACCACCGTCAGTCATTAAATATCTAGGGACTCCAAATCTAGGGAAAATAACTTCTTTCAGCATTTTAATAGAAGTGTTATGATCAGCACTACTAGTTGGAATAGCTTCTACCCACTCAGTAACATAATCAACAGCAACTAGAATATGAGTATACCCGTTGGACTTTGGAAAAGGTCCCATATAATCAAAACCCCAAACATCAAATGGTTCGATAACAAGAGAGTAATTCATAGGCATTTCCTGACGTCTACTAATATTACCAATTCTTTGACATTCATCACAAGACAAGACAAACTTACGAGCATCCTTGAAGAGAGTAGGCCAATAAAAACCAGATTGTAATACCTTGTGTGCAGTTCTATCTCCAGCGTGGTGTCCTCCGTAGGCCTCGGAGTGACACTTGTGTAGGATCTGTTCCTGTTCATGCTCAGGTACACAACGTCTAATAACACCATCTACTCCTTCTTTATAAAGGTGTGGATCATCCCAAAAGTAATGTCTTAAATCATGGAAGAACTTTTTCTTTTGTTGGTATGTGAAACTAGGTGGTATGAATTTAGCAACAATGTAATTAGCATAATCAGCATACCATGGAGCATTACGCGAAGCATTTATGATAGCTAATTGTTCATCAGGAAAGCTATCATCAATAGGTAGTGGGTCATCAAGAACATTTTTTAACCTAGACAAGTTGTCTGCTACGGGGTTCTCAGCACCCTTTCTATCAATAATATGCAAATCAAATTCTTGCAGCAGAAGAACCCATCTAATAAGTCTAGGTTTAGCATCTTTCTTTTCCATAAGATATTTAATAGCAACATGATCAGTGTGAACAGTTACTTTGGAATCAACAATATAAGGTCTGAACTTATCACAAGCAAACACAACTGCTAAAAATTCCTTTTCAGTGGTAGCATAGTTTCTTTGAGCACTGTCTAGAGTTTTACTAGCATAATGGATAACATTTAATTTCTTATCAACTCTTTGTCCTAGAACAGCACCAACAGCATAATCACTAGCATCACACATAATTTCAAAGGGTAGGTTCCAATCAGGTGGTTGAACAACAGGTGCAGTGATCAAGGCTCTCTTAAGAATTTCAAATGCTTCTACACAATCGTCATCAAAAACGAATGGAACATCTTTTTGCAAAAGATTAGTGAGAGGCCTAGAAATCTTAGAGAAGTCTTTAATAAACCTCCTATAGAAACCAGCATGACCAAGGAAACTTCTTATACCTTTGATATCCGTAGGACACGGCATTTTTTCAATAGCATCAACTTTAGCTTTATCAACTTCAATACCTCTTTCGGAGATTTTGTGTCCCAAGACAATGCCCTCATTAACCATAAAGTGGCACTTCTCCCAATTCAAGACAAGATTAGTTTCTTCACATCTCTGCAAAACTCGATCAAGGTTGCTCAAGCAATCATCAAAAGAAGTTCCGTAAACGGAGAAATCATCCATGAAAACCTCAACAATCTTTTCACAAAAGTCAGAGAATATAGCCATCATACATCTTTGAAAGGTAGAAGGTGCATTGCATAAACCAAAAGGCATACGTCTATAAGCAAAGCTATCGAAAGGACAAGTAAAAGTGGTCTTCTCTTGGTCCTCTTTTGACACAGGTATTTGAGAGAAGCCAGAATAACCATCTAGAAAGCAAAAGTGTGTGTGTTTGGATAATCTTTCTAGAATTTGATCAATAAAAGGTAGAGGGTAATGATCTTTCCTAGTAGCTTTATTTAATTTCCTCAAATCAATTACCATTCTATATCCTGTAACAATTCTTTGCAGGATCAATTCATTTTTATCATTAGGAACAACTGTAATACCTCCCTTCTTAGGGACACAATGAACGGGACTAACCCATCTACTATCAGCAATAGGATAAATTATACCTGCCTCCAGAAGCTTTAATATTTCATTTCTTACCACTTCTTTCATTTTAGGATTTAACCATCGTTGGTGATCAACAACTGGTTTAGCATCAGGCTCCATATTAATTTTATGCTGACATAGAGTGGGACTAATGCCCTTATGATCATCAAGAGTATATCCAATAGCAGCACGGTGCTTCCTCAGAGTTTTCAATAATCTCTTTTCTTCATGCTCTGAAAGGTTAGCACTAATAATAATAGGATATATCTTCTTTTCATCAAGATAAGCATATTTCAGAGTATCCGGTAATTGTTTAAGCTCAAACACGGGATCACCCTTGGGTGGAGGAGGATCCCCAAGTATTTCAACAGGCAGGTTTTGTTTCAAAATAGGCTGCTGATCAAAGAAAATTTTATCTATTTCATTCCTTTCATTCAAATGCATATCGTTTTCATGGTCTAGCAAATATTGTTCTAAGGGATCAGTAGGAGGCACAGCAATAGAAGCAAGACCAATAATTTCATCCTTACTAGGCAATTCTTTATCATGGGGTTGTCTACGAAATTTAGAGAAATTGAACTCATGAGACACATCCCCAATACTTACAGTAACAGTTTCTTTCTCACAATCTATCTTAGCATTAACAGTATTCAAGAAGGGTCTACCAAATATAATGGGACAAAAATCATCTTGTGGGGAACCAAGAACAAGAAAATCAGTAGGATATTTTATTTTCCCACACAAGACTTCAACATCTCTAACAATCCCAACTGGTGCTATAGTATCTCTATTAGCAAGCTTAATGGTAACATCAATTTCCTCTAACTCAGCTGGTGCAATATCATTCATAATTTCTTGATATAAGGTAAAGGGAATTGCACTCACACTAGCACCCACATCACATAAGCCATGATAACAATGATCTCCTATTTTAACAGAAACAACGGGCATGCCAACAATAGGTCTATGTTTATCTTTAGTATCAGGTCTAGCAATTCTAGCAGCTTCATCACAGAAATGAATAACATGCCCATCAATATTATCAACCAAGAGATCTTTAACCATAGCAACACTAGATTCAACTTTGATTTGTTCAGGGGGTGTAGGTGTTCTAGTATAATTCTTACGAACCACAGTAGAAGATTTAGCATGTTTCTTTATTCTAACAGGGAAAGGTGGTTTTTCAATATAAGCAGTAGGAATAACAGGATCAACATTATAAATAATAGTTTCTTCTTCAACTTTAATAGGTTCAACTACTTTCACTTCAATGGGAGGATGATATTTAAACCACTTCTCCTTAGGGAGATCAACATGAGCAGCAAAAGATTCACAGAAAGAAGCTACTATCTCAGAGTCAAGTCCATATTTAGTGCTTAATTCACGAAAAGCATCGGTGTCTATAAAGGATTTCACACAATCAAACTTAAGGTTTATACCTGACTCCTTACCTTCGTCGAGTTCCCAATCTTCAGAGTTGCATTTAATTCTTTCCAATAAGTCACATTTGAATTCAATATCTTTCTTCATAAAGGAACCAGTACAAGAAGTGTCGAGCATGGATTCATCATTAAGAGAAAGCCGAGCATAAAAATTCTGAATAATAATTTCTCTTGAGAGCTCATGATTGGGGCATGAATATAACATTGACTTAAGCCTCCCCCAAGCTTGAGTGATACTTTCTCCTTCACGAGGCCAAAAATTATAAATATAATTCCGATCGCGATGAACCAAATGCATAGGATAAAACTTCTGATGAAATTCCAATTTCAATCGTTTGTAGTTCCATGATCCAATATCATCACATAGCATATACCATGTCAATGCCTTCTCCTTCAAAGATAAAGGAAAGACCTTCTTCTTGACATCATCCTCGGGAAAACCTACAAGCTTAAATAATCCGCAAACTTCATCCACATAGATTAGATGCAAATCAGGATGTAGTGTTCCATCTCCTGCATAAGGATTAGCTAGCAGTTTCTCTATCATACCCGAAGGAATTTCAAAATAAATATTTTCAGTAGGTTCAGTAGGTTGAGGAGCAACTCTTTGTGCTTCCGGTCGAGGTGAAGATACCCCGAACAAGCCCCTCAAAGGATTATTTTTCATAGTAACAAGTGACAGTAAATTTCAGCACACTATATAAATTTTTCCTTACCAAATTCCACTCACCAAAGGCGCTTCACTCCCCGGCAACGGCGCCAGAAAAGAGTCTTGATGACCCACAAGTATAGGGGATCTATCGTAGTCCTTTCGATAAGTAAGAGTGTCGAACCCAACGAGGAGCAGAAGGAAATGACAAGCGGTTTTCAGTAAGGTATTCTCTGCAAGCACTGAAATTATCGGTAACAGATAGTTTTGTGATAAGATAATTCGTAACGGATAACAAGTAACAAATGTAGCAAAGGTGCAGCAAGGTGGCCCAGTCCTTTTTGTAGCAAAGGACAAGCCTGGACAAACTCTTATATAAAGCAAAGCGCTCCCGAGGACACACGGGAATTTCTGTCAAGCTAGTTTTCATCATGCTCATATGATTCGCGTTCGTTACTGTGATAATTTGATATGTGGGTGGACCGGTGCTTGGGTGCTGCCCTTAATTGGACAAGCCTCCCACTTATGATTAACCTCTCTCACAAGCATCCACAACTACGAAAGAAGAATTAAGATAAATCTAACCATAGCATGAAACATATGGATCCAAATCAGCCCCTTACGAAGCAACGCATAAACTAGGGTTTAAGCTTCTGTCACTCTAGAAACCAATCATCTACTTATTACTTCCCAATGCCTTCCCCTAGGCCCAAACAATGGTGAAGTCTCATGTAGTCGACATTCACATAACACCACTAGAGGAGAGACAACATACATCTCATCAAAATATCGAACGAATACCAAATTCACATGATTACTTATAACAAGACTTATCCCATGTCCTCAGGAACAAACATAACTACTCACAAAACATATTCATGTTCAAAATCAGAGGAGTATTAATTATCATGAAGGATCTGAACATATGATCTTCCACCAAGTAAACCAACTAGCATCAACTACAAGGAGTAATCAACACTACTAGCAACCCACATGTACCAATCTGAGGTTTTGAGACAAAGATCGGATACAAGAGATGAACTAGGGTTTGGAGAGGAGATGGTGCTGGTGAAGATGTTGATGGAGATTGACCCCCTCTCGATGAGAGGATCGTTGGTGATGACGATGGCTTCGATTTCCCCCTCCGGGAGGGAAGTTTCCCCAACAGAACAGCTCCGTCGGAGCCCTAGATTGGTTCTGCCCAAGTTCCGCCTCGAGACGGCGGCGCTTCGTCCCGAAAGCTCTCTTATGATTTTTTCCAGGTCAAAACCCTCCATATAGCAGAAGATGGGCACCGGAGGCCTGCCAGGGGGCCCACAAGCCATAGGGGCGCGCCCAGGGGGGTAGGGCGCGCCCCCTGGCTTGTGACCTCCTGGTGGGTCCCCTCAGGTATTTCTTTCGCCCAATATTTTTTTTATATTCCAAAATAATTCTCCATAACTTTTCAGGACTTTTGGAGTTGTGCAGAATAGGTCTCTCATATTTGCTCCTTTTCCAGTCCAGAATTCCAACTGCCGGCATTCTCCCTCTTCATGTAAACCTTGTAAAATAAGAGAGAAAAGGCATAAGTATTGTACCATAATATGTAATAACAGCCCATAATGCAATAAATATCGATATAAAAGCATGATGCAAAATGGACGTATCAGGGTGTCATCGACGCTTCCGAGTGCCGATCACTCGACCATTAAAACCTCACGGATTCGGGGGCTACTGATGAGGTCGTCTATCATGGGTAGGGTCACAAGGTTAACATCTAGGGCCCATCTGTGGTCCCTCATTAGTATTGAAGCTCCAGAAGTAAAGTGCATTTGAACGTACTTGCAGAGTCACTCGGACGCCCACAGCTTCACTCGGACGACAGAAGTCCAACAGCACAGGAGGCGTAGCGTTCGAGGGATTCGAAGAGACATTCGCTGGTTAGTTAATTGCGCGTTACCTGTAACGCCCCACTTAAGACTGCAGGTCCTGTAACGTAGCATTAAGTGGCATTTATGGAGGCGCTCGGCCGGGGGTGGCGCACTCTATATAAGCCACCCTCGGGCGCTGATGAGGATGTCTACCCTGGGTAGGGTCATGGACCTGACATCTAGGGCCCACCATTGGTCCCATATCAGCATCAAAGCTTAGAAGAAGAAGTGCACTCGGTAAGATCTGAAGGATCACTCGGACGTACTTGAAGACGCACCCGGATGGCTACGTCCACACTCGGTCAACGAGAACTCACCAGTCCAGGAGACGTAGCGTTGAGTTATATGAAGAGACGTCCTCTGGCACTGATCAGTCATGCGTTACCAGTAACGCTCTAGTTAAAGCGACAGTTTCTGTAACGTAGCTTTAACTAGCATTCAATGTGGCGCTCGGTTGGTGGTGGCGCACTCTATATAAGCCACCACCTGACGCCATAGCAAGGTTCCGACACTTGTATTCTCATACACACCCACAAGCAAAACAAACCAGCCCCCGGGCTAGAGACATAGGGCTTTTACCACTTCCGAGTGGGGCCTGAACTCGTACACATCCGAGTGAAACACCTGAGCCATAGCTAGACATCGCCCCTCCATTCGTACCCCTAGTTCTATTGTCAGGGGCATTCCCACGACAGTTGGCGCCCACCTAGGGGCCGCGCATCTAGCAAATTCCGGCGTAGGTGGAATTTCCATCTTCATGTTCATCATGAACACTTTCGGCGGCGAGATCCTATTCGGGTCACTCAGATTCGCCGTCGACGATTCAGCGTGGCTGCAGCAGGCACCGCTGGACGCCGAGGCACTGCCCACCCGCAGCGCAGTGCACTTTAGCGCGGCGACGTTCGGAGTTCTTCTCCGGCATCCGTCCATGCCTTATCGACCGGTTTCCCCTACACGTCTCGCGGATTTTTGCCGGCGCTCCGGGCGCTCCAGGCTCCAGCATTGGATCAAACACGTTGTGGCGGCGCAGGCCGCGGGACAGCAAGTGACTGCACTCGGAGCCGACGAGGCAGTGCACTATCTATTTTCTTCTTCAGGTGATGACTCCTCCGATGCCGCTGATTTCGAGAGCAGCGAAGAAGTGGCGGAGGTCTTTATGGCCGGCCCGTCCCGAGATGCTGCACCTCCAGGGTACTCGGCTAGAGGTGCCCGTGATCGAGATGGTGATCATCTTGATGCCAGTACCGACGGCTATTTCCCCCGACCGCTCACTCGGGAGCAGCGGGAGGAAATCAGGTGCAGGAACGATGAAGACCTTTAGACGCCCATTGTGGGGAACACCGACGAGTAGATAGCCCTCGAGGCCGCCCGCCAAGCCACTCTGGCTGAGCGCGAGCATCTCGAGCGGCTATAGCAGTCACTTGACGAGCGCGCGGCAAGGGAACGTCCCAGTTCCAGCCGTAGCCACCGCCAGTTGACATTCATGAAGGAGCGCCCGTACACCATCCCAACGATGCGTACTCCTTTGATGAACCTGGCCACGGCCACTCGGATCGCAGATTCGATCCAGCCGTCCAATTCAGCGGCGGGCGAGGGCATTCAGCAGATCTAGGTGCTGCTGAAGACTGCCCTTCAGCAAAATTCAGAGGTATCGCAATCTCACCAACGCATTCATAATGAATCCACTCGGGCGGATACTGTGCAGTCGGCTCAGAGTCCTCTAGCACCGAGGAGGGATCCGCGGACTCCTCCTCATCCGAGAGGCCAGTATGGAGGACGCAGACGCGACGACCGCGATTTCAGTCGGACTCCCCCTCTGAGGGGCTGTCCACATGGTCAACGTCCGTATGACGGGGGCTATCCACTCGGGAGAAACCGTGAGCGGAGCCCTGTCAGACTCAGAGGCTACGACGCCCGATCGGACATCACTCAGCGAGTGGTTGATCGGAACAGATATGACAGAGACCGAGCGAGCGGCTGGGGAGTTACTGGTCTCGGATGCTTCAGCAGATACATCCGAGAGGCGGAGATACCCCCCAATTAACGACTAGCAACCGGGATTGGAAAGTTCAATGGCGAGTCCAAGCCAGAGACTTGGCTCGAAGATTATCGAGTCACCGTTCAGATCGGCAGCGACAATGACTTCATCGCCATGAAGCGCCTTCCGCTCATCTTGGAATGGTCTGCACGGGCGTGGCTAAATCAGTTGCCCGCCAGCTGCATTTACTACTGGGATGACTTGGCCCGAGTGTTCGTCAAAACCTTCGAAGGCACCTACAAGCGTCCGGGTGGACTGACGGAACTCCAGCACTGTGTTCAGAAGAACAATGAAACTCTCCGAGAGTACATTCAGCGCTGGACCACGTTGCATAACACTGTGGAGAATGTCATCGAGCACCAGGCCGTGTGCGCCTTCAAGGCAGGCACCCGATATCGGGAGTTAGCTTTGAAGTTCGGTCGGTCTGGGGATCTGTCCCTCAGTTGGGCCATGGAGATTGCAAACAAATACGCCAATGGTGAAGAAGAAGACCGCCTCTGAAGCGGCAAAGCGAGAGCCGGCAACGCCCCTCAATCGGGAGGCAACGCTGGGAAGAATCAGAAGCGGAAAGCTGACGCCTCCGGCAAGGCTGAAGTCGCAGCTATCCAAGGGCAGGGGCAAGGCAAGCCGAAGCCCAAGAAGAAGAAGAAAGAATGGACTCCCAAGAAGAAGTCCGAGTACAAGTCCGACATCCTTGACCAACCGTGCCAGATTCATACCAAGACGGATGAAGAAGGCAACGTTGTGCTTCCGAAGCACTCCACTCGGGAATATCGCCTTCTCAAGCAGGAGATGGGCGCCATGCCCTCGGGTGAGAAGGTCGATGTCGAGGATGAGGAGGATACTTCCGAGTATCCGAAAATCGACAAGGTCATCAACGTGATTTTCGCTGACGTTGAAAGCAGAAGACAACTCAAAGTAATCAATCGGGAGGTTAATATGATAGTTCCGACTGCTACCAAATACCTCAACTGGACGAAGACGCCTGTCACCTTCGACCAGTCGGATCATCCGCCCTATATCGCCACCCCTAGGAGGCAAGCGCTGGTCGTTGACCCAGCAGTGGGTGGTGTCCGACTGCGCAAAGTCCTAATGGATGGAGGCAGCGGGCTTAATATCATATATGCCGACACACTCAGTTCTATGGGCATCCCGATGTCCCGATTGAGCAAGAGCAACATGCATTTCCACGGGATCGTCCCTGGAAAGAAGGCCGAATCACTCAGTCAGATCGCGCTGGACGTAGTATTCGTTGGCGAGAAGAATTTCCGAAAGGAAAAACTGACCTTTGAGGTGGTCGATTTCCGCAGTGCTTACCATGCCATCCTGGGTAGGCCTGCCTATGCACGTTTCATGGCCAGACCGTGTTACCTGTATCTCAAGCTCAAGATGCCAGGGCCTAAGGGCATGATTATAGTCACTGGTGATCGGAAAGTCGCCGAAGAGTGCCTTCAGCAGGGCACGAAGATAGCCAATGAACAAGTGCTGGCAGTCCAACTTGAAGGATACAAGAAGGAGGTGGACACGGCTGATTTGCTCAGGTCAAAGCGGCCAGCTTCAGAATCAGCTTTCCAATCGTCTGGTGAGACTAAGCAAGTTCATGTCCATCCGAGTGACCCGAGTGCCGCCCCGACGAACATCTCCACTTCACTCGGAGACAAATAGGAAGCCGAGCTCATCTAGTTCCTCCGTGAGAACTGGGACATCTTCGCATGGAAGCCATCTGACATGCCGGTTGTTCCCAGGGAATTGGCTGAGCACTGACTCCGAACCGACCCCAAGGCCAAGCCAGTCAAGGAGTACTTGCGTCGATCCTCCGTCGAGAAGCGCAAGGCGATTGGTCAAGAGATAGCTCGGCTTCTCGCTGCTGAGTTCATTCGCGAGATCTACCACTCCGAGTGGCTCGCGAATGTGGTCCTGGTGCCGAAGAAGGATAAGTCACTCCGTATGTGCATTGACTTCAAACACCTCAATCAGTCCTGCCCGAAAGATCATTTTCTTTTACCTAGGATAGATCAGATACTGGACTCAACAGCCGGAAGTGAACGTCTGTCGTTCCTGGATGCATACTCCGGGTACCACCAGATCCGAATGTTCGGCCCTGATGAAATAAAAACAGCCTTCATCACCCCCATTCGGGTGTTTTTGCTATATCACGATGCCATTCGGCTTGAAGAATGCTGGAGCCACTTTTCAGCGCATGATCCAGAACTGTTTGCAGAAGCAAATCAGTCGGAACGTGGAGGCCAATATGGACGATATCGTGGTCAAGTCTAGGAAAGGTTCTGACCTCCTGACTGACCTTGCCAAAACCTTCGCAAAACTACGGCGCTTCGGGATCAAGCTGAATCCAGCTAAGTGCACGATCGGAGTGCCTGCCGGAAAGTTACTTGGTTTTCTCGTTTCCAAACGAGGGATCGATGCTAACCCCGATAAAATCGGCGCTATAGTCCGAATGAAGCAGCCAGAGCGCTTACATGATGTGCAGAGGTTGACAGGATGCCTTGCGGCCCTGAGCCAATTCGTTTCAAGACTCGGAGAGAAGGCACTTCCTCTCTACCGATTGATGAAGAAGTCAGAAAAATTCGAGTGGACCAATGAAGCGCAAGCCGCGTTCGTAGAACTCAAGGCATTGCTTTCCACCCAGCCGGTGTTAGCTGCTCCGGGCAGCCAAGAACCCTTACTCCTGTACATCGCGGCGACCAGCCAGGTGGTGAGCACAGTCCTTGCGGTGGAGAGCGAAGAGCCAGGAAAAGCATTCAAAGTCCAAAGACCCATATATTACATCTCAGAAGTGCTAACCCCTTCCAAGCAAAGGTACCCGCACTACCAGAAGCTGGTTTATGACATTTACCTGACTGCTAAAAAGCTAGTTCATTACTTCCAAGATCACTCGATCACAGTCGTCAGCAGCGCTCCCCTGTCGGAGATCTTGCACAGCAGGGACGCCGCTAGCCAAGTGGCGAAGTGGGCAATCGAGCTCCTTCCGCTGGAAATCAAATTCGAAGCCAAGAAAGCAATCAAGTCCCAAGCGTTGGTTGATTTTATGGCCGAGTGGATTGAGCAGGAGCAACCAATTCCGAGTGTTCCTGAACACTGGACCCTGTTCTTCGACGGATCCAAGATGCTCAATGGCTCGGGGGCTGGCATGGTTCTTGTCTCTCCCAAAGGAGACCGACTGAACTATGTTCTCCAAATCCATTTTGACTCATCAAACAATGAGGCTGAATATGAAGCCCTCCTGTACGGGCTCCGTATGGCCATCTCACTCGGCATTCGTTGGCTGATGGTCTACGGCGATTCGGACCTCGTTGTCAATCAAGTGATGAAGGAGTGGGACATTCGGAGTCCAGCAATGACCGGATACTGCAACGCGGCCAGGAAGCTGGAGAAGAATGACTGATCTCAGTTTTTCCTCGGCCTCCTTGGCCTTTCGGCTAGCCTCCTTTTGGGCGGCCAATGTCGGTGTCAAAACCGGCGGATCTCGGGTAGGGGGTCCCGAGCTGTGAGACTTGGATCGATGGTAACAAGAGACGAAGGGGACAAGGTTTTACCCAGGTTCGGGCCCTCCTATGGAGGTAATACCCTACGTCCTGCTTGATTATATTGATGATATGAGGATTACAGAGTTGATCTACCTCGAGATCAAGTAGCTAAACCATAGATGAGTTCTGTCGTTCTGCAACCTAAAACCCTCCAGCTTATATAGACGCCGAGGGTGCCTAGGGTTTACACACAGTCGGTTACACGTCGAAGGGATAAACATGCCTATTCACTACTTTAAACTTGGAGGGCACGCCACGATCCTTAAAGCTTCCATCCTGGAGACAAGATCACCGATCCATCCAGTGTCCGGCAAACGGCCCATACAGTCCGGCCCATAAGAAATAGGTCGGCCTCCCGAGGACCCCTTAATCCAGGACTCCCTCGGTAGCCCCCGAACTAGCCTCCAACGCCAAGGGTCCTAGCTCCAGCTGCTTCGTATGATCAGAGTCTTCGGCTTGCGAGGTGAGTTCCTTTCTCCAAATAGTGATCGGCCGGGCTTTAGTTCGGCCTCCGACGACGTGTGATTTGTCCGATCATAGATCGTCCGAATACCACGTATAATTCAGCCCTGAAGGCCAAACGTCAGGGAGTAAACAGTGCCCCCTGACAACCTTTCAGATGAAAGGTCATGGCCCACTACGACCGCTAAACCAGTCGAAAAGACTCGATTCGCGGTTCGAGGCCGTTTTCATCAGCACGATCCATCAATGCATAGATCGTGCTCCGTTTTACACGGGATATGTTTAATCATGCGCGTATAACGGCACGCACGTCTTGGGAAGCGAAGGAATTCACGGCGCAGTAAAGGGAGGCTAAGCGGCGTCAAGCCTCAATAAAAGGGAAAGAAAACCCCTAGACTTATCCGCACTTCCCATTCGCATCCCTGCTTCCCCCATCCCCAAGCTTCCAGAGCCCAGATCTAGGTTTTCCATTCTTCCTCCTCCGAGCTTAGCCATGGCCAGCTCCGGCTCCAAGGGCAAGTGGGAGGCTTCCACGGTGACAGACCAGGATATCCGGGACCTCAAGGCCGCCGGATATCTCCCCGCCAACGTCTTCCACCGCGCTACGGAGGAGGGACAGGTGATTCCCACCCCCCATCCAGGCGAGAGGGTGGTTTTCATTCCTCACTTTATCCGAGGATTGAGCTTCTCGCTCCACCCCTTCGTAAGGGGCCTTATGTTCTTCTATGGCCTCGACTTCCACGACCTCCCACCGAACTCTTTCATGCATATATCGGCCTTCATCATCTTCTGCGAGGCCTTCTTGTGGGTCGAACCACACTTCGGACTGTGGCTTAAGATCTTCAACATCAAGCCGAAGTGTGTCGCCGGCGCACATGCAGATTGTGGCGGGGCGGTCATCAGCAAGCTCCCACGTGCTGTATGGCCATCCGGCACCTTCATCGACACCATCAAGACTTGGCAAAAAGAATGGTTCTATATCACCGAGCCAAGGGAGGAGGGCGGAACTGTTCCTGCCGAATTCAGATCCGGCCCTCCGACCAGATTGACCTCCTGGGTCCGAAAGGGCCTTGATTGGGGGTCGGATTCCGAGGTGGATGACCTACAGAGGGGCATCACCTCCCTGGTAAAAGACAACATTGATCTGACCAGCGTGGTCCAGATTATGCTCCGGCGGCGCATCATCCCCTGCCAACATCGGGCCTCTCCTATGTGGACTTACCGGACTGACAATGATTCTACGATCCGTCAGCTCTTCCGCACCACTCGGGAGAAGCTATGGAAGGCGTTGTTCAAAGCGCAGGAGAAGTGGCCGGCCGAGCAGGAGGACAAGGGCTTGAGCGCCGTCAAGCCCCCATCCAAGGTATAGTACAGCTTTATTTGATCGGCTTTGTCTTCCTAAAGAAAGTCTAAGCATTTTCCGATCACTGTTGCAGGAATGGCTGAGCAAGGCCAAGGGCATCAAGTGTCCGGCTCCACAGCCCGAAGACACCAGGTCTCCGCTGCTGTTGGAGATGCTTGTCGTGGCGCCTTACAAGACGCCAGAGAAGAAGGAAAAGAAGAAAATAGGCCGAGCAGGCCTGCGCATCAGGGACCAGCCAGAGGCTGTGTCCGAAGAGACCCACGCCTCCTCGAATCAAGAGGAGGAGCATGAGGGTGAGGAGGGAGGTGATTCCCCCCTTGCCGGAAAGAGGGCGGCGTCATCGGACGCTCCGGAGGACGTAGATCCTCCTACCCTGAAGAAGACGCGCCGGACATAGGTAGCCCTATCCGGTGATAGCACGGACTCGGATACTGAGTCCGAGGATTTCGAGAGGGTTCCGCGAAGGAACCTCAGGGTTAAGGCCCCACCTCTAAGGTAAGGATCCGAAGACCTCCCGAGCTATTAGTGCTAAGTTTTTTAATGTTACTGACGTGTGAGTGCCTTCTGACTTGCAGCCCACCGCGCGTTCTCCCAACCGATCAAGTTTCAGACGGGGAGACCTCGCCCGCCGAGCTAGCGGAGAGCGGAAACGCATCGCACCCCTCCCCTCCAGGCGCCACGAAAGACACCGCGGAGGTGTCATCCCAGCGGGCTCCTTTGGAGCCGGACACTGGAGGCGGGGGCGATGACGTCATGGTCGAGGCTAACACCTCGGCCGCCGAAGACCCGGGGGAGAAGCGCCTCCCGGATACTGAGGAGACCGGACAAGGAGGTGTCCAGTCACCTCCAAGGTTGTCTCCGGAGCGCTCTATGCCTCTGGAGGCACAGGTTCAATCCCCGGTTGGAGATCGGGTCAGCCGATCACCACCGGCGCCGCCAACCACTGGGTGGTCGGCTATGGGGGAGGCTCTGTTAAGCGCCTCCATCTCCGGAGAGAACCGCACCCTTATGGGTGCGGTACTGCAGAGCATTCAGTCCGTGGATGTCGGACTGAAGGAGGCCTTCAACGGTCTCCTGACGGGCTTTCAGGTAAGCCATGTAATGCTCTATCTTGTGAAATATTGATTTCTTTAAGTAATTATTATATACATAGCAGTCCCCCGAGCCCTAGGTGAGTTTTGTAAAAACTTACCTGGGGGTCCATAATAGACCATTATCCGAACTATGTACAAGACAAATGTGTGTTCGGAATGTTTTAGCGGCCTGGAAAAAAAAGACCGGGCCCGGGATATTATTTTACAATTCGGAAGCTTTTCAACCCATGTAACTTGATATAGTTGTTTTGTATTTTGCAGGCTTCGTCTACAGCGGCGGCTTCTAACGCTGCAGAGCTGAATGAGCTAAATCAAAAGCTCAAAAGCTCCAATGACGAGCTTGACGTTCTGAACAAGAGGTTCGACGAGGCGCAAGGTAAGCCGGATTAGAGTATCAAAACTCTTCTTTACCGTACTATCAACGCGGTTTTTTTATATGAGTCTATGCTTACGCAGCCTCGGCGAAGGAGGTTGAGAAGCTCAAAGCCGAGCTTGAGAAAGCGAAGCAGGAAGCTTCGGTTGAGAAGGCGGCGGCCAAAGAGGCGGCTACCGCACTATCCGCCCTGAGAGCCACCAGCGACAAGCACGAGGCTCGGGTGGAGGAAATCCAGTAGGAGCTCAAGGACGCTGGCCAAAAGTGCGAGGCCCTTGAGCGGAAAGGGAAGGAGCTGGCCGCCGAACTGTCCACCCTGAAAACCGATCTCAAAAAGGAGCGGGTGGACAGGCGGTCCTATGAAGAGGAGATCGGCCAGCTCAAGGCAATCATGGATGGTAAGCCATATTTATTGCAGTGTATCTTCGGGGATAGCAAGTTCGAGTTGCTTACCCAAGTATGGCGTTCCTCAGGCGCTTGCTCGGACCTCCAGAAGAGCGCCGCGGATGCAAACCAGTTCTATGCTTCGCGGGGAGAAGGAGACGAAGCTCGGCTGTTTTAGGCGCAATTTGAAGCCCCCGAGCGCTCTCCTCTCCTCGTTGAGCAGCTGAAGCAGCTGGTGGAGCTACACCAGATGGCGGAGCCAGCCATGAAGGATCTCTGTATCGGGCTATGGCCCGACGAGCCACTGCCGGGCAGCTACTTCGTCCTGGTGCAAAAGCTGAGCGACGCCTCTCCTCGGATCGACGCACTGAGGCGATCTTCCTGCATTGAGGGAGCTCGGATGACCTTCGCGAAGGCCAAGGTGCACTGGCCGGGGCTTGATCCGATGAAGATAGCCACCACCCCTCCGCCTCCTGGAAAGGAGCATAGGTGCCTCGAGTTGTACTTCTCCGGGGTTATGGAGGGTGCTCGGGCTATAGAATCTCAGTGTTCGAGAGAGGACGTGTATGAATAGAATGTTGTAATATGTCCGAAGACTTTTCAACATGTTATATATGCATGGTTTATCATATCTTGTATGTTTTTGCATCCTTTATAACTCCTTTGTGGCCGTTAAAACTGAAAGCTGCGAGTCGTCGGCTTCAGCCCCCGTGTAGATGCTACGCGGGGTGTCACTTCCAATCGCACTGTGACCCTTGGCCGAACTATCGACACCCGAAGGCGGTAGTGTGGGGTGGACAAGGCAATCGGACCATAATGCTTTATTGCTTTCACTTAGCCGTAGGGGCGCGAGAAAGGAGTGCGGGAGGCTGATGACTAGCCCCCAGGGTTCGTGATGTTCGGAATAACCGTGGCCGAAGCCTATATCACGTGGTTTGCACGAATACAAAACCACTCGTATGACACGGAGTAACCTCTGACGAGATTTATTTAAGCTCGGATTCGCAGACCATTTCTCGCATACCATGACAGTCAGTTTTCGGCTTTCTCCGCTGAGGTGCTTGATCAGACTAGCCGGAAGCACAATCGTAGTGGTGCTCCCTTTGCCCTTTTAGCCAAACGAGCGGAACATAAAGGGGCAAGCATAGGAGCCGGGCAACCCAACTATTGACCCAAGACATAGTTCGGAACCGATGCATATACAGCGGAATTCCAAGACGCCGAACACTAAATTAGTTGTGATTAGGGCGATTTTTAAGGTCGAGCCCCCGGTCTATTAGCCGGTTGCATCGTAAAGTATACCAAACAGGTTCGCGAGAAGAGGGAGAAAACAGAGAGTGTTTCGAAAAGGGACAGCAAATAGAAAATTTATGATATATCTGTATTTTACTCAACAACTCTTATTATTCAAATTGCCGATGCAACTGTTTACAGGTATTTGATAAATGAAATATAAACCTTACAGGAGGGGCTGTGCCAAGGGCCTTCGATGGATGACCTGTCGTCCTTGCTGTGCCCTGTCGCTTATCCGCTCCTGCGTCACCTAAGGAGGTGTATGCCTCTATGGGCTTTGCTTGTTCGGCGAACGGACCTTGAAAAAAAAGTCTTGAGAAGTCGCCGAAGTATGGATGAGATTTACGCCGTAGTAGGTACTTTATGGTACCTGTAGTGTGTCCGAAGACATGTTGATGGCAATAGTTCGGTCCAGCCGAACACCTACCCTTTAATAGTTTTTCCCCACCGCTGCCCATGGAATTTTGAGCGCGAAGTTGTGCCTCCTAGGCACGTACTTTGCCGGTTCTAGGGCCGTGCGATGGGGGGCGAGTCCCTATTTGTGGGGAGAGGAAGGTTTTGGTGCTTCGGATTGAGACCGAGCTCGCTTCCCAGCCTTGGGTGCCTTTATGGCAGATGTCGGCGCTTGCCAATCATTGGTATAGTGGAATTTGGCCGCTAGGGCCAATGCATGTTCCTCAGTTCGGAGGGAGCGCTCTGTGTTGCCATTGACTGTAATGACCCCCCTGGGGCCGGGCATCTTGAGCTTGAGGTATGCGTAGTGCGGGATGGCATTAAAGCGAGCGAACATTGTACGGCCGAGCAGGGCGTGATAGCCACTGCGGAAAGGTACGATGTCGAAGATCAAGTCCTCGCTTCGAAAGTTATCGGGCGAGCCGAACACTACTTCCAGGCTTACAGAGCCTGTGCACCGGGCTTCAACGCTTGGTATCACTCCTTTGAAGATAGTGTTACTGGGCTTGATCCTTGACGGATCTATGCCCATCTTTTTCACCATATCTAAGTAAATCAGATTGAGGCTACTTCCACCGTCCATTAGGACTTTGGTGAGGTGGTACCCGTCTATAATCGGGTCTAGGACGAGTGCGGCCGAACCCCGATGATGGATACTGGTCGGGTGGTCACGTCGATCGAAGGTGATCGGGTATGCCGACCATGGGTTATACTTTGGAGCTACAGGCTCTATGGCGTAGACATCTTGAAGGGCGCGCTTCCTCTCCTTTTTGGGTATATGGGTGGCGTATATCATGTTTACTGTTTTTACCTCTGGAGGAAATTTCTTTTGTCCGCCACCGATCGGACCACGGGGTTCATCCTTGTCCTCGCTGCGTGGGCTCTTGCCTTGGTCCTCGGATGCGAGCTTGCCGGCCTGTTTAAAGACCCAACAGTTATGGTTGGTGTGGTTGGCGGGCTTCTCCTGAGTGCCGTGGATCTGGCAAGGCCTCTCCAGAATTTTGTGCAGCGGGGTTGGTCCATCATGTTTGCCTTTAGGAGGCTTCTTCCACTGCCCCGATCGGGAATTGCGGAATCCGGCGTTAACAGCCGTGTCGTCGGCATCACTATTATTGTGCCGGCGCTTGTTCTTGTTGCGCTTCGGTTTCCCGTTTCCATCCCGAACTTCAGAGGTTCCGGGGTCTTCGGGGTTATGGCTACGTCTGGCTAGCCAGTTATCCTCGCCCGCGCAAAAGCGGGTCATGAGCGAAGTGAGGGAGGGCATTGTCCTGGCCGAGCTGTCGAGCCAGCCATTCATCCCGAATATTATGCCTGAAGGAGGCAATAGCTTCGGCGTCCGGGCAGTCTACGATCTGGTTTTTCTTGGTCAAGAAACGATTCCAGAATAGACGCGCAGACTCTCCTGGCTTCTGGACGACGTTGCTTAGATCGGAGGAGTCTGGCGGCCGGACATAAGTGCCCTGGAAGTTAGATCGGAATGCCTCTTCTAGGTCCTCCCAACACCCAATAGAGTTTTCGGGGAGGCTATTTAACCAGTGCCGAGCTGGCCCCTTGAGCTTCAGAGGTAAGTACTTGATGGCGTGGAGATCATCTCCTCGCGCCATGTGGATGTGAAGGAGGAAATTCTCGATCCATACGGTTGGGTCAATTGTCCCATCGTATTGCTCTATGTTTACGGGCTTAAACCCTTCCGGCAACTGGTGCCGCATTACCTCGTCCGTGAAGCACGGTGGGTGGGCGGCGCCTCTGACCCGAGCTATGAAGCGCCGATGATCGGTGTCTGTCCTAGCTCGGGTTTGTTCCCGATCTTCATTGTCGCGGTTGAACCAAGGCCGGTACCCTTCCCGTCTATCGGGTGAGTATCCTCTGGATCCGTAGATGGATCGCGTACGACCTGCTCTATGGTGCAGGTCGTGTCACAGGTCGAACCTGTCATTGGGCTCTAGTGGCTCCTTTCCCCGTCTACGGGGTATCGTCGGCCTATAGCCGGTATCGTCAGCCGTCCTGTCTCGTCCTCGAGGAGGGCGGTCTGGCTTGTCGTACGGGGTGTGTTTGGGAGACGGCGTATCAGTAAGCTCGTCGTCGAATTGTGGCAGCAGCCTTCTGCGTGGGTAGCTCTTAGGTTGGTCCGATAGACCGGTGCCGTATCCTTCCTCAGTTGAGAGGACTCTCGTCCATCGGTCGTTGAGGTCGTCTTGTTCGGCTTTGAGCTGCCGTTCTTTTGCTTTCAGGCTGGGAGCCGTGGATATGAGCTGTTGCCTGAACAGTTCCTGATCTTCAGGATTGTCGGGAATGGCGAAGTCATCGGCATCCGCATTGTCCTCCCTCTCGATAGAGCGGAGGTAGTCGTCGTTCTCGGGATCATCTGGATCATCAGGGTTGCAACGGTCTTTGGGTCTCTCCTGACCCTCTAACGGGTGTTCAGGGATTTCGGGACCGCCGATGTCTTCCGGGGTATCTCCGTTCCCGGTGCCATCGATAGATTTTCGCCCCTTTTTTCCTTTGGACCGTTTATGCGGCTTTCGGCGTCTTGACGGTGCTTCATCCGATTTATCGCCGTCGTTTTTCGGAGTGTCCACCATGTAGACGTCATATGTGGAGGTAGTCGTCCACTGCCCGGTCTTAGCGGGGGTGAGGGCGTGATCCTCCTCATCCATATACTCTGCTGATCGACGAGAACAGATCGGGTTTGGGTCGTCGGTAATCTTCATCGACGAGATCCGATCTAGAGCCTCGTTGAGTATCGAGAGCTCGATCGGGCCGGTCTGCCCAGAGCTTCCGGAGTGAAACTCCGATGCGTCCGCGCAGGGAGAGTGTTCGGCAAGAACCGATGTCCGGGCATCGGGCACTATGACCTGATCCAGACTGAAAGTCGGGCCCTCGCCGGGGTAGATCCCGTGGGCAGAGCCGAAAGATAGATCTGGGGTTAAAGCCTCAGAGTCTTCGGGCGTGGCAGGCGAGACTGCGAGCCCGGTTAGTGATAGATCGCCTCAAGAGTCTACGGAGAACTCTAAGTTCCCGAATCTGACCTCTAGATCAGGGGCGAAACTTCCGATGCGGCCTAGATGGTCGGTCGGGTCGGCGTGCAGCACAATGCTGCCGAAAGCGAAGATCTGCCCAGGGACGAAAGTGCCCGGATTGCGGACCTCTTCATTGATGACTATGCGAGCCATCGATTCCTTCTGGCGATCACAGCGGAACTCTCAATGAAAGCACCAATGTCGGTGTCAAAACCGGCGGATCTCGGGTAGGGGGTCCCGAGCTATGAGACTTGGATCGATGGTAACAAGATACGAAGGGGACAAGGTTTTACCCAGGTTCGGGCCCTCCTATGGAGGTAATACCCTACGTCCTGCTTGATTATATTGATGATATGAGGATTACAGAGTTGATCTATCTCGAGATCAAGTAGCTAAACCCTAGATGAGTTCTGTCATTCTGCAACCTAAAACCCTCCAGCTTATATAGACGCCGAGGGTGCCTAGGGTTTACACACGGTCGGTTACACGTCGAAGGGATAAACATGCCTATTCACTACTTTAAACTTGGAGGGCACGCCACGATCCTTAAAGCTTCCATCCTGGAGACAAGATCACCGATCCATCCAGTGTCCGGCAAACGGCCCATACAGTCTGGCCCATAAGAAATAGGTCGGCCTCCCGAGGACCCCTTAATCCAGGACTCCCTCAGCCGCCAATTCGGTGTCTTTCTTCTCAAGAGCGGCCTTCACAGATTCTAAAGAAATAGAATTCCTCAGCCTCTGGACAAGTTCATGATTTTCTCTATGAAAATCTGATGAAGCATATTCAGTCGGATGAGGAAGAGGAGTAGCTACTATTACAGTTCGGCAGGAAGATATTACCTTCAATAACCTTTTTCTCCTCTTCCGGTCAGGCGTTCTTGGTCTTCTCGGCTTCGAGGTTAACACGCAGGTCCAGCACCTCCTTCTCCAGAGTTTTGTAGTGGCTTCCGAGCTCACAAACAGACTGCAAAACAGATTTAAAGCAAAGGATATTGGTCAGAACTTTGACTCGGACTCTAAGACTCATGCCGACTGCTTCAGTCGACGGTAGTCTCGGGGACTACACCCAGTGGGTGCGCTCTGCGCGCCCCCACTGGAAAATCAAAAACAAAACATTCATTCGGACGGATTAAACTCAGTGTTCATTCGGTCAGATTGAACATAGTATTCATTCGGATGGATTGAGCTTGTTATTCATTTGGACTCTAAGACTCCCGCCGACTGCTTCAGTCGACGACAGTCTCGGGGACTACACCCAGTGGGTGCGCTCAGCGCGCCCCCACTGGAACTCAAACACACTCAGCGGGTGTACTTAAACTCGGATTTAGATCCTCACAGGACGGGAAATTGAAATTTCGACTAAAAGGGTACTTACAAGGGTACTTACTCGGATATTCTTCTTCAGGGCTTCACTCGCATCATATGCCGTCTTCAGTCGGTCACTCATTATCTCCAGCTGCATTAGCGCCTCTTTGCTCGATCCCACTTGGTCCTCCGGGACATCGTGTAGCGCCAAAATGTTGGGCGTAGAGGGAGTCAACGAGTGAGATGAAGACCCTGTACCGAGTGCTGCTCCGGCTCCCGAGCCGGCCTCTTGTGTGGGCACCAGAGTATCAGCAAGCGACGGCTCCTGCATCACGACGTTTGCGTTGACCGGAGGGTTCATTGGGTCAATCTTGTCATTTGCATCAAGGTCGATCACTTCACGCGGAGCTGCAAGTAATCAAGCCACTAGAAGATGAATAAACACTCGGAAATATACAGGATTACCGAGTGAGTTTAGAACTTACCCTTCGAGGACGCAACATCAGCGTCGGCCCGCTCTTTCTCCAAGGTCTGAGGGTCAGGCGATGCAGTCGAGGTATCAGCTCTGCAAAGAGAACACTCGGATCATTTGTCACTTAGACAAGTATAGACAATAATTGTTAAGAATGGAAACACTGACGCTGAAGCCACCGGGATGGCCATCTTGATCTTCAGGATGAAGACCGCCTTCCGAGGTTTGGTTGCAGCAATTTTGGGCTGCTTCACCGTCTTCTCGAGGGAGGAGGCAAGCTCTCCACGCACACGCTTTGAAGCACGGGTTGGAAGGGCGGATCCACTCGGCTTGGCAGTTCTCGATCCTTTGGGTCCGCCACCACGGACTCCCGAGTCATGGTGCACCTTGGAATGGGATTCGGGCACTCGGTCTTCTGAACGCGACGACTCCACTTCGTCGCCGTCTTCTGAGCCCTCCTCGTCGTCTTCCTCATCATCCTCGCCTTCACCAGGCTCTTCATACTCTCCAGCTTCGGCCGAGTCATCCGGATGGTCAGTGTCGCTGGCAACCTCGACCGGACCCCTATCCACGAGTGGCACCATGCTGCTCATTTGTGTGAAGGCCTGCCAAATGAAGAGCAGAATCAGTCAGATCAAATACAACAAACACACGAACTTCACTCGATGATAAACTTTCGGAGTTTACCTCGTTCGCCGAGTTCTCCAAGGAGAGTGGAGCCACCAGCCTGCTCCCCCTGGGGTTATCATGCGCTGGTGTGATCGCCTTGATCTTGGCCTCCACCTCTTCGTCCTTGAGCTCCTCCGGGTGGGTTCGAGTGGAGTCATCAGGCCCGGAGTATTCCCACATGGGGTGACCTCTGGCTTGCAGTGGCTGGATCCTCCTCTGAAAAAAAACCTCTAGCAGGTCGAGGCCATTGACACCTTTCTGCACCAGAGCTACTAACGCTATCACTAAGATGTCTACTTCGGTCTTCTCCTCCTTGGTCACTGTCAGTCGGGGAACTGGCCGAATGCGATCCGAAGTATATGGTGGGGGCCCGGCTGTCCCTCACCGACTAGAATGTCGTGGCAGTAGAACCAGTTCTCCTGCCACCCCTTGACCGAGTCAGGGAATGTCATCTTAGGAAAACATCCCTTGCCTCGCAGCTGGATTCCGAGTCCCCCGCACAATTGGGCCACGTTGGTCTTATCCTCCGACCGAGTGGGTTTTTTCACGGTCATCACTCGGCAAGTGAAGAGATGTTTAAACAAACCCCAATGGGGGTGGCAACCCAAGAAGTTTTCGCACAAAGAGATAAACGCAGCTAAGTATACGACAGCATTGGAAGGAAGGTGATGAAGTTGTGCGCCGAAGAAACTCAGAAATCTTTGGAAGAAAGGGTGAGGCGGCAGAGAGAAACCTCGCTTGAGGTGAGTCAACAAGAGCACACGCTCGTCCCCCTTCGGCGATGGCTCCTCTTCGTCCGACCCCGGCAGCCGCCGGCTCCCCTCGCGCACGAATCCTTGATCCTCTAGATCGAGCATCCGGGCCTTGGTCACCCGAGACGGGAGCCACTCGCCTTGCGTCCATCCGGCCGGCACTCCGGCGCTGGAAGAAGACGCGCACGCGCTATTCTTCACCCGCTCGGCCCTCGCGGTCGCGGACGCCGTGCGCATCTTCGCCGGCGAGCTTGAGACAACCTTCGACGAAAGAAAGAAGGGAGGTGCGCAGGTGGGCATCGTAGAAGACAAGGGATTGGGGAAAATGAGATCCGTTCTCACCCCAACAGTACTTTCCGCTATTTATATCGAAGATCCAACGCAATCTCAGGCCGTCAATCCACAAACGAAGGAAGATCTGGGAATCCACTGTTTAGGGTCTCGGGGACGCGTGGCGTGATTTTCGGTGCGGTTATCGAGGCGTCGTGCCCATTTCCCCAAAATCTTCGGGACACGACCGTTCCGTCGCGCGCCCACGCGCAATTTCAGCGATTTTGAACACGCGAAAATTTCTCCGTGTTCAAAGGAGGTGAGCTCCACGCCGCGAGTGACCCTGGTGACGCCTTCCTGCGAACCGAGTTATCGGCTCAGGCCAGCTGACCACTCGGATTAAACAAGATTATAGTTTTCATCGAAAACATTGATCCTGAATCCATCTTGGTTTGAGGCCTAGTGAAGGACGACATGATCGTCTCTCGATCTTTTCCGAAAGATCGTCGATGCTTCCGAGTGTCGATCACTCGACTAATAAAACCTCATGGATTCGGGGGCTACTGATGAGGATGTCTACCCTGGGTAGGGTCATGGACCTGACATCTAGGGCCCACCATAGGTCCCATATCAGCATCAAAGCTCAGAAGAAGAAGTGCACTCGGTAAGATCTGAAGGATCACTCGGACGTACTTGAAGACGCACTCGGATGGCTACGTTCACACTCGGTCAACGAGAACTCAATAGTCCAGGAGACGTAGCGTTGAGTTATATGAAGAGACATCCTCTGGGACTGATCAGTCATGCGTTACCAGTAACGCTCTAGTTAAAGCGGCAGTTTCTGTAATGTAGCTTTAACTAGCATTCAATGCGGTGCTCGGTTGGTGGTGGCGCACTCTATATAAGCCACCACCTGACGCCATAGCAAGGTTCCGACACTTGTATTCTCATACACACCCACAAGCAAAACAAACCAGCCCCCAGGCTCGAGACGTAGGGCTTTTACCACTTCCGAGTGGGGCCTAAACTCGTACACATCCGAGTGAAACACCTGAGCCATAGCTAGACTTCGCCCCTCCATTCGTACCCCTAGTTCTATTGTCAGGGACGTTCCCACGACAGGCGTCGTAGAAAGGTTCCGACATCGTGTACACCCTATTCCCCCGTAAGCAAACAAACAAAGCCCCCGGGCTTGAGATGTAGGGCTCTTACCACTTCCGAGTGGGGCCTGAACTCGTAAACATCCGAGTGAACACCTGAGCCGTAGCTAGACTTCGCCCCTCCATTCGTACCACAGGTAGTATTGTCAGGCTAGTTCCCTCGACAGTTGGCGCCCCCTTTGGGCCACGCTTCTAGCGAATTCTAGCGCAGGTGGAATTTCCGTTTTCTCCGATCATCATGATGACACTCGGCGGCGAGATCTTCTTCGGTTCCCTCAGCTTCGCCGTCGATGACTCGGCGTGGCTGCAGGAAGCGCCACTGGATGTTGATGCACTGCCTGCCCGAGGTGCGGTGCATTTTAGCGCGACGACGTTCGGAGTCCTTCTCCGGCAGCCGTCGACGCCCTACCGACCGACTTCACCGACCCGCGTTGCGGCCTGCCGCCGGCGCTCCGGGCGCTCACGGCTGCAACGTTGGATCAAGCATGCTGTGGTTGTTCAAGTCGCAGCTGACCAGACTCCTGGGTGCGACACCGACAAGTCCGTGCACTGCCTCTTCCCATCGCCGGATGATGACTCCTCCGATGTTGCTGATCATGAGAGCAGCGGCGACCTCGCGGAGGTCCTGATGGCCGGTCCATCCCGGGACGCTCCTCCATCGGGGTACTTCGCAGGGGGCACTCGCGGTCGAGATGGCGACCACAGAAAAGACACCTCCGACGGTTACGTTCCCCGACCCCTCACTTGGGATCAGCGGGAGGAAATCAGGCGTAGGAATGATGAAGTTCTTCACACTCCTATCGCGGGAACTTCCCCGGAGGAGATGGCTCTGGAAGCTTCACGTCGGGCCACCTTGGCAGAGCGTGAGCGACTCGAGCGGCTTCAACAATCACTCGACGAGCGTGCAGCGAGAGAGATTCCCAGCTCCAGCCAGAGTCACCGTCAGCTGTTCGCAAAAGAGCGGCCGTACACCGTCCCGGTGATGCGGACGCCATTGCTGAACCTTGCAGCAGCCACTCCGATCGCCGATTCGATCCAGCCATATGATTCGGCAGTCGGCGAGGGCATTCGGCAGATTCAAGCCCTTTTGAAGACAGCTTTGGAGCAGAACTCCAAAGTGTCACAATCACATCAGTGTATCCACAGCAAGTCTGTTCGAGCAGAAACAGTTCAGTCGGCTCATAGCCCACTCGCTCCAAGGAAAGAACAGCGAACTCCTCCTCTCCCGAGAGGCCCGTACGGAGGGCGCTGGCGTTACGATCATGATGTTAGTCGGACGCCTCCTCTGAGAGGCAGGTCATACGGCCCACGTCACTATGATGGTGGTCGCCCTCATGCAAGGGACCAGGAGCGGAGCCCCATCCGGCAGAGAGGTTATGGGGATAACGTTCATAGACCCCCTCAGTTCAATGCCAGATCCATCATCACTCAGCATGTGGTTGATCGGAACAGAGACAACAGGGACCGAGTGAGTGGCTGGGGTGCCTCCGGACTCGGTTGTTTCAGCAGATACATCTGGGAAGCTGAGATCCCTCCCAATTACCGTTTAGCGACGGGAATGGCAAATTCAACGGTGAGTCGAAGCCAGAAACTTGGCTCGAGGACTACCGAGTAGCTGTTCAGATCGGCGGAGGCAATGACTTCGTCGCAATGAAACACCTTCCGCTCATGATTGAAGGATCAGCGCGCGCGTGGCTGAACCAATTGCCACCAAGTTGCATCTAGTACTGGGAAGACTTGGCCTGAGTGTTCGCTAAGAACTTTGAGGGCACATACAAGCGCTCGGGTGGTTTGACAGAGCTGCAGCATTGCGTCCAAAAGAGCTATGAGACTCTCTGTGAGTACATCCAGCGCTGGACCACGCTGCACAACACCGTGGAAAACGTAACCGAACACCAAGCCGTGTGCGCCTTCAAGGCCGGCACTCGGTATCGAGAGTTGATTCTCAAGTTTGGTCGAGCTGGGGACCTGTCCCTCAGTCGGGCCATGGAAATAGCGAATAAGTACGCCAACGGCGAAGAAGAAGACCGCCTCCGTAGAGGCAAAGGACGTACTGGTGATGCCCCTCAGTCGGGGGGCAATGCGGGGAAAAACAGCAGCAGCATAAATGAAAGGCTGATGCTCCCGGCTAGGGTAAGCCGAAGTCAAAGAAGAAGAAAGAGTGGATTCCCAAGAAAAATTCCGACTCAAAACCCGGCATTCTCGATCAGCCTTGCCAAGTTCATACCAAGACGGATGAAGACGGCAACGTTGTGCTCCCGAAGCATACCACTCAGGAATGTCGCCTGCTCAAACAAGCTATGGGCAAAGAGCCTGTAGAAGACAAAGATGACGCCGATGAGGAAGAGCGTACCTCCGGGTTCCCAAAAGTCGATAAAGGTTTTGATGATTTTTGCTGACTTCGAGAGTAAAAGATGGTTGAAGGTTGTCAATCGGGAAGTCAATATTGCGGTTCCGACTGCCTCCAAACACCTCAACTGGGCGAAGACTCCGATTACATTCAACCATTCGGACCATCCGCCCCACATAGCCACCCCCGGGAGGCAGGCGCTGGTCGTTGATCCGGTCGTGAACGGCGTCCGACTGCGTAAGGTTCTGATGGACGGAGGCAGCGGGCTCAACATAATTTATGCCGACACGCTCAAAGCAATGGGCATCCCAATGTCCCGATTGAGCAAAAGCAACATGCATTTCCATGGGATTGTCCCTGGGAAGAAAGCAGAGTCACTCGGACAGATCTCTCTAGACGTAGTATTCGGGAAAAATGAGAAGAACTTCCGGAAGGAGCGATTGACCTTTGTGGTTGTGGATTTCTGTAGTGCCTATCATGCCCTCCTTGGCAGGCCTGCTTACGCACATTTCATAGCCAGACCATGCTACATGTATCTTAAATTGAAGATGCCAGGTCCGAGTGGCGTGATAACTGTGACTGGCGACCGGATCCTGGCTGAGGAATGCCTCCAACAGGGTTCCAAGATTGCCAATGAACAGGTGCTTGCAGCCGAACTTGAAGGACACAAGAAAGAGGTGGATGCAGCTGACTTGCTGAGGTCAAAACGGCCCGCTTCCGAGTCGGCTTTTCAATCGACTGGCGAGACCAAGCAAGTCCATGTTCACCTGACTGATCCAACTGCCGCACCGACGAACATATCCTCATCACTCAAAGAGAAATAGGAAGTCGAGCTCATCCAGTTCCTCCGTGAGAACTGGGACATCTTCGCATGGAAGCCGTCTGACATGCCCGATGTTCCCAGGGAGCTGGATGAGCACCGACTCTGAACTGATCCCAAAGTCAAGCCAGTCAAATAGTACTTGCGCCGATCCTCCGTGGAGAACCGCAAGGCGATTGGCAAAGAAATAACTCGGCTCCTAGCTGCTGAGTTAATTCGCAAAGTATACCACTCCGAGTGGCTCGCGAATGTCGTCTTGGTGCCTAAGAAGGACAAGTCACTCCGAATGTGTATTGACTTCAAGCACCTCAATCGGGCATGCCCGAAGGATCATTTCCCTTTACCTCGTATAGATCAAATAGTGGACTCTCCTGCCGGATGCGAACGCCTGTCATTCCTGGATGCGTACTCCGGGTACCACCAGATCCGAATGTATGGTCCCGATGAAATAAAAACGGCCTTCATCACCCCATTCGGGTGTTTTTGTTACGTCACGATGCCTTTTGGTTAGAAGAATGCTGGTGCAACTTTCCAGCGAATGATTCAGAAATGCCTGCAAAGGCAGATCAGTCGGAACGTGGAGGCCTACATGGACGATATCGTGGTCAAGTCTAGGAAAAGTTCCGACCTCCTGATTGACCTCACTGAAACCTTCGCAAATTTACCGCGTTTTGGGATAAAGTTGAATCCAACCAAGTGCACATTCGGAGTACCTGCAGGAAAGTTACTCGGTTTCCTCGTTTCCTAACGTGGAATCGATGCTAACCCAGACAAAATCGGTGCCATAGTCCGAATGAAGCAACCAGAACGACTGCACGACGTACAAAGGTTGACAGGTTGCCTTGCGGCCCTGAGCAGGTTCAAAATCGGTGAAAAGGCTCTATCCCTTTACCGATTGATGAAGAAATCTGACAAGTTTGAGTGGACCAATGAAGCACAAGCCGCGTTTGAAGAACTCAAGGCATTGCTTTCCACCCAGCCGGTGTTAGCAGCTCCGAACAGCCAGGAACTATTACTCCTGTACATCACAGCTACTAGTCAAGCACCTTCCTGGCAGTCGAACGCGAAGAACCAGGAAAAACATTCAAAGTTCAAAGACCCATCTACTATATCTCAGAAGTATTGACCCCCTCCAAGCAGAGATATCCACATTATCAGAAATTGGTCTATGGTATTTACCTCACCGTTAAGAAGGTGGTTCATTACTTCCAAGATCACTCGGTCACAGTGGTCAGCAACGCTCCCCTGTCGGAGATTCTGCATAACCGAGATGTGGCAGGCCGAGTGGCAAAGTGGGCAATTGAACTCCTCCCGTTGGAGACCATGTTTGAAGCCAAAAAAACAATCAAGTCCCAAGCACTGGTTAATTTTATGGCCGAGTGGATTGAGCAAGAGCAGCCGACCCCAAGTGTTTCCGAACATTGGATCATGTTCTTTGATGGATCCAAGATGCTTAATGGCTCGGGGGCTGGTGTTGTTCTCGTTTCTCCCAAAGGAGACCGGTTGAATTATGTCCTCCAAATCCATTTCGATTCATCAAACAATGAGGCCGAGTACAAAGCCCTCCTATATGGACTCCGAATGGCCATCTCACTCGGCATTCGTCGTTTAATGGTCTACGGAGATTCGGACCTCGTTGTCAATCAAGTGATGAAAGAGTGGGACATTCGGAGCCCAGCCATGACTGGTTACTGCAACGCAGTTAGAAAGTTGGAGAAGAATTTTGAAGGTTTGGAACTGCATCACATTCCTCGCGCAAAGAATCAAGCAGCAGACGACCTAGCGAAAATCGGATCCACTCGGCGGGCTGTTCCTAAGGATATATTCCTCGAACATCTGTGCACCCCTACAATTGTAGAAGATCCCTTCACAGAGGAGCCCCCGCAAGCAATCGGACCATCAAATCCGACTGAGGTTGACGTCCCATCTGTGGTCGACCTAGTCCATGAAATGCTGGTAATCACTCCCAAGTGGACTCAACTTTATTTAGCATATTTGCTACGGCAAGAACTCCCCGAAGACGAAGAAGAGGCTCAGCAAATCGTCCGTCGATCCAAGTCATTCGAAGTCTTGGGAGATAAATTGTACAAGAAAAGCACCACAGGGGTCACTCAGAAATGCATCTCCCCGGAGGAAGGACTCAGATCCTACATGATATTCACTCGGGAACCTATGGCCATCACGCTTCCTCTCAGACATTGGTCCCCAAGGATTTCCGAGCAGCTTTCTATTGGCCTCGAGCCAATGAAGCTGCTAGAGATTTGGTTGATAAGTGCGTCGGATGTCAATTCTACAAGAACAAGTCTCACAAACCCGCCTCCGCGTTGAAGACAATCCCACTCACTTGGCCGTTCGCCGTGTGGGGCCTTGACATGGTCAGACCCTTGCGGACGGGGACAAGCGGATTCACCCACCTGCTCGTAGCAGTTGACAAGTTCACCAAGTGGGTGGAGGCGAAGCCCATCAAGAGTTTGGATGCGCGCACTGCTGTCAGTTTCATTTGGCGGATCGTCTTCAGATTCGGTGTGCCACATGACATTATCACCGATGCTGGGAAGAACTTCAACTCGGACGAATTCTATGAGTTTTGTTATTCCCAGGGCACTCGGGTTAATTACGCCTCCGTGGCTCACCCACAGTCGAACGGGCAGGCAGAACGAGCAAACGGGATGATCCTTCAAGGATTGAAACCCCGATTGATGAGGGACCTGGAGTACGCTGCAGGAGCTTGGGTCGAAGAACTTCTGTCTGTCTTATGGGGCATTCGAACGACTCCTAATCGCTCTACGCAACGCACTCCTTTCTTCATGCTATATGGGTCAGAAGCTGTGATGCCATGTGATCTTCAACATAATTCCCCCCGAGTGGAACAATACAACGAAGCTGAGGCTGAAGCAGCGCGACAAGATGGTCTAGACCTTTTAGAGGAAGAAAGGGAGTTAGCCCTCATTAGATCCATGCTCTACCAACAGGATTTGAGGCGTTACCATGACCGATAGGTCAGAAGCCGGGCTTTTCAGGAAGGAGATCTGGTTCTCTGACTGGATCAATAGAGACCCCATAAACTGGCGCCTCCATGGCAAGGACCATTTGCTATCTCCAAAGTCCTGCACAATGGAGCATACCGACTGTTGGGGATATAACCCCGTGGTGAGACCCTCCCAGGAGGGGCCGGGTCATGAGGTTGGCGGCTTAGCAGTAAGGCCTGAGCAGGCTGGAAGATCTAGATAAGGCCTGAGGTAATTTGCCAGATGGGCCTGGAAGAGGCCTAGAGCCAGAAGGCAGTGTGTGACCCGGAGGCGTGAGCCGCCGGGTGCGGTTTGCCAGACAAGGCAAGAATAGTTAGAGACAAGGTCGGTTACTAGATGTAACCCGGCCTGGACTCTTGTAAGCCCAGGGCCTCGACCTGTGTATATAAAGGCGGGTTCCCTGGGCAGCTTAAGGTACGAAACAATCCATCGAGAGCTAGGTCAAGCGAATCCGCTCCCTTGTAATCGATACCCAATCAATACAACTCAAAGCAGGACGTAGGCTATTACCTCCTTCGAGAGGGGCCGAACCTGGGTAAAACCCGTGTCTTTCGTCCCGATCAACCCCTTCGAGTTAACTGCCTTAGCGATGGCCTCGAAGTCCTTGCACTAGGACATCTGCCGTGACAAAACCACGACAGTTGGCGCCCAACGTGGGGCAGATGCATGGTGGTTTGGAGTTCTCGAAGGGCTCTCTCCCAGGGATCGAGGGATACGCCATCGGCAGGATGACTAAGAGTCACCACGGCAAGCTCTACATCGACGACACTGGCTGGGGCCCCGACGCCGACTCAATTGAGTATGGGTATCGGGTCCCCTTCAGTGGAATTGGTGTGCCGCACGACATCGTCCTCGGAATCGTTTAGATCCTTGAGGTCGCTCTGGTCTTCCGGCCTCTCCTGGTCTTCTAGAGGATGCTCGGGGATATCGGGATCGCCGAGGTCTCCCGGGGTGTCATTTTCCCCGGTGTCAGCAATGGCTTCCCTTCCCTTTTTTGCCTTTGACCGCTTGCGTAGTTTCCGGCGCCTTGACGGCTCCTCGCCAGATTTATCGCCATTGTTTTTGGGTGTGTGCTCACCCTTATCGGCTGGAGTATCCACCATGTATACGTCGTAGGTGGAGGTGGCAGTCCATCGCCCAGTGTTGATGGGGGCAGGAGTGCAATCCTCTTCATCCATGTCTTCTGCCTCCTCGGAGGCGTAGTCCAACATATCGGTTAAGTCTTCGATAGTGGCTACTAAGTGGGTGGTGGGTGGGTTGAAAAATTCCTCTTGACCCGCCTTCGGACTGATCTGAGCATGGATCGGGGTTGGGTCGTTAGTGATTTTCATCGATAGGATCCGATCTAGAGCCTCGTTGAGTGTCGAGGGCTCGATCAGGTCAATCTGCCTAGAGCTTTCGGAGTTAACCTCCAATGCGTCCAAACAAGGAGCGTGTTCGGGAGGAGCTGACCCCCGACCATCTGGTACTATGACCGGATCCGGACTAGAAGCCAGATCATCGTCGGGGTTGGTCCCGTGGGCGGGGTTGAGAGCGAAATCCGAAGTCAAGGCCTCGGAGTCTTCGGGCGCATCAGATGAGATTGCAAGCCCGGTGAGCAAAAGATCGCCCCGAGAGTCTACGGAGAACTCTAGGTTCCTGAAGCTGACCTCTTGATCAGGGGCGAAAGTCCCGACCCGGCCAAGACGGCCGGTCGGGTCGGCGTGCAGCAGGACGCTGCCGAAAGCGAAGATCTGTCCAGGGACAATGGGGTCCATGTTGCGGACTTCCCCGCTAATGACTAAGCGTGCCATTGATTCCTTTGGCGATCACAGTGGAACTCTCATGAAAGCACCAATGTCGGTGTCAAAACCGACGGATCTCGGGTAGCGGGTCCCGAGCTGTGAGTCTAGGATCGATGGTAACAGGGAACGAAGGAGACGACGTTTACCCAGGTTCGGGCCCTCCTATGGAGGTAAAACCCTACGTCCTGCTCGATTATATTGATGTGTACGAAGGTTACAGAGTTGATCTACCACGAGATCGAATAGCTAAAACCCTAGATGAGTTTCTCTGTCCTACAATCTAAAACCTCCCTGGTTTATATAGACACCAGGGGGGTACCTAGGGTTTACACATGATAGGTCTCCTGCCGGGGATGGAGATGCCGATTTCCTCATCTTGACTTGGAGTGCACGACGCGCCTTTGAGACTTCATTCTAGAATACGGGGTCATGGCATATCCGGCCCTTCCTGCGATAGTCAGAGAGCGGCCCACCAAGCCGGCCTATTGGGAGATAGGCCAGCGGCCCGAGGACCCCTTAGTCCAGGACTCCCTCACAAGGGCCGGGTCATTATGCAAAAAATGAGCCGGCACTTATTGTCTTGATAAATGCAAAAACGCCGATAGTAGCCCCCAAGGGCTGGGTCATTATGTAAATAATGAGCCGGAACTTTTGTAGACCTGATCTTAGACTTGTAGAGCAATGTGTAGCCCCCAAGGGCCGGGTCATCTTCATGAAGATGATCCGGGTCTTATTTGTATTATAAAAATTTGAAAGAACTGATACACATTAGCCCCCAAGTGCCAAGTATATTGCTTGCAATCTGCTTGGGACTTGTAACTATTCTCTGCAGTACCTCTAAACACCACTACGAGCCGGACTGGCGGCTTAAGATTGATAATTTTGTTGTTTTATGACTTGTCACATGCAGGAATCTTTAAATGTGGCTAAGTCTAGCGTGACAGACCTTAAGAAGAGTCTGGCATTGCAACAAGAAGCCCGAGTTGAAGCTGACACAAAGTGGCAGCTTGCCTTGTTAGAACTGGAGAAGATCAAGGCTGAGCTAGAGGCATATAAAAAATCTGCTCAAACCAGCCAAGCCGCCCTGACCAAACGTGCAGAAGATGCCGAAGGCCGTCTTAAACCTGTTACGGAGGAACTGATGAGCCTGAAGCGCAATATAAGCAGGATGACCGAAGCCGTCTTTGGTAAGTATTGCTCGCTATATTATGACCATGTTTCCAATAATCTGATAGAGACTCGCCCGGCGACTTACAAACTTAATCTGTTTTGCAGGCAAACGATCTCGCCAGCTTCCAGATGACAGCTTGTTGAAGCTGAAGGCTTTATATGCCTTCACTGAACAAATGTACGCTAGGAGTCTCTTTACCATCAGGGCTGTGTTTGGTGAAAAGGGGGTGCCAAAATTGATCGAGGATGTGCTGAATTGCCTCTCCACCGTTCCTAAGCACTTTGAAGAGATGAAAAGATCAGCTGCCCGCAAGGGTGCAGTATCTGCTTTAAGCCGGGCGTTGGCATATCCACCAGAGCTCCACCCGAAAGAAATGATGGGAGGCTTCCCACAGCTCAAGGACGACGGGTCAGAATTCACTCAAGATGACTACGCCTGTTGCTTTCGAGAGTCTCGAGTGTTGGCCAGTCAGTTAGCCACAGAGGCTGATCTCACGACGTACCAGGCGGCTTACGATGACAACAACACGCGAGTACGGGCGCCTACATTTGAGCCGAAGGATCTGACCCCACAACGGCGTAAGCACATCTTTGCCCCTGACGTTGACCCGTCTCCAATCTTGCATGCTGAAGCTGAATTTGAAGCTTTACTCAATTGCAATTGGGATGTGGACAACCTTTAGATCCAGGAGACCGAAGACCCAGCGCAGGATTACCCGGCGACAAGTTAAGTAAGGAGTTGGCCCTATATGAAGGTAACCCGGACTGCTGCTCTTCCGAGTTATATCTGTTTATGAAAAACTTGAGTACCATCCTTTTGGGCATTTATACAGCCTTGTAATAGCTGTAGGAAAAAACTGATCGCCTGAGCCGTGCCTTCGTGCACGTTTTTAGTTTAAACTACTCATATTCCCATAGCCTCGGTGTTATCCAACTGTTATATCGTGTTTGTGACCATACTTCATGATGCCTGTTGGCGGGTCCTAACAGCAAAATCCTTTAATCAATGAACAACACCTTAGTCGGGATAAAATATCATCCCAAGATTTTGTAGAATCTTATCTTTAAAGAAAACCCTGCAAAACCACAAGGCAGAAAATATATGTATATTCTCTATAATTATTTACAGGCGGCTTTAAAGGCACAACCCGAAGAGGTTAACTCTTGTTTTACACTCTTGAGAAAAACTCAAGTTTTGTTGTTTTCAAAAACGTAGGCATGACTGCCCAAAAACTCATAAGCCGGCTCTCACATGACATAAATTCGTCGTTTTAACCTTAACCAGTTCAGGGTCTTAAAAAAGATTGACTGTTAAGAGTACGAACGAGTCATATAGAAGAGAGACTACAGCAGGGCATGAGCACCCCTAAACCCATAAGCCGGCTCTCACATGACATAAATCCATCGTTTTAATCTTAACCAGTTCAGGGTCTTAGAAAGATTGACTATTAAGAGTACGAACGGGCCACATAGCGGAGAGACTACAACATATAGGTGAGTTTATCCTAGCTTTCTGTAAGCCGGCTCTCTCATGACATAAGCCATCGGTTTAACTTTAACCAGTTTAGGGTCTCATTGCAAGATTGACTGTCAAGAGTCTTGACAAGTTCAGGGTCTTTTTGTCGAGATTGACTGGTAACAGTTCGGCGGGTCACATGGTGGAGTAGCAAGTTGCAAACAGGCATGTTTAACCCAGATATAGCGTGGAAGCCAGTCAAGAGGGTATGAAAGCTAAACCCAGTGGGTTGGAAGCCCCCAAGTGACTTGTTGAATTATCAACACTTTTGCACAAAACTTGTTGTACGAAAATGGCAGAGGCCCCGAATTGAGGGGATGCCAACTTTATTATATTGAAAAAGGTATATACAATCATGGATGTATGTACATTGATGAGAGTCAGTGACTCAAGTATAGTAAGGCCGAAGATGAGCAATATTCCACGGCCTGCTGGTCTCTTGCTCGGAAGTGTGTGACTCATCGCCCTCCCGTATATCAATGAGGTAATATGACCCATTGTTGAGATTCCTGCTGACCACGAAAGGTCCTTCCCAAGGGGGAGATAACTTATGCATATCTGTCTGGTCTTGGATCAAACACAGCACTAAGTCGCCTTCTTGGAATGTCCGGGTCTTGACCCTGTGGCTATGATAGCGACGCAGGTCTTGTTGATAAATCGCCGATCGTGCAGCCGCAAGATCCCACTCTTCATCTGCATCAAGTGCATTCTGACGCGCCGTCTCATTATCAGTTACAACGTAAGCCGCCACTCTGGGTGAGTCATGGCGTATATCACTGGGGAGAACAGCTTCTGCACCATAAACCATGAAGAAGGGCGTATAGCCTGTTGATCTATTGGGGGTAGTTCTGATGCTCCAAAGAACTGAAGGTAATTCCTTCACCCAACAACCTGGCGTTCGTTCCAAAGGAACCATAAGCCGGGGCTTGATCCCTCGCAAGATCTCTTGGTTAGCACGTTTTGCCTGACCGTTGTATTGCGGATGAGCCACGAAGGAGATATTGAGGCGGATATGTTCACTGTCGCAGAATTCTTTCATAGCCCCCTTGGACAGATTTGTACCGTTGTCAGTAATGATACTATGAGGGTAACCGAAACAAAAGATCAACTTCTTGACAAACTGAACTGCCGTTGCTCCATCACACTTGCTGACCGGCTCTGCCTCAACCCACTTAGTAAACTTATCAACCGCCACCAAGAGGTGAGTCTTTTTATCCTTAGATCTCTTAAACGGCCCAACCATATCAAGCCCCCAGACCGTAAACGGCCAGGTGATTGGAATCATCCGCAACTCCTGAGCCGGTACATGGGCTCATTGTCCGAATTTATGACATCCGCCGCACTTGGTAACCAAGTCCTCTGCGTCTTTATGAGCCGTTAACCAGAAAAAACCATGTCGAAAGGCTTTGGCCACTAAAGACTTTGAGCCGGCGTGATGACCACAGTCCCCGGCGTGTATCTCGTGTAAAATTTCCTGGCCCTCCTCCGGAGACACGCGGTGCTGAAAAACACCAGTCACACTACATCGGTGCAACTCGCCATTGACGATAGTCATTGACTTAGACCACCTCACGATTTGCCGCGCTAAGGTCTCATCATCGGGTAACTCGCCGCGAGTTAGATACGCCAGATAAGGCAATGTCCAATCAGGAATAGCACGGAGAGCCGCCACCAGCTGTCCCTCCGGGTCAGGTATAGCAAGATCCTCCTCAGAAGGTAATTTGACTAACAGGTGATGTAACACATCCAAAAACACGTTAGGCGGCACCGGCTTACGCTGAGACCCCAGCCTTGATAATGCATCTGCCGTCTCATTTTTCCGACGGTCAATATGATCCACCTGATAACCCTCTAAGTGACCTGCAACGACGTCAACCGCCTGGCGGTAAGCCGCCATACGAGGGTCTTTAGAATCCCACGTGCCTGAAACTTGCCGAGCCACCAAGTCTGAGTCGCCTAGACATCTGACCCGGCTCAAATTCATTTACTTGGCTAAACGGAGTCCGTGGAGCAGAGCCTCGTACTCGGCTGCATTGTTTGTAAAAGGAAACATTAGTCTCAGGACATAACAAAATTTATCACCTCGTGGAGAAGTTAAGACTGCTCCAGCCCCCGAGCCTTCCAATTGCCTGGATCCATCAAAGTGAATTGTCCAATATGTGTTATCCAGCTTCTCCTAGGGCGCTTGAAACTCCGTCCAGTCGTTGATAAAATTCACCAAGGCTTGAGACTTGACAGTTGTTCGTGGCACATACTTCACCCCAAGGGGCCCAAGCTCTAGTGCCCACTTAGCAATCCTGCCAGTGGCTTCTCTATTTTGAATGATATCTCCCAAAGGAGCAGAGCTAACCACCGTGATCGGATGTCCAAGGAAATAATGCTTCAACTTGCGATTTGCCATCAACACTCCATATATTAGTTTTTGCCAATGCGGGTACCTTTGCTTGGACTCTATTAAAACTTCGCTGACATAGTAAACCGGCCTCTGGACCGGGTACTCTTTCCCTGCCTCCTTGCGCTCCACAACAACCGCCGCGCTGACAACTCTGTTATTAGCCGCCACATACAGAAGCAGCAGCTCTTTCTCCGCGGGAGAGGCCAAAACCGGCGGCTCAACTAATTGCTTCTTAAGTACCTCCAACGCCTCATCAGCCGCGTCACTCCAGACGAAGTTGTCTGTTTGCTTCATCATCTGATATAAAGGAATGGCCTTCTCCCCCAGGCGGCTTATGAATCGACTTAAGGCCGCAATACGACCCGCCAAGCGCTGAACATCATTGATACATGCCGGCTTAGAAAGCGAAGTAATAGCCTTGATTTTCTCCGGGTTAGCCTCAATGCTGCGCTCAGAAACCAAGAACCCGAGCAGCTTGCCTGCAGGCACGCCAAAAACACACTTATCTGGATTAAGCATCATCTTGTAGACCCGAAGGTTATCAAAGGTTTCTTTCAAATCAACCAGCAGAGTCTCTCTCTTCCTTGACTTGACCACAATGTCGTCTACATAAGCATGAACGTTGCATCCAATCTGACTGTGAAGACAGTTCTGTACACAGCACTGATAAGTCGCCTGCGCACTTTTGAGTCCGAAAGGCATAGACACATAGCAGAAAGCTCCAAAAGTTGTGATGAAGGATGTCTTCTCTTGGTCTTTGACTGCCATCTTGATCTGATGATAACCTGAATAAGCGTCCAGGAAACATAAACTCTCACAACCCGTCGTTGCATCAATGATCTGGCTAATGCGAGGGAGAGCAAACGGATCAACCAGACAAGCCTTGTTAAGATCTGTGTAATCCACACACAAGCGCCACGTGTCGTTATTTTTAAGTACAAGCACGGGATTAGCCAACCACTCCGGGTGAAAAACCTCCATGATGAACCCTGCTGCTAAGAGCCGGGCTACCTCTTCCCCTATAGCTTTATGCCGCTCCTCATTGAAACGATAGAGAAATTGCTTGATTGGTTTGAACTTAGGATCCACATTAAGGTGGTGCTCAGCGAATTCTCTCGGTACACCCGGCATGTCAGGAGGTTTCCATGCAAAGATGTCCCGATTCTCACGAATGAATTCGATGAGCGCGCTTTCCTATGCGGGGTCCATATTAGCCCCAATAGCGAACTGCTTAGATGAGTCGACGGGGGCAAAATCCACCAATTTGGTATCCTCCGCCACAAACTTCAGGGGCGGCTCAGACTCTGTGTTGGGCTTCTTCAACGGAGTCATATCAGCCGGGTCAACATTATCTGTATAAAACTTGAGCTCCGCCTCAGCACAACTTGTCTCCGCATACGCAGCATCACCTTCCTCGCACTCAAGAGCAATTTTCCGATCCCCGTGTACCGTGATCGTCCCTTTCAGAGCTGGCATCTTGAGCTGCAAGTAAACATAACAGGGCCGGGCCATGAACTTAGCAAAAGCCGGTTTCCCAAACAATGCGTGATACGGGCTCTTGATCTTGACCACTTCAAACCACAAGGTTTCTACCCTGTAATTGTAGTCATCACCAAACGCCACCTCAAGGGCGATTTTCCCCACCGGATAGGCAGACTTGCCCGGCACGACGCCGTGAAATACCGTGGACGACGGCTTGAGATCCTTGCCGGTTAACTCCATCCGGCAAAAGGTGTCATAGTATAAGATGTTGATGCTGCTGCCGCCGTCCATTAGCACCTTTGTGAATTTTTAGCCTCCAACCTGAGGGGCCACCACAAGCGCCAAGTGTCCCGGGTTATCAATCCTTGGTGGGTGATCCTCCCTACTCCATGATATCGTGTACTCAGACCACTTCAAATACTGCGGAAGAGCCGGCGTTGTGGTGCGAACCGCCCTCTTGCGCAACTTCTGATCTCGCTTGTCTAAACTTGTGGTGAAAACATGATATTGGCCTCCATTCAGCTGTTTCGGGTTACTCTGATACCCTGACTATTGGTTCTGCTGTTGACCACCATTACTGGGATGCTGATGATGGCCACCTTGATTGCCTTGACCCTGATAGCCCGAATTTGAGCCGCCTCCTCCGAAGCCTGACCCGTGAGAGACGGATCCTGACCCGCCAGACGGTCCATTGTCGTTACCATGATGCTGATTAAGGCTGTAATTCCGGAACTCTCGCATGATATAACAATCCCTCAATGCGTGAGTGGATGGTTTGCCAGGTTGGCTGTGCTCTGGGCAGGGTTTGTTGAGCATTGCTTCTATGTTAAAGGGAGTTTTTGCCTTGCCGAAAGGCGGTTTACCGTTGCCCTTAGCACGATTGTTTCCAACATTGGTGTTGGCTACCAGATCAGACCCGCCATCCTGGTTCTTCCTCTTGCCGCCATTACCCGGGTGGTTATTTCCTACCCCGTTCTGCTGCTGGCCCTTGCCGCCGCCATTCTTCTTGCTTTTAGCAGACTTCTCCTCATTAGATCCCGGGTCCTTTGTGGTATCAGAATCTGCATACTTGGTGAGAGCCAACATGAGTTCACCCATGTCCTGGCAAGAACGCTTGAGCCGCCCGAGTTTATGTTTAAGGGGCAGAAAATGACAATTTTTCTCCAGAATTAGGACCTCTTGAGCCACTGAGATGTTATCTGATGAATGAATAACGGTCGAAACCCGCCGGACCCAATGATGGGCCGACTCATCTTCCTACTGCACACAGTGATCGAGGTCAACAATTGTCATAGGCTGCTTACATGTCCCTCGGAAATTCTTGATAAACCGTGCTTTCAACTCGGCCCAAGAAGTAATGGTATTGGGAGGCAAACCCTTTAACCATGTACGAGTCGGTCCTTCCAACATCATGCTGAAGTATTTAGCACAGATCGCCTCACTAACATCCAACATCTCCATGACGAGCTCGTAGCTCTCTATCCAAGCCTCTGGAGGTAAATCAGCCGTATAATTAGGCACCTTGCGTGGTCCTTTAAAATCCTTAGGCAAACGCTCATTGTGCACTGCCGCTATCAAACAAGGCACACCGACGCCCCTGGAGGCAACTCCGGCTTCCACTGAGGCGGAAGGGGTCAACGGAGGCATCTCAGGAAATTCTTGGTAACCCGTATCTGCCGCCGCACCTCGATGGACCCTGCCCCTGTCCATAATTGTCTGGGCATCCGTACGGGATGGGTTATCACCGGGCGGGTTGCGCCGTCTCTCGCTGCTGGAGACCGCCGGCGACTCCACGCGTCGGCTGTAACTGCGGCTGGGGACGGGGGTTGAGTGCACACGACTCCGGCTGTACGTATACTTCTCGAGCTGAGCCACTGCAGTCTATAATAACCCAATGGCGTTCCGTGCTTCTTCAGCAAAAGGTGTCCCCTCAATAAGAGGAAGTGCATTGAGCCTGGCCGCCGCTCCTATCATGTTATCCACCGGGTTGGAATAATGGCCAGGTGGTGTCAAGAAGTGCTGCGGCGGGGTCTGCTCCCTACGGGGCGGGTCTGGCTGCCGCAGTGCTTCCGTGGCATGGGTTATGGCTAGTGGTGCACTCGGCCCTGCCCCGGGGGTATTAAAAAGATTCCGGGGCTCATACAGCACCGGGAGGCGGGTCTGGGTCCTCCTCCGAAGAACTGCCTCAGAAGCGTGTTGATCCAGGCTAAAACGAAAAGCCTCCGCCTTCAGACGCTCTGACTCAGCATCCATCTGAACTTGCAAAGTGTTGATATCTTCTTGGGCCTTGGTCATCAAGGCTTTCAGCCTGGTAATCTCTGCATTACGCGTGACCTGATTGTCAGCCATGACCTCGGTTCCCATCAAAGTTGTCAGCTCATCCATCAGATCCAGCAAGACTTGAGCCGGTGGCCTAGCTGATCCGGATCCTGACGAAGCACCCCCGGCGGCTGCTCCAGCCGTCGTGCTGTTGAGAGCCGGCCCCGTGCCTGCCATGAAGATGGAAGCTTGCCTTGGCGGCTCGTAGGGCTCTGGAACACTGTCACCCTTGGCTTAGCCCCCAAGACCGCCGTCATGAAGCTGGGAGATCGACTCCGTCTCTCCGCTCGAGGACCCGCCATCCGAGAGGATAAGGGTTTCCTCTCCCGATGTGGAGTCTTCTATACCCTAGGAGAAACCAACGAAAACGCTCCTTCGACAGGGTTGAACACGGGCGGGTTGCGTACGTCGGGCCGACTCGATGAGGTTGGTGCAGACGTCCGGCCCAGGCTCAGATCCGCCGATCCTTCCGATGAAGATGTGAATTCCGCCGAAGGGGACCCGGTAGCCGTACTCAATTGAGTCGGTGTCGGGGCCCGAGCCAGCGTCGTCGATGTAGAGCTTGCCACGGCGACTCTTAGTCATCCTGTCGACGGCGTATCCCTCAATCTCTGGGAGAGATCCCTTCGAGAACTCCAAACCACCATGCTTCTGCCCCACGGTGGGCGCCAACTGTCATGGTTTTGTCACGGCAAATGTCCTAGTGCAAGGACTTTGGTTCGAGGCCATCGCTACGGCGGTTAACTCGAAGGGGTTGATCGGAACGAAAGACACGGGTTTTACCCAGGTTCGTCCCCTCTCGAAGGAGGTAATAGCCTACGTCCTGCTTTGAGTTGTATTGATTGGGTATCGATTACAAGGGAGCGGATTCGCTTGACCTAGCTCTCGATGGATTGTTTCGTACCTTAAGCCACCCAGGGAACCCGCCTTTATATACACAGGTCGAGGCCCTGGGCTTACAAGAGTCCGGTCCGGGTTACATCTAGTAACCGACCTTGTCTCTAACTATTCTTGCCTTGTCTGGCAAACCGCACCCGGCGGCTCACGCCTCCGGGTCACCCATTGCCTTCCCGCTCTGGGCCTCTTCCAGGCCCATCTGGCAAATTACCTCAGGCCTTATCTGGATCTTCCAGCCTGCTCAGGCCTTACTGCTAAGCCGCCAACCTCATGACCCGGCCCCTCCTGGGAGGGTCTCACCACGGGGTTATATCCCCAACAGTCATTATGCTCCATTGTGCAGGACTTTGGAGATAGCAAATGGTCCTTGCCACGGAGGCGCCAGTTTATGGGGTCTCTGTTGATCCAGTCGGAGAACCAGATCTCCTTCCTGAAAAGCTCGGCTTCTGACCTGTCGGTCATGGTAACGCCTCAAATCCTGTTGGTAGAGCGTGGATCTGATGAGGGCTAACTCTCTTTCTTCCTCTAAAAGGTCTAGACCATCTTGTCGCATTGCTTCGGCCTCAGCTGCGTCATATTGTTCCACTCGGGGGGAATTATGTTGAAGATCACACGGTAGCACAGCTTCTGACCCATATAGCATGAAGAAAGGAGTGTGTTGCGTAGAGCGATTAGGAGTCGTTCGAATGCCCCATAAGACAGACGGAAGTTCTTCGACCCAAGCTCCTGCAGCGTACTCCAGGTCCCTCATCAATCGGGGTTTCAATCCTTGAAGGATCATCCCGTTTGCTCGTTCTGCCAACCCGTTCGACTGCGGGTGAGCCACCGAGGCGTAATTAACCCGAGTGCCCTGGGAATAACAAAACTCACGGAATTCGTCCGAGTTGAAGTTCTTCCCATTATCGGTGATGATGTCGTGCGGCACACCGAATCTGAAGACAATCTGCCAAATGAAACTGATAGCAGTGCGCGCATCCAAACTCTTGATGGGCTTCGCCTCCACCCACTTGGTGAACTTGTCAACTGCTACGAGCAGGTGGGTGAATCCGCTTGTCCCCGTCTGCAAGGGTCCGACCATGTCAAGGCCCCACACGGCGAACGGCCAAGTGAGTGGGATTGTTTTCAACGCGGAGGCAGGTTTGTGAGACTTGTTTTTGTAGAATTGACATCCGACGCACTTATCAACCAAATCTCTAGCAGCTTCGTTGGCTCGAGGCCAATAGAAACCTGCTCGGAAAGCCTTGGCGACCAATGTCTGAGAGGAAGCATGATGGCCACAGGTTCCCCAGTGAATATCATGTAGGATTAGGGATGGCAATGGGTATGGGATAAAAATTTACCCATGGGTATATAAATAGGAAAATCTGAAACCCATCGGGTAGAGCGGGTACGGGTATGGGATCATATAACCCATACCCACATACCCATGTACCCATATAAAATCTATGTAAACTCATAATTATCTCAACATTCTACACTATGTCAAGAATTTGTGAAGTGAAAATGTATGATTATGTGTTGTTGTCCATGACTATATGATTTTGTTTATAAGTATATGTTATTGTTATAATATATTTTTGTAAACTATGATTATATGTTGTTGTTTATAACTATAAGTTGTTCAAATTGATGTTTTGCAAACATGGGTAATTTTACCAGCGGGTACCCATCTACCCTCTAGGGTAACGGGTATGGGGAAAAATCGTACCCGTTAGAGGGTATGGGTAAGGGTGATGGGTAAGCTCAGGGGGGACGGGTAAGGGTATGGGGTGGCTCCACCCGTACCCATACCCTGCGGGTGCCATCCCTATGTAGGATCTAGAGTCCTTCCAACAGGGAGATGCATTTCTGAGTGACCCCTGTGGTGCTTTTCTTGTACAATTTATCTCCCAAGACTTTGAATGACTTGGATCGATGGACGATTTGGCGAGCCTCTTCTTCGTCTTCGGGGAGTTCTTGCCATAGCAAATATGCTAAATAAGGTTGAGTCCACTCGGGAGTGATTACCAGCATTTCATGGACTAGGTCGACCACAGATGGGACGTCAACCTCAGTCGGATTTGAAGGTCCGACTGCTTGCGGGGGCTCCTCTGTGAAGGGATCTTCTGCAATTGTAGGGGCGCGCAGATGTTCGAGGAATATATCCTTGGGAACTGCCCGCCGAGTGGATCCGATTTTCGCTAGGTCGTCTGCTGCTTGATTCTTTGCGCGAGGAATGTGATGCAGTCCCAAACCTTCAAAATTCTTCTCCAACTTTCTAACTGCGTTGCAGTAACCAGTCATGGCTAGGCTCCGAATGTCCCACTCTTTCATCACTTGATTGACAACGAGGTCTGAATCTCCGTAGACCATTAAACGACGAATGTCGAGTGAGATGGCCATTCGGAGTCCATATAGGAGGGCTTCGTACTCAGCCTCATTGTTTGATGAATCAAAATGCATTTGGAGGACATAATTCAACCGGTCTCCTTTGGGAGAAACGAGAACAACACCAGCCCCCGAGCCATTAAGCATCTTGGATCCATCAAAGAACATGGTCCAATGTTCGGAAACACTTGGGGTCAGCTGCTCTTGCTCAATCCACATGGCCATAAAATCAACCAGTGCTTGGGACTTGATTGCTTTTTTGGCTTCAAACTTGATATCCAACGGGAGGAGTTCAATTGCCCACTTTGCCACTCGGCCTGCCGCATCTCGGTTATGCAGAATCTCTGATAGGGGAGCGTTGCTGATGACTGTGACCGAGTGATCTTGGAAGTAATGAACCACCTTCTTAACGGTCAGGTAAATACCTTTGACCAATTTCTGATAATGTGGATATCTCTGCTTGGAGGGGGTCAGGTAAATAGCCTTGAGATGAACCTGCTCAGGGCCGCAAGGCAACCCATCAACCTTTCTATGTCGTGCAGGCATTCTGGTTGCTTCATTCGGACTATGGCACCGATTTTGTCTGGGTTAGCATCAATTCCATGTTCGGAAACGAGGAAACCGAGTAACTTTCCTGCAGGTACTCCGAATGTGCACTTGGCTGGATTCAACTTTATTCCAAAACGCCATAAATTCGCGAAGGTTTCAGCGAGGTCAACCAGGAGGTCGGAACTTTTCCTAGACTTGACCACGATATCGTCCATGTTGGCCTCCACGTTCCGACTGATCTGCCTTTGCAGGCATTTCTGAATCATTCGCTGGAAAGTTGCACCAGCATTCTTCAAACCGAAAGGCATCGTGACGTAACAAAAACACCTGAATGGGGTGATGAAGGCCGTTTTTATTTCATCGGGACCATACATTCGGATCTGGTGGTACCCGGAGTACGCATCCAGGAACGACAGGCGTTCGCATCCGGCAGTAGAGTCCACTATTTGATCTATACGAGGTAAAGGGAAATGATCCTTCGGGCATGCCCGATTGAGGTGCTTGAAGTCAATACACATTCGGAGTGACTTGTCCTTCTTAGGCACCAAGACGACATTCGCGAGCCACTCGGAGTGGTATACTTCGCGAATGAACTCAGCAGCTAGGAGCCGAGCTATTTCTTCGCCAATCGCCTTGCGCTTCTCCATAGAGGATCGGCGCAAGTACTCTTTGACTGGCTTGACTTTGGGATCAGTTCGGAGTCGGTGCTCAGCCAGCTCCCTGGGAACACCGGGCATGTCAGACGGCTTCCATGCGAAGATGTCCCAGTTCTCATGGAGGAACTAGATGAGCTTGGCTTCCTATTTCTCTTCGAGTGATGAGGATATGTTCGTCGGTGCGGCAGTTGGATCAGTCAGGTGAACATGGACTTGCTTGGCCTCGCCAGCCGATTGAAAAGCCAACTCAGAAGCGGGCCGTTTCGACCTCACCAAGTCAGCTGCATCCACCTCTTTCTTGTATCCTTCAAGTTCGGCTGCAAGCACCTGTTCATTGGCAATCTTGGAACCCTGTTGGAGGCATTCCTCAGCCAGGATCCGGTCGCCAGTCACAGTTATCACGCCACTCGGACTTGGCATCTTCAATTTAAGATATACGTAGCATGGTCTAGCCATGAAACGTGCGTAAGCAAGCCTGCCAAGGATGGCATGATAGGCACTGCAGAAATCCACAACCTCAAAGGTCAATCATTCCTTTCGAAAGTTCTTCTCGTTTTTCCAGAATACTATGTCCAGAGAGATCTGTCCAAGTGACTCTACTTTCTTCCCAGGGACAATCCCATGGAAATGCATGTTGCTTTTGCTCAATCGGGACATCGGAATGCCCATTGCTTTGAGCGTGTCGGCATAAATTATGTTGAGCCCGCTGCCGCCGTCCATCAGAACCTTACGTAGTCGGACGTCGTTCACAACCGGATCAACGACCAGCGCCTGCCTCCCGGGGGTGGCTATGTGGGGCGGATGGTCGGAATGGTCGAATGTAATCGGAGTCTTTGCCCAGTTGAGGTGTTTGAAGGCAGTCGGAACCGCCATATTGACTTCCCGATTGACAACCTTCAACCGTCTTTTACTCTCAACGCCAGCAAAAAGCATCAAAACCTTGTCGACTGGTGGGAACCCGGAGGTACGCTCTTCCTCATCGGCGTCATCTTTGTCTTCTACAGGCTCTTTGCCCATAGCTTGTTTGAGCAGGCGACATTCTCGAGTGGTATGCTTCGGAAGCACAACGTTGCCGTCTTCATCCGTCTTGGTATGAACTTGGCAAGGCTAATCGAGAATGTTGGGTTTTGAGTTGGAATTCTTCTTGGGAATCCACTCTTTCTTCTTCTTTGACTTCAGCTTACCCTGGCCTTGTCCGGAGACGGCCGCAACCTCTGCCTTGCCGGGAGCATCAGCCTTTCGTTTCTGCTGCTGCTGTTTTTTCCCCGCATTGCCCCCCGACTGAGGGGCATCACCAGTATGTCCTTTGCCGCTACGGAGGTGGTCTTCTTCTTCGCCGTTGGCGTACTTATTCGCTATTTCCATGGCCCGACTGAGGGACAGGTCCCCAGCTCGACCAAACTTGAGAATCAACTCTCGATATCGAGTGTCAGCCTTGAAGGCCCACACGGCTTGGTGTTCAGTTACATTTTCCACGGTGTTGTGCAGCGTGGTCCAGCACTGGATGTACTCACGAAGAGTCTCATAGCTCTTTTGGATGCAATGCTGCAGCTCTGTCAAACCACCCGGGCGCTTGTATGTGCCCTCGAAGTTCTTAGCGAACACTCGGGCCAAGTCTTCCTAGCAATAGATGCAACTTGGTGGCAATTGGTTCAGCCATGCGCGCGCTGATCCTTCCAGCATGAGCGGAAGGTGTTTCATTCCGACAAAGTCATTGCCTCCGCTAATCTGAATAGCTACTCGGTAGTCCTCGAGCCAAGTTTCTGGCTTCGACTCACCGTTGAATTTGCCAATTCCCGTCGCTAAACGGTAATTGGGAGGGATCTCAGCTTCCCGGATGTATCTGCTGAAACAACCGAATCCGGAGGCACCCCAGCCACTCACTCAGTCCCTGTTGTCTCTGTTATGATCAACCACATGCTGAGTGATGACGGATCTGGCATTGAACTGAGGGGGTCTATGACCGTTATCCCCATAACCTCTCTGCCGGACAGGGCTCCGCTCCTGGTCCCTTGCATGAGGGCAACCACCATCATAGTGACGTGGGCCGTATAACCCGCCTCTCGGAGGAGGCGTCCGACTGACATCGTGATCGTCGCACCAGCGCCCTCCGTACGGGCCTCTCAGAAGAGGAGGAGTTCGCTGGTCTTTCCTTGGAGCGAGTGGGCTATGAGCCGACTAAACTGTTTCTGCTCAATCAGACTTGCTGTGGATACGCTGATGTGATTGTGACACTTCGGAGTTCTGCTCCAAAGCTGTCTTCAAAAGGGCTTGAATCTGCCAAATGCCCTCGCCGGTCGCCGAATCAGATGGCTAGATCGAATCGGCGATTCGAGTGGCCGCTGCCAGGTTTAGCAATGGCGTCCGCATCACCGGGACGGTGTACGACCGCTCTTTTGCGAACAGCTGACGGTGACTCCGGCTGGAGCTGGGAATCTCTCTCGCTGCATGCTCGTCGAGTGATTGTTGAAGCCGCTCGAGTCGCTCATGCTCTGCCAAGGTGGCCCGACGTGAAGCTTCCAGAGCCATCTCCTCCGGGGAAGTTCCCGCGATAGGAGTGTGAAGAACTTCATCATTCCTATGCCTGATTTCCTCCCGCTGATCCCGAGTGAGGGGTCGGGGAACGTAACCGTCGGAGGTGTCTTTGCTACGGTCACCTTCTCGACCGCGAGTGCCCCCTGCGAAGTACCCCGGTGGAGGAGCGTCCCGGGATGGATCGGCCATCAGGACCTCCGCGACGTCGCCGCTGCTCTCATGATCAGCAGCATCAGAGGAGTCATCGTCTGATGATGGGAAGAGGCAGCGCACGGACTTGTCGGTGTCACACCCGAGAGTCTGCTCAGCTGCGGCTTGAACAGCCACGGCATGCTTGATCCAACGTTGCAGCCGTGAGCGCCCGGAGCGCCGGCAGCAGGCCGCAACGCGGGTCGGTGAAGTCGGTCGGTAGGGGGTCGACGGCAGCTGGAGAAAGACTCCGAACGTCGTCACGCTAAAATGCACCGCACTTCGGGCGGGCAGCGCATCAACATCCAGCGGCGCTTCCTGCAGCCACGCCGAGTCATCGATGGCGAAGCTGAGGGAACCGAAGAAGATCTCGCCGCCGAGTGTCATCATGATGATCGAAGAAAACAGAAATTCCACCTGCGCCGGAATTCGCTCCATGAGTTCATTAGTGTTCCGAATGCTCGGTCATCTCATTAGAGTTCTGATGTCTACTACGCAACTTTATTCTTGTAGACTCGTGTTGGGCCTCCAAGCGCAGAGTTTTGTAGGATAGTAGCAATTTTCCCTCAAGTGGATGACCTAAGGTTTATCAATCCGTGGGAGGTGTAGGATGAAGATGGTCTCTCTCAAACAACCCTACAATCAAATACAAGAAATCTCTTGTGTCCCCAACACACCCAATACAATGGCAAATTTTATAGGTGCACTAGTTCGGCGAAGAGATGGAGATACAAGTGCAATATGGATGATAGATATAGGTTTTTGTAATCTGAAAATATAAAAGCAGCAAGGGAACAAGTGGTAAACAACGAGCAAAACGTTGTATAAATGCTTGGAAGTAAGGCCTAGGGTCCATACTTTCGCTAGTGCAATCTCTCAACAATGCTAATATAATTGGATCACATAACCATCCCTCAACGTGCAACGAAGAATCACTCCAAAGTTCTTATCTAGAGGAGAACATAAGAAGAAATTGTTTGTAGGGTACGAAACCACCTTAAAGTTATTCTTTCCGATCGATCTATTCAAGAGTTCGTACTAGAATAACACCATATGATACGCATCAACCAACTCTAATGCTACCTAGATACTCCAATGTCATCACAAGTATCCATGAGTTAATTATACAATACACATCAAACAATTTCAGATTCATAATACTCAATCCACATAAAGAACCTCAAAGAGTGCCCCAAGATTTCTATCGGAGAAAGTAGGAAAAGAACATGTATCAACCCCTATGCCTAGATTACCCCAATGTCACCGCGGGAATCCGCAAGTTGAGTACCAAAACATATATCAAGTGAATCAATAGAACACCCCATTGTCACCACTTGTCGCCACGGGTATCTGCATGCAAGACATATATCAAGTGTTCTCAAATCCATAAAAGTATTCAATCCGGTAACGAAATCTCAAAGGGAAAACTCAATTCATCACAACTAGATAGAGAGGGAAACACATCATATGATCCGACTATATTAACAAAGCCCGTGGTACATCAAGATCGTGACATCTGAAGAACACGAAAGAGAGAGAGATTGAACACATAGCTATTAGTACATACACTCAGCCCCGAGGAGGATTACTCACACATTATCATGGTGAGAAAGAGAGATTTGTTGATGCAGAGGTGCAGCCCCGAAGAAATGGAAGCGATGGCGGCCACGGCGTCGGCGACGGGCGGCGGCGGTGCCGACGGGCGGCGGCCCCTTGCCCCTCCTTCCTCCTTGGTCTTGGTGCTGCAATGGAGGAGCCTCTCACCTTCTTGGCGGCTGCCAAGGGAGAGGCAAATTCGTGGTTCTTGGTGGCTCCCCGAAATTAGGGTTTTTCTCTCCTTATATGTGCCTCTGTGGTGCTCTATGGCCCTCCGATGAATGGACCCTTGATCCAATGGCTCTTGGGCACATCTAGAACCGTCCTAGGGGATCCTCACAGCCCTCATGACTCCCAAAAGTCGTGGCTTGGCCGAATATATCAGATATGGTAAGAGTTGGACTCAATCACGTCATCAATTCTCGTGATCCCGTAATCAAATATTTTCTTTCAGTAAAATGGGTCTCGAGATTGCATCCAAACTCTGTTTTGGACGAATTTGTACTCCAGAATCATTGCCATAAAATTCCCCACACTTTCCTAGTTTTAACTTTTTCCATTTGACGCCATCTTCGGGGGTCAAAATGACGATCTCTAAAAACTGTTTGTGGACAGATTTCAGGAAAGTCGGAGTCCTCCTCCAAGAAGTCTCCTTTTGCGTTTTTTCGACAATTTCCAATTAATTCCTACACATCAAAGTGTGAAACAAGAACTTGTGCAATTTTTCAACCATTAATAGGTTAGTCCCAATAAATCATAAAACAATAGTAAAAACATAGGCAAATATGACATGAATACTTCATAAATTATCGATACGTTGGAGACGTATCAAGTTCCGTGTCGACAAGAGCTGCATTCCAAAACCTCCCTGAGTAACTCAGTGTAACCAACTCCACAAACTCAGTACCACCGAAGCCTAGGGTTGATCTGATTTTAGTATCTCGGTACCACCGATCAGAAATTTTTGGCCTCACCGAGTTTCACTGTCACCTGACGATTCAGAAACTCGGTGGCACCGAAAAATTCAACTCGGTGTCACTGATAGCCAGGGGATATATATACTTTCCGGACCCGACTTTTGAAATTAGTTCCTCAAACGTCGCCTCCCGCATCTCCTCGCTACCGAGCTCGAGTCTTCGGACGTCGCCGTTGCCTCTCGCGTGCCCTTGCCGGAGGATTCCTTCGCCGCCGACGGCAATCTCCACCGCCGTCGCCGCCGTAGCGAGACCTTCGCCAAGTTAGGGTAAGGTTTTGGACCCTCTTTGCGCTCCAAACTCCGATTCTTGCGCAAATAGGTTTAGTCAATCTTCTATCCACGATTGCAATGCCCCCAACCAGAAGAAATCTCCATCAGATTAGAGAACAAAAGATTTTTAGGTTTAACCGCCTGCCAATTGAATCTCGGTGTCACCAAGACAGAAAAATCGGTCTCGCCGATTTGAGTTTTAGGGCTACACAGAACAATCTCGGTGAAACGGAGTTGCACTTTTTGGTACAACCAAAAAGGGCTGCCATGTTTCTGTTGAAGAGATTGTTTGTCTCGATGGCTCCGAAACTTATGACTTGAAGGAACCGAAATCCATTTAGCTAAAAGTTAAGCTTAAGATTTTGAGTTCAAATTTTCAAAAAATCCTTCTGAATTTTGTGATGCTTATCCCCTCTGCTCATCTATATCTATTCACAGGGTCAACTTGTCAATATGTCAGGATCAGGTGACAGTCAGAATCAGTTCAGAGAGGACAGTGTTGATTTGGATGCTGGCGCTAGTCCAGATGCTAGTTCCTCATCTTCTGACCTAGGGTCTCCCAGTTGTTTTGGTTTGCCCAAACCAGCGACCAGGTCAAGAAAGAGACTGAATTCTGATGAGGAGGATTCAGATTTTGTTCCAGAGGAAGTCAAGGCAAAGAAGCTGCAAGAACAAAAGGATAAAGCTGCAAAGAAAGCTGCCACTAAGGCCACCTCTGCTAAGAGGACTGTGAGGAAGGAATATGCTAGCACTGAAGCTAGAAGAGCACTAGAGAGTGCTAGAGGGAACATGACTCAATCCCTTGAGTCTCCCAACACCTCCAAGTCCATGCCCAAGAAGGCAGGACAGAAACCAAGGAAGAGGATTGTTCATGTTGTTGCCAGACCTACCTCCATGTATAAGGATCCAGCTGAAGCTGAAGAGGAAGAGGAGGATGAGCCTGCTGCTAAAGCCCCTCCTGCAAAGAAGAAGAAGCTTATGGCTGATGCTATGGCCAGTCAATCTGCAACCAAGGCCAAGCCCGGTGCACCTAAGCCAGCTGCTGCCTCCAAGTCCAAGAAGACTACCAGGGATATTCCTCTTGCTCAAAAGAACAAGAGATCATCCACCATGGATGAAGAGGAGGCTGTTACTGTTTTGAGGAAGCTGAGACCTCACTTGCCTGATCACAATGATGCACACCCTATTGCTGAAGACATGAAGAAGAGGAAGGACTCGGGACTAAGGAAGTGGAGAGCTACCCACCGCTGCCAACGCCGCCGCCCGTAGCTGCCCGTCTCCACCCGACACCACCCTGCCCGACCCGGCCCATCTTCGTCGGAGGAGCAGCGTGAGGCCGCCCCGCCCGACGCCCAACACTCAAGCACATGTACATCTTGCATTCATCGTAAGGATTTTGATGTTTTGGTTCAATAAATTATAATTACAAACCTAGCAACCAGTAATATTCGGCATTATTCCAGACTTGTGGTTAAGATAAATTTGATGTTTTGGTTCAATAAATTATAAGCAATACCATGTCTTAATATCTTGTTGTACTAAGAATAGGTACAATTGTTCTTATATTTTTAATCATCAACAACAATTGCTTGCTTGTGTACATAGTTTGCTTGGTTTCATTCCAAGTTTGCTTGGTTTCATTACAAGTTATAATTTGCTTGTGTACATAGTTTGGTTGCTTTCATACAAGTAATAATTTGCTTGTGTACATAGTTTTCTTGGTTTCATTACAATTTATAATTTGCTTGTGTACATAGTTTTCTTGCTTTCATTAAAAGTAATAATTTGCTTGTGTACATAGTTTGCTTGGTTTCATTACAAGTTTGAATTTGCTTGTGTACTTAGTTTGCTTGCTTTCATTACAAGTAATAATTTGCTTGTGTACATAGTTTGCTTGGTTTCATTACAAGTTTTAATTTGCTTGTGTACTTAGTTTGCTTGCTTTCATTACAAGTAATAATTTGCTTGTGTACATATAGTTTGCTTGGTTTCATTACAAGTTTTAATTTGCTTGTGTACATAGTTCGGCATGGACAATTCAGCAAACAACAACGAATCGGTGGGCGGCGTGGAGAAGTGGAATCAGTGGAGATTAGAGGAGTCGGAGTGGAGCATCAAAAAACTCGAAGAACACAATGCCAAATTGAAGAAAGAAAGGGATGAGCTGCTCCTAAAGGGTGCTAATGCCCTCACTAAGGTCGACAAACTGAGGGAGCTGAGGAATCAGTTGATAGATGATAGGGATCAACTCAAGCTGAAGAAATAAACTCAGGACAGAGAGGGTTGATCTACAGACAACCATTGCTCATTTCAAACAAGATGGAGAGCGCAATCGGAAGAAGATGCGCCAGCTGAGGATAATCCTTGATGATGATGAAGAGTAGTTAGTTGATTACTAAGTTTTAAACTATGTAGTTTATGAGTATGTTCAAATGATCAGTAAAAAGTTTTAAACTATGTAGTTTATGAGTATGTTTAAATAATCAGTACCTTTTGTGAAGTTTAAGCTCTTAAGTTTTTGAAGTATTATTTTTTTTATTAGCAAAAAACAAATTGCTGGCGTTGATCAACAACGCACGCCATAAACATGTGAAATGTTGCTGGCGTCGTCTCGAACGCTAGTAGTATTTTTTAACTGTGGTGCCTTATTGCTGGCGTCGGGTGTCTCCGCCAGCAAGGCCATTTTGGCCATGCCATAGCTAGGCTTTTCTGCACTAGTGAAAAGATCATACATATTTAGGATAAATTTTTATTGTTTTTTGCACGATGACAACTTACTTGAAGGATCTTATTCAATCCATAGGTAGATATGGTGGACTCTCATGGTAAGAAACTGTGTTTAGGGGTTTTTAGATGCACAGGTAGTATCTCTACTTAGTACGAATTTTTGGCTAGCAAAAGATCCTAAGAAACACCACATGTTAGAGGATCCATGACAATATAACTTCTATGTGAATATAAAAAAACATAACCATTACGTTGTCTTCCTTGTCCAACGTCAACTACTTGATCAAGTTTGAAAATAATTAATGGGGGCTCACAATCATAGAAGATGTCCAAGATAGTATATTTATATGTGAAATCTCTCTTCCTTCAATATTCTTTCATGAATTGTTCAAGTGACCAATGCTATGTTTGCTAACCTCCAATAAATTCTATTTCTTACACTCTCAGTATGTGAAGCCACTACTCCCCATGGGACAAGCATATGAAGCATATATAATTTCATGTTTTATGACATTCAATTCATTCAACATTTTCTCTTAGGATCTAAGTGAATCACAAGAGTGATCATCAAACTACTCTCAAAAAGATATAAGTGAAGTTCGTAGATCATTATTCAATGAATATAGAGAGACCAATATCCAAGGTCAAAATATATAAGTGAAGCACACGAAGCATTCTCTAAAGCCATACTCAAAAGATTTAAGTGAAGCACATGAAGCATTCTATAAATCAACCAAGGATTATATTATACCATCATGGTGCATAAAATAAAAGGGAATAGTAAACACAAAATATGCTCCAAGAATAGCACATGTGAACGAATGAAAACTTAGGATCAACATTGGCTAACCGATAATTGCTGACAAACAGAGGTGGGATGCGTAGCATCACCAAGCTTACATGCTTGAAACTTCTTGTAATATTTACTTGGGGCTCCTTGGGCAGCCCCAATCTCGAGCTTTTGTATCCCGTTCAATCCTCTCATATCCCGGTTTCACCTAAGTCTCAAAAACTTCATCCACACAAAACTTGAAAAGAACTTCTGAGAAAGGTTAGTACTTATAAGAACAAATCAACACTTCATGTACTACCAAGACAAGTTGCATAATAATTTTCAAACATTAGGTACTATATAATATCATTTTCAAAATTTATATCTACCAATAGAAGCCATGAAAACTCTAGGATAAGTAGATTACAAAACTATGACAGCAATCTGTCCAAACAGAACAGTCTGTAGTAATCAATTTAAATAGTGTACTTTTGTATCTCCAAAAATTCTGAAAATTTAGTACAATATAAATAATATGTATGGAAGTACTTTATAAAGGAACTTTCCACGTTCCAGTGAAATCTCATAATTAAAATACTACAGCAAAAGTTTCTGTATTTATACATCACACCTCACACATGCAATGCAAGCATTCTAAAGGCAATTCTTGGAAATTTTTATTGAAAAACAAGATTATAAATAACATCAAGAAAATAATAACAAAATAAAATGATGCTCCAAGAAAAACACATATTATGTGACGAATAAAAATATAGCTCCAAGTAAGATATATTGATAGTGTTGAAGACGAAAGAGGGGATGCTATCCGGGGCATCCCCAAGCTTAGATGCTTGAGTCTTCCTTGGATATTACCTTGGGGGTGCCTTGGGCATCCCCAAGCTTAGGGTATTGATGCTCCTTGTTCTCCTCATATCGGTATCTCACCAAAAACTTGAAAACTTCAATCACACAAAACTTAACAGAAACCTCTAAAGATCCGTTAGTATAATAGGCAAATCATAAACTTTAGGTACTGTTATAAATTGATTCATATTTAATTATTGCATAAGGTACTGTATTCTAACATATACATGGCTTATAACCCCCGGATACATTCCATAGAATCCTCAAAACAAGCAAACTATGCAAGCAAGAACATAATCTGTCTAAAACAGAACAGTCTGTAATGATCAGCACAAACACCATACTTCTGCAACTCAAACAATTCTGAAAAATTAGAAAGACCTGGGGAATTTGTATATTAATAATTCGTAAAATATTCAGATCACAAAAACGTTCCAGTACAATCACAAAAATTCTTCACTGGACGTCAAAGTTTCTGTTTTTTGCACCGTATCAATTCTACTTATCATCCAAATCACCCCAAAGGCTTTACTTGGCACATTATTTAAATAAGAGACACAAAACATGATTACTACAGTAGCTTCATCATGATAACACACAAAAACAAAAAGGATAAGTGTTGGGTTTTCTCCCAACAAGCGCTTTGCTTTAAAGCCTTTTAGCTAGGCATGGTAATTTCAATGATGCTCACATAAGAATAGTAGATGAAACATGCAAAAGAGCATCATGAATATTATGAAAAGCACATTATTTTTATGGTATAGTGGTATATACAAGGGGATAATTATTTTTATGAGAAACTTCCATGAAAAATTGTACATTGTTTCCATGAGCATGAACACAAGTGTTCAAGGTCGACCCTCGCTTCTTCAATGCATAAATTTCCAATCGCTTCTCTTTTAAGAGGCAAGTAAAATTTTGTGTTTTAAATTTTTCAATTTTTTTGTTTGTTTCATCCACAACTAAAGAAAGAAAACAATAAAACAAAAACAAAATCCACTTAGTGATAAGAGCAAACAAGTATACACGAGAATATTAACCCTATGCTATTGCTCCCCGGCAATGGCGCCAGAAAAGATCTTGATAATCCCCAAGTGCAAGGAATCATCGTAGCACTTTCCAAAGATGGAACTGGTAAGTATGGAGTGTCGAACCCACAAGGAGCCAAAGGTAAGATCAATATTCTCTCAAGTCCTATCTGCCACAGATACGACTCTACATACACTGAACGTTTGCTTCTATCTAGTAACGAAAAATAAAACTGTGTTGTGGGTATTACGAGGATAGCTTTGCATGATATTGGAAAACTAAAATATGAAAAATAGTTGCTGCACTAAATAGATTTAGAATATATCACAATATATTACAAATAGCGAGTGTGGAATAATGATGGTATGGTGTGTGGAATCATCCTAGGCAATTGATAACAAGATCGGTAATCATTCTTGCAATTTTATATGAGGGAGAGGCGTGAGATAACATACTTTCCATACTTGGATCATTTTAACTTACGATTGGATCTCTAGCAAGCATCCACAACTACTAGAAATCATTAAGGTAAACCCAACCATAGCATTAAACATCAAGTCCCCTTTACTCCCATACGCAGCAATCCCCTTACTCGGGTGTAAGCTTCTGTCACTCTAGCCACCCACTATAAGCGAATCATGAACGTATTGCAACACCCTACAGCAAGAATTCCCTCATGTGTGCGCGGCACAAAGGGCACCATAGGACAGCACCAAAATAAAACATACACTCAAATCAACAAAGATCATCGATCAACCCAAAGGACAACATAGATCTACTCAAACATCATAGGATGGCAACACATCATTGATTCATAATATGTAGCATTAAACATCATGTTCAAGTAGGGGATTACAGCGGGGTGCGGGAGAGTGGACCGCTGAAAAGAGATGAGGAAGGTGATGAAGACGGTGATGTTGATGAAGACGATCACCGCGGCGATGGTTCCCCCGGCGGCACTCCGACGCCACCGGAAGAGAGGGGGGAGAGTCTCCCCCTTAGGCTTCCTCCTCCATGGCCTCTTCCTAGATGAGTAGAGGTTCTCCCCTCTGGTCATTGGACTCCATGGCACCCGGAGGAGCGAGAACCCCTCGGAGATTGGATCTCTCTATCTCTCTCTCTCTCTCTCTCTCTCTCTCTCTGTGTGTGTGTGTGTGTGTGTGTGTGTGTGTGTGTGTGTTTATCTCCTATTTTCGTTGTTGTTTTCTAGCCCTTCATCATTTCTTAAATATCCGGAGATCCGTAACTCCGATCGGGCTGAAATTTTGAGGGGATTTTTATCGGAGAAATATCCTTCTTGCGGCGAAAGAAGGGCCCCGACCGACTTAAGGGGGAGGCACAAGCTGTCAGGGCGTGGCCACCCCCCTGGTTGCGCCTTGTTGGCTCGTGCCCCCCTCGGGCACCGTGTTGCGTTGATTCTTCTTCCCAAAATTCACATATATTCCAAAAAAAATCTCCGTAAATTTGTATAGTGTTTGGACTTCGTTTGATATGGAATTTCCACGAAACAAAAAAACACACAAAAAACTGGAACTGGCACTAGGCACTAGGTAAGTAAGTTACTCCCAGAAATAATATAAAATGTTGCCAAAAGTATATGAAAGTTGTAGAATATTGGCATGAATACTTCATAAATTATTGATACATTGGAGACGTATCAATGTTTTTCACGTTCTAGCTATCAGCCCATGCATTGTGGCATCGGCACATCTCCCTCAACCTTCGGAGCATGTCCTTGAGCCAGTAGAGGTGCTCAATTCTTGCTGGAAGCAAACACCCACAAGTCGCAGGGAGCAGATTCTTGTTCGATGGTCGGATCCCGTGATTCTGGACGCCACTTGGGAAGATGCAGTTCAACTAAAGGAGCGTTTCTCTGATCTACCGCCTTGGAAAAAGGGAGAAACCAAAGAGAAAACACAAACTCTAGAGAATGGTCTCCAATCACACATCCACTAGATCCATAGAAAACACACTGGGGACAGGTCGCCTCTCAAGTAGAAGGGGATGTGAGTGACCCAGATCCTACAGAAGGGCAGCGCAACAGAAACGCTGCCATGGCAGCCAACCGGAACGATGCCATGGTAGCCAAGTCAGCTACCCGGACGACCACCACGGATCAAGTGACGTTGCAGGGTGGGAATCGTGTCCTGAGTCGGCCACGTAGGATCGCACAGCCTAACAGGTACATCATGGGCCCCGCGTGGATCACCTATACTTGAGCAACAAATATGGACGTGTGGAGGCATCCGGGCAGGATCAATGACATGGCATGACACGGCATCTACTTTCCCCTTTCCCTTTCTCCTTCCCAATTTGTAATCAGATCTAAGTAACTAAGTTGAATTCGAGAGAGAGTGATACAGTGGGTTAGATCAGGACGCTAACAGCGACAAGGGCGGCGGCGGGGTGATATTGAGAGGACATGCAGGGGATTTCAGAGCTCCTGCCTGCCATGCCTATCACCATGCTTCTGATCCGCGGGTGGTAGAGATCCTGGCGTGCAAACGAGGTGTCCAACTAGCGGCAGAAATCAACGTACATAAGCTGCACGTAGAGACTGATAACATGGTAGTGGCATCAATGCTACAAGGTAAGGTGAATAACATGGCTGCTGTAGGGCCAAGAGTGGAGGAGATCAAAGGTATGTTTTTTTTCAGGAGGTGAAAGTCAGGCTGGTAATGGGGATTACCCAGGTACGTATTGGACTCCCATGCCCGTCCCCGTGAGAGCCTTCCCATGCCCGTCCCCATCACCATACCCGTCCGCGGGGATAAAAATATTCACATCCCCATCCCCGTCGGGTTTTGTATCCCCGCGGGGAAATCCATGCACGCAATCAACAACAATCTTCGATATAATTTCAGTAGAAAAGATTAGCATTTCAGCACAATAAATAATATGTTGTGGCTAGGTTAGATTTTTTAGGGTTTTTTGGCCAAATGGATGGGATGAATAGAAATTTGGGTTGGTAAGGTCAGGACTTACATGGGGTCTAGTAATTTTAGAGGACACATGTAAGGGCTTCACGGGTAAGGCAGGTAACGGGCATGGGTAATGCTATCCCGTCCCCATCTTGCATGTTGGGTAAGGTATTTGACCCACCAGCTTCCCCGTGGGCATTAAAGCTGGCATATCCCCGTCCCCTGATAGAGTAATTACCCGTGGGGACGTGGGTAATGGTTAACCATTGCCAGCTTGAGGTGAAAGTATATTGGGTAGGTTGATCCGCGAATTCTGCCGCTCATAAGCTTGCTAGAGTAGGGGGAGGGGTGAAACTATGTAAGGTGTGGTTGATGGTACCACCAGATTTTGTTTAGATATGGTCTCTAAGGAGATTCCAGACTGAAAGTCCTATTCTGCCCCCGAGCTCAAATGCTCCCTCGTGGACAATAAATAATTCAAAAATGATTTTTTTATAAACTTTGACAAATGTTTTACATGCATACTAAAATTTAGCACGGCAAAATCAGCAGTCCAAAATGAATTCAAAATTAGCATTTTTTGAGCATCGTTTTTTTTACCACAACTTTCACGAATGTCATTTCGTGCTGAAATTTTGCAAGCAAAGTTTACCACAAAAAATCAGATTTTTTTGAATTTTTTTACTATTTTTTTAGTTTACTATTCATAAGTAAGGGAGCATTTGAGCTCAGGAGCAGAAACTCCATGTCCATCCCAGACTGTTTTTTTAGGGAAGGCCATCATGGCTAGCTTTATTTAAATATGAGTCGGGAGGCTCATCCGTCCAATTACAGGTAATAGTATTACAATAAGCATGACTAGCTAGCACATGCGCTTCTTCATTACTAGAGCGATAGCAATGTTTAAACATGACCTTCCCGATAAGAGATCCAATGTCCACGCACTCTGCGAATATTGCTGCATTTGTATCCCACCAACTTGTTTGTCCTGAGCAGGCTTCGATGACTATCAAGGAGTCAGACTCCGCATCCACCCGAGGAACACCAAGAGATCTTGCAAAATCCAGCCCAACACGCATTGCCAGAGCCTCAACATTTATGACATCCACCGCATGTGCTATGTATTTGCATTGAGCCGTTAAGAAATTTCCTTTTGCATCTCGGATGACTGCAACAGTAGCACCATCCCCTTCATTCATATGAAATGAGGCGCCCACGTTAAGCTTTACAAAATTTGGTCCTTGCTTTGTCTATCTTGGATGTACTATTAGACTCTTCGAATTATTCAAGTGATAGTTATTAGCAATTGCTAGGACACACATCGGCCACTTAATAGGGGGAGGTGGCTTACCATCATGTGTAAATTGCCATCGGAGCCACCATAGGTACCATCCTCCCATCGTTATGAGCTTCTTAACATCCAGGTTTGGCTTCAGAGGAGCCGTCCGAGCAGGTGCAAGAAAAATATGCTCTAAGATGATCGATCCCGACCTGTCCACTCTTTTTGCGTCTTCTACTATCAGAGATACCCAATAGGCTCCATAATTCCCTCGCGAGCGTTCAGTCGAACAGGAGATGTCGGACATCTTCAGTGCCCTGGGGACAGATAGGGCATGCCCCAACCGAACCAATATGTATATTAGTTAGGATCAACTTTCGGGGAATGATTCCATCACTACTAGAATCTCCATTATTGTCAAGTTCCAAGGAAACTCGGCAGAGCACATAATAAACTCGGCGAAATCTTCGCCGAGTTCCAAACTCGGTGTAAGGCACTCGGCTGGACAGCCCTCGACAATCATTAATATTGCCGAGTGCATTCTAGCGCGAACTCGGTGAATAAGTAACAATGTTTGCCGGGTTTCGAACTCGGCGAACCACACCGTCAGACTAGACACGCCGTTAACGGAAGTGCGACGTGGCATCGTTCTTTGCCGAGTTTCCAACTCGGCAAACCTTGCCCAGTAGGATTAATCCACGTGACAGCAAACATTGCCCAGTGCCAAATATCTACCGAATTGGTCAGTAGGCTGAATTGGGCAAAATATTCGCCGAGTTCCAAACTCGGTAGTTTACTGTCCAATAAGGTCACGCCGCGTGGCGCACTCCATTGCCCAGTGCTAGATATAGCCGAGTTGGTAAACACTAAAACTGGGCAATTTGTACGCCGAGTTGCAAGCTCGGCAGAACTCCATCCATTAAGGGACAGACGCGTCGCTGTGTCTTATTAGCCAAATTTTGCCGAGTTCAACATTCTGACCAACTGGGTGAATAATTTGCCAAGTACGAAACTCGGCAGATCTACAAGCAGTTCACTAAGCATGGAACTCGGCAGATCTACGCCCTGCTTGATTTCCGAGTTTGGATGTTTTGAAACTCGGGGAAGATTGGTTGTGTGCCGAGTTGCGCACTCGGTGAATAAGCCCAGTGCATACCCTATTCAGCCCTTCACAGAGATTTGGTGCTCGGCAAATGTACTATCAGGTCATCCCAGCAAAATACATTTTTTGCAGGATTGACATTGCACAGATTATCAATATATATTGTTCGTCACATTAATCTAATCAGCACACGTACATCGTTGAAGAACATACACCAATAATGATACAAATTTGTCCATAATGTACTCACGACAAATGTAGACACATCAAACACAATGTGCATATCCGTTTCAACAGAACACAGTATAGATTCACGAGTTTTGTTGGAAGAAAAACAGGCCTATGGAAAGGCATGACTAGTGTGCTACAGCAGTTTGTACATCGACAATCAAAGCCATCCGCGATGTAAACCTATTAAACAAGAATAAGGACAAGTGAGTTACAAAGTCACCAACAAAATTGGTCATGGGATCATTTATGAATATTATGGCCATGCATGGCAGCAAAAATAAGCCACTTCGATCATAATCGATGCAATGGCAGCATAAATGGTTTTTCTCTTGCTTTAAGACTTGTTATCAAACTTGAGTCAAGGTTTTGGCAACACCGGGGTCGTACTAACAACAGCATCGTCACAGCTAGCATATTGTGAACCTTGTGACTGTGCAGCTACAGGGTTATTCGAACCAGCTGACATAAGCACTATCAGCAACGGCATATTGTGGGAGGTTAAGACAAGTTCATTTGATACACTATGACTACAAAGGGCAATAATGTTTTCACGAAAAGGTTTCAAAAACAACTCACTTTGTCGGATTTCGGGCTCCGCAAAACCCTTAAGATTCGAACACAGGGGCGTGTGCGAAGATCCCCTTGCAGCCTCGCCCAACCTAGCTCTCTACTCGATGGACCGAATGACGAACTCGCACGATGACGAGGAAGAAGATGAACACGGTAGTTTACCCAGGTTCGGGCCGCTGCGAAGCGTAATACCCTACTCCTGTTTTGGTGGATTGCCTCTCGAGGAGGTGAGGTGGATGAACTAGTACAGTGTTTTGGAGCCCCATGGGGGCGCTCCGGAGGTGTTCTTGGCCCTTCTTCGGCTTGGTGGTGGATGAGTGAAGTGACTCGTCTCCTGCTACGGCGCAGCCTAGCCTCTATATATAGCGGTGGCCCGGGTCCTCTTCCCTTATCGCAATGGCGGGAAGGGATCCCACAACGGCCAATTTTGAAGGGGGATAGGAGTACATGCCCGCCCTGCCCAAAGGCGGTCTTCGCCTGCAAAGTAACTGTCGATGATGCAGAGGTGGGCTCGGCGATGACATCCGTCCTGCGGGGCTCGTGGTCGTGGTCTTGTTGCACCGGAATGGAAACCTTTGGGGGTGCTTTGGGAATCCGCGTATGTCCTTGCTCCCTTTGCACCAAAGAGGAAACTGCGTCGCCTGGCACGCTGGCGCCCGCCTGTCCTTCCTTGCGTCATCTTTGACTCCTGAGGGCGGGCTCTGCATAGAGTTCTCCGCCGCTCCGGAGGGGGCCTGAGGAGGCCCATCCTTTGCCGGTCTTGACGCCGCTCCTCCTCGCGAGCCTAGGGGCCTCGCGAGGGCCTTGCCTTGAGTGGAGCCGTGCCAGGCCGTGTTTGGTTGACGAAGTGGGCCATGCCCTGGGCCGCAGGCAGGCAGGTCTGGGTACCCCCGTCCCCAGAACGCCGACAATAGCCCCCGGGCCCAAGGCGCGCTCGGGTCGGCTTCCGGGCGAAGCCTTGAGGGCGGTCCGAAGCGCCGCGGGCCCCAACGCCTGCGGGCCAGGACTGGCGCGCGTCGCGCGATTGATGTCGGGCACCCTTCGTCCCTTCGGCCACCGCCCGAATCGACAAGAGCCTGACTTATAGCGCTGGCCATTATTGCTTTCCTCTCTTGCGCACCTGTTCTTGCTCTCCAGGTCCCCGGCTCTAACAGAGACCTCTCCAGATCCGTCGCCGCTCCGTCCTCCTCCTTGCCGCTTTGGCCCTGCGAGCTTCCCGATGGCTCCCACCGGCAAGCCGAAGTCAGAGACCCAGAGTTCAGCCTCCGCTCCCAGCTCACCGGCGCTTTTGGAGTCCGCCATTGCTAAGGACGGAGACCTCGTCCCGGTGCTCCCGTCGACGGCGGACGAGACCAACGAGCGCGGTGGGACCTTGATATGGGGCGGCTCCTCAGCGAAGTGGCCCCCGTCCAGGTCGGCCTACCCCTTCTTTCTTCATAGCATCTTTGTCGGGCTCGTCCCGCCCTTCTCCACGTTCTTCTCCGCCATCCTCGACCACTACGGGATCCAGGCTCTTCATCTCCAGCCCAACTCCATCCTGCTCTTGTCCGTCTTCGCCTTCTACTGCGAGGCCTTAGTGGGCGTAAGGCCTTCGGTGGCCCTCTTCTGACATTTCTTCAGCCTGCGCGTGCACGACGGCGCTCAGCGGTCGGCGTGCGTCTCCTTTGTCGCGGTCCAGAGCGGTAACCTGATCTTAAAGGCCAGGAAGAAGGTGGAAAACTTCAGGCACCGCTGGGTCTTCATGGATCCTGGTAGCTCCAACCCCCGCCTGGATCTGCCGAAGGGGCTGCCAGAGAAGACCTCTGCGTGGAGCTCCGCGAAGCTTTCGGACCCTCGGGCCAAGCCAGTCCTGAATCGGATCTCTCGCGATATCAGCGCCAACAAGTTGACTGGGGGGATGATAGTGAGGGAGTTCTTGACGGAGCGTCTGGCGCCCCTCCAGTCCCACTCTAGGCCCTTGTGGGACTATCAGGGCATCGGCGACAACCTCAGGCTTCGGGCCGCCCGCATATCCCCCGAGGAGCTGAGCAGGGATGTGACAGTCCTTCTCAACGGCGACCCCGGTGATCTCCCCGAGGCCTATGCCCTACTGTATCGCCGCGACGATGTGGCCGATTTGGTCGCCATGATGCCCGTCTTCAACGAACTGGGGCTTTTCCCAGCTAAGGGCCTTGGTTCCTCGGTGATGGTGTCCTCCGGCGACACCACGGGCGGGGAGGATTCGGAGAGGACCGCCGACGATGGCCCGGCAGGGGCGTCTCCCCCGTCACAGGGCACCCTCCTGCGCGAGCTCGAGGACGACGACGATGTTGGTGAAGTTTCTGCTGCGGGCTCCTCGCGTGCCGCCAAGGCCCCTAGGGGGCTAAGGTCGGCCCCTCGTGGCATGCGGTCCGCCTGCGTGTCGACTCCCAGGAAGCGCGGAGCGGAGTCTCCTCCGGCGCGCCCTGCCTCCGCCGGCAAGGCGATCGAAGAGCCGGCCTCGCCTCCACCCGAATCGCAACTCGCGGGCAAGGTGGGCAAGGCCGGGGCCATGGCGACCCGTCCGGCGGCCGCCCTTACGGTCAACGCCTCTCCCCCCCCCCCCCCCGCCCACATGGCGGTGCCCTCACCGAGAAAGGCGAGGGCACCCCCGTCGTCGCCGGAACGGAGAGGAAGAGGAAGTGGGTCGACGCTGAAGAGTAAGTAGTTCGACTCGGCTTCGGTCGTCTGCCTGCAGCCTGGGTACTGATGATTTCCCCTCGCTTGGTAACCAGGAACGCCGCCGCGCTGAAGATGAGGAAGAAGAAAGCGGGCGTCAAGCCGAGGGCGTCTTCCGACGCGCCGCCCGCTCTTGTCGTCCTGCCGTCGCCTGACAAGGCGCCTGTCGCCGAGGGGGCGGGGGCCCGCGAGGCAACCCTCCCGGTTACCGCCGCGGAGCCCCCTGAGCCCCCAAGGCCCGTTGGTGTGGTCGCTTCTGCCCTTGAGGGGGCGTCGGTGCCGCTGTCCGGAGGGCCGGTCCTGGGGGGCCAGCCGCTCGTCGGTCTGTCTGCGTCCGTCCCACCTGCGATCGATGCGCAGCCTCCGGAGCCACCTGCTCCTTGCGCCGCTGCCTCCCGGGAGTCGTCACCTGCGACCACGCAGGCGACTCCTCCGGAAGAGGCCCTGATGCCTTCGTCGCACGGCCTCGACGTTTTGGACGGGGCCCTCGCCGCTCTGGGCCAAGTTTGGGACGCCCTCGCGGGTACCGATGATCGCCTCGCGAGCGGGCGCCTGGGGCTCCTTTCCGGGTGGCTCCAGGCCGACGCCTCTGTCATGGCGGTCTGGGGTCAGGCCGAGGCTGCCATGGCGAAGGGGGAGGAGGAAGTTGCGTCCGCCAGGGCAGCCCGGGAGGAGGCACTAGCTAAGGCGGCGTCCGCCGCCCGGCGCTGCGAAGAGGTGGAGGCCCGCCTGAAGGCCCTCCTTGAAGAGAAGTCTGAGCTTGCGGAGCGACTGCGTCAGCAGGAGGAAGATCTCAAGGCCCGTGAGGCCAAACTTGCCGCCCGGGACTCCGAGCTGTCCCAGGTGGCGAGCCGTCAGGCCGCGGAGCGAGAGCGCCTGGACGCGCGGGAGAAGGAAGTCGCTTCGGGGAATGCCCTGCTTGACACCAGGGAGAAAACTCTTGCTGCAGCTGAGGAGAAAAAGGACGCGGAACTGAGCAGCTTTCCCACCGTCGAGCTCAAGCTTCGCCAAGCACTCCATTCCCTCTGTCGGGATGGGTTCGCGGAGCCCCTGGCGGCTCCTGAGAGCAGCTTCGCGGTGCTCGCTTCGAAGCTCGTCGAGGCGCTGGAGGGCGCCATCGTCAAGGTGGAGGGGGTCTTGGATAGCGAGTGCCGCGACCTCTTTTCTGAGGCCGCAACGCGCGTCTTCAGCCATCTTCATCTTCGCGAGCCGGGGTTCGACTTCGACTCCGTGATCCGCCCGGTCGCTCCCGAAGTCCGCTCCAGCGCTGCGGTAGCGGTGAAGGGCGCCGTGGAGGCGCTGGTGAAGAGGTTCACCCGCGTCACGGTTTCTCCGCCTCCTAATGCTGCTGGGGTTGGCCGCGAAGAAGACGGCGCCAGTGATGTCGACGACGAGTTCCCTGAGGACGGGACGAGTGGAGGCGGCGGTTCCTCCTGATTCCTCTCCCCTGCTCCTTTCCTACAATGTCCATCGTGCCTCATGGAGGCGTTAAAGTTGTTTGTGTTCGCGAAAACTTTTAATGCTTGTAATAACTGTTAAACTGTGTGATTGCTCTCTTCGCCTTGTTTCCTTCTTGCTTGTTGTGATGCTTTGCGTCGGCAGGGCCCGGCCCGCGCATACCTCAACCGCCATTGGGCCGACCGGATCACCAAGGACGGTTCAAGGGGTGAGGGGCTACGGGACCAGTGAGGCTCCTGAGTCGCGATACTCAGGAGTCCCCCTTGACGTACGAGCAGCCCTCATGAAGGGAACATGGTGAAAATTGTGTTGACTTGAAAATTTCGAACACCTTTATGGCTCTGCGTCGGCAGGGCCCGGCCTGCGCATACCTCAACCGCCGTTGGGCCGACCGGATCACCAAGGACGGTCCAAGGGGTGAGGGGCTACGGGTCCAGTGAGGCTCCTGAGTCGCAATGCTCAGGAGTCCCCCTTGACGTACAAGCGGCTCCCATACCTTTCCTCGCTAGCTTTTTCTGGAGATGGGCGCGTGAAGACCAGGTTTGGCAGACCTGGGAAGGTGGCGTGTACCAGGCTTGGCCGGGTAGTAGCCCCCTGCAGCCCCCTCACGCGTACATCCCTGGGGAACGCAGCGAGAAGGGGGCCACTAGGGACCCTCCTGAGGTTGAATGCAGCCGCTGGGGCGCCCTCAGTTGTTTATCCCCCGTACCGGGCGTGGGGCTTCCACATTGCATGGGCATAGTCATTGGTGGACCATGTTGACCGCCAGCATGGAGCTGTGGCTTCCACATTGCGTGGGCATAGTCATTGGTGGACCGTGTTAACCGCCAGCACGGAGCTGTGGCTTTCACATTGCGTGGGCATAGTCATTGGTGGACCGTGTTGACTTCTCCGCCATCGCGGAGCTGTGGCTTCCACATTGCGTGGGAAGGAACCCCTCCGCGTCCTCGAGGGGCTCCGGGCGTGTACAGCCCATAGAGTTCGTACGCGTGGCTGGCACGGCAGAACTGGGAGGTGTATCTGGGAGCTCGCGAGGGCGCTTTGGCCTCGCGAGGTCCCTACCTCAAAGGCGGTTTGCGCCTGGGTCTTCTCATAGGTGGGGCCGTCCGAGGCCCGGCAGGCTTCTTCTTCTTCACGGGTGAGGCAGATTGGGAGTCCTTTTGGCACTCTACGTCTGCAGGCCCCGGTCCCGCACATTTCCTGACCACAATAGTGTACGACCGGATCACCAAGGACGCAACTACAGGGTCAGGCCCCGACACCCTCAATGCCGACCGGATCACCAAGGACGACATCAAGGGGTGAGTGGCTATGTGACCAGTAAGGCTCCTGAGGCGCGATGCTCAGGAGCCCCCTTTGACGCTCAAGCGGCTCTACGTCGGCAGGTCCCAGTCCCGCACATTTCCCTACCACCGTAGTGTACGACCAGATCACTAAGGACACAACTACGGGGCGGGGCCCCGACACCCTTGATGACGACCGGATCACCAAGGACGACACCAAGGGGTGAGTGGCTATATGACCGGTAAGGCTCCTGAGGCGCGGTGCTCAGGAGTCCCCTTTGACGCCCGAGCGACCCCCACTTTGTCCTACCGGCTGCTACTTCTGGAGGCCGTGGGGCCTCCCGAGACTCCATGCTGAGGCGTCGTGCTGCGGCCGGAACCCCCGAGCAGGGGTCGACTGCTCGAAGATGCAAGTCCCTGTGGCGACAGGGCCTTGCATCCTAGTTCCGAGGTGCCCCGGGAAGGGCCGTGGCGCACGGCCCCTTGCGTAACACCAACTTAGAAGGGTTGGTGCGGCAGCAATCACGCCGGCAAGGAGCCATGCAGGCAAGGTAAAGCGTCAGGAAACAGATTAGATGCATGAGAAACTATTGAAACTTGCATAAACGAGGCGACTGCAGGGGCGTGCCCTGATCACCTGAGGATAATGCGGCCCGGTGGGCGCCCTCAAACGGAGTGAACCAAAAAATTACCTGGCAGCAGCCAACAAAAAGTCACCGGGCGGCCGTGCCGCTGAAGAGTCAAAGTTGCCGTCATAGCCCGATCTTACACCTCCACGAGCGCGACCTTCATGGGTCCGTCGTCTCCCGAGGCTCGGGACCTTCGCTTGGTCCAAGCATCTCCTCCAACTCCTCGCCGCGCCTCACCTGGCAAGGCATGAGCATGGCTCGGTAAAGGCGCTGGAACGTGACGCCTGCGTTCGCCAGTCCGAAGTGCATGCGAACGTAAGCATTCGGGTAGACCCATCCATGATCGGCATGAGCGTGCTGACGCAGACGCGCGGCTGGTTGATCGTGCCGATGACGGCGGCTGCGATTGGTGGTGCTGGGCAGTCCCCGCCTTGCATGGCCTGCGCTTCTCGAAGCTCCTCGATCGCTCTGATGACGGACTCTTGCAAGTTTGGCGCCTCGCGCAGTGCTCCTAGCTCGAGCTGACGTGTGTCAGGACGCGCCTTCGGGTTGTGCTCGAGCGCCACTCTTGTCTCACTGGCCGAGCCGGAAACTCCCCGGACGGGAGCCCCCGGGCCCGACCCAAGAGGGGCGCCGAGCGCGCTTTCCTATGCGATAGGAGGTGGGGCCCCGTCCCTGGGTGCAGAGCTCGAGGTTCCAGGACGCCCTGCAGGAAGGGGCTGCTTCTTCTTCTTGTGCGGGTCCTCACGAGGCAGGGCGTCCTCCTCGTCGTCTGAGCGCTCGGCCGCCGCGGCGCGGTAAGCACGCTCGAGGGAGCAGACATCATCCTTCTCATCGCAAGCAACGGTGATGACGCTGCCACTCCCTGGCATCTTGCGGACGTTGTAGCTGTGGTGAGTCACCGCCATGAACTTGGCAAGGGCCGGGTACCCAAGGATCGCGTTGTACGGGAGGTGGATGTGCGCGACGTCGAAGACGATGATCTCGGTGTGGTAGTTCTCGCGCCCGCCGAAGGTGGCAGGCAGGCGCATCTGCCCGATGGGGACGGTGGACCCGTCGGTGACCCCCGAGAAGGGCTTGGTTGGCACCTGGAGCGTCTCGAAGGTTTCAATGGAGAGGACATTGAGCCCCGCTCCACTGTCGATGAGGGTCTTGGTGACAAGGACGTTGCTGATGGTTGGAGTGCACAGCATAGGGAGCTTGCCGGCCATGGCCGAGCACCTGAGCTGATCCCTCGCGTCGAAGGTAATGGACACCTGGGACCACTTGAGGGGACGCATTGCTTCGGGTTTTGGGAGAGCCGCGTTCACCTCCCGCGCGAACTGTTTGAAGACGCGGTTGGAGGCCGGGGCCTGGGAGCCGCCCAGGATACAGGCCACTGCCCTGACCTCCTGGAAGCCCCTAGCCCCATCGTCTTGTCTGTCCTCTTCCTTCCTTCTGGGTGGTGGTGGCAGCGGCGGAAGACCGGCCTCACGAGGGCGGACCTCACGAGGCTGGCCTCGTCGTAACCCCTCGGAAGGGTCGTCACGCCAGCGATCCTCACGAGCCTGGTCGCGCCAGCGGTCGTCCCGAGCCTGATCGCGTCAGCGGTCCTCCTGAGGCTGGCCGCGCCATCCCTGGTGTGGCTCCCGGTTGTCCCAACGGCCTCCGCCGCGGCCTCCGCCACGCCCGAAGCCACGGTCCGCGCGTCCTGGGCGCCGGCCGAAGTGTTCGGCGTGGACCAGCCTGAGTTCTTGGCAGTCAGCGGTGTCGTGGTTGTTGGTGCCATGAAATATGCAGGTCGGTCTTCCTCCTGCGGGGTGCCCCTCACCCCGGCTGCGCTTCGCTTCAGGCTCGGCCGCAAGCACCGTAGGGGCCTTGCGCTTCGCCTCCTTGGCCTTGATCTTCTTTTCTTCCGGCTCGGCCGCCGGAGGCCCGCGGAGTGACAGGTGGCCCTCCTCAGCCTTGGCGCACCTGTTCGCCAGGTTGAACATCTCCAGGGCCGAGCACAGTTCGTCGTTCATGGAGAGCTCCTCTTTCATCTTGAGGTCCGTGACGCCGTCGGTGAACGCGGAGATGATAGCCTCATCCGACGCCTTCGGGGCCTTGAGGCGCGTAGTCGTGAAGCGTTGTATGAACTTGTGCAGGGTCTCCCCATCCTGCTGCTTGATACGCCGCAGGTCGTTCACGGTGAGCACGCGATCGCGGGTACCTTGGAAGTTAGCGATAAAGCGTTTGCGCAGGCCGTCCCAGGAGGCGATGGACGCCTCCGGGAGGTTGAGGAGCCAGGAGAGTGCACCGCCTTTAGGCACCATGGGGAACCAACACGCCATGACCTTGTCATCCCCTCCTGCCGCCCGGATGCTCAGGGAGTAGAGCTGTAGGAACTCGCCGGGGTCCGGGGTGCCTTCGTAGCGAGGGGGTAGGTCGGGCTTGAACTTGCACGGCCACGTAGTAGGATGGAGTTCCGGGGCGATGGCGAGGCACCCCACTGGCTCGAGCGGTGCTGCGTGTGCGGGCGGAGCCCGGTCTTGGCGTTCCTGAGGGTCCGCCTCAAGCGGTGCCCAGTCGCGGCGCTGGTTCGGCAGTGCGGGGAGCGCACGTGCGTCGACGTGCGGCCGGGGCACCACCTGGCAGCTCACTTCATCTCTTGCCCTTGCCTGCGGCTCGCGGGGCCGGCCGCGCGGGCGTGCTTCACGCCTAGGCTCGGGGTCGGCGTCGCGTTGCAGAGGAGGTGGTGGCGCATCGGGGGCCACGTCCTCTGCCAGGGAAGGTCGGGGTCGAAGCGAGTAGGAGAGCACTGAGGCGTCGCCGGCAGCACTGACATCGGAGCGGCGAGGTGGGAGAAGAGCTTGGCTCGAGGAAGACTCCGACACGCCCCCTACCTGGCGCGCCAAATGTCGGATTTCGGGCTCCGCAAAACCCTTAAGATTCGAACACAGGGGCGTGTGTGAAGATCCCCTTGCAGCCTCGCCCAACCTAGCTCTCTACTCGATGGACCGAATGACGAACTCGCACGATGACGAGGAAGAAGATGAACACGGTAGTTTACCCAGGTACGGGCCGCTGCGAAGCGTAATACCCTACTCCTGCTTTGGTGGATTGCCTCTCGAGGAGGTGAGGTGGATGAACTAGTACAGTGTTTTGGAGCCCCGTGGGGGCGCTCCGGAGGTGTTCTTGGCCCTTCTTCGGCTTGGTGGTGGATGAGTGAAGTGACTTGTCTCCTGCTACGGCGCAGCCTAGCCTCTATATATAGCGGTGGCCCGGGTCCTCTTCCCTTATCGCAATGGCGGGAAGGGATCCCACAACGGCCAATTTTGAAGGGGGACAGGAGTACATGCCCGCCCTGCCCAAAGGCGGTCTTCGCCTGCAAAGTAACTGTCGATGATGCAGAGGTGGGCTCGGCGATGACATCCGTCCTGCGGGGCTCGTGGTCGTGGTCTTGTTGCACCGGAATGGAAACCTTTGGGGGGTGCTTTGGGAATCCGCGTACGTCCTTGCTCCCTTTGCACCAAAGAGGAAACTGCGTCGCCTGGCGCGCTGGCGCCCGCCTGTCCTTCCTTGTGTCATCTTTGACTCCTGAGGGCGGGCTCTGCATAGAATTCTCCGCCGCTCCGGAGGGGGCCTGAGGAGGCCCATCCTTTGCCGGTCTTGACGCCGCTCCTCCTCGCGAGCCTAGGGGCCTCGCGAGGGCCTTGCCTTGAGTGGAGCCGCACCAGGCCGTGTTTGGTTGACGAAGTGGGCCATGCCCTGGGCCGCAGGAAGGCAGGTCTGGGTACCCCCGTCCCCAGAACTCCGACACACTTCACCATATGTCATTGGCAGTAGAGTGACAATGTCTGGGATTGGTGGCGGGGGTTGGTTCTGTGCAACACAAAGACGCTGCATATTTTGCCCAAAAAGGTTACATATTCTACCCCAAGGCAAATCTTATGTAATGAAACTAAGACTACCATGAGTACATTATGGGCAGGAAACTAACCGCCGTAGCCTCGTGTTGCGCCATCAGCGATGCATGCCACATAGAGTCACGTTCCGCCATTTTTCGCGCCACAAAGTCCGCCATGTCAAGCGCCATGGATTGCCTCTCCTCTGCAAGCTTCGACAACAAGAGCCTCTCTTCTGTCCTTATCGCGCCTTCCTCCCATTGCTACTTTTCCTCTTCTATCTGGCACTACGGGTTGTCATCGCAATTTCATCAACGTTGCAATGCAAACATGTGAAAGGATTTAATTGATGAAAGAGAAAGAACAAAACCTTGATTTCCGACAACGCAGTCCATGTGTTTGAGCGAGGAAGTAAGGGAGCACTAGAGCTATTCATGCGCGCCTCGTACACACAGAGACTGGGAGTGGAGGCCGTATAAAGGATCATGTTGCTGATGAGATGGCGTCCACTCGGCTTGCCATGACCCGTTGGCACAACCAACTCTGGAACAATGTCTCTTTCCATATCAAAAAAAGCCTCCCCGTACGTCTTCTTTCCGCATTCTTCGTATCTTTCCACCTTATCGCCAAAGTGTGGGTTCATCCACACTTTGTCATCACGTCCCCTTTTGGACAGCGCCCACGCTTGCATGGTGTTGAGCTTTATACCGAGATTCTCTGACTGCAAAAAGGAGTGGCAAGATGGAGTGAGCCTCGACATGAACAAACTTGATGGGTAGAAGCCGACAGTAATACACACCAAAATTTCTTGGTAATCTATAAGGTTCGCCGAGCCTTGACGATGTCATGAGCCACCCATCAATTTTCGGCACCTCCGACGTTCTCTGTGAACCTTCCTCCATGCTTTACTTACCCACTTATTGATGATTATCTCCCAACATGGAATCTCTGAGGCACACCAATAAGGAGGCACCTAAATAATTAAACGCATGAAGTCATGAGTTCAAAGGAATCTTAGTAATGTAATGAATAATTTGGCATGGTCTTACTTGCCTTCAAGTACTGGTGAGTCCGTGGAAACCTGACGAGTGCTTCTTTCTTTGTTAGATGCTTTTTGCGTTGCTCCACATAGTATGCAATAATGGTCTCGATGCGCGCCTCATAGAACATACCCTTAATAAGCGGCTTGGCAGAACTAGTGATATGCAAATTTGCCTAGGTCTCGAAACCCGGATCACAGATAAAGAAGTCATGCATGTAGTCGTGACAAATAAGATCAAATCATGGGTTAAATTACTTGGAAGCCATAAATGTTGAGCAATGAAGTTGATGAACTTACCCAGAACTCGATCTTCACTCGTTTGGCTGCGGTTCCGTATCATTTATGATCTATGTCCTCGGTATCATCCGCTACCATGTAATGTTCCCATGTCCATGCTGGCTCCTCCTTCCCCTTGTATTCCACCAAGCCAGGGAAGTGTTCCCTAAGGAGAAGGCCAAATATGCCGTTGACCATACGGGTACTTGCGTGTAACTCAGAGTCCTTCTTTTTCTAGTGTCTTCAAAATGAACATATCAATAATTTGTATGTATTGAAATATGCAAGGTGCATAAACTTGTAATTCATATCAGCATAGAGATGCACCTACCGTATTCCTATTGGCTGGATGACTGGTTTTACCTTGACCGGCCGCTTGGGTAGTCTGGAAGCACCACGCCTCCAAACTTTCAATTTGTCTTCAGTGTTGGCATCACACTGTGATTCTTTGTCACTGGAGCTCAGCTCAAATTCCGACGACAGGTCGCTCTCCGCCAACTCCCCATCCTCCTCTGCATACATCCCCGGATGCTCGTCATCCCCATACAGATGCCCGCACGACTTGGGCTCCTCATTTGCCCTATCCTTGACCTCAGAGCTCGGTTCCTGCAACTCGGGATTCTCCCCATGTGATGGTGTCACCTCCTCCTCCCTTCTTCTTTCCTCCACATCCCTCGGATCTCGTCCCCCTCCTCCCGACTCTTATCCTCTACAACCCTCAGATCTAGTGCCTGTTGATCCTTAGTCACCGACTACTGCCGAGTCTGGATCGCCACCACATGGCCACCCCGTCCACGTCCTGTGCCCCCCTTAGAATTGTCGATGTGAAGGGAAACTGTGCTCGACAAATCGGTGCGGGCACTCCTGCTACGCCCTCTGCCCCGCTTCCGCTTGGCGGCTGTGTCGGTTTTTTCCTTTGGGGGTCTTCCCCGTTTTTTGGGTACATCACTAGGTTGAGGAGGTTCATTATCTTTTGTGTTCTTTGTTTATTGGTTGTGTTCTTTGTTTGTTGGTATATCACATGAACATGTCGTAATGCCGTGCGCTCCTCTCTGCTAGCCTTCATGCTCTAGTCACATGTAATGATAAACAATAAATGAGTTAGCATACATAACATACATGAGTTAGAACTATGGATCATTATTGGGATCGGTTGGGTCACAAAGCCCATCATTCTTAGGATTCATTTCACCATCAAAACAGTCATCATCACTACACTCCCAGTCTTCATCCGGAGGACCCTCAGATACATTATTGCCTGACTGTATTTTTTATCACCAATTCCAATTCCTTCTCATTAGAAATCCTCTCGGTAGTGTCCTCGGTGACATCATCATCACTATCGCTTTGTACTTCAACTTCAGGTATCGTCAAGTCGATCACAAAATCCCCTTGGAGCCCATCTTCTTGGTAGAACTCTTGAGAGGATGTATTGGGGGCATTGTAGTCGTCCTGGTTTGGGATAGCTGGTTTACTACGTAGAGGTGATACGTATCCAACGTATCTATAATTTTTGATTGTTCCAAGCTATGATATTATCATTCTAGGATACTTTTTGAGTATTTATTTACCAATTTATATTATTTTTTAGCACTAAACTATTGACCTAGTGCCAGTTCCTGTTTTTTTGTGTGTTTTTCGTTTCACAGAAAATCCATATCAAACAGAGTCCAAACGCGATAAAAATTTACGGAGATTTTTTTGGAATATATGTGATTTTTGGGAGTGGAATCAACGCAAGACGATGCCCGAGGGCCCCACAAGCCAACAGGGCGCGGCCCCAGGGGTAGAGCGGGATGCGGGAGAGTGGACACATATTAACACATCAAGTACAAACGGAATAAAATCTTCGGAATGATTTTTCTTGGACCAGAAGAAACCTGCCAAACTTGGAGACGAAGGCAGGAGACCTGCCGTGGCGTCACAAGCCACCAGGGCACGCCCCTAGGGGGGCGCGCCCCCCTGGCTTGTGGCCCCACGGCAGCCCTCCTATCCCTATTCTTCGGCCTATAAATTCCCAAATATTCCCTGGATACCAAAAGAAGCCACGAAAATACTTTTTCGCCACCGGAAGCCTCTGTTCCCGTGAGATCCCATCTTGGAGCCTTTTCCGGTAATCTGCCGGAGGGGGATTCGATCACGGAGGGCATCTACATCAACTCCATTGCCCCTCCGATGATGCGTGAGTAGTTAACCACAAACCTTCGGGTCCATAGCTAGTAGCTAGATGGCTTCTTCTCTCTCTATGTTCTTCAATATCATGTTCTTCATGATCTTCATGGAGATCTATCCGATGTAATACTCTTTTGCGGTGTGTTTGTCGAGATCCGATGAATTGTGGGTTTATGTTAACATTATCTATGAATATTATTTGAGTCTTTTCTGAATTCTTATATGCATGATTTCATATCTTTGCAAGTCTCTTCGAGTTATTGGTTTGGTTTGGCCAACTAGATTGGTAATTCTTGCAATGGGAGAAGTGCTTAGTTTTGGGTTCAATCTTGCGGTGTCCTCACCCAGTGACATAGTAGGGGTAGCGAGGCACGTATTTGTATTGTTGCCATCAAGGATAAAAAGATGGGGTTTTCATCATATTGCTTGAGTTTATCCCTCTACATCATGTCATCTTACCTAATGCGTTACTCTGTTCTTCATGAACTTAATACTCTAGATGCAGGCAGGAGTCGGTCGATGTGTGGAGTAATAGTAGTAGATGCAGAATCGTTTCGGTCTACTTGACACGGACGTGATGCCTATATGCATAATCATTGCCTTGGATATCTTCATAATTATTCGCTTTTCTATCAATTGCTCGACAGTAATTTGTTCACCCACCGTATTATTTTCCTTCATGAGAGAAGCCTCTAGTGAAACCTATGGCCCCCGGGTCTATTTTCCATATTATACTTTCAGATCTATAAACCAAAAATACCAAAAATACTTTGTTGCAATCTTTTTACTTTTGTTTTACTTTTCGTTTTAGTGATCTCCTATATCTATCTCTATCAGATCTCATCCTTGCAAATAACCGTGAAGGGATTGACAACCCCTTTTCTGCGTTGGGTGCAAGTGTTTGATTATTTGTGTAGGTACATCTATTGGGGACTTGCTTGTATCTCCTACTGGATTGATACCTTGGTTCTCAACAACTGAGGGAAATACTTATCTACTTTGCTGCATCACCCTTTCCTCTTCAAAGGAAAACCAACGCAGGCTCAAGAAGTAGCAGTGATCGATAGAACTTGAGAGAATATTAATTCTACCTTTAGCTCCTCATTGGGTTCGACACTCTTACTTATCGAAAAAGGCTACAAACGATCCCCTACACTTGTGGGTTATTAGGAGGTACATTGTACACGGTATACCATTCGTCGAGCGCTTCTACACTAGTGCACGCGTACGGGAGGTACAACACTTGCGTGGTCTGTTGAGCCACAACAAAGATATCCTCTCCTTGCATCATTTTGCCTTGCCGCACTTCCACTAGCCCAAGTTTAGGTGTCTTTCTCACAATAGTTGGATCAAACCAACGGCCTTTGAATATAACGGGATTCACAGAGGTATGCCCTTCGAAGTGTAGTTCCCATATTTCTTCAATTTTCCCGTAATAATCGACTCCATCATCACCTTGATTATACACTCCGCTATTATCTGACCTTGAATTGGGCCTAGTCTTATCGTGGTTTTCTGTATGGAAGTGATACCCATTCACGTCGTAAGCCTTATACGACTGGACCCAATATTTACAACACTGCTATAGTTGTTTCAATTCGACACACATCGACTTGTCTTCTCTTCCCTGCAAGTCCAGTAGTAGGAAAGCTTGGTGTGTCAGTCGCATGATAGAGCAAGTTGAAATGCAAAACTAGCTAGAGGCCAAGTCAGGAAGTACCTTAGTCTTGAACCAATAACTGAAATCGGGCTTGCCATGTCCAGCACCACGTCAAAGAAGGTTGTCTGATTCAACGGTGCTCATTTCCCATGGTTTAGTCCAATATTGATTATTGAATTCCCTAACATCGACAAGGAGGAGCGAGGTTAGACAAAAATTTTGGAGGTGTTGCTGCAAAAATTACACATCACTTACTTGATGTACGGTTTAACTTCAATTAGGTTGGTTAGGAGATATAGCATCACAGTGCGCCACGTTTGAAGATTCATCAACTTGGATTCTCCAGCACTTCCACTCCCAAGTACACCTTCGAATAGACTAAGTTGTGATTTGTTTTCTACATCGCCAACATTGTAACGAAGGGGTCGATTATGGGAAGAGGGCATATCCTGATGGATGTATAATGACGTCAAGTTTGACACCTCCTCGTGAATGAATGCCTCGGCTATGGATGCTTCAACACGAGCTTTATTTTTACATTTGTCTTTGGATTTCTTCATTCATCTCTCAAGCGGATACATCCAACGATTTTGCACGGGGCCCCACATACGTGCCTGATAAGGGAGGTGCAAACTGTTGTGTTCCATTGGATTAAAGAAACCTGGTTGAAATATCTTCTCTAAATTGCAGAGCAAAATGGTTGCAAATTTTTCCAACTCTTTTGTGAACGTAAAATTGAGTTCTCTCCCACATAGCCAATGGAAGGAATAGCTCAACTCTATCAACACAGTCCAAACTTCCTCTGAGACATCGCCTCGAATCATTGAAGGCATTAGCACTTGCAACCATACATGATAGTCATGACTCTTGAGCCCATTCATTTTCAATGTTCCCACATTCGCTCCCCTAGTCCAACTGGCTGTGAACCCATCGGTGAACTTCAGTTTATACTTACACCAGTTGAGAGCCTCAATTCTTTCCTTCCTAGCAAGGAAGACACGTCCCCGTGGCTTGTCAAAAGATTTTTTGCCGCTCGATACTTTCAGTTTGAGCTTTTTTCTCCTGCATAGAATCTCCTCATCGAGTCTAGCCTTAACGTTGTCCTTCGACTTCTCAGTGTCGAAGAGGGTGCCAAAGATGGCCTCATCGATATTCTTTTCAGTGTCCATCAAAAAATGGTATGTTTACGTCCAGGCACCATCGTAAAATTGGTCTCTAGGTTCAGCTATGTTTACTAATCATCGTGCTTCCTTTCACAGAGCTGCAGAGAGCCTGGCCGCGTTATCACCGAGCCGGAGGCATGGAAATACGACCATACGGGGAAGAAGCAGGGCCAGGAATGGTGCAGCGACATCGCCAAGGATAAGATGAATGTTTACAAGGACTTGTACCAGAAGACCCATGGGGCCACGGCCGATCCTATGGCGGCCCAAATTGATCCGGTGGTGGTCATGAAGGCAGGGCCCGGGAAGAAGAGTGGCCGCCACTTCATTTTCAACGGCGTAATCTCCACATCATCTCATCCCACGCTTTCCGAGCTCCGAGCACAGAGCACGACTTCTAGTGTTTCCATACGGAGTCACCCGTCGCAGAGTGCAGTTGCAACACTCCAGGTTTGTACATTTTATTCATCCTCCCATGTATTTACATTCTTGCATGGCAAACTTAACTCGAGATTACGATGACATATGACAGCCCAGTTAGAGGAAGAAAGGAGGCTAAGGCAGGAAGCTGAAGCCAGAAGGGGTCAACAAGAAGAAGAACGGAGTGCACGCGAGCAGGAACTGCAACAGAGGTGGCAGCAAACAGAGAAACGACTACAGGAGCTTACTGCACATGTGGAAGTTCTTACTAAGAATCAACCTCCACCTCCACCTACAGCTTCACAACAGTAGAGGACGTGTTTACGGAGATCATCTTCTGCACTCATGCCTAGCGTCGTGCTGCTTATGAAATTTGTAGTATGACTTGTACGTTGTTTACTGAACTTCGGTTATCGGATGTTTTATGAACTTTTGGTTGTAGCTACGATGCTGGGGGAACTAAAAGTTCTGACTTGTATTATTTGCCTACACTTCGGGTTATATGATATATGTTTATTAACTTTTGGTCATATATAGCTGTGACCCAGCCTATATATATCTCGCTGCATATATATATGATTTTATTTTCAGGGATGTCCCAAAGCATGTTGCAGAGCTAGGCAGCTTCGGTTCTCGGCCTATTAACTTTTGGTATAGCTGTGTCCCAAAGCATGTTGAACTCTATGCTGAGTGGCGAAAGTCGGTAAAAGATCAATTTCCCGAGAACAAATCTCGGGAATAGGAACGTCAATAGTCAACTTCATGTTGTATTTGCCGAGATCCCCAACCTTTGTTCTCGGCATATATCTTTTTTTCTTTTTTTTTTGCGAACCGGGCTCCCCCCCCCCCCCCCCTTCCATTATATTCATAACGGAAATACATTGTCTTAACCAACCTGCAGGACTAGGGAAAGGAAATTATCTTATTTTGTTCATTTTCTTTTTTCCCTTTTAACTTATCCGATTATATACGTATAGAAATGGCATAAAACTTGTGCTTGCATGCATCTAAACAGAAATAATAACCATGTCATACACGCCCATGTCATACACGCAAATAAACATAAAACAAACACACACATGCATATATATATATAGGAAAATGGCTCTGTACTCTTGGGAGTACGTACTCCCACTCCTCATATACCACATAGATGAATCTTTTATACCTTATTATTATTTTTAATATACTTCATTAATAATTACTAGATACCTTAAAATGAGTTTCATGAAAAAAATTATGTGAGTCTACATATTTTTAAAGGTTTACGTATATACTGATTTGTTTATGTGTGAAAAAGGTATATTGCAAAAAGTACGTCGCAACTGATGTTTTTTAAACAAAACTTGTATTGAGGTATCTTAAAATATTTAATGAAGTACTCCCTCCGTCCGAAAAAACTTGTCCCAAGCTTGTTCCTAGTGCTAGATACATCCATTTGAGGGACAAGCTTTTTCGGACGGAGGGAGTATATTGAGAATGATAAAGAGGTATAATCAATGCGTATACGAGGTATATTAAGGATGGGAATACATACACCCAGGAGTACAGAAAATTAGTCATATATATATATATATATATATATATATATATATATATATATATATATATATATATATATATATATATATATATATATATATATATATATAGATATAGATATATATATATATATATATATATATATATATATATATATATAAAGCATAGCCATGCATGCATATACATATATACAACCATGCACATGGCTATATATAGCTAGCTAGGGTTCTACAAGTCGGACCCTCAAAATAAGTCAAGCCAGTATCGTCGATGTCACCGTGCTTCCTCCCTCTCCTCAAACTCAGGTTACTATCCAAAAGTCCTAGTCGTCGGCGGGTCCTCCGGCTTCTCCATCCTCGATCCAGAACCGGCCGATGATGTCGGTGGTCGTCAGAAGCGGGATTCAGGGTCGGCTAGTTACAACCAAAATACTAATAATCCAAACTAGCTAGCTAGGGTTCCATAACTAGGACCCTCAAACTAAGCCTCGGCGTCGTCGGTGGACTCGTCTTCGTCATCGTCATGCTCCTCCTCCGTCTCGGGATACTCCAAGTCGGAGTCGGTGTGCTCCTCCCCCCCCCCTCCCCATCCATGATATCAATGTCGTCGTCGCCCAACTCTTCGTCTAGATTGGGCAGCTGGGACGACGAGCGGCGGACACCATCATCCTCGCTAGAATCGGGAGGGGTGACCTCCTCCTCACTGGAGGAGGGGACATACCAAAGCCCATCCCAGTACATGTCTTTGTTGCATTTGTTCAATAACAATAATGAGTTGTAAATATACATATACATATATTATATAGCTAACTTTCTAATGATTAGTTAAGAATTAAAGTAGAAAAACCTGGCCCAGCAGAGAACAAATAAACAATTTAATTGGATCTATGGATACACACAAAATATACTTCTAACGTTAACATATACACAATTTACGTCTAATTTAACTATAATATTTCCACAATTTGCCCAAATTAACTAGCATTTGCTAGCTACGTGTGAACAGAGATATACACATGCACATGCACATTTTGCCAAAAGGGGAAAAAAGGTGAAGAAGCTCACCTCCCGCGCTCCTCCCTATGTTTGCGGACGCCGGTGCCGATGCGACGAGGAAGGAGGCGTCCGGCGTCGATTGCCGCGGAGGCACCCGTGACTGCGGCGGCGAGCATTGCCGTGGGGGCGCCAATGGTCGCGGCGGCGCCCGTGGCCGCAGATGCGACATCGTCCGCTGATTTGACGGCGACGGAACCCGGGGCCGCCACGGCTCCGCCAGCTGAGGCGGATGCGGCGTCCGTCGGCGTAGCTGCCATGGCGGCCATCCGCGGTGCAGAAGACTTGGCCGTCGAGTCGATACGACACCGGCTTCGAGATGGAGAGGCGGCGGCGTGGCTGGGAGAAGTGGACGATGCGGCGCGGCGGCGATCCATCGATGGTGGAGAGGGAGCTAGCTAGATGGTTGGCGACGGCGAGAGAGTGATGTGACGGCGGCCCGATCTTTCGATGAGAGTGGGGATAACTATCGATTTGGTGGATTTTGACCTTGACGATCCGGCTATACCGTACCCGACGATACGCCTCGACAATCGCTAAACCAATCTCCGATGGTTATTGACCTTGCCATAGACACGATCAACCTGAACAACGAGGTTCGAGTTCCTGCAAGCAACCGAAGAACCAGCAAGAACAATGGTAATTGCAATCTGAAATTGCGGATAATAAACTGAGCACACGAACTAGATGAAAAGTTGGGGTTCCACTATGGATCTGACAAGGCGGTAGTCCTACACGTCTCGTAGATGCGATTTGTAGCAGTAGATAAGCAATACAATAAACCCCAGTCTAAACCCTGGAAAAACTGTCTATATATATTGTAGCTGTAGCAGGATGTGCGCCGCCTCGACGTGGTTGTTGCAGACACGTCACGCCCTTGCTTCCTGGTGATGGACTCGTAGTGGACATGACCCATGTATGCATAGTCAACTCATATGGGCTTGGGGCCCACCTCTCCTTGGATTAAAACGTAGCATGCATGGTGATCTCCATATGTAGTGCGTGACATGCATGTGGGGTAATATGGGTCCCACCAGATGCATGTTTATTTGGTATAATATTTCAACGCAAATCTTCTGTACACATGCATATATATACACATATGTATGGATCAATTAGTCTTCGCATCTTCACCCGAGGTTTATGCATGTCTTCTGTAATCCTGCATATAATAACATATTGTGTTGTATTTTTATTCGGAGCAACAAAATAATAAATCATATAATTATTAATGGAAATCACCTGATAATTATCTTTATGCATAATAATTGTGGTTATATCTGGACGGTCCATGTCCATATCATCCTCCCTTTCTTGAAAACAAAGCCGTCCTCGGCTTTGAAAAATCTGAAAATGGACTAACCCAAGAGACAAGGTGTATATGTGGTGCATGTATTTATCTGTTTTAATTTCTCTCCATTGTCGCACTATTATTATCTTGATATATGAGCAAGTAGCATATCCCATGAAATGAAAGTCCAAATCATTATCACAAACAATGTACCGACGTGAAGGATGACAACTTAAATTGCACATATAAGTGAAGCACATATTTATGTTATCTGATTTGTACATCCCATCATTAAACCATCCCAACATAGGTAGGAAACCATGGGGAATATCCAAATTAGCATATGTAGAGAAGCAATCATGCAACATGCTATTCGACATGTAATCAACAATGACGTTGGAGGTCATATTAAAAAGATCAAGCAGTGGCATATTAATATTCTCCTTCAAAGTAGCAAAATCATCACATGTGATACAAATTCTATGCACCAAAAATTCATTTCCTATACAATCCTCACCAATCAAGTTAAATGTAATATTAGGTGCGTAAATACTTTTCAGGGAATGCAAACATGTGATTTCAGCTATTTTATTGTTCGTATGTGACAAAGGCATGGGTGGATCCATCAAAATAGAAGACAAACAATTCGCATGAGAAATTTTAGCTAAGACTTCATGATGTTTAACTAATTTTATGTGATCCAAACCAGATTGAACAATCAATTGACATAGGTCAGTTTTAGTTGCCTTTAATTCAGTCGGTGCACCCAAATCAATGAGGGAATCATATTTAACAATAGGTGCACTCAAAACAGTAACTACTTTAGTTGTTTGATCAAACGGTGAACTCAAATCAGCAACATAATCTTCTAAAACAGGTGTTGTGATCAAATCTTTGACAATTGCACTTGTCTCAACACATGGTGTATGTAAACCAACAAGCCATTTATCAATTTTATGTGTTGTAAGAAAATCATTACCATTATTATTACCTTGTAGTTCTGGCTCATAGGAAGTAAGTACGGTCGGTGGTGACACCGCATAAGCTCCGAGTGTCGCAATCATAGTTGGCGGCACTGCGGGAGAAGTAACCTTCTGTGATGGGGATTCCACTACACGCTTGTTCATCGTGCATACACGTCTTCTTATTTTCTGTTCAGCTTTAGAAGCAAGACAAAACAAATGGTCGACGGAATACATTTCTTCATGCCTTATTAGGTCATGTATATCATGGTTTAAACCTTTCCAAAATCTATTCAAAAAATCTTCTTCATATTCTTCTAAGCCACAACGTAACAAAGCAGTACACAAATTAGCATAATATTCTTCAACGGTGTTATTGCCTTGTGCTAAACGGTCCAATTTTCTAAGCAAATCACTAGTATGGTATGAAGGAACAAATCGGTTTCGCATAACAAGTTTTAGAGCTTTCCAAGTAGTAGGTCTATTATAAATATTTTCCCGGCAATAATTTCTCCACCAAACTGAAGCAAAACCGAAAAAGCTTTTAGTGACAGCATTTATTTTCTTATGCTCAAAAAAATCATGGCTACCAAATATTTCGTCTACCTCAATTTCCCAATCAATATATGAATCGGGGTCATATTTACCCTCGAACTGTGGCAAAGAGATAACCTGATCATGTGTGCTTTTACCATGATATAAATCTTGTGGCGGTCGTCGTACCTTCTGTGATAGAAAAGAGTGATTTGTATCAACATATGGCAAATCATCTCCCAGAATAGATGCGACCCAACTATTTCCCGCTCGAGAATCTGCCATGGTTAGTACCATAGAAAAACAATCACAAGAATAATGTTCCTATAGTACTACTCGGATGTGGTGAGAATTGTTTTTCTCTCTCAACACTCTAGCAATAACCAAGCTCTTACCAGTTCTTACTGTGCTGCAGTGGTTGTCGGCTGTTGGCAATGTCAAAAGTGATCAAAAGATTGATATAGCGATTACCAAGTGACCGAACAAGGTACAATATAGGAAGTGGAGCTTGGTGAAGGTTTCCTCAACTCACAATATGTGACACAATTAAGCAAAAAGTAATGCAAGCTGAATAATTGCTCAAACTCCTAACTAGTGCTGGCAGTCGACTAGTAAGAGATAAAATAATCTAAGCCCAGATACTGAATCAAGTGAGGAAAACCGATGAAAAATATGATAGCTCGAGATAGCTAGATATAAGTGAGGTACACATCTGTATAATAAAGCTCGAAAGAGATGATAAATGATGCAGAAGCCCGTACCAACAATGGCAAACAGCTACTAGCCGGCCTAAATTGTGCAACTCTTTTTTTTTCTTTTTTTTCTTGCTTTTTTTTTTTCCTTTTTGCTCTTTTTTTTTATCACTAGGCCGTTAGCAGACGAAAGTGATCTTCTGCTCCCGGGCTCACATGAGCCCGGATGAACAGTAAAATCGAAAAAAATAGAAAAAAAATTCAAAAAAATCTGAATTTTTTTTGTGTGAAACATTGATGTTTTCCCCACATGCCTGCAAAATTTCATCACCTTTTGGAGCATCGATTTTTTTTTTTTTGCCACATTTTCCTCGGATGTCATCTGGTGATGAAATTTTGCAGGCATGTGGGGAAAACATCAATGTTTCACACAAAAAAAATTCAGATTTTTTTGAAATTTTTTTCTATTTTTTTCGATTTTACTGTTCATCCGGGCTCATGTGAGCCCGGGAGCAGAAGAGCTGCGTCCGTTAGCAGATGGATACACACGGGGATGAGAACAAGAGATAAAATTGCTACCGAATCAAGTGGTACGTACTAGAAGCGACAACGACTAGAGCATGTACTACTGGATATTAGAAATAAAGGAATATGTGTGGCTGGGAAACTCCAAACGTGCAATGTGACGAGCAGCTCACAAGATTAGCAGCTACAACAGCGACGCGGGATGGCAGACAGCGCTGCCTCAATGTCTGGCGTCGGGCGTTTGAGTCCGTGGCGCGAAAGAGCAGACACCGCTGCTGTCTGATGTCTGGGAGAACGCGCGAGCTGAGCTTGGACGTATGCACGTGCCGGTTAATCTGGTCCGGAGTGCTGTTGTAAAGAAACGCGTGTGCGCGTAGAAAACAGCGGAATTTAAACGGATGTGACTTCGGATTTCACGAAAGAATCGGTAAAGCTAGCCGATCCAATTTTGCCTTTTTTTTTTTTTACGGATGAACTGGCGGGGGAAAATATGGTGGAAAAAAAAAACAAAGTTTGATCTAGTTGATGATTTTCTCCCAAACTAATCTAAACCAGCACTATTTCTAGGATGAATGCAACCAAAAGATTCAACAAAGCAAATACTTGCAAAAATTGCTAAAGCCTAAAAAGGTAGGTGTAATGGATGAACTAATCTAATTTTTTTGGTTTTTTGTTGGATGTAGGACGGAAAGAAACTAACCTAATAAAACTGTAAATCCCTCACCGATGAACCTGAAAACTGATACCACTTGATGTGACGGCGGCCCGATCTTTCGATGAGAGTGGGGATAACTATCGATTTGGTGGATTTTGACCTTGACGATCCGGCTATACCGTACCCGACGATACCCCTCGACAATCGCTAAACCAATCTCCGATGGTTATTGACATTGCCGTAGGCACGATCAACCTGAACAACGAGGTTCGAGTTCCTGCAAGCAACCGAAGAACCAGCAAGAACAATGGTAATTGCAATCTGAAATTGCGGATAATAAACTGAGCACACGAACTAGATGAAAAGTTGGGGTTCCACTATGGATCTGACAAGGCGGTAGTCCTACACGTCTCGTAGATGCGATTTGTAGCAGTAGATAAGCAATACAATAAACCCCAGTCTAAACCCTGGAAAAACTGTCTATATATATTGTAGCTGTAGCAGGATGTGCGCCGCCTCGTCGTGGTTGTTGCAGACACGTCACGCCCTTGCTTCCTGGTGATGGACTCGTAGTGGACATGACCCATGTATGCATAGTCAACTCATATGGGCTTGGGGCCCACCTCTCCTTGGATTAAAACGTAGCATGCATGGTGATCTCCATATGTAGTGCGTGACATGCATGTGGGGTAATAAGGGTCCCACCAGATGCATGTTTATTTGGTATAATATTTCAACGCAAATCTTCTGTACACATGCATATATATATATACACATATGTATGGATCAATTAGTCTTCGCATCTTCACCCGAGGTTTATGCATGTCTTCTGTAATCCTGCATATAATAACATATTGTGTTGTATTTTTATTCGGAGCAACAAAATAATAAATCATATAATTATTAATGGAAATCACCTGATAATTATCTTTATGCATAATAATTGTGGTTATATCTGGACGGTCCATGTCCATATCAGAGAGTGAGAGTGAGCAGACTGAGGGTTTTCTTAGAGCGAACCCTCGCTCGCTCGTTTCTCATTTAAGACGAAAGCAGAGGTTTGCCGAGTTTTCAAACTCGGCACAGCGAGACACAGAGTAAGCTGGTCAACATCACGTGATGCACTGTCCCACCTGTCAGGTATTGCCGAGTTTCAGGAGCAACACTCGATAAATATGTGACGCCTGGTATTCCAATTTTAAAAAATTTGAAACCCGAAAAATGTTTACCGAGTGTTGGCCGCAAGAAACTCGGCAAATATATTATTACACCTGGCATTCCAATTAGGAAAATAAGAAACAAGATTTTTTTTGCCGAGTTGCCGTTAGTCAAAACTCGGCAAAGGAAGGCCGCCATCAAGGCTCCGTCCATTGCTGCCAGACATGGCCCATATGTCAGTATTCGCGAAGGAAGGCCGCCGTCAAGGCTTCGTCCGTTCTGTCAGGAACTCGGCGAACTATTTTCTTCGCCGGGTTTTTTTTGTTCGGAGAGTCTGTTTTCGTCACAACCCGGCAAACAACACCGCTCTGCCGAGTTACGAATTAACGCCGAGTTCAGTTACGGATCAAACTCGGCAGACAGAAATTCGCCGAGTGCCCGACAGAATGCACTCGGCGAATAATTGGAACTCGGGACAAAACGCGATTCTAGTAGTGCATGCAAAGCGCACCAACAGAAAATCTGGATTTTACGTGGAATGTGAAGCTTCCAAAGTGCATTCGATACCGCCGGAGCGGAGGGGATCCCGTTGGCTGATCAAATGCATTTGCATGGGCCAGTAAAGTATGAGTCCACTGTGTTTTATACGCCGATCTGACTGAGAAGAAACCCTTCCTGTCCGGATGCGAGGCGATGAAATCATCAAAAGCATTAACGTTCATCGGAACCTGAAGTATTCTCATGACGTCCACCGGATTGAAGATTGAACGAACCAAGTCATCGTCCCATGTATTGGTGTTAGGGTCAATTAGTTCATCGACTGTAGATAGAATTGTGTGTCCCCTTGCTGAAATAACTTTTCTATCGGGACTCGAAGGGACCCAGGGGTCGTGCCAAATGTTGACATTTAATCCTGTGCCAATCCTCCATATATAACCCAGCTTGAAAGTTTCCAACCCTTCCATGATGCTCTGCCAAGTAAAAGATGCCCCATTTTTTAGAGTTGCATGTAGTAAACTACAATTAGGGAAATACTTTGCCTTCAAAACTCAGGCGCATAAAGATTCTGGATTTGTGATGAGCCTTCAACACTGTTTCGAAAGCATTGCCTAAGTTGAAAGAGTAAAGATCTTTGAATCCCATTCCCCCTTGGGCCTTGGGGTAGCACAATTTCCAGACTGTTTTTAGTAGTTAAATAAAGCGGCAGTATTCCTCAAAAAAGAAAAAGAAACCTGGTAGCACGGATCGGTTTCCTAATAACAAAAAAAGAAATATAGTATGGGTCGGTTTCCAAACATAGTACGGATCGGTAAGAGTAGACCCATATTAAGTCGCGTAGGATTTCAAATCGATCCATCGACTCGTACCTTACGTTATTCGTCGGGAGAAGGCCTTTATCGACGTACCCGCCGCCACCAAGTCTCGCCGTCTCTGCTCGCAGATCGCCGCTGATGGCATCTGGATCCACTTCTTCCGGCTCTGGGCGGGGCCCTTCCGGCGGCTCTGGTTCCCTTGGGAGGGGTCTGATCTCGTGCTTGCACAGCCGCAACTGCCGCGCCAACGACGCGCCTCTTCTGATGGCGTCCGGATCCACTTCTGTTCCCCTTCTTCGGAGGGGCCTCATCTCGTGCTTGCACAGCCGCAACTGTCGCGCCGACGACGCGCCTCTTCTCTCGGACGAGGACTTGCCCCAAGCCATCGACAAGCTCATCGCCGGCTTCTACGAGGAGGCGTGCAGCCGGCTGCCCTGCGACGACATGCCGGACCTCCTCCGCCTCCTCGCCGCCGATGTCGGCGGCTCCTGCCTCGGCCTCCTCGACCCCGTCTCCAACATCATCCTCAACACCCTCGCCCTTCTCCCCAAGGACGCCGCCCCCGTAGCAGCAGCTTCCACCTCCACCTCCACCTCTCCGCCCGCCACAAGAATGTCCATCCCCGATCTGGACGGCTTGCACATGGCCGTATCAAGGTCCTACCACGGCCTCCTCGCCTTCCTCATGGCGTATTTCGGGTGCCTCGAGAAGGAGCAGGCCATGCGCTACCTCTACCGGGCCGACGCCAACCTCCTCCTCGCCGTCATGCTCGTCCAACACGATCTCTACGCGGAGGAGGAAGCATTGGACCCTGAGTCCGATCGGACCCAAGCCGCCCTCGAGTGGGCGGCCGCCATGGCAGGCCACCCTTCGCCCACCACCTTGGCTCGCCTCATGTCGATCCGGCTCCAAGACGGCCACCTTGCCCTTCTGAAGAAGCTGTTTTCAGCCGATGCTCAAGGCACCCCTCTCACGGTCGAGGATGTCCGGGCAACCCACCGCATCCTACACTTGATGATGAACCCGGTTTGCACTGCCGGCATTATCCATACCAAACGAGGGCTGGTTGTCCATGTTCGTCACATGCTGGAGGCTGGTTGCTCCGAAACTACGACTTCCTCTACCACGGCGGACGCCAGGACCATCACCACCACCTTGGGCTGGGATGGAACCCCCCTCTCGTCGTTGCAGTCCGGAGTCCTGCCTGACAAGCTGCAAGATTGCCTGAGAATCGCAACAACAGATGGCCAGAAACACAATCTCAAGACACCATGTGACGGCGGCGACGCCTGCGAGTACCTGCAGTCTCTCAAGATGTACCTCCATGGCATAATTCACAACTTGTACATCAAGGCGCTCAAGTTGCTGCCCACACCATCTGGCTCGCTCATGCGCAGCATCCTCAAGGCCGGCCACTGCTACGGTTGCATGGACCCCGTCTCCAACATCATCGTCAACTCCATCTGGTACAACAGCTGTGGCTGCAGTTTGCCAGTTTCTGAAGCCAGGGACATGGCAGAGTACAATGACTTCCTGGACCCCCGATGTCTGCTCCGCTTACAGGTTCACTCCCTCAGGGGCCTTATGGAGCTCGCCGCATTCGCTGACCCCCGATTCTCGACGCCGGCTTGTGCTCTGGAGTTCCTCTGCAGCACAAAATGCGACATTGCTAACATGTTGCCATCATCGTCGACGGAGAGTTCTGAAAAGAACCCCTTCCACGAGTCTGCCAAGGCCGCTGGACACAATCGGCCCCTTGGGCTGGGTGAACTGCACCGGCAGCTGTTGTCGATGCCCGATACGCGAAGCGAGCTGCTCTCATTTATCACCGAGGCTCAAACTAGCGGTACCGTGCTGCGCGTCGATGACATGACGACCCGTATTTCGCTCATGTGGAACAGAAACCGATTGTCCGGGGCTCAAACCGTGCAAGCTCCTCAACTTTGTGCGGGGGCATTGAGGGCGGTGTCAAGTGAGAGAGAAGGGTATGAGGATCGGAGGAGCTTGTTCCGTTCAAAGATTGAAGAGTTGCTCAAGGAATACACGACCCAGCAGTTTTTGGTAAGTATTATTAAATTTGGTTTCCATCGATCATTAGCTAGCTGCTACGTATATTCCTTCCCTTTATACCTTCATCAATTTTGACCAACACTCTTGCTTGCTGTATGTAGGGATCAGAGTATAAACTTGATACTATCTTGGGTGTGGAGGAAAGAAACAAAGGCTACCGCCCCATCGCCGATATTCACTACAATGTGAACTTCACGGCCACTTGTGATTTGCGGCTTCAGAGGATGCTTTTCTTCGCCCAATTCTCGTTATGCTCACGTAAGCCGGAGCCAGAATTCTGCTGCCCTCTACCCTATGCGAATGCGGGTAAGTTTTCTGCCGCCGATTAGTGGTAGATTTGAATTGGAATCGGCTTGTTAACGTGTGCTCTGTCCGTCTCTTACTGAATGTCGGGGTTTATTTTCTTGTTAATAGGCCGTTGCTACTATGGCGTGCATAGCGCGAGGAAGATCGTGTATCCGGATGACGCCAAGTACATCCCGGACGATATCACCTTCCGTGGAACCCGCAGCGCGGATGGCATGCTAGGGATGGACCTGGTCTACTTCAGCCCCGAGCTGGACGTGGAGATTGCTGAGAGTCTGAACATTTTGCACAGCGAAGAGGAGGAAGAGAAGAGGAAGAAGAGGAAGAGGAGGGGGATGTGTCGTGGTTAACGCGCATTCTGCGATCAGAAACTGGATGGCAGAAATCGCACCGTCGTCATGTTTGGTTTCCTTGAGCTAGCTGCTACTGTCATGTGTGTGGAATGGATGCCTTGATAATTTCTTTATTGCTTGGCCTTGTTAAATTTGTGTGTAAGTGAATCTAGGTCGCTCGCTGCTATGGTTGTGAAACCGGTGTCATGGAGCCTGCAACTTCTTCAGGTATATAGATGATGCACTGATCTCCAAATAGTGCCTTCTTCAGCTGGGCTCGGGCATGCTTGTATTGTTACCCCAACAGACTTGTTTTGTTTCTTGGCTCGCACTTGAATTCTTGTATAGATGTGATCGATGCATTTATAAAGCGGGATCGAAATCTATTTCAAGGGCTCCTCAACATTGAAATCAACAGGCTAAAATCGAGGGATGGATCAACTCTGATAACACGGTGTTTGAAATTGTCCGCGGCAAAGAGCTTCCAAAATAATATGACGACTAGTGCTAGGATGTGCTGGAAATGTGCTGTCTCCCTCCATGACCCTTCTTTTTTTAGTGTGGACTAGTGTTGTTCCAAAATATTATCGGAAAAGCTAGGTTTCGCCAAAATACCTTCTAATCTTCTAGTCTAAATAACACTATCCACTAAGCAGTGCTACTTTGGAGCCAAAAGTTAGATCGTAATGATATTTTGGCAAACCTAGTCTTTAAGTACTCCCTTCGTAAACTAATATAAGAGTATTTAGATCAACTCTCTTATAGGACTATTAATTTACAGAGGGAGTACTACGTATTTTAGAACGAGTGGTTCTCACTAGTGGCACCGCGGCAATTACTAGTTTCATTATACTGCTAGCTAGCCATGGGTGACTCGTTAAATGCATAGTCAGATCAAGACAAGTCAAGTGCACAATCGTGGAATTGGTGCATGTCCGTATTCCACATCATCAATGCATGACGAAGACAATACTGGTTACATTCAATTTACATACGGCAGCTAGTAATTACTCCCTTATATAAGGCTGCTTATTCCATGGCGACCGTTTTTTGAAAATTCAAAATCTGCATTTTTATGTTTCAAAAAATTCTAAAACAAATTCCTATGCGTACATAACGGTGAGGTCTACCGGTGTGTAAATTGTCAGTGCAAAATTCGTATTATGTTAGGCTACAAAAAAATGACCAATCTAACAAAAAAAATTATATCTTTGGAAGTGTTCACTGTTCAATGAGCCAGATCTACATATTTGCCTATTTTTTTGCCAGCATAAAATATAATGAATTTTGCACTGACAATTTTCACGGTGGTACGTCTCGACATTATCTAGACCTAAGAATTTTCTCCGAATTTGTTGAAACATAAAAATGCAGATTTTGAATTCTCAAAAACCTAGCACCCAAAATGCCGTACTCTGCTTATTGCCCTTTTTTTTTAAATTTAAGCTTTAACTTTAAATTTCTCTTGGACTATTATTTTTGCGATTTTTGTATTTCCCGAACGTTCGCATCTTAGCTTAAGATCCGAACGACCTGGATACCATCTATCCCGCATCGGACGGCCCGAGCACATCCCGTGATAGTTTCCTCTTCGCGGACGAGGAGCGCGTTTCGCGCGAGCGTAGCCATGGGTGATTCTTTCGCTGGCAAGTGGTCCCCACTCCTCCCTGCCGTTTTCTCCCCCCAATCGCCGGTTGCTTCGCCGATTCCATCGCCTTGATTCCGCATTTACTCAGCGAGAGTGTGTCCGATTTCTTCGGCAACTGCTCCGCACTTCTCCCTCGTCTCATTCCCCTCTCCGCTTCCCCAACGCTGGCATAGAGGGAACCGCTGCTTCCCCGACGTTGCGAGGCGGGGACCTGGGGCGGTCGACGGCTGCTTCCACGGCGTATCGAGGCGGGGACTTACGGCCGTCCGTGACTTCTTCCACGGTGTATCGAGGCGGGGATCTGCGGCGGTTGACTCCCGTTCCCGCTGGTGAGTTCATCTAATCCCCAAATCCCCATTCCTTCTTCATTCGGTGAGCAGGTGGTGGTTTAATCCCCAAAATTTTGGCCCCGATTTGGTTGGCCGCTCGATGTGTTTTAGTTCGAGGCTGGGCATGGTGGAATCGTCCGTAGTTTAGCCATCTCATGGTTGGTTCGAGGCGTGGTTGCTGGAATAGACTGGCATTTCAATCCGGATTTCGTGATGGCTGATATTGTTGTAGTTTTAGGCACGCCGAATCTCAGTATCGATTTGATATGTGGCCGTTGATTTTTGTGTGTGTAAATGAACTCAATACCTAGACCATTTCGTGATGTGTGTTGAAATTTGAGTAGGCTTGTATTGTAGTTACTTTTGATACAAAATGCATGCTATGAGAATGCATGTTGTATGACATTGTTGTCTAGATGTTAATTACCAGGCTTGGATGACTGTACTTATCTTGCATAGTAGTTGATAATTACCAGGCTTGATTGTTTGAACTTATCACTGTTTTTTGCAAGTGGTTCAAGCAGTTTCAAGTTGAATTTACCAGTGTATACCCCCTCCCATTTGTGTGTTTCGTATGCATTTGTGTGACGATGTATTTCTCATTGTTCTAGTGTAATTTTATACTACAACAATAATCTATGGGTAATCCAGTTCTACCAGGAATCATTTATTGAAATTACCACTATTTTTTGCTATATGTTACCATGACATTGCCTGCTAGGTGACAAATCTTCAGATTCAGCCTAATGCTTAATGCTTTTTTACTATGCCTTTTTTGCCATGGCTTGTTGCTTCAAACTACCATTTTATTTGTTATTTGTTATCATGCAATCCTTATCATGTTTTCAATTTACCTTTGGTAGTAATAACAATAGTTATTGTCGATTGATAAACTTATCATGGCTGATAAGTTCTGATTACCATACTCATGCATACAAGTTACCACTGTATTTTTGGCTGCTCTTTGTCTGAATTCACCTTTTCTCAACTCTTTTATTACCGGTGCTTATTTGTTTTGTTTCTTTGTACTTGGCAGGTACACGATGCCAGTGAAGCGCAAAGGAGTTGGTGATGGCTCTGGTGGAGTTCCTCCGAAGAAGGCGAATCGCCCTCCACCTCGCAACAGGGCTTCCCCTAATTCAATTTTGGCTGCCTGCAAAGATTTGTCTGATGGTAGGAAAGGTGCTATCGATGCAATGGACTTCAAAAGCCTTCGAGAGATCAAGTGCGACCACCTGTTCAATTTTCTTAGTGAATGGCTTGCCGGGTTGTATGATCCAGAATCTCGTGAAGTGGTTGTTCCAGGGCGTGGCAGAATCCCTATCAATGAAGAGTCTGTTCATCATGTTATGGGTGTGTCCCGTGGTGGGGACGATGTCCCTTACAATCTCCCTACAGAAGCTGATATTCAGTTAGGGATTGAGATGTTTGGTGAGCTTGGACATACGCCGAAGACAACCGAAGTCCTTGAACTTTTATTAAGTTCTGTTAATCATGATGAGAAGTTCAAGCGGATGTGGCTTATGCTTGCCGGCAATACTGTCGTTGCGCCTACTACATCAAACAAGATCAGTCCTAGGTGGTATGGAGTGTTGGTAAGTATTTCATATAATTGCTCATTTTGTATGGTGGTAACCTTATTTTATTGTTGCTGATAACTTGCTTCTTGCTTATATGGTAACTGCAATGCTTTATGTCATTTTTTTGTTTTGTTTTTTGTTTGTTCATTTTCTTCCTTATTTTTTCAGCAAAACATTGATAGAGTTAAAAATCTGAACTGGTCCAAGTTATCGCTGATGAGCTCCACAAGGCACTGTCAAAGGGAAGGCCTACTAAGGGGTGTCTACTATTCTACAATGTAATTGCAGCTGCTTATTATGTTTTTTTTTTTGCTTTTTTTATTGTGTATTCTGACGACAATTCACATATTTTGTAGGAGATATGCCCTAGAGGCAATAATAAATGTTATTGATTATCTCCCTGTTCATAATTAGGTTTATGTTCCATGCTATAACTGCTATGGTTCTCGAGTCTACAATAACCACGAGGCTCGGAGGAAGACTCATATGCACGTGTGGAATAATAAACGGTAAAATGTATTCCTAGTCTGGCCTCTAAGACTGGCTTAAGTATTGCATGATGATCCTGTTTTCCTGATCATGGGCATGGCTATGCCGGCAATTTTGAGGGCGCAATGTTGGTAGAACACTTGTGTTGAATCGACCCGAATTGATGTTATGCTATGAGATACATTCGTCATAAGTTAATGGTTTATAACACAGAGATGGTTAACGTTTGCATAATTCCTTAGACCATGAGAGTATCGAGTTTCTTCATGCTTGCTTCATGAACTTTGGGGTTTGTTAAACGTCATCCGTAAATGGGTGGCTATTACGGCGGCTTACGGGTTCATGGAAAAGTATGTCAAGTAATTTGATAACTCAAGATTGGGATTTGCTCCTCCGACGATGGAGAGATATCTCTGGGCCCTCTCGGTGTTACGGTATCCATCATCGTCTGGCCAGACACTTTGTGATTTGATCACAGGGATACCGGAACACGGGAACGAGAAAAGAGAACAATACCGGCAACGAGGTAACTGGCATAGTGGACAAGTTGTTGATCCACGGGGATGCCAACATGTCTCACCTCGGGTAATTGTAACATATCGCGAAGCAACAGGAATAGCACACGGCAACTGGAGGTTCACTCGAATATTCATTCGTGTGGGTATAGGGGTCAATATGGGTGTCCACGGCTCCGATGTTGATCATTGATCGGAAGGGGTTCCGGGTCATGTCTATACTTCACCGAACCTATAGGGTCACATGCTTAAGGGTCATCTATCTGCTGAATACTAGACGGGGAGTCTGAGAGAAAATCACCGAAAAAGTTTCGGACGAAACGGAAACGTTCCGGAGAGGATATCGGAATAGTTCCGGTGAAACTGAAAAGTTGTTTCAGGGTATTCCATAAAGTCAAATTGGTTTCGGTACATGCCTGGAAATTATTGGAAGGTACCAGAATTGTTCCGGTAACTTCCGAGATTTTTCAGAGACAAAAACCAGAAATGTTCCGGACTGCCGGAACCGCTTTAGTTGCTTTTCACAGATGAAAATCACTAAACCGAAAAGTTGTTTCGGAGTACACCATAAAGTCAAAATGGTTTCGGCACATGCCTGATAATTCTTGGAGGGTGCCAGAATCGTTCTGGAAACTTTCTGGAATTTTCCGGGATGAAAACCGGAAATGTTCCGGAGCTGTCGGAACCGCTTCAGATGCTTTTCGCAGATGAAAATCACTAAACCGGAATTGTTTCGGATCGCGTTGAAAATTATTTTAGTGGGTACTGGAAATGTTCTAAGCCCACATGAATATTTTCAGTTCGAACGGACGCTGAAATATGTCGTCGTGAATAGTGAAAGTGCTTTTTGGATTACTTTTTGGAAAGCCACCTTTTTTGGCTTTTGCTCCAAAATATCTTGGAGATGACATGGATGGATGTGGCTGAAATTTCAGCCCCTCCACCCCTCCTTCTCCTATAAATAGAGGTGGAGGGGGCAGCCCAAATCTCATCCCTTCTCACATACAAGTGCCATGACATTTCTGGCTTCTCTCTCCCTCCCAGCGAAATAGTTTCGTAGAGCCGAAAGGCTGTCTGGGTTCCGGTGGGAACTAGTTCTGGACGGCGAAGCCCTGCCGGATAGATGATACCGTATGTGTGCAACTCTGTAGAGAGATCGTAGTTTCGGTCTTAGTTCGAGAGTGCCTCCCGAAGGGCTGTCCGAGTGACTGTCCGAGTTTCGATGGTCCTCCCGAAGGGCTGTCCGAGTGACTGTCCGAGTTTCAATGGTCCTCCCGAAGGGCTGTCCGTGACACCGTCCGAGGGACTGTCCGACCGCCTCCCGGAGGGCTGTCCGGGGGCGGATGAGAGTATACATCCTCGCGGTTGGGAGGTTGTAAATCCTAGCTGCGGGGATCTGCACCGCCGATCGTCATCGACTCTACTTCCGCTGCGCTACGAGTCGGTAACGAAAAGATCAAACCTTGTATGCAGTCTCCATAGTGGTCCTGGGCTGGTGCGTAGGTCGGAAAATTTTTGTTTTCTGCTGCGTTACCCTACAGTGGCATCATGAGCCGTGCTATGCGTAGATGCAGGTTGCGATCTAGAATACATGAGATGTATGGGTGTTGCACAATATAATTAGGTAGTAGATGAGTTCTATTGCTGAAAATTATTTGTGCGGGTAGCAGATGAAATTTGTTACCCGATGTTCTTGTTGCTTCCCTGGAATTTGCATATTTCTGATCTTGATAACGGTATGGTGGAGTTTCAAAGTTCTGGCAATCCGCGATCCTGATTGATCAACGAAGTGCTAACAGTTCTTTGAATTCCACCGTAGTTAAAAAGAAAGATGAAATTTCGCAGACGAAAGGGCAATGCAGATATGATCTGCACGGGGGTCATGCGTATGACGAAGTTTAGTATGGGGCTCGAGATTTAATTATCTCGTGTTTCATACACCCCGCGATGTTAATCTAGCGACTTGAATTATCATACTTGATGATAAAACGTTGGTAGCTGCGGTTTGTTCGAAACCTTAGAAGCCACGTAAAATGAAAATTTGCATAAACCGATTAGAGGCGTCTAACTTGGTTTTGCAGGATGGTTTGCATGTGCATATGATGTGGTATAGCAGTGCTCATATTAATTTGATTATGTATGGGATGACTATATGATGTAAATTAATTAACATGACCTGCGTGTCATGATTCGGCATGATGGCTGGAGCCATATGATTGTCACTTTAATGACCTGCGTGTCAACCTTAAGTAATGCACTTATTTTATTAGCTATAGAGATAGCAATATTATCTGGTGCATCGACAAGGTGGTGGCAAACTTCGCGAAGGTGAACACCGACGCGAATGCCGAAGACGAAGAAATACAAGACTTCTCCGTCAGAAAGGGCTATACCATATCATGCTATTATGAATTGCCTGAGATGTTTATCCCTTGTGATGCACCCTTCTTGATTGCGCGGTAGTCGCTTTTTATTAGGGTGATCTCTCACAAAAAAATATCAAGTAGTTAGTGTTCTCCCAAGTGTAGCACCGTCACGGCACCTAACTTCTCGGAGTACGCCATGTACACATGAGTACAAACGATTAGGGAAGTGTGAGGCGGGTGAGGTCAGACCTCGCAGCGAGATCACTTGGTTGTCTTGACGTTCAGGCAGGACAGTCCTGAGCTCGGAACACACGCATCGAAAGATGAACAAGAATCGCATAGAGATGTGATTGGCAAGTTGGCCGACCGATTGAAATTCGCGTCATCAGTGATGAACCCGTCAATGGCGTTGAATTGAAATTTGGATCTTGAATCACTCACAATCAATTATGAGAGATATTGATTTGAGTGGGAGCGCACTTTAGAATTAATTCTTTTAATTCTTAGTGCAATTAATTATGAACCTTGTCTAAGTGAAATTTGCAAAATAGTTATAGAATAATGGCTCGCGTTTCCACCTTCCCTATTAAAATTGAATAAGCTGTTAAATATCTGGTTAAAACTTTACGGTTGGTAACGTAATGTGAGGATTGTCCTCAAGAGTGCCGAGAAGGATTTTGTCCTATCGCATGCTTTTAGTATTCTCCCGCTAATGCTATGGATAATGTGACTCTCGTCCTTCGATCCAAAAGCAAGAATTCCGTTACGGTCAAGTGCAATATGTTTGCTTCCATGAGACCCGGACTTCAAAAGTTTGGGATAGCTATGTGATATTCATGGAACTGAAAATCATTTTTCAGACACAAACAAAGGCTAAAAGATATGGGATATCCAAAGCAATGTTTGTTTTGCAAACTATTAGTAAAAGGTGTTTACTATGCATTTGACTAATGACAGAGGGATCCAGTAGAACGCCTGTCATATGATGAAGGTGAATAAAACAACCACTTAAAGGAAATGTCCAAAGGGTGTTAGTGTGACTTACACGCCTAGGAAGTCCGGGGCTAACGCCACTCTTAAGTTGGATGCTTCTTCTGAGAGTAGGAGAAATACTAAAAGTTAAACTGTTAGAAGTATAAAGGCAAAAAGAGAGAAGACTGGAATATCCAGCTCATGTATGAATGTCATACAAGTTATTAATGTATAGATGGCTGGTCAAAGAAATGGTTCTTGGGAATTATGATTAAACATGTTAATCACTGATTCTTGGGTATTGCGAGTTTATCACAGAGATACCCGCTCGATTGCACTCTGTTGCGACTCGATGCAAGAACTACTATGGCCTGAAAAACTAAGCCAGGAATGAGGTTTAAATACATGTTGGGAACTTAGTCAAAGTTACTATACCTTCCATCGGTGTATTACCTATGTATTTATTTTCATAATTCATTATAGAGTTTTATACACTCTAGCCCATTGCATAAGGTATCTTGCAAGAGTGTTGTTCATAAGAGAACTTTTGATGTTCGGTGTTATGAATAACATAAGGGCCATACTTTCATTATGAATGAGATGTATGTTATGAATATTGATAATAATACTTTACCTCTGTATTTACTTTCATAAATCATTTTAGAGTTTTATACACTCTAGCCCATTTGCATAATGTTTGTTGCAAGAGTGTTGTTCATGAAAGAACAATTGTTGTTCGGAATCATGAATAACATAAGGGCCATGCTTCCATAGTGGATGGAACGTATGTTATGAATATTGATGGTAATATAATACATCCATAACACTGACGCTAAATGTCGCAAGACTAAAAGAATACCACACAAGTGTGGCACTGCAGTTAGTCACATTGGAGAAACCCGCATGGAAAATTCCATTATGATGGATTTTGAAGTCGTTTGATTTTAAATCATCTGACACTTGCAACTTTCCTCTGAAAAGTGAAGTGACTGAAATACCGTTCACAGGCCATAAGGAACGAGCAACGAACCTATTGGTGATCATACATTTTGATGTATGTAGTCCGATAAATGTTGCTGCTAGCAGTGGATTTTATCTATCTTCAGAAAAGACTCAAGTAGATATATGGATATTTGCTTGATGAGACGTAAGTCTGGATCTTTTGAAATCATTCAAAAGGTTTTCAAAATGAAAAGGAAAATATTGTAACAAGAAAATTATGTTTCTACAATTCGATTGCAGAAAGGAATATTTGAGTTACAAGTTTAGCGAATGTCTGATGAGTTGTGAAAGGGGTTTCATAACTTGCACCTCCCGGAACACCACTGCAAGTGGAAAGTCCGTGAAGATGTAATCGAATCATTTATGACATGGTAAGATCATAAATGACATAAAGAGATTTGCCATTATCCCTTTTAAAGAGTGATGCTTTAGAGACTGCGGCTTTTACACTGAAAAGAGATCCATCAGGTCTGTTGAAATGACGCCATGGTATGGTACGCCCAACCATGTTATATCTTTTCTTAACATTTGGAATATGGGCTTGTGTAAAAGGTTACAAACCTATTCCAAATCAGACAAGTGCTATTTTGTAGGTTATCCCAAGTCATTGGGTATTTCCCCACCACAATACCGAGGCAAATAGGTTTGCCACAAAGAACGGTATGCTTTTTGAAGAAAATGGTTCTTTCAAAAAGGTGAGTGGGAGAACAGTGCAACTCGACGAGATAAACAATATCTTCGTCATCAGATCAAAGGAAAGAGACCTTGGAAGTAATTCCGGAGTTTCCTACTGCGACTGATACGGAAGTCTCTACAATAATATGTATGGACTTCGGTCGAACTTACAGCTGAACCACGTAGGCAAAGCTCGTGTAAACCTATCAGGTGCGCAAACGAGATATTGTTGTTAGACAACAGTATACCTACAATACACAAGGAAGCGTTGATGGGCCCTGACTCCGGAATTGGCTAAATGCCAATACAATCCGAGATAGTTTCCATATAAGTGATTCAAGATTAAAATCTTGATACACCTTTCGGAAGACTTAGAGTCTAACGAATATTTATGGAACTAAAACTAATACGGAAAAAAATGTTTTATCCATAAAGCTCGACTTGTTGCAATAACAAGTTCAAGGAGTTGACTACGATGAGATTGTCTCATCGTAGCGATGCTTGAAGTCGGTTCGGGTTGAACTAGCAATTAATACATATTTCAATCATGAGATATGAAACATGGATGAGAAAAGGATTTCCATCTGATGGAAATAAAACCTAGGACTTGTATGTGATACAGTCCAAAGTAATTTGTCGATCCAGAGGATGCTAGTAAGTATGCAAACTTCAGAGTTCCAGCAATGGACAGAAGAGAGCAAAGTGGAGTTGGAATCTTCGTTTTTGATGGAATGGTCAAAAGGGTTTGACTTCATCAAATGGGTATCGAAGATGCTTGTGATTCAAGAAAGTAAGTGGGAGCATGATAATATTTCTAAAAACCTTGTGTACTTGACACATTGTTAATTGGAAATAAATTTCTTGACACGAATTAGGACTTCATTTGAAAATAGTTTTTCGATGAAGTGCTTAGGGTAAATAGCCTCAATATTAGGCATGATGATCTATGGAGATAGATTTACCTAATAGGGCTAAGCTATGAATACATATTGACAAGATGCTAAAACTTTTTAGCATTTAAAAACGCCAAGGAGTGATTCTTGTCGAAGTCACATGGAAAGAGTTTTGCAAGACTCGGTGTCTCAAAACACTGATGAGCAAAATACATGATGGAGATTCCACACACTCTTGTGTTTGGATTAATCATGTATTCCATGGTATGTAAATCAACCAGATATGTCCAATACTCCAAAGTTGTTGCGAGTATAGATACCAAAGTGATCAAAGTACTGATCATAGGACAACAGTGAAAGATGTCATTAAAGTACTAGAGTAGTAGTGATGACATGTTTTCTCGCAAGCAGAGATTATGAAGTGCTCGTTGTAAGTAATTACATCGATACAGTCTTCATCAATGCTCCATGCGATTTTCGATTTAAGTTAAGGGTTTTGTGTAATACACAATATGGTGGCACGGTAGTTGGAAATTGTTCCAAACAAGATACTGTGGCGAATTCTATAACAAAGGCTAAGTATGTTGACGCTTAAGAAGCGACAAAGAAGTTGTTGAATCATATAGTTCATTCATGAACTTAGTATGGTTCCAAGATGGCTTTGGTCTATGGGACACTATTGCAGATAGTTGCTCCATAGCTCAGTCTGAGGAATCAGGTTTCGACCAATGATTCACACATATGCAAAGCCAAGTCCACACAAAATATGAATTTTGTGAAAGCGTGAAGACGCGAGGATATGCAAAGTTACACACGGAGCTGAAGTCGTCAGATCCGTTGGACATCAGGCTATACCACATGCGAAGCATATTTTACACCAGTATGCCATAGGTGTAAAGTGCATTAGCATTGACTAGATTATTGACTCTAGTGCAAGTGGGAGTCTGTAGGAGATATGCCCTAGAGGCAATAATAAATGTTATTGATTATCTCCCTGTTCATAATTAGGTTTATGTTCCATGCTATAACTGCTATGGTTCTCGAGTCTACAATAACCACGAGGCTCGGAGGAAGACTCATATGCACGTGTGGAATAATAAACGGTAAAATGTATTCCTAGTCTGGCCTCTAAGACTGGCTTAAGTATTGCATGATGATCCTGTTTTCCTGATCATGGGCATGGCTATGCCGGCAATTTTGAGGGCGCAATGTTGGTAGAACACTTGTGTTGAATCGACCCGAATTGATGTTATGCTATGAGATACATTCGTCATAAGTTAATGGTTTATAACACAGAGATGGTTAACGTTTGCATAATTCCTTAGACCATGAGAGTATCGAGTTTCTTCATGCTTGCTTCATGAACTTTGGGGTTTGTTAAACGTCATCCGTAAATGGGTGGCTATTACGGCGGCTTACGGGTTCATGGAAAAGTATGTCAAGTAATTTGATAGCTCAAGATTGGGATTTGCTCCTCCGACGATGGAGAGATATCTCTGGGCCCTCTCGGTGTTACGGTATCCATCATCGTCTGGCCAGACACTTTGTGATTTGATCACAGGGATGCCGGAACACGGGAACGAGAAAAGAGAACAATACCGGCAACGAGGTAACTGGCATAGTGGACAAGTTGTTGATCCACGGGGATGCCAACATGTCTCACCTCGGGTAATTGTAACATATCGCGAAGCAACAGGAATAGCACACAGCAACTGGAGGTTCACTCGAATATTCATTCGTGTGGGTATAGGGGTCAATATGGGTGTCCACGGCTCCGATGTTGATCATTGATCGGAAGGGGTTCCGGGTCATGTCTATACTTCACCGAACCTATAGGGTCACACGCTTAAGGGTCATCTATCTGCTGAATACTAGACGGGGAGTCTGAGAGAAAATCACCGAAAAAGTTTCGGACGAAACGGAAACGTTCCGGAGAGGATATCGGAATAGTTCCGGTGAAACTGAAAAGTTGTTTCAGGGTATTCCATAAAGTCAAATTGGTTTCGGTACATGCCTGGAAATTATTGGAAGGTACCAGAATTGTTCTGGTAACTTCCGAGATTTTTCAAAGACAAAAACCAGAAATGTTCCGGACTGCCGGAACCGCTTTAGTTGCTTTTCACAGATGAAAATCACTAAACCGAAAAGTTGTTTCGGAGTACACCATAAAGTCAAAATGGTTTCGGCACATGCCTGATAATTCTTGGAGGGTGCCAGAATCGTTCTGGAAACTTTCTGGAATTTTTCGGGATGAAAACCGGAAATGTTCCGGAGCTGCCGGAACCGCTTCAGATGCTTTTCGCAGATGAAAATCACTAAACCGGAATTGTTTCGGATCACGTTGAAAATTATTTTAGTGGGTACTGGAAATGTTCTAAGCCCACATGAATATTTTCAGTTCGAACGGACGCTGAAATATGTCGTCGTGAATAGTGAAAGTGCTTTTTGGATTACTTTTTGGAAAGCCACCTTTTTGGGCTTTTGCTCCAAAATATCTTGGAGATGACATGGATGGATGTGGCTGAAATTTCAGCCCCTCCACCCCTCCTTCTCCTATAAATAGAGGTGGAGGGGGCAGCCCAAATCTCATCCCTTCTCACATACAAGTGCCATGACATTTCTGGCTTCTCTCTCCCTCCCAGCGAAATAGTTTCGTAGAGCCGAAAGGCTGTCTGGGTTCCGGTGGGAACTAGTTCTGGACGGCGAAGCCCTGCCGGATAGATGATACCGTATGTGTGCAACTCTGTAGAGAGATCGTAGTTTCGGTCTTAGTTCGAGAGTGCCTCCCGAAGGGCTGTCCGAGTGACTGTCCGAGTTTCGATGGTCCTCCCGAAGGGCTGTCCGAGTGACTGTCCGAGTTTCAATGGTCCTCCCGAAGGGCTGTCCGTGACACCGTCCGAGGGACTGTCCGACCGCCTCCCGGAGGGCTGTCCGGGGGCGGATGAGGGTATACATCCTTGCGGTTGGGAGGTTGTAAATCCTAGCTGCGGGGATCTGCACCGCCGATCGTCATCGACTCTACTTCCGCTGCGCTACGAGTCAGTAACGAAAAGATCAAACCTTGTATGCAGTCTCCATAGTGGTCCTGGGCTGGTGCGTAGGTCGGAAAATTTTTGTTTTCTGCTGCGTTACCCTACATATTTTACCAGCTGTTGTACATTGATGCCATTGATCTTACTGGTACTGGTATCACATTGCCCGATGGTCCTTTTCCTATTAATGTTTGGACGAAAGATAAGATATCTGAAGTGCTTAGTAGGGATGTCCAAGCGGATGGAATTTCTTATGGGAAACTACCGGTAACTTGTTTCATTTCTTCTTATCAGTTAGTGCACTTACTGCAGATGCATTTGTTTGTTATTCTTTTGAAAGATCGTGGATGTCGCCTAGAGGGGGGGGGGTGAATAGGCGCTTTAAAATAATTACGGTTTAGGCTAGAACAAATGCGGAATAAAACTAGCGTTTAATTTGTCAAGCACAAAACCTAAATCGACTAGGCTCACCTATGTGCACCAACAACTTATGCTAAGCAAGATAAACAACTAAGTGATAGCAAGATATATAACTAGAAACAATATGGCTATCACAAAGTAAAGTGCATAAGTAAAGGGCTCGGGTAAGAGATAACCGAGGCACGCGGAGACGACGATGTATCCCGAAGTTCACACCCTTGCGGATGCTAATCTCCGTTTGGAGCGGTGTGGAGGCACAATGCTCCCCAACAATGCCACTAGGGCCACCGTATTCTCCTCACGCCCTCGCACAATGCAAGGTGCCGTGATTCCACTAAGGGACCCTTGAGGGCGGTCACCGAACCCGTACAAATGGCAACCCTTGAGGGCGGTCACCGAACCCGTACACTTTGGCAACCCTTGGGGGCGGTCACCGGTACCCGTCAAATTGCTCGGGGCGATCTCCACAACCTAATTGGAGACCCCGACGCTTGCCCGGAGCATTACACCACAATGATTGAGCTCCGAGGCACCACCAAGCCACCAAGCCGTCTAGGTCGCCAAGGCACCCAAGAGGAACAAGCTCTAGGGTGCCCAAACACCCAAGAGTAATAAGCTTCTCAACTACTAACTTCCACGTATCACCGTGGAGAACTCAAACCGATGCAACTAATGCAATGGCAAGAACACACCAAGTGCTCAAGTCCCTCTCTCTCAAATCCCACCAAAGCAACAAAAGCTATGGAGGAAAGTGAGAGGAAGAACAAGGAGAACACCAAGAACTCCAAGATCTAAATCCACAATGTTTCCCACACATAGAGGAGAAAGTGATTGGTGGAAAGATGGATCTAGATCTCCTCTCTCTATTCCCTCAAGAAGGAGCAAGAATCATTGGAGGGATGGAGAGATAGCAAAGCTCTAAGAGGTCAACAATGGAGGAGAGAGAGCTGCAAGGGGATAAAGAGCCGTTGGGGGCAAGGGGGAAGAAGATCCCCTTTTAAAGGAGCCCCCAAATCCAACCGTTACCTGTCTCAGCCCGCACAGAGCGGTACTACCGCTCCCTCAGAGCGGTACTACCGCTCGGGCGGTAGTAAATCAAAAAAACAGCAGGCGAGAACACGGAACTGGAGCGGTAGTGCCGCACTTAGCGGTACTACCGTTCCAACCAAGCGATACTACCGCTAAAGTGAAAAGAGCAACAGAAGCTTGCACACTCTACGAAAAAAACAAGCGGTAGTGGAGGGCGGAAGTACCGCACCAAGCGGTACTACCTCCCAGAAGAGCGGTACTACCGCCCTGAGCGGTACTACCGCACTACTGCCGCACTACTACCGTTTAACAGAAAATGATACCAGAAGAAATACCCGCAAGCGGAACTTGCAGCGGTAGTAGAAACCGGAAGTACCGCCCAAGCGGTACTACCGTGCCACTACCGCACACAGCGGTACTACCGCTCTACTATCGCACTACTTCCGCTTAACAGAAAATGATACCAGAAGAAATACCCACAAGCGGTACTCGCTGCGGTAGACCACAGCGGTACTACCGTGGTACCGAGCGGTACTACCGCTTGGGTGCTGCAAAAGTGCCCAAGCAGAACAGACAGATACAGGAAAACCAGAACTGCCACAACTTCTACATATGAGCTCCGAATTGAGCAAACTCAAGCTTGTTGGATAGAAGACAACGAGTACTATCCAAACAGCGACTGGTTATAATAAGAAGTGGCAGGGGAGATATGCCTAACATATAGAGATGATAAACCTCTATGAATGAAGAACCGGCATAAACTCCAACATCGAAAACATCATAGAAGATGCATATATGAACTCCGTTTTCGATGAACTCGAGCTTGTCATGAAGATGACCAAAAGCTCAAAGACTCACAAAGAGAAACACCAAACACGAACCAAGAAAGATGATGCAAGGATGCAATGGTTTGAGCTCTCTACGAATGATACGATAAAGCTACTCACTTGAGAGCCCCCCTTGATAGTACGGCTATCGATCCTACAACCCGGTCTCCCAACTACCACTATGAGACCGGTAAAATAGAAAACCTATCAAGGGCAAACCTTTGCCTTGCGCATAGTTCACTTGAGCTAGATGATGACGATCTTGACCTCCTCAAGTTGGACCACCTTTCTTGATTGCGTCGGCTCGATGAAGACTAGTAGATTGCTCCCCCATACTCCACTATGGGTGAGCCACTCTTCGGCACATCTTCACAAGTCCATTGTCACCACAATGGACGGCAAGCTTCAAGCATGTGATCTCTTCGTGATGCTCCACTTGAACTTGCACACCGCAATCTTGATGACGATCACCACTTGATGTCATCCTCCATGGGTTGTATGAAATCTTCCTTTTGATGCACGCCCATGGAAACAAACCTAACCCCATAAAGAACTCTTGCATAGAACATGGGTTAGTACACAAAGCGTAATGGACAATGCTTACCATACCGTGAGATCACTTGATCCCACTCGGTACATCTTCTACGCTTTGTGTGTTGATCAACTTGAATCACTCTTCATATTTAGTCTTGATCAACCTTGAATCTTCTATGGACAAACCCTTCAAATATAACTCAAGGCAACCATTAGTCCATAGGGATTGTCATCAATTACCAAAACCAAACATGGGGGAAGCGCATGTTCTTTCATCTTTTCCTTACTCATTTTTTTGTTCTCAATAATTCACAGTTGAAGCACCAGTTCGGCATCGATTTCTGCTTGTTTGGTGGTTTACAGGGTCTTGGGAAATTCATGCGTGTGCATGTCCCATCAAACTGAAGTGATGAGGTATGCTCTTTTTTATGTTCTGGTAATTGTTGTGTATTTACATGGTAACTTATGAATGTGGACACTGATAACTATTTTTTGTTTGTACACACCTGCAATTTTTTTACTGGTAACTACTATTCAAAATGCATTAAATGTTGTTGCAATTTTTGTACACACATAACCATAAATGTATTTTCAATACTTGATCCTGAATGTATTCTGGTAACTGTTGTTGAATTCCTTGACCATGAATTTTATCACTGCTGATAACTTGTGTTGTTCTTTGATGGTATCTTTTGTGTGCACTCACATGATAACCTCTGTATGCATATCCTGATTGTTTTAAGACATTAATTTGTGTGTTTTTGTGTAATTCATGATTTTTTTTCATCAGAAAAATCATATTTGGTAACTAATTGTTCTTCTTGTGTTCTTTTTTATTCTTACTAATGAGTAGAAACTGGCAAAGGCTTCTGAACTTGTGAGTCGGTTTTCGTCTGGCTTGGTTGGTCTGCTTGGCGATCTTGTGCAAGGGTTCATCTCCCTCGATGATGCACGCAGTTCACATGTATCTCGTCGTCTAGACACGGATCTTGGGACGATTTGTTCTGCTACCCGCAATATGGCAAAGCACCCTCATGCACGCCGTTCCCGTCAAACAGACAACCCTGGCAAGAATAAGATTGATGAGTCGGAAACTGACAATGAGATGCAGGGCAATGACGGCGATGACTCTGATGATGATGATGATTACGATGCTGGAGACTTTGAAGTATATTACCATGCTGAGAAAGGCCATATTGGTTCTTCTTCCCGCAGCGGGGCAGGGAATGTGGCTTCTGGCAGCAGGGCAGCAGACGTGGACGCGCCGCAGGGCAGCGGTGCAGCGGACGTGGACGCGCCGCACTCAGATGATGCAAATGCTAATGCACGTGAGAATGTAGCTAGAAATGTCGAAGGCACACCTGACCGTGCTGGTGATGAACATGTGATCGAGTCCCAGATCATGCTCACTACTGCTTCAAACACCGTTTCAAGCGGCTCAGGGGATGGCGTGCTTAGCCAGCGCGATATGACAGACACGCAGTTTGATTTGGCCACTGAATCTTCAGTGAAAAGATGAGGTGCTCGGCTTGTCAATACTTTGTCTTATCAGCGGAGGCGCAAGAAATTGAAGCTACTATCTCCACCCCGTCCAGCTTCGCCACCCGAGGCTGCCCAGTTATCAGAAAGGGACATACATCTTTCTATCATGAAATTGGTCGTGCAAGAGCTTGGGATACGTGTGGCTGAAAAGGGCACCGGTGAGGTCGTTCCACCCTCAACTCAGATTAAGCACCGGTGGTGGCGTGGGAGTGATCGCTGAAAGGCTTCTGAGGGAGTACTCCTCAACTAATTGCTCCCAATTTATGATTTGAAGTTAATAAGCCACCTTGAGAATCAAAAAAAGGGCTGGGTGTGAATTCCGTTTGCTCCTAGAAAAGGAAAAGAGGGAAAGGAGTAAATTATTGAGCCCAATAAGGAAACTTGGTAAGAAGGAAGGAACAAACGAGTTAAAAAGGAAAAGAATAATTTCTGAATGGGATAAATTCTTGAGCCCAAGATGGAAACAATTCTGCTCTTATTTGAGCGCAAGAAAGGGGGGGAAATCTGAGTTATAAGAGAAGGAATAAATTTTGTTCTTATATGTATACGCTAAGGAAGGAAAAAATGGTGACGTTTATATGCTGAACATTTTACAAGTCACCACCATTGACGATGATTCAAAGAGAAAAAGTGACAACACAGATGGCTCATTGGAGATGTGCGAGAGTTTGTTTCTACAATTGCAACGCACGAGCACATTTGCTAGTACACATTCATGCATCGTCATGTACAGTTTGAACCATATCACAAAAGGAAATGCAAAGCACATATCAGGACACAGTTTCTGATTGCAGAATGTGCATTGACAAGATACTTAGTAAAGGGAATAATAACCAGAGAATATAGATTATACTCAAATACCATATACATGTCAAATATTCAGCAGCGGCTGAACAGCTAATCAAAAACCGAATGAACATGTAAAGTAAAAGCCAGAAAAATACTTAAAACTAATCTGGATGGAGAACTGAACAAAATCTCTTATAAGTAGCTTTTTACATGAGAACAGAACACCTAGAAAAGCTTCTAGATAGACAAAGCGAGACAAGGTCCATGCTAAACAGATCCTGGGAAGAAATTGCTAGCCATAACATAAACTAATACCTATATATGGTTCAGCTAGGCACCATGCACAACAACATGAGAAGGTACAAAGAATTACGGCTGTGAAAATATTAATTAAGCACTGTGACCTCCAAAGATTACAGGAAGAAACCTCCTCAAAACTAGTAGTATACACACATTCATGCATCGCCATGTACAGGTTGAACCATATCACAAAAGGAAATGCAAAGCACATATCAGGACACAGTAGCAGCTTCATCCCGTTTCTGATCGCGGAATGTGCGTTAACCACGACACATCCCCCTCCTCTTCCTCTTCTTCCTCTTCTCTTCCTCCTCTTCGCTGTGCAAAATGTTCAGACTCTCAGCAATCTCCACGTCCAGCTCGGGATTGAAGTAGACCAGGTCCATCCCTAGCATGCCATCCGTGCTGAGGGTTCCATCGAAGGTGATATCGTCCGGGATGTACTTGGCGTCATCCGGATACACAATTTTCCTCGCGCTATGCACGCCATAGTAGCAACGGCCTATGAACAAGAACATAAACCCCGACATTCAGTAAGAAGAGACAGATCGAGCACACGTTAATAATAAGCCGATTCCAATTCAAATCCACCACTAATCGGCGGCAGAAAACTCACCCGCATTCGCATAGGGTAGAGGGCAGCAGAATTCTGGCTCCGGCTTACGCGAGGAGAACGAGAATTGAGCGTAGAAAAGCGTCCTCTGAAGCCGCAAATCACAAGTGGCCGTGAAGTTGGCATGGTAGTGAATATCGGCGACGGGGCGGTAGCCTTTGCTTCTTTCCTCCACACCCAAGATGGTATCAAGTTTATACTCTGATCCCTACATACACAGCAAGCAAGAGCGTTGGTCAAAATTAATCAAGGTATGTATAAAGGGAAGGAATACACGTAGCAGCTAGCTAATGATCGATGCATGGAAACCAAATTTAATTACCTACCAAAAACTGCTGGGTCGTGTATTCCTCGAGCAGCTCTTCAATCGTTGAACGGAAGCAGCTCCTCCGATCCTCATACTCTGATCTCTCGCTTGACACCGCCCTCAATGCCCCCGCACAAAGCTGAGGAGCTTGCACGGTTTGATGAGCTCCGGAAGATCGGTTTCTGTTCCACATGAGCGAAATACGGGTCGTCATGTCATGGACGCGCAGCACGGTACCGCCAGTTTGAGCCTCGGTGATGAACGAGAGCAGCTCGCTTCGCGTGTCGGGCATCGACAACAGCTGCCGGTGCAGTTTACCCAGCCCGAGGGGCCGAGCGTGTCCGGCGGCCTTGGCGGACTCATGGAAGGGGTTCTTGTCAGAACTCTCTGTGGACGATGATGGCAACATGTCGGCAATGTCGCACTTTGTGCTGCAGAGGAACTCCAGAGCACGAGCCGGCACCGAGAATCGGGGGTCGGCGAACGCAGCGAGCTCCATAAGGCCCCTGAGGGAGCGAACCTGTAAGCGGAGCAGGCATCGGGGGTCCAGGAAGTCATTGTACTCTGCCATGTCCCTGGCTTGAGAAGCTGGCAGACTGCAGCCACAGCTGTTGTACCAGATGGAGTTGACGATGATGTTGGAGACGGGGTCCATGCAGCCGTAGCAGTGGCCGGCCTTGAGGATGCTGCGCATGAGCGAGCCAGAGGGCGTGGGCAGCAGCTTGAGCGCCTTGATGTACAAGCTGTGAATTATACCATGGAGGTACATCCTAAGAGACTTGAGGTGATCGCAGGCGTCGCCGCCGTCACATGGTGTCTTGAGATTGTGTTTCTGGCCATCTGTTGTTGCGATTCTCAGGCAATCTTGCAGCTTGTCAGGCAGGACTCCGGACTGCAACGACGAGAGGGGGGTTCCATCCCAGCCCAAGGTGGTGGTGATGGTCCTGGCGTCCGCCGTGGTAGAGAAAGTCGTAGTTTCGGAGCACCTAGCCTCCAGCATGTGACGAACATGGACAACCAGCCCTCTTTTTGTATGGATAATGCTGGCATTACAAACCGGGCTCATCATCGTGTGTAGGATGCGGTGGGTTGCCCGGACATCCTCGACCGTGAGAGGGATACCTTGAGCATCAGCTGAAAATAGTAGTTTCTTCAGAAGGGCAAAGTGGCCGTCTTGGAGCCGGATCGACATGAGGCGAGCCAAGGTGGTGGGCGAAGGGTGGCCTGCCATGGCGGCCGCCCACTCGAGGGCGGCTTGGGTCCGATCGGACTCAGGGTCCAATGCTTCCTCCTCCGCGTAGAGATCGTGTTGGACGAGCATGACGGCGAGGAGGAGGTTGGCGTCGGCCCGGTAGAGGTAGCGCATGGCCTGCTCCTTCTCGAGGCACCCGAAATACGCCATGAGGAAGGCGAGGAGGCCGTGGTAGGACCTTGATACGGCCATGTGCAGGCCGTCCAGATCCAGATCGGGGATGGATATTCTTGTGGCGGGCGGAGAGGTGGAGGTGGAAGCTGCTGCTGCGGGGGCGGCGTCCGTGAGGAGAAGGGCGAGGGTGTTGAGGATGATGTTGGAGACGGGGTCGAGAAGGCCGAGGCAGGAGCCGCCGACATCGGCGGCGAGGAGGCGGAGGAGGTCCGGCATGTCGTCGCAGGGCAGCCGGCTGCACGCCTCCTCGTAGAAGCCGGCGATGAGCTTGTCGATGGCTTGGGGCAAGTCCTCGTCCGAGAGAAGAGGCGCGTCGTCGGCGCGACAGTTGCGGCTGTGCAAGCACGAGATGAGGCCCCTCCGAAGAAGGGGAACAGAAGTGGATCCGGACGCCATCAGCGGCTGGCGATCTGCGAGCAGAGACGGCGAGCGGAGCTGGCTCTTGGTGGCGGCGGGTACGTCGACGACGGCCTTCTCCCGACGAATAACGTAAGGTACGATCGAGTCGGGCAGTGGGTGGATCGATTAAAATCTTTTTTTTTTAGCATATGGATCGATTAAAATCTTTCCTACGGTACGGGACTTAATATGGATGGGGTCTACTCTTACCGATCCGTATTATGTTTGTTTTTTTGAGGGAAACCGATCCGTATTATGTTTGGAAACCGACCCATACTGCTTTTTTTTTGTTAGGAAACCGATCCGTATTACCAGGTTTTCTTTTAGTACGGTAGTAGATACTGTAGATGATAGGTCCTTGTCTATGTCCAGTAAAGTCCACGCGTGTGCTACTTGTCAAAAAAAACCTCTAAAAGGTTTATCCTCTATATATCCAACATAGAGCATGGCTATTTTTCTCTACTTTTTATTATTATATACTCCCTCCGTTCGAAAATACTTGTCGGAGAAATGAATAAAAATGAATGTCTCCAGAGCTAAAATACGTCTAGATACATTCATTTCTCCGAAAAGTATTTCCTGACGGAGGAAGTATGTATGTATGCAAAATTCAAAATCTTGATGTGTGTTGTCAGCACGAAGAATCTCTGCTAGGTCGCATGACAAAAAGAAGACGCGGAGCTCGCTGCCATAATCCCCGCACCGCACCGCCGCCCAAGAGCTCGGCGGCCCAACCACGCGGTCGCGCCGGCGCCGACGGCCCACAAGGCATGAACATTGTCCAGCCAGGTCCGCCTCGCCGACTTCGACAAGCTCACCATCCTAGGACGCGGGAACGACACCATCTATAAAGTCTGCCACCGAGAGAATTGCGTGCTCCACGCGCTCAAGGTGCAGCACTACGGCGACCCCGCATCGGCCGTCGAGGCCGATGTCCTCAGCCGCACCAAAAATCCTGAACTCACTGGAATTCTATATACTGCTCATCGTCACTAATTTATCTATCTCAACATGCAAACCGGTCATCTCACTACACAACTAAGAATATGATAAGACCCAACTCAACATGTAATTATGCACGGGAAAATGCCCACTACAACATTCAATCATGCATGTGAAAATATTTTTCATTTAATTATTTTACTTACATTCAGACTCATTGCATATTGTTACATTCAACACATATTGTTACAACTATACATAATCAATTTGTATTTTTTTAATTTTGGTTCTCTTGTTAGCAAGCCAGCTTTTCTTCAATCAATTCCTGCAGCAATGCGCATGATATTCTCTAATTTAACTTACTAACTAGAGTTATGGGTGTACTTGTTCATAATTATGTTTGGAAACCGACCCATACTACTACTACTCTCTCTCTCTCTCTCTCTCTTTTTGGTTAGGAAACCGATCCGTATTACCAGGTTTTCTTTTAGTAGTTGAACATATAAACCCTCCTCCTAGAGTACCCGCTATCCATCCTGGGGCATTCGCGTCGAGCGGAGCATGTTGTTCGCACGATCTGGTACCCGCTGTACTTTTTACGTTGCTGTCAAAATTCCAGCCGTTAGTTTCTCTACACGTCATGCTTTCATTCTTGAGTGGATGACGGGCGGGCCTCCCTTGCCCATGGGCCCAGCTATGTAGCGTGTCTTGCCTGTGTCTTCGGTGAGAAAAGGGGTGGACTGGTGGGTCGCACCGCACGACGAGATAAAGAGGATAATTGGTTTGATGCCAACATTTGGCATTGCCAATACTTGGCAAACCAACAATTGACAATATCAAAAGTTGCCAAAAATTGGCAACTTCTTGGGAGGTTGCCAAATAAACATGGTAACCAACCAAGCTGTAGCCAATATTTGGCATTTGCCAAATGTTGACATGCCAATTTTTGGCATCAAACCAATCATGCTCAAAAACCTAGCCTCCAATCCGCGACTGCTTTTCCCCTCCCTCCTCCGCCCTTTTCCCTCGCTTGTCAGCCGCCGCCGCCGCCAAACAAATCCGCGGCGCGCATCCCTCCCGTCCTCGATCCCGAGCCCGCTTCGCCTTCGTGTTATCGTCGTCGCTTAGGCTAGGGTTGCGGCCAGGTCAGGGTGGGGGAAGAAGCCCGTGGCGAGTCCGGCGGCTGCTGGTAGAAGCAGGGGTTGTGCAGCGGCGGATGCGGTCGGGGTCGGCGATTGAGGGAGGCTCGCCGGTCGGAGCAGCTCCATCAGGAGCTTGTCGGCTTGCGGCCAGGTCAGGGTGGGGGCAGAAGCCCGTGGCGAGTCCGGCGGCTGCTGATAGAAGCAGGGGTTGTGCAGCGGCGGATGCGGTCGGGGTCGGCGAGTGAGGGAGGCTCGCCGGTCGGAGCAGCTCCATCAGGAGCTTGCCGGCAGCAAGCAACAGGAGCTCGCCAGCAACTCCTAGGTCCTCGCCTCCCCCTCTTTCTCTAATCCCTTTGGTGTGCCTGGTTTCCCTCATCCCGACTCTTATTTTTCTTCCCCATACAGGATCTACAAGTTTGCTGCTGGTTCTTGAGTTCTTGGATGCGTTTCATCTTTACCCACCGAGGTGAGCTGCCTCTTCTTTTCCTTCTGCCTCCTGTTTTATAAAAAGTTTCTAATCTGAGCAGTTCATGTCATGATTAATGTGTCCAGGATGGTATGATGTTGTCCTTCTACCACCCAGGACATGAATATAAGTGGACTTATAAACAAGGTGCAGGTGGCTCTACTGTATTCCTCTTTAGTAGTTTATCAAGTGAGCAGATGTTTTACTCTCAAGAACGTGTTTTGAGAACTACGCTTGTTTACCCATTTCTTTGTTTTTAGCTGCAGTAAGTAATTCTAATAGGAAGACTGTTGGTTCAAATGAAGATGCCGAGTCAAGAGTGTGGACGGCTTGTTGGTAGAGTCCAGCGCCATATGCCTAATGATACACGTGATCCAATTGGAGCAATTATCCATTTTTATGTTAGGAAGCCATCTGATTCTAGCTGGTAATCTGATGTTCCCGACATCATTGTTATTTGTTTCTTAGCTGGCTAACCAAAGCTTAAGTAGATGCACATTATTCAGATGATATTAGATTCCAATGGTTTTATTTCCACATCACAAGATTGTTTAAATTAAATCAAAAAAACTTCATGAGATTGCTTGGTTATTGTGGAGAAGGGCATTCTTTCAAGGAGATTTAGATTTTTTTGAATATGCTCCAGTTTGGACACTTTTTCAATATGTACAGGATAAGGGCAGGTAAGAGCGAAACTTAGTTTTCGGCTCAGGCCTCACTACCAATTATGTCATATTCTTATTTTGTTGCAGATTACTTGCCTTCTTCTTTCAACCCATCTCTAATAATTATATTGAGGTGTGTTCACATGTGCTACTAATTATACCACAGTTTTTGTGGGGCGGGTTAAAGAGCCCATGTTGTTTTGCTTGGTTTATGTTCAAAAGGGACAATACAATGCTCTTTGAGTCAAAAAAAAAAAATCCGAGTGCTCCTTTGTTATTTATCACCTGGGGCATGATTGTTGTGTGCACTTCTTACTGAAGTTGATCCTGGTGTTATTTGCTTTTAGATTTGAGAAAAGAAAGAGGCTGCGAGATGTGTGCTTCTTAGCATCAACATAAAATGGAATAATCGAATAGGGTTATATATCGTCATATCTGCACACATAATATCTTCTATAATTATTTACCAGTGTAGTCTCCTGTTGTTAGATGATGAACTTGTGTTATTTTATGCCAAGTAGTTAGATTTGTGTGCACCTTCTCGTGGTCCAGTATCCAGTATACGTAAACCCATCAGTGCATATTACCAGTTAACACAAAGAATAGTATGACTGCCTTCAAACCATTTATGAGCCTATTACCTTTTGATTCATGGCAGGGTTTAGTGGCGGCGCCGTCTTGCTCATCCTCGCCATCCTCACTGGTCACTGCATACATGGCTTTTCTTGGCTTCTCTATCTCCCTCCCCCATGTCCCAAAGGCCAAGGTTCACACCTTTCTCTTTCCAGTTGTCTTTTGAAGTGCTCCTTTTAATTAATGATGAACTACAAATAATTTTATTTATTTGGATATGCTAGATGGTCGATCACAAGCAGAAATATAGATTTTACAAATACGTACATACAACATGAGTTGCCATGAAAATGTCTTCCCACCTAGCTCTGTTACTGGTTTGTATCAGGTGATGAAGATGGCATACCTTTATTTGGTTGACACAAGTATGGTTATACCTAGAGCTGCAGTTTCAATTTGCAATTCAGCATTAAAACATGAACAATTTACTGTTTGCAAGCTTGATGCATTTGGTAATCTTACTTCATTTTACCAATTCCTATGTTAATACATTTCATGGGGCATACTTTTTCAAAATCAAGCCCGCCGCCTCCGCCTACCACTCCACCGCGGGGTAGCTGCCGTCGGCGCCCGGCCCTGGAAGCGCTGCTGAAGGATCGTGGGACGCTGTTCGAGGGGGAGGGGGAGGATTGCTGCTGCCTCCTCCAGCTACTCGCCGGCTTCGTCCCCATCCTCGTCGACTGCAGCGTCACTCTCCTCGTCCGACACTCCTTCTCCACCGCACCCTAGCTCCAGCCACAGCAGCTTGTTGCCATGGTAATCCACCTCCTCCGCTTACCTCCTTATACACATGCTTTAGTGCGTAGGTCTGTGAATAATGGTTGACTGGCCTTTTTCTCCGTTTTGAATCACGCATGTTTAGTTGAATGGATATCTAAGAGGACCAAGGTGATGTTGTTGTTAGATCTCCGCAAAGGAAGGTCAGTTCTTCTCTTATTTAACCAAATTATTGCTCTTTCTGGTACTTCAGTACTTGGTGCTTGGATCATATTGTTTTTCTAGCATTCTAGCCTTAAGTTATTCGTACCTTAACTACTTAGCATGCCCCTGCCTCTCCTGGGTGTTTTTAACAGCGATTGTTGCTCTGAGATGAGGAGGAGGTCATACCTGAGGGTGCCGAGGGCACCAACTAGCAGTCAATCACGACATGTCCTATCAGCACTGAGGGTTAGTTGTGAATGCTCCGTATGTAGTCGATAGTGAAATCTCTAAAAGGTCTTATATTTAGGAACGGAGGGAGTAGCTTTTTAGCAATAACTGAAGAAAACATTTTTTGTTTCCAAAGGAGCATTTGTAGCACATCTTACTTTTATAACCAATCCAATTACTATCGTGTTCCTGAGTAATGAGCATATGTATATATAAAGGGGATATCTTTAGATATGAACTATCTGTATTTCCGTTATCTTGGTAATGGAAAGGGGATTAGCCCGGTTCAAAAAAAATACTATCATGTTCCTGAGATTTCCACTGAAGTTTATTACCATATGAGGTAATTTAGATAGTTTGAAAGCAGTCCTATCTAGAGATATGCTCATATGTGACAATTGGAGAGGAACATTCCTATGTTCATGAGTCAAAATTGTTGTTCATGATGCAATTTAGTTTAGATCCAATTACCCCCCCCCCCCCCATGTTACTTGAATAACATAACAAATTATGCATGCTGAAGTATATATTTTGAAAGATAAGTCCTTTTTAATTTTTCATATAAAAAGGGTCACATCGTACATAATGATGTGTAAAGTTTCAGCAGATTCGTACATACTGTGAGCGGGCCTCTTCAGCATTCCTTGGAATTTTGAGAATCAGTGCTCCTTCTAGCTCTCTATACTGATTGACGATCATCTGGCCGGGATTAAATTTGTCCGATGCAGATTCACACGTTGGTATTCTTTTCTAAATCACTTTGTCCGTGTAGGGAACGTTGGTATTCTCCGCTGCATGCTGCCAGCTGCATGCTGCCAGAAATATGTACGGGCCTCATGTTTGATTTGATGAACAACAAAAGCAATCAGTGGAGAAAATGATAAATACAGAGTAATTTCTCTTAAAAAGTTAAAATGCATGAAATGTATGTTGAGTTCTCATATAACTATGCATTGTACCCCATTAACTGTTATTGTTGCTCTCAGAATACACCATGTTATTATTTATTCAGTTTGAGTTTTTCCTTTTGATTTCTGCTCCTTACCCTTGGATCTTTTAGTCTTTTACAGTGTCCAGCCTGGCCCAAATACGTTTCGATTCCATCTGGCCGCTTCGATTCCCACTTTCAATTATGTGATATGGATGTAGATACTTCCACATTACAATCAAAATATAATGCATTATTTAGAAGTTACTAATGATAAAAAAATCACTGGATCTGTCACTTGCTTACTCCTATTCACATTCCAGACTCCTTGCGTAGTAGAGCATAACATGGGAATTGAATGCCTAATATACAATGTCCCGTTAACATTTTTTCAGTGCCTAACTGCAAAGTCTTTGAGCGACTAATTTCAAGTTGAAGTCGAGACTGGTTACTGACCACATGCTTCAAGTAGTAGTAATTACAATCTTTGTCTCTGTTTGAGAAGCAAAAATGAATTCTTTTGAACTTCAGGTGGATTTGATTATCAGTCTAAAAAAAATCTCACTTGCATGGTTTGAATATTGGTTTGCTTTCGTTTTTTGCACTGGTTTGTTCTAAAAAAGTAACATACGCATGGTTTTGAATACTTGGCTCGCTCTCGCTTTTTGCGCCATGGGCGCAACCGGTCAGGTGATCTATTGCTTTTCACCATTTATAAAATATGTGCTGGAAGAGACATCGAAAGCTTTGGCTTGTTTTTTTCTCACCCAGCTTGTTTGTTTTCTATAGTATCCTGTTCTTGTATCAGTTTCATTATTTCTTATAGGACCTGCAGATCTGCACCAACTTTTACCTTGTTGTCTTGTTGTGTGCTGATTAGAAGCTCTATGTGATCTGAATAACACAAGTCAAGGTCACTTCAAGATCCCCTCGGTGAAACATGCACTCTGCTACACTTGTGAGTTCTTTTGTTTTCCTTTTTCTGAACAACCATGAGCTTAGCTGTAAAATTGTGAGGTAATCTGGTAAGAGAGATATAGTTGTAGTTATGTATGCATCTAAAATGGGCAAATCACATGGAAAACATTCTTAGATTTGGCTGGTGCAAAACCTGCGGGGTTTTTCTTGACGGCTACTTTAATGTGCTTTGTCCGTTGGTTCTTGTTCAATTAGGTGTATTCCTTTGCTCAGAAGGTGTATTCTCCATGCTAGGTTGTCCTTCCTATGCTAATTCATATGCTCTTACTTTGTGCTAAAAATGTTCTCTTCCTTGGTTATGTACCCTTCTGTAGGGTACTAAGAGATTTTATGGTCTTTTCCTAAGCATGTTCATGTCAGAGCAATGGGCTATGTGTAGATTATTTATTCTTGGCGAATGTATGGTTTCCTGTGTGTATACATGAGAAGAAATCTTCTTGGGTATATACTTGATTTAGTTTTTTTAATTACTCAATGCTCATTGATCTTTATTTATGCTTTGCATTTTTGTTTTCCTAGAGAATTGTGAATTTGATTTTTGGGAGCAGTAGAGACTTGAATGTCTGAATATTCTCACAATACTTGGCTCCCTCTCGGCCTTTGTGCCATTGGCGCAACTGGTCATCTAGTAGATACAGTAGATGATAGGTCCTTACCCGTGGCCAAGTAAAGTCCACGCGTGTGCTACTTGTCAAAAAAAAAGTTTATAAAGTTTATCCTCTATCCAACATAGAGCATGGCTATTTTTCTCTACTTATTATTATTATATATGTATGCAAAATTCAAAATCTCAATGTGTGTTATAAGAATCTCTGCTAGGTCGCACAACAAAAAGAAGACGCTGAGCTTGGTGCCACAATCCCAGCCTCGCACCGCCGCCCAGGAGCTCGGCGCCCTCGGCCGGCGGCCCAACCCCGTGGTCACGCCGCCGACGGCCAGCAAGGCCTTGACCCCGTCGGCGTTGTCCAGCCAGTTCCGTCTCGCCGACTTCGACAAGCTCGCCGTCCTGGGCCGCGGGAACAGCGGCACCGTCTACATAGTCCGCCACCGGGAGACGTGCGCGCTCAAGGTGAGGCACTACGGTGACCCCGCATTGGCCGCCGAGGCTGACGCCCTCAGCCGCACCGCCTCGCCCTTCGTCGCACGGTGCCCCTCCGTCCTCCCCGCCACGGCTTCCGGGGACGTCGCCATGCTCCTTGAGATGGTGGATGGGAGGTCGCTCGACTCTATAAGAGGCTGTCGCGGCATGTACAGTGGCATGTATGCAGAGCATAACACAACAATTAGATTAGTGATGACCTAGAAGCTATAGGAATGTAGTACTCACTTGTTCAGAACGAAATATGAATTTCCGTACAACTGATTGAGGACAGCTGATTTTCTATGTTTCGTAGATCGGCTGATACCCATTTCTCGTTCCTATCCAGTACTAAAAATGCTCAACTCACTGGAATTCTACATAAAGTTCATCGTCGCTAATTTATTTATCTCAACGTGCAAACCGGTCATCTCACTATACAACTAAGAATATAATAGGACCCAGCTCAACATGCAATTATGCACGGAAAAAAATCCACCACAACATTTAATCATGCATGGAAGAATATTTTTCATTTAATTATTTTACTTACATTCAGTACATATTGTTACATTCAATACATATTGTTACAACTATACATAATCAAATATAATAAGTCCTATGTTTTTTAAATTTTAGTTCTCATGTTAGCAACCCAACTTTTCTTCAATCATTCCTGCAACAATGCGCATGGTATTCTCTGTTTCAACTTATGGACTAGAGTTATGAATGAACGTGTTCATAATTACAGGGGTAAAATTCATTTTCTCTCTACTAGCTCCCTCGTCCCCTCATTTTTGCCGCCCCCTCCTCCAGATTTTGACCATGAACTCCATCTCAACCGTAAGTTTCAAACCACATTTGAAGACTGAAAATTTGTCAGTCGCAACTCTCTCAGGGCGTGTGAAGAGTACGGATGACTAGGTTGACTACTGACTATACGCATCCATAGACTCCACGCACAATGCCTCAAACTTTCATCGTCTACATGTGAGTTATAAGGGAGCGTCTAAATGCCAGACACCTGAAAACGTTTTCTTTGCTTCAGTCACTTTTCCCCGAAGCCGCTAGATCTTGAACGAACGACAAGAAATAGATCAAGCACCGTTCATATTCTTCAACCCAACCTTCTTTCTCTCGTGTAACCGTCGGCCTACCTGACTCATCCGCCTGCATCCACCCCCTGCGGCCGGTGAGCCCTGCAGCACCGCCTCGCCGGCCCGCCCTTCCCTCAACCTCCCCCACCATCGTTGCTTGCCACCACCGCAACCTCCCCCCCCCCCCCCCCCCAACCCAACCCGCAACAAACTCTAGAGACCTCTGCACCCTCCTCCCTCGGCCCGCACCCGTCAAGTTTCGAACTAGATGGCTGTCGTCGGCTTCTGCTCATGCACGACTCAGCCTCACCGTGATCGGCACTGACACTCCTCATGGTGTCCCCGCCTTTGACCTCACGCAAAGCGAAATCGACTAACGCAACAACAAAAATGCAGGTACCCGATGATCATCAAACGTGGAGTCATAATTCAAGTCTGATCAATGTATTAACGTCTACTAGATCTGTTGCTTCAGGACAAGCCAGGCACAACACATGCAACTAGTTTTTTGTTGGTTCGAACATGTATTTTTGAACCCAAAAAAATTCGAAACACCAAAACTCTCCTGGGCGTGTGGAAAGCACAGGTGATTCTCAAAAAAAGGAAATCCATCGCGTGTTCATGTTGACCAAATACGCCCGTGGACCACACTCACAGCGCAACGGTACACCCCGTCCAGCCATTCACCGTCTACCTTTGTACACCGCGTCCATCCAGGCCGCAGAAACGCAACCACACCGCACAAACTGCCACGCCCACGCGGCCTTCCCACCCACGCACATACTTCCTCTCACTGTACTTTGGGTCCCACGCCTCTGACCCCACCCGTCATAGGCCGGCCGGTGCACGCAGCCTCCATTTCGTCGAGACACCTCGCCCCCATCTCCACCACCCACACCAGCCAAGGGGCACCCGGTCTCCCCCCACCGCCCTCTCCGCGCGATCCAATCGCCTCGCCGTCGCCGCCGCCCGCCGCCGCCGCCGCCGCCCGCCGCCATGGCCTTCCTCGCGCGGGCGCTGCGCCACACGAAGCCGTACCTGCCGTCGCGCGGGCCCGCGGCGGGCGCCTCCTGCCGCTGGATCTCCTCCACCGCCGCCGCCGGGTCGCCCGAGGCCGGTGCGGCCGTGGCGCCCGCCGACCCGGAGATGCCGCCGCCGCGGGAGCCCGTCGGCGGGGCCCGCGTCGAGCTGCCGCCCAACCCGGAGGACGCGCTCGAGGTGTTCGTGGACGGGCACGCCGTGCGGATCCCCAAGGGCTTCTCCGTGCTCCAGGCCTGCGAGGTCGCCGGCGTCGACATCCCGCGCTTCTGCTACCACAGCCGCCTCTCCATCGCCGGCAACTGCCGCATGTGCCTCGTCGAAGTCGAGAAGTCGCCCAAGCCCGTCGCCTCCTGCGCCATGCCCGCCCTCCCAGGTCAGCCCCTTGATGCCGCCGCGCCCCCATTTTGATTCTTCTTCTCAGCGTTTTATGTGCATCGAATCGGCCTCTCAGATCCATTCAGCTCCTAGACAATCAGCACCTTAAGGTTCCCACGTACATTTCGTTTAATCAGTAATGGTTGTAGAGACTAGAATTAGTTTGTTAGTTGTTGGGATACTGAACGATCAGTCAAGCGTGTCTGATTTCTAATAAGATTTGCAGTAATTAATCCTCACCTTGGAGCGCTCTTGTTGGATTAGGGATGAAGATTAAGACGAACACACCAATTGCGAAGAAGGCAAGGGAGGGTGTCATGGAGTTCTTGTTGATGAACCATCCGCTGGATTGCCCAATCTGCGATCAGGGCGGGGAGTGCGACCTCCAGGATCAGTCCATGGCCTTTGGGGCTGACCGTGGTCGTTTCACCGATATGAAGCGGTCGGTTGTGGATAAGAATTTGGGCCCCCTGGTGAAGACGGTGATGACCCGTTGCATCCAGTGCACAAGGTGATGTTTTTGGTGCTTCTTGGTCAGTGTTTGAGTATATTCACTTCAACTACGTTCATGCATATCCGGTTTCTCTATGTTTTCACTACTGTAGGTGATTCATTTTTCTAGCATTGGAAGGTTAAGAGCTTATTGAGAAAACTTATTAAGGTTAACAACTGTTGGAGGAGAACGTTCCTTCTAATATATTCATGTGCTTCAGTATGAATAATTTACTGGCTCTTAGTTCATGTTGTCATTGTGCAGTCACATTTATGTTGTCATGTATTGTATTATTGACATTATTGTTGCAGTAACGCATCATCCTTTGTGCAAAATAGTTTAGCTTCTTGTGCAAGCTCTAGTTTACCTTTTCCTTTTGCTGGTATGTAATTTTCAAATTTCTCTCATCTTACAGGTGTGTCAGGTTTGCATCTGAGGTTGCTGGTGTTCAAGACCTGGGTATGTTAGGCCGTGGCAGTGGTGAAGAAATCGGAACATATGTGGGGAAACTTATGACAAGTGAACTATCTGGAAATGTTATTGATATTTGCCCCGTTGGAGCTCTTACGTCCAAGCCATTTGCATTTAAAGCTAGGAACTGGGAGATGAAGGGCACCGAGACTATTGATGTTACTGATGCAGTAGGGTCCAACATCCGTGTTGACAGCAGAGGTCCTGAAGTTATGCGCATTGTTCCTCGCCTCAATGAGGTTTGCTTATTCTCCGCTTCTTTGTAATTTTGCCTGTTGTGTATGATTTTTGTTGGTAATGGTCACACTGCCTGATAATTCATGGTATATTAACCATGTTGTGATCCCCCAGAAGCCATAGCGCATGCTAAGTCTATCGTAAAAGGTTGCCTAACGCATGAAGAAGGCGTGTAGGCACTAGGCACTAGGCAGCACCCTCCTACCTTAAGTGCGCCTGTCTAGTCCAAGTAGTCAGTAACTAGGTGCTGGGCGCTACCTCCTGCTCTTCTAGTGCTTATGCTTTTGAGAACATTATAGATGTTACAATATGGTCATTACGGAAATTTCTGTCATGCTTTCTCAGAACGACATCCATAACTCATCGAAAAATTGTTCAATGCTATGAAACGAACATCCAAATTATTGTGTGTGTGCTTAAATCATTAGGATTAACTGCTCCATCTGCATTACTCTTATTTAATAGTTAAACTGTTGTATTATTACCAATGATGTCTCACTCATAGAGTGACATGCTACCTTGGTATGTTAGTAGCTTGACAGCGCTTCCAGGATTCTTGATGGTTTTGCAGAGTCATATTGTATCTGAATGCATTTGTCATAGCGTATCTTATTTGCTTTGCATTAATGATCTTCCTGATTCTGGACCTAAAAGAGATGGAAGTAAATGTTGGTGTACTGTGAGAATATAATATAGCATAATTTAAAGTGCTCTTCCATACTTTTGCTCTGTAAATTGCTTAAGGAATAGCTAGTTGATCGAGCCTTCCATCCTTGGCCTCCTAATTTATTTTCCATGAAAATGAATACTTGATTGAGCATTTTTTTTGAACCATCGCAGGATATCAACGAAGAATGGATATCTGACAAAACGCGGTTTTGTTATGATGGTCTGAAGAGGCAAAGACTAAACGACCCTATGATTCGTGGTCCTGATGGCAGGTTCAAGGCAGTGACATGGCGTGATGCTATTGCGGTTGTTGCTGAGGTTTTGAATCAAGTCAAACCAGAAGAAATTACTGGAGTCGCTGGCAAACTTTCTGATGCAGAATCCATGATGGCGCTGAAAGATTTTGTTAATAAAATGGGTTCAGAGAAGGTGCTCTGTGAGGGAAATGGTCCGAATCCACCAGCGGATATTCGATCAAACTACCTAATGAATACTAGCATTGCTGGTCTCGAGAAAGCTGATGCCTTCCTTTTGGTTGGTACACAGGTAAAATTCTGGTTTCCTTGCTCATGATCATTTTCTCAGTTGCTTTCCTTATCTAACATAACAATATGCTCTTCTCCGTTATCACTTAGCCTTAGTTTGATGTTCTCGTGGTGTATATTGCTCTGCTCTTGGATGCGCAACTGCTTGAAAGCATCTTTTAGAGCCATAGCAGCAATATCTCGCTAGATTTTATAAAAACAACCCTGTAATAGAAATATTCCATGACACGGTCAGAACATAACATGTTGAGCGCAAAGTAGCCTCTAATTATATGCCATTGCCTAGTGGCATTTTTCTTGCAATAGCTATATACTAGTATACTTATAATAATGCACTTGATGTTTCTAAAGAATTGCGGTTACTTTCTTCAAGCGTATCGAAGCAGTGAACCACCAAATTTATTTGTTAGTCAGTTTGATATCCAACTTGTTAGACCAAGGGAATTGAGATGTGCTGTTTGTCCTTCATATTTGCTGCCACCCCTTCTTTTCGGTCACACTCTGCGGATATACAGTTCTATTCTGGGAAGTAACTTTTTTCTGCCTCCATAAAACAGCCTAGGGTGGAAGCTGCTATGGTGAACGCAAGGATTCAGAAGACTGTTAGAGCAACACAAGCAAAGGTGGGCTACATTGGTCCTCCCGCAGATTTCAACTATGACACTTGGCATCTTGGCACAGGGCCAGAGACCCTTGTTGAGATCGCTGAGGGCCGGCATCCATTCTGCACAATTCTGAAGTCTGCAAAGAACCCAGTAATCATCGCTGGAGCTGGGCTATTTGAACGGGAAGACCAAGGCGCAGTGTTCTCAACAATTGAAACTGTAGCCAAGAAGTTCAATGTGACGAGACCAGACTGGAACGGCCTTAATGTCCTACTGCTCCATGCTGCACAGGCCGCAGCTCTTGATCTGGGCCTCGTTGCTAATCCCACCGAGAGCGTCAAGTCTGTAAAGTTCCTTTACCTGATGGGAGCCGACGATGTAAACTTGGACAACCTTCCAGCGGATGCATTTGTTGTTTACCAGGGGCACCATGGCGACAAGGCTGTGTACAGGGCCAATGTTATTCTGCCGTCCTCAGCATTTAGCGAGAAAGAAGGCACGTACGAGAACACCGAGGGATGCACCCAGTGGACCATCCCAGCTGTCCCTACAGTTGGTGATGCCAGGGATGACTGGAAGATCGTCCGTGCTCTTTCCGAGGTTGCCGGGGCTCCACTGCCTTACGACAGCGTAGCAGCTGTGAGGAGCCGGATTGGTATGGTAGCCCCAAATCTTGTACGCGTCGACGAGAGGGAGCCCTCCGTGATCTCTGCGGAGGTGAAGCCTCCGGTAAAGCAGCAAGTGAGCCCGGCTCCCTTCAAAGCTGCCGTGGAGAACTTCTACATGACCGACGCGATCACACGGGCTTCCAAGATAATGGCTCAGTGCAGCGCAACCTTGTTGAAGAAGTGAGACCCTACTCTACGCAATCATCGGCGGACAAGATTTTAGTTGCCTTTTCCATTTCGCTCACCAGTTGTTGTTGCTTGGTTGGCTGGGAGCATAAATCTGGACTGCCTCTGCCCTAGCTAGATCTGAAGAGCAGCAAAACTTGAAAGCAGTGCATTTTTCTGTAACGTGTGGGAAGAAGAGCATACTTAATAAGCTTGTTTTGTCCTTTCGAATTAGACGGCAGCCGCAAGCAAATAATTTTGTTGTATTTGGGTTTTGGCCTGCTCGTTTTCCCGATTCCAGGAAGCAGGCTAATGTAGCTGTTATGTGCAAATTAAGGTATACCCCATTTTATCATTCACTGGTGTGTTGAATAGCTTTGGACCTTCCTATAATTTTTTTTTAATTAGTTTTTTTGGGGAGAATAGTTTGGGTTGCTTACCACTGGTGTGTCGCGTGTTTTTTCTTTGAATTAGTTTTTTTAGATGTTCTGTCAATGCTGTATGTTTGTGTTGATTGGTTTTCATAATTTGAATGAGCCTTCTGTTTTTACAAAAATATAAAATTAAAAGACCTTGATAAGTGTCACACGTGTGGCACCTAGCAATTGCGTCCTGTTTTTTTTAAATGTCAATTTTAGTTATCCGGAGATGACAACTTCAGTTGCGAAGCATGGCAACTTTCAGTTTGGATGGTAAGTTTCAGTTTTTGCGAGTTTTTTTCTTTGAAGACAATTTTAGTTGTAAAAACATCAGGGCGGTATTATTCCGTGCCACACTTGCGGCATTCATCATTTGTCACCGAATTGTTGGAGACCCGCAGTGCTATACCTTTGAGAATCTCGACCCAGCGAAACAACGTTGGTGCCGCGTCTTATCCTCCCACCCAACCAACGCTCGTCGCGCCGCGCCCCGCCCCAGCAGCATCATTGAGCATGGCGTTGCACTGCGCCGCCGCCGCCAGCGTCTCGCCGTCCACCGGCCCGTGCCTCCTGCTTCGCCAGCACCACCGCCACCGCGCGCTCCGGCGGTACCCGTCCCGGCCGCGGCTCCGGCCACACGGCGTAGCTCTGGCTTCTGCCAGCGCCCCTTCCCGGTGGGCGTGCGGCGCCAGGAGGCGGGTGAGGTACGAGGAAGAGGAGGAGTACGGGCACAACGAGGAGATGGCGCGGCTGGAGGCCTACAGCGAGGGGGCGCGCGACCTGGCCCTCCTCGTCACGGCCGCCGTCGACGGCGACCTCGAGTCCGTGCTCGTCTTCAAGGTACTACTCCAATATCGATCGACTGGTGCACGTTGCTTGCATTCGGAGTCCATTTGGTTACGCTGTGTGTGTGTGTGTGGTGGCAGGGCTTCTCGTCGAGGCTGAGCGGGAGGACGGCGCCGGACCCGGCCATGAGCGTGCTCCCGGAGCGGGCCGTCATACAGTCGGTCGACGTGGTCAAGGGGCCCTTCGACACCGGCAACGTCGAGTACATCGAGAAGGACCTGCCATGTGAAGAATTCAAGAGCCGCCTCCAATAGCCAAAATCATGCGAAAACATTAGAGGATCAATTGTACACTGAAATTTCTATTCTGTTCAATTAATTGAGGATCAAGGCATGGAGCGGCCAAATTAATAACCAGGCACTTCACATTAGGGAGTCATGAGAAAACACCAATTGAACAAAGAATACATCATCTGCATTAATGTAATAATCGATGTGAATCATACAGGAGGCCAAAGGATGGTTGGCCCAAGGAAGCAACGGGCGTCTGTCCATGTCTCGTCTCGGCGGTAACCACAAAACAACACTCGCCAACAAAGCCCGTGTACAAAGCATATGCAAAACGAATGGAGCGTCTCTACTACACACGTTCTATCAGATCAGATCAGATCATTTCCATGCAACCGAGTCGATCTCGTTCCTCGCGGATTTGTACAGCTCCAGCTTCTTCACGAGGGAATCCCTCTTCTCCATCAACGCGGGGTCCTCGTCCAGCATCGCGCTCAGCTGCTTCTTCTGCGTAGTGGAAGCAAGGACAAATTGAGAAAAACGGGCTAAGTGTAGCAAACGCAAATCCACACAAGGTTTAAACCAACAAAACCAAAGTTTGGTGTAAATTTCAATTCAGCCACCGACTCTGCACGGGTTAACTGAAGCAGAAGGAACAGGGAAACATACCTCTTTGCTTCCTACATGCGCATAGAAACGGTTAAGCAAGTTTCTTTTTGCCTCCTTCACTTGACAATGCACAACAGCTTTCGGAATCGTGTTCCTCAATGTATCGCAAACCATGTTGATGTAAGATGATACATTCGATCCTGAAATAACGGGACGACATCATTAATATTGCTATACTGTGAACCCATTATTGACTCTGTTAAGATGCATACACAATCGACTCTGTTAACAAGGATGTTTATCTACACTAGCGTCAAGATGCATAAGCGAGTCTGCCCTTCATCACATGCAATCATTCCAAGCCCTGAGGTCACGGGTTCAAGTCCTGGAAACAGCCTCTTGTAGAAAATGCAGGGAAAGGCTGCGTACTATAGACCCAAAGTGGTCAGACCCTTCCCCGGACCCTGCGCAAGCGGGAGCTACATGCACCGGGCTGCCCCTTAATGATCCTACATCCTAAAACAGTTGCCCTGAATAATAACCCCTTTGAAAGGATTGAATAGTTAACTTACCGATTCTTCTAAGATGGTTGTCCTGATATCTGTCGTTGGCCGGAGTGTTATTGTTAGCTCCTTTGTCTGGTTCAGTAGGAAGTTTCCTGAAGAACTCTACTGTTAGGTAACTGGCCTCCATGTCAACTAGACGAATAACTGTCTTCCGGCCATCCTCACGGAATCTTTCTAGGCTTTCATTTGCTGCTGCAGCTATATCCGATTGAAGTGTTGGGAAACGCTTCAATTCCTGGCACAATCAAGGTAGCCATGATATATGAGAAACGAGAATCAGTCCAAGGCAAGAGTGACGCCTGGCGATCACTCATTCATAACCAAAGTTCACCAAAAATTAAAAATAACACTCACCTCTGTTGCTGCAATCGATCTCCGGACTAGCTCCTTCAATACCAAATGGACCTGTAAATTATGAGACCATCAGCAAGTGCATGTAGCTACAAAAGTTATGCTCCCAAACAAGCATTGCTATCAGATATCCTCCTGTCAAAAATGAGAAATGTGAAAATTCCACTCTCACTCCAGTCTCACTGCTTCCACATTTAAACATGCAACAAACTTACTAAACCATTCCCATGTTCAGTACTTCGACAAGATAATGGTTCCCTGCTACGTAACTTCACATACCACACCCATGCATGGTTTTTTGAATTAATCGAGATAATCACATGAAATGACCATCTCTGCGTGTGTACTTCAGATGTCCCTATTATACTACTCCCTCCATCCCATAACATAAGAGCGTCTTTTATAGTAAAAAACGCTCTTATATTATGGGACGGAGGGAGTGCTTCAGAAGTTTCTCATAGTCCGGCAATAACCGGAGTTAACTTTATAATGAATAAATACCATAAGCTAGAATCTAGATTGTACATGAGAAGATTAGTTAAGTTGGTATGTTTACGTATCAGTTACGGAAACATGAACCAGTTGCTTAAACATTAAGGAGCCTCAAGAGGAGCCATGGATGAAAGAGAAGTTATACCGCATCAACTGAAGCTTCAGCCGGGCCCCTAAAGTAGCTGAGCGAGCTATCTATAAGCCTTCTGTAACCTTGCTCAGGGGCAATCAAATGGGGCTGGTAACCATCAGCCTCAGAAATGACTTTTCGAACATTTTGCAACGACAGATGTTTATCGAAAGGAAGCTTTTTCAGTGCTGCGGGTAACTGGTGGTCAAAGACACCATAAATGCGATCTCCACCTGGCCGACTGGTAATAATGAATAATGAAAGGTAAATTATCAGAAACATTCTTCCAAATAAAAAGGAAAGCATGCTTGCAGTACCTTCACGCTTCACCATATATCTAGGAATGCCATTTTATGAACATACAAGGCATCATTATGAAAGGAAAAGTCACGTGTACAAAATGGCTAGTTGAACATCTTACCCGCCATCTAAGTGCTCTTTAAAAACACGGTCAAATGCACGACACATATCCAATATCGTATACAGCTGTGCCTGTCGATTATGTTAAATGTATGAGAGATGTTATATAGAAGTTGTCCGGGAATATAGAATGTGCTCTGGTGCCCATTAACATCACTGCAAATGAACATTCCAAGCTGTGCAAATTAAGTTTCAGCTTTTATGTTAGTATGGCAATTCTTACCCCAGCGTCACCTCCAATTGGCCTACCAAGTCGATCCAACTCAGCTTCAATTTCATCCACTGTCTTGTTAATCATTGATATAATACTCGGAATTTTGGCTTTGATCACAGCCTCTAAATGCTGGATAAATAAATGGAAGTGCATCAGCAAATAGTTTATGAAAAATTGATTTTTTTTTGGCAAAGTTAACAGTGAGAGCAAATGACCTAACCTGTGACAGAAGCTTAGCAAGATACTCGGCACCCATTTTATGTGCCAAGTGACCATAATCAGAACTGCTTTGAAAGTACTCTTGTTCTTTGCGACGTGCTGCGAGCATGTCAACATTTTTGTTGATATCAGCCTGTGAACGGTTGACAATGCCCACCCACGGGTGCTGCAAGCGATATGACCTCCCTTCGAGTACCTAGGATCAATTAATATAGGAAGGTTTAAGTGATATGCTCATCGAGGATGAGTTCATAGCAATTGCAAGAGCACATACATCAATAGCATTGGTACCCTTGTCCATCAGATCAAGTTTTGTTACAACTCCAAAGGTCCTTTCACCTGAAAATGGAGAGGGATGTCAAAAGAAAGAAAATAAAGTTGCCAGATTACCATGGCATGATAACGACAAAAGGTATATTTATAATTCTCGTTTTATGCAAAGTAGATTTGAAATGCTGCAGGAACGAAATTCAAACTGCACCTGTAGGATCCACGTCCTTAGCAAGCTTGATAGCATCTGATGTTGCTATATCTTGGTTTGCTGGAGAGATGGCCAATATGATGGAGTTTGGCTGATGTTTCCAGAAAAAGAAAAGAGGTCAAGAAAGTTGTAGATTTTAATCAACAAAATGGTCAATCGTCTTTGCCTCATGTAATGATGTAAATAAAAACAGGACTCACAATATAAATATAGCAAGAGACCAAGAATGAACACAAACTTAAAACTGGTTCTTAATTTATTATACCAATCCCAGAAGGGAGAAAAAATTTCCGAGACAGCACCATTATAATACCATGTTTATTTGAGCTACATTCACTTCATGAATATTCCCTGGTATTTATGCCAGTTCTAAGCATTACTCATGTTTTAGCCTAAACAGTATAGCAAACCACAGCAATGATTATTTTACCTTGTCAACGTAAGACCGGACCATGTTTTCAATATCTTGCACAATAGACTCTGGCTGCCCCTCTGTAGTAGATAGTTGCAGTTAGGATAGTTATATAATAATGCAGTAAAGAATTTTATGATAACCAAAGAAGGAGCTAAGTCAATAAGTGAAACATTACCTACAGCAACCTTTGTAAGTCCGGGAAGATCAATAAGTGTTAAGTTCACAACTGCACAAAGAAGGTTGCCAAATTAAACTAGTTCAAAAGGTCTTTAGGAGTACGGGCAATATAGTGCAGCAGCATGAACACATTTTGCCAAGTCTTACCATGTGGAGAATATATACTCAAATGGATAGGAACATTTGATATTGCTTTCGTTTTTCCAGTCATGCGGTCAGTTTCATCAGCAATCTCTTTCCTAACAGCAGCTGCATTAAAAAATTAACAAAAAAATAACTTAACATCACCATAATACAAACAAATAAAAGAGCAGATCAATAATCACATATGCTTTCATGTCTTACACTACTAATAAAATAAACAAACAAATAAACATCGAGATTATCATGCTAAATACTCCCTCCGTCCCATAATATAAGAGCGTTTTTTACACTAGTATCAAAGACGCTCTTATATTATGGGAGGGAGTAACAGTGAACAGCCCAGAAATTAACAAGTACAACTGCCAGGAACCATCAACTGGTCCACACACTTTCACAAACTAACACAGTTAATTCTTCCACAAATGAAATTGCCCAATCTCCTAGATTGAAGGTATCGTTCATGGTACTAAAAGAAAAGAGAAAGCAATGTAATTCATTCGGTTGAGCATTGTTCAGGATATCGGTAACTGGTACCATATCGGTGAGGTGGCGATAAGGGATAATATAGGCGAATTGGCTAGTTAATCGGCCGATAAATCAGTTAACCGGCTATTCGGTCACCTACCGAGTAGCGATTCACTGGCCGAGATGTCGATTAACTGGCCGATATTTGGAATAATAAAGTTGAGCGCTACAAATAACTAAGTTTGTTGCATGAGGAAAACTAAAATACTACATGATTACCATGTACTATTAGTAGTAACTGTTTTCATATTGCATGGACCTTCAAAATATTTATACATTGTGCATGATTCTTAGATGTGCTGCATGGGACTATACATTCTTCTTTCGTTGCTGACTTGGATGTGCTGCCAGTACAGCTTCAAATACAACTCTTAACACCTACATATGCTTGGTCATAGGCAAATATTACACTAGTGAGAGCACGTAGTGCTGATGGCATTAGTTCCTACGGCATCAAATATATGTCACAATTATTACACTAGAGAAAAACATGTAGTGATAATGGCAAATATTACTGCTGAGTCGTAGTCCTCAATGCCATTTATTCCTTGGTTCACATAGTAATCATGTGGTGTGCCTATGATATTTTGCCGTTATAGATACAACGGTTGGATGCTTTGACATAAAAATTGTGAACATATATTTGATAGCAGGGCAGACAGTGTGTATGCTAATTGTATACTTGTTTATAGATAGATCGATCACATAATGGATGTAGTTTCAGGCACTAAGTATGATTAGGGAATGCAGAATGTTTGCTTACATGTACTACCTCTCTTGTGTGGGCTATAATTGCAATTGAAAACAGCTTTTGACAACACTAACTCTTAACAATTGGAGCTGAATGAACTAAGCAAGCTGCTGGGCTGCAAGCAAGCAGAAAGGGAGCATAGGTCCCTTACCAAAGTCGGAGAAGCGCTTCCGCGGGGCGTGGAGGAACTCGGCGTACTCCTGGCCGCCCTCCGTCTTGTGCAGCTGCAGCACCAGAGGCCTCCTCGTCACGATCCCTGATCAAGCCAACGAGAACGCAAATCAGTGACACAGGACGGACTATTTTTTGAAAAAAAATGGCGATCCAGCGCGGGATTACCAGATCCACGGGGCAGGAAGTCCCTCCCGACAATGCTCTCGAGCACCGACGACTTCCCGGAACTCTGGAGGCACGAGAAAACGCAGGCAATGAGTGAGCAGATCTGGGCGCGGGGCCGGCGGATCTGGGGGGCGAGCGGGTGCGGGGGCGGGGGCGTACCTGGCCTCCGACGACGGCGACGGAGGGGAGCGCCTCCCAGAGCGAGCCCCCGGCGCCGCCGCCGTGGTCGCCGAGCACGGTGCACGCCTGCTGGATCCGGTTCACCAGCCCGATCAGGCTCCCCATCGTAGCCATCTCGGGCGAGGCCTCCTCGCCGCGCGCGGCCCTCCCCCTCGCTGTGCGGCCGCCGGCGACGACTGGACGCGGTGGCGGTGGGGGTTGGGATCTGTCTGCCGGAGTGAGGGAGGAGGAGGAGGAGGAACCGAGAAAAATGGGTTAAGCTAAAAAGGATTTTAAAAGCGGAGGTTATATGCGGCTTCGGGGGCGGGGCGCGAGCCGGGTGGACCGTGCCTTGCTGCGCCGGCGTGGGGCCCCGGGGAGGCGGGACGGGCGGCTGCGGGTGGGGCCGGGGAGCGCGTGGCGGTTGAAACGTGGTGGATGGTGGGTCTTGGTGGACCGGGAGCAGGGAGCCGGAGCCGTTGGATCTCGGCTTTGGGTTGTGTTGCGTTGCTTCCAGCTCTAGCTCCGTGCGAGGTGCGGGGCGATCGACGACGGCTGGCGGGTGGGGCCCACCCTTCTGGTGCGCGACGCGTGAGCAGCGCTTACTGCTATGCTACCTGCATCGGCGCATCTCGCGTTTGAAATCAACGGTGGGGATGGAGGCTCCGAAGCGCAAATGGATGAAATCAACGGTGGGGATGGGACATGCACCCATGGAGGAAGAGCATTTCGATAGCCTGATGGTGAGATCATTTGCGCTGCCGCACAGATGAATGCAGCATGGCTAATTTTGCAAAACGAAAGAAAAAGCTAGGATGAACACCATCCCATTTCTTCGCGTACGAATGGCGTTAATCGAATTGAACAGTAGCGCCGACATTGCTACAAAATCAGGTTTACTCTTGGCACATACGTACTATTGGAAGCAAATGTTATGCAAACACAAAATCCGAAAACAAGGCATTGTAGAGGATTGTGTTCGTACTTGACGGGTCAAAAAAATTCTAGGAGATGTGCTCAATTTTTTGTCGGTATGGATGTCCGACAGTTTGACGATGCATCATAAACTCTTCATCACAAAAAGCAAGTATAAAATCCTCGAGCGTCTCTGGCAGTGTTGGAAGCGACCGGATGTTTCATGCGTCTAGTGATCTTCAACTTTTTGAGCGATGTGAGGTGCTCCGTATTGCCCATTAAGGTATTCCACCCAGAGGTGAAAATATGGAGCACATGAATATGAATGAAAGCCTAAGTTCAGTCCCAATTGGTTGCATCTAGAGAACTTAAGTGCTTGACGGGGGGGGGGGGGGGGGGGGGAGGGGGGGCAAAAGCCCTCAACTGCCTCTCCTTCAAACTTCTGGACTACACCTTGTATCATCATAATTGCCCTTTGTATCATGAATTGTAAAGCAACCAGTATCAAAACTACCTTATTTTGTTTGCAGAAATGAGTGTGACACTAACTCTTGAATGCAGCCCTCAGATACATCTTCCATGTCCTCGTTGCACAACTGGACTACAAACCCTTGTGCTATCCATAAGTGAACTAACTTGTCCCTTATCAACATGGATCTTCTCGGGTAAATATTGCAATATTCTAAGCATCGTGTGATATCTGGATTAAGTTGTTGATAGCTTCACCAAAGAGCATCCATGGTGTCATCCAACATCTCAAGTTCTGCACTATTTTTTCAAAAATCAATATCCAGGTTTGTCCCACGTCGTCCTGTCAATGTTACTGCTGCAATAGGTAATTGGTGTAGGTTTTTTGCAATCTTTCTCCCAACTCTTTTAAATTATTCATCAACAACACTTGTACTACCCTGTGCATAATGCATAAACATCGGAAAGTATATACCCTCAACGACTGACGAGTGGGGCCTAGCTTTATAATGCGTGACGCGTGAGCAACACTTATGCCTGATACGTCTTCAACGTATCGATAATTTTTATTGTTCCATGCTATTATATTATCAATCTAGGATGCTTTATATGTAATTATATGATATTTTATATCATTTTGGGGAACTAACCTATTAACCCAGTGTCAAGTGTCAGTTGTTGTTTTCTGCGTGTTTTTGGCTTTTCAGGAAACCAGTATCAAACGGAGTCCAAACGCTAGCAAACTTTTTGATGATTTTTTCCGGACCAAAATAAGACCTGGAAGCTTCGGAGGGAGACCAGACGACGCACGAGGAGACGGCAAGGCAACAGGGCGCGCCCAGGGGGGTATGCGCCCCCTCTTGCCTTGTGGGCCCCTCGTGGCTCCGTCTGACCTAATTCCACCCCTATAAATTCTCATATATCGAAAAACCAACAGAGAGCCACCCGAAACACTTTTTCCGCTGCCGCAGGTCTTTGTTCCGACGGGAGGCCATCTGGAGACCTTTTTCGGTGCCCTGCCGAAGGGGGAATCGATCACGGAGGCCATCTACATCAACCTTGTTGCCTCCATGATGTTGTGTGAGTAGTTCATCACAGACCTACGGGTCCATAGCTAGTACCTAGATGGCTTCTTCTCTCTCTATGATCTTCAATACAAAGTTCACCGCGATTCCCGCGGTGGTCTATTCGATGTAATATTCTTTGCGGTGTGTTTGTGGGATCCGATGAATTGTGTGTTTATGATTAGATTATTAATGAATATTAATTGAGTCTTCTCTGAATTAGTTTATGCATGATTATTATAGCTTCGTATTTCTCTTCGATCTATCGGTTTAGTTTGGCCAACTAGATTAATTTATCTTCAGTGGGAGTGGTGTGTTGTGATGTGTTCAATCTTGCAGTGCTCAATCCCCATGACACATAGTTGTATTGCTGCCATTAAGGATAAAGCAATGGGGTTTATTCATATTGCTGGAGTTTAGTTTGTCTATATCATGTCATCTTGCTCCAAGCATTACTCTGTTTCATACTTAATACTCTAGATGCATGCTGGATAGCGGTCGATGAGTGAAGTAATAGCAGTAGATGCAGGCAGGAGTCGGTCTACTTGTTTATGGATGTGATGCCTATATACATGATCATTGCCTTAAATAAGATGTCATAACTATGCGTTATTCTGTCAATTGCCCAACAATAATTTGTCTACCCACCGTATGCTATTTTCAAGAGAGAAGCCTCTAGCGAAAACTATGACCCCCGGTTATACTCAAATTATATTGCTAAAACTACAAAAATATTGCTACCATTTTTTTTTGTTATTTACTTTTATATTTATATTATATATCTATCAATATTTAATGCTTGCAAGTAACAAGTTCAAGTGGCTTAACAACCCTCTTGTCCGTATTGGGTGCAAGCGTTTGATTCTGTGTGTGTAGGTGTTGATGACGAGAGTTTGCGTGATTCTCCTATTGGTTCGATAACCTTGGTTCTCACTGAGGGAAATACTTATCTCGAGGAATATCTCCTTTCAAGCATTCTCCTCTCTGGCTCCTTGCGTTATTGATTTTGTAACAATCACATCCAATAACCTTGTCTAAAAAACATGTAGTAGATCATGAATTGTAAAGCAACCAATATCAAAACTACCTTCTTTCGTTTGCAGAAATGAGTGTGACACTAAATATTTAATGTAGCCTCAGCTACATCTTTCACGTCCTCCGTTGCACAACTAGTCTTTACAAACCCTTGCGCTATCCATAGGTGAACTAACTCATCCCTTATCACCATGTATCTTCTCGGGTAATATTGCAATATTCTAAGCATCGTCTGATATCTGGATTAAGTTGTTGATAGCTCCACCAAAGAGCATCCATGGTGTCATCAACATGCCAAGCTCTGCAATATTTTTCCAAAAACCAATATCTAGGTTGTCCCAAGTCGTCCTGCCAATGTTAATGTTGCAATAGGTGATTGATGTAGTTTTTTCTGCAATCTTTCTCCCAACTCATGTAAATTCTTCATAAACAACACTTGTACTACCCAGTGCATAATGCATAAACATCAAAAAGTATATATCCTCATCCAAATCGGGCATTTCATTAGGTTTACTAGCACATAGAGCTCCAGCTGCATCTTTTGTTCGAGCCGTCACCAAGATCTTGCATCCTTTTAACCCAACACTGAGTGGAGAGATCGGTTCAGTTGTGGGTCGTTCTTGTTCTTCACCTAGAGATCACCTAATATCAATAAATGTTTGCCACACAACGATTCCTTCAACTTCTCTTCGAGATCCTCATGATCTGAAATACCAGAATTTCCATTTGTAGTAATATCCTTCAACATTTCATGAAATATGGCATCCACCGTAAAAGTATGAGATACATGAATGCACATGATGGTATGAAAAAGTTTCTCCATGCATTCATCCTTTATGTAATCTCGAGTATATCATGCAAAGGTAGTCTCCCCACAACCGACAACACCATATATGCCAATCACAAAGTACTCCCTCCATTCCATAATGTAGTGCATATAGATATTTCAAAAAGTCAAACTTCACCAACTTTGACCAAGTTTCTAGAAAAAAACAATTACATCTAGAATGCCTAACATATATCATTGGATTCATCATAAGACGTAGTTTCATATTATATATATTTGGTATTATAGATATAAATAGTTTTGTCTATAAATTTGGTCAAAGTTGGCAAAGTTTGACTTCTCAAGAAATCCATATGCACTACATTATGGAACGGAGGGAGTAACATGGAGCAGTATCTGAGGTTTACGGTGTCTCACAGAGCTTTGCCATGATATGATCATGCAACAGCTCTCATCCAAAATACCTTCCGCTTGCTAGCAATTCTAATTCGACTCTTGTTCTTGTTGGCAATATCATGTGGTGCACTCTTGCTTGCTATGCCCATGAGTGGCGACACCTTCACTTCATTAACAATGCTTTCTACCTTCTCAATTCTATTCTTCAAGTTTCGCCTTGATACAATGGTAAAGATAAACTCTAACGTAGTGGCATCCTCCTGCAAGAATCTCAAACGAGTTTGTTAGCCACACATATGTTCTATCTATTAGACATAGGTGACTACTATGACAAAATAAATAGATTAGATAGCACGGGTGAACAAAAGTGGTCGCGCAGAAGAAGTACGAAAAATACTGGTAGAACGAAATTGATCATGGTCCTTGCTAAAAAAACGACAAAGTGAAAATGAGGTGGCTATTGATGAATTCATAGGTTCGACATGGACTATGTGCCATATAACACCTGGAAATTAAGAAGAAATATATAATACTATTAATGGTTTTGCTAATTCTAAGTCGGCTGAGAATGTCCTAATTAACTCCTAGTCGACTCCAAGAACGGTTGATCTGGCATTGAGATCCGTGCAAGATTCAACATTTTATGACCCTAAGAACAAACATTACAATTTTCCACTAGCTGTACAAATTGATAACATGGTGAACACTTGTATAGATATGTTGAACAAATTTAAAAGGTTGACTGAGACTCTCAATCGACCGAGGTAAATAGTATTTTTTTTGTTGTATTGGACGGATAACTTGTTACAACATGATGAACCTTCTGCGGGGGAAGCTTGGTAAGTTGAAGCTCAGTGCAAAAAAAATTTGTCTAGGAGAGTGGATAATTTCTTGCCCATTGTTTGGTAATGTCAAATTATTATAGGAAGCTCAGAAAGAAGACGGAAAACATGTGGAAGAGACGATGAAAAAGCAAATCAAAAGTTGGAAAGGAAAGTTGTGTGTTGTCTTGTGGTGGACAAGGGTGGAATGTCCTTATCAAGTCTATGCAGTGGCGGAGACAGGGGGGTGCCAGCCAGGGCCCTGGCCCCCCCTAACATCAGTGATTTAAGCCTAGAATGAATAGTAACAGTGATTTGTTTTTGCTAAAATGATGTTTTTTGATGGATTGGCCCTCCCTAATAAGGTTTAACAATACTTGGCCCCCCTTGTCTGAATTTTCTGGCTCCGCCACTGAGTCTATGCATAGAAACATAGTATGATACATGTTGTCTTTCATCCATATATCAAAGGGTTCTCGTCGATGAATGATGGTCCGTTCACCTTACAACTCTTTTGGATCGAACAAGGGAGAGGGCGGTGCCTGAAGGGAACTAGCCGACAGATGAACATAAACGGTAGTTTTACCCAGGTTCAGGCCCTCGAATGGGTAAAAGCCTTGTCCCCCTACATCCTGCCAACCTCTCTTTATTGATGAACATCACAGTTAGTATTTCGTGAATCCTTTTCTCTGGGCTAGACCTAGTGCTTTCACCTTCCAGGGCCTCCTTATATAGGTGGCCACAGGCAGTCCCCCTTGACTGCATAATCTTTGAAATCCCACGCCCATCCACATCTCACGGGTGTCTACTAGGTTAGACTAATGTTTACGTATAACACATGATAAATTAACTGGTTGACGACCGTGCCCTCTCATAACCATAAGAGCCTGGCTGCAACTTGGTAGATGGTCAACTGGTATATGATATACACCTATTTTGAGAGAGAGGGAGTACTAAACATAACTGGATTGAACAATTTAATGGGTGTTCCGGATCGAGTACCGGCAATGACACGAAGCCATTGAGCGATGCATCCTCTGGCATCGCCATCCTCATTCGAGGATACATCCTATTGTGTCATTTAAATTGCGACACTACTAAATTTCAAACCATGCAGGAGAGCTCCATGTACTCCCTCCGTCCCAAAATAAGTACTCCCTCTACAATGAACATACAACGCCACTGATGGCACCGCAGCACGCCCCTTACATCGCTGCAGATGGCACAACCAAAGCCTCATCACCACAAACACACAAACAAAAACGACGCCTACAACCCAGGACCAGAGATGAAACCCAAGTAACCCAGAGTAGAGCATGAAAGGCAAGCAGTAACTGGCATGGAGCGACGACTATCCATGGCAGGACCTGCAGCATCATGCAGAACATGACCACAACCACGACCGGGCGCACGCACCGCCATGACAGCAACAACCAACAACACCAGGAGAGCCAACCATGCTTGAATGAAGCATAAGCGCAAAGAAAAGATGGCCACACAGGCCGTCACACAGCCAAACCAAACCGGACCGCCGAGCCAGCAGCCACCCAACCGGCCATAGAAGAGAAGATCCAAGGAAGGGGATCACCCCAGGCGACGAAGGCTACTAAATTTTCATCCAGAAGAAAAACGATACAAAAGTTTAAATGAAAATTTGCAGATTCGCCTCGTAGCATACACTACATCTATGCTCTTTCTTCATAATTTTTGAAAACTTAATTAGGACTGCTGATGCAAGAGAGACCTAAAAATAAGGCATAAAACGATGATTCAAGTGCGACGCAACTCTCAACAATATTGGATCTTGGATTGCATCATCACTATCATTATTATTATTCATGAATTCTTGGTGCCTCACAAGCTTACAGAAACGAGAGATTTAGCCCCACAAGCGCAGAGCAAATACACCACACATTACTACAACAAATAACTTGTCAACGAATGGCACACTAACAACTCTACACAAATAGGTATGACAAGGGTTTTATTCCAACACGAGAGAGCAAGCCACACTAACAATCCTACCTAGCATTGGGCCTTCCTTGGTAAGCCACACTAACCATTGGTTGGATTGGTGAGTCAGCCACATCAGAGATCAGACCTTATTCGGGCTGCGCAAAAGGAGATGATAGATCTCGTTGTTCATCTCAGACATGTATTCATACCCAAGATTGTCGGCACGATTCCTGAATTCGTCGACGTCCTCCGGTGGCACCTGTATGCCAACTAACACGTTTGCTCCGGCTTCGCCCTGCCAAAGATAATTAGCTCACTCAATGTGTACATTTGCAGCTCTTCTGGACAGTCTAAAAAGGATAATTTTGCATTGTTTGGTTACACGCGACTGTAACAATCCGTGTGTCCCAAACAACACTGCATTTGCTGGTTCATATATTAATTTTCTGTGGAAGATTTTCATTAATTTCTAATTTTGAAGGTAGGTGTCAACATGATAATGTTGTCAGATCTATGAGATTTCATACAACAGAACTCAAATAACATACCTGTGCACGGTAATGGAAAAGGCTGATATTCCATCGGGGGCTCAATGTATCCAAAAAATCCATAAGAGCACCTGGCCTTTCTGGGAAAATAAACCGGTAAACAAGTTCATCTTTTACTTCTGACCTGCCTCCAATCTGAAAATAGGTATTAAAGGAATGGTAAGACAACGACATACATTATTTTAATACAAAATGGCCAAAAGGACATTAAAATAAATAGAATAGGCTAATTCAACTCTTCGAGGCATACACAATCAACACAATCATTTCCATGCCCTCTATAGCTTACCATGTTAACATTTATATTTACAAAGCAACATTAAAACCACAACTCTTCGTGGGATTTTCATTCTTTATTTCTTGAAATATCGGATTTGAAGTACAGAAAGAAACAAGGGATCAGATGTCCCATCTGTTGAATGCTTGCGGCACTGCACAATTACATACTTACCGCTACAGTAGTTTTATGCAAAAAAAAGAAGCAATATAACTTCTGTTCTGCAATTTTTCTTTACCTATTTTTTCCAGTAGAACTACAGAGACTTCAAAGGAACTGTTGCAACAAACACCTTTTGAGTATATACAAAGAATATACACATATTTCTAGGAGTATGGCTTTGTCTACTTGTTTCTATTACTCCTGATACACAAGGAACCGAGCCTAGCTCAGTTGGTGAGAAGTCTGTACAACCCCACCACCCAATTATGAGTCATCTTTGATGCGTAGGGTCCTTGTCACCTTCTTAAAGGCAAAATACACGACCTAGTAAAGGAAAAATCCCTGTAGTGGCTTGCCCGGGCGAAGGACCTGGGAGCTCGGGTAGCTTACAGCTGACCGGTGGAAGGTGTTTCAAGTCCTCATGGTGATGTTCTAGGGTTTCTTTTCCTTGTACAGTTTTCTAGGTCATCTGCATTTTAATTTTTGTCATGCCCTGTACTAGGTACTGTACAGATCGTTTTCCCTTCCTAATGCATTGAAGTGCAGTATCCCCTGCATGGTCACTAAAAAATTAGTGGGAAAAACCTAGTCTGCCCACAATAGATCCAGTTTTCCAGAACTGGCAAAGAGGCAGAGAAGAGCACAATAGTGAGAAGACGTTTAACAAGTACAAAATGAATTTAATGAAGTTTGCACGTTATGATCTATGATGCTTAGAAAGAAAGACAATAGAGTTGATTACGTCCATTCAGCTCAAATTCACCCAAATACTACATTTATGTTTTAGAACAGTTCATAAATGATCCTAGCATGCTGTACATGGAATATTCATTAAGTAAACTGGTAGTAGTTACTTGCCAACTGTACCAACATAATGTGTTAATGGGATATGACATATGAGCCTATCACTGCGGCAGAACAATGGAACTTACAAAGTATCTTAGGTGGTCTTTTGCGAGATCATTGTCAGTAAGGTTCACGGTCTTAAGTTCTGACGATTCCATGCGTTCCACCATTGCTTTAAGCTCATGATCAGTATAGATGCCAACACTGCAATACAAAAACCATATAAATTAGCTAGGAGAATGTATCAAGTCACCTTCTCTATGTATGAGTATTCTTGTCCCATCAAGGTTCTAGAAAAAGGTAACCAAGAAACAATAAACCAGTACATAAAAACAAGAATATTGAAATTGTTGTCCAAGTACCTGTAAAGAACAAGGGCTTCTTTTCCATGAGAATCATATCTGTATTTGAATTCAGTAATATTCATCCGGCCAACCTGCAGAACAAGAAATCATAAGAATAGAAATAGAATATAAACAACCATTATGTGTTGTAGTGTTGATAGAAAATCATGGTGCATACCAGTTCCGCAAACTTTTTGAAGCTTCCCTGCTCCTCTGGCAAAAATGTAGCTAATACCGCTTCTCGTTTTCGACCAACATCAGCAAGCTCAGTTACTAATCTAAGTCTATCAAAGTTCATATTCGCACCACTACTTATTGCAACCACAGTTTCCCCTTTCAAACCATAGTATTTGCAGTAAGCTTCAGCCCCTGCCAAGGCAAGGGCCCCAGCAGGTTCAAGGATATTCCTGTTTTCCTCAAACATATCCTGCACCCACAAAGAACAACATTTTCAGTATGAACAACATTGCTAGTGCAGAACATCCACAGCAATGTAGCATAAACAGTCCACAAGCATGGTCGCAGCAAGATTAGAATAGAACAAAATGCTGTGTGATAATTTCCAGCATCCTACTTTTCAGCAATGTTAGCAGGATACCTATGCGTAGTAAATTAAAAAAATTACACTGAATATTAATATCCACAGCAATAATAGAAAGCTTGAAAACTAGGTCACCTTCTCCACTAGAGTGATTAAAACATGTAACTTTAGAAAGTTCTCCTGCTGGTGGATTATATGGACAGACCATTGGATCACAGAAAATTTATGTAAGAAAGTAGAGATTCTTCTTTTTTTTTCCTTGCGCATGCTGAGCTTTTATTCAAGTAAATTGAGTAGTTACAGACTTACAGTGACAAAAACAGGTCACTATTCAGTAACACATGCATTTAACATAACGAGGCAGAGCAGACATAGAACAAATCAACCACTCTCACCTTTATTGAAGCACAAATAGCATCTCGGCTGACCAGGACAATGCCATCTACAAGTTCTTGACACAAGCGAAATGTCTCCTCCCCTACAACTTTGACAGCTACACCATCAGCAAACCCTCCAACGTGTTCCAACACGACCCTCTGGCCGTGACGCAAGGACAATGCCATGGCATTTGCATCTGAGGGCTCTACTCCAATTATTTTCACCTGTACGAGAACGTACGTAAACATACAACAAAGTGACACCCCGAACACGACTATTGTACTCCAATGTAACCAAATGATGTATTGAGTTCAATCTGGAGAAGGATTACAGTTAGGCGATTGGATGAAAAACAATTAAACCTTCAAAGCGCACTTAAAACAAAGCCATTTACTTTGATGCCATTTACAAAGAACTTAGGTGTCTTGCGAGATTTTTCATAGAAGAAGAAAATACTCCTGAGCTTGAAAGCTAACCTCAGGGCGGACCCGTTTCACATAGGCAGCAATGCCAGCAATTAATCCACCACCTCCCACAGGTACAAATATTGCATGTAATGGACCTTGCAATTGGCGAACAATTTCCATGCCAACAGTTCCTTGTCCAGCGATGATGTCAGGATGGTCAAAAGGAGGTATGAATGTGCGGCCTTCCTGTTCACACCGTAATTTTGCATATGATTGAGCTTCGTCATATGAGTCTCCCTTCAGAACGACTGTCGCACCCAATCTCTCCACTGATCGCCACTGGATCAAGTTATATGTTAGTAGCTGGTGATAATAACGTAAATATACCATGTAAAACATCATGAGATTGATAACCTTGATTTCTGGTGTTGTCACAGGCATGACAATAACGGCATCACAGCCCAGTTTCCGGGCAGAAAGAGCAACTCCTTGAGCATGGTTTCCAGCAGAGGAGCAGATAACGCCGTTGTCCAACTGCTCTTGGGAGAGCTTCGCCATCATATTATATGCACCTCTCAACTTGAATGAAAATACCTATGCATGAAACAAACAAATTTACCTACGTATGTAAATAGCCATTGACGAAGGCAGTAATGGCTACATGTGCAATAAAATTTGTCAAACAATAAAGCTAATGATAGGAGGGCACTATTAACTATACAATATATCAAAAATATGCATGACAGATAAAGTTTTCAGTTTGCACCTAGGATACCCCTACCCATCTCTCTAATACCATTATGTCAATAATAATAACACTTAATGATCTGAAACTGAATCAGGGCACCACTTACGTTTTTACTGTATTGTAGCTAGGTTAAGTTGGCAAGCAATAGCCATACTATTACAGGCTACTAGTATTCAGGTCTCTGACCTTTTTATCTGTGGCTACTTGCTGGTTAAAGTAACAACTAACAAGAGGTTTAAGATATTCGATGCCATTTCTACAGAAGTTCCGTGGGGGGTCCGGAATTGCAGAAATAACATAGTGTTTTGACACTCAGCCCGGGGCTAATATGAAACGGGTGTGGAGGCTCATAGTGGTGGCACTTAGGAACGGGAAGGCACCCTTCAGAGAGGGAGATTCAAAGGAGTTGGGTCAGCTGAGATAATCCTGTTATGCAAAAAGATGGCAGAGTCCTTGCTGTCAACTGGAGATTAACAAGGCCTACATCTGCCAACCAACATCTGTAAGCACCTCCTGAGAATATAGAGCAAAGCTCCCCTCCAACTGCAAGGTAACTGTGCCGCTAGCTCTGGATGGTTGCAGTGCACGCTAGCTGATGATTCTTCTTCAGCCTTTCAAGGTATATATGTGCCCAACTAATCCCAAATGGATCGTGCCCAACAAATCCAAGGCAACGGGCACCAAACTAGCGGTCTGGTGCTGCTGGACCTGAAGATATGGCCGGAGACCTGAAGCTGGGGTGTGTTCGCTGCCTCTCCCCTGCAAGAGCAAGAGCAAGCGCTGGGACTGAAGACATGGGCGCTGAAGTAATTCATCATGTCTTGATGTGGCCGGTTTACTCGGGACCCTGACGCGCTGGTGCATTTCAAATCACCAAACACACAACGCTAATCCCCTGTCAAGCATGGCAAGTCCTGCCTCCATTATTGTCGAGAGCGCAAGCATGACAACAACGCGTCAACGCCGAGGCGCGCGAGGAATCTGAACAGTAAACGTCACAGGCAAAGCAGAGCAAAACCCCCGCAAAAACCCACACCAATCGAAGTTGTAGTGCTTATTTATACCGGAGCGCAACAATTCGAAAATACCCTCGTGCAGATGATTGATTGATTGAATGATTGATGGATTACCGGCTGCAGGTCCTCGCGCTTGATGTGGAGGCTGACCCCGAGGCGGTCGGAGAGCTTGGCGGCGCGCTCGAGCGGGGTCTCGATGGCCACGTCGTAGACCTTGGAGGCGAGCACGCCCGTGAGGTACTCCATGGCGCCGGGCCCGTCGAGCCCGCCGCCGCCCTCCTCCGCCGTCGCCCCGGCCCCGCGGCCCGGCACGCCCACCAGCGACCCGCTGGGGCCCTGCAGCGACTCGGGCGCCACCCGCATCAGCGGCGCGGGCGCCAAGGGCGCCAGGTCGGCCTTCAGGGGCGCCGCGGCCTCCGGGGACGAGGCCGTCGTCGCCGCGGCGGACGCGGCCACCCGCGAGGGCGGTGGCCTGGAGCCACCGCCGCTGCGGGAAGCGAGGCGGAAGGAGAGCGCCGATGCGGAGGAGGTGGCGGCGGCCGCCATCCTTTCTCGGTGCAGCGGGAGGGAGGGAGGGATGGGAAAGGGAAGGTGGTTTCGCAGGAGGGCGTCACGGGGTCGCGCGGGGCGGGATGTGGTGATGTGGCCTGGCCGGGCAGGTGGACGTGCGTGGGTGGGGCCGGGGGCGAGATCGTGCCCTCGGCGTATATGGGGGTGCGCCTTTTTGTTGGCGCTTCTGCCGTCCTTTTCGCGCTCTGCTGCTGCGAGCATGTTTAACTCGAGCTCCAAGTTTGGTCACCCACAAAAAAAAAAAAAAAAAATCGGGCTCCAATTGAAAACGAGTACAGTTTGGATATTCTTTGGGGGGCTTGATTTCGTTTCGTTGATTGCTCTTTAAAGTATCTCGTTTCATCAGTTAATTAAAAGTAAAAATAAGTTGATTACAAAAGTAAAAAGGATCCAAAAAACAGAAAAGACCTATGGTCATGCATTAAATAAAATCGGTCCTTAAGAATTACCTTATAAAAGAATAATAATCGCAAACAAACACTCGTTCCGTCCCACGGTATAGGACGTTTTCGCAAGCTATCAAAGCTCGCAAAAACGTCTTATATTGTGGGACGAAGGGAGTGCTTGAAGAAGTATGCATTCATCGGTGGCACTTTGTGAGCAAAGCTCGCCGTTGCCTCTGAGCCTCTCAATCACTTGAGCAATCTTGTTAAAACTTAGGAGTCTGTAGAAGCAACGGCCTACAACTTGCCGGTGACTGCGAACTAGATAGATCACTGTCCCGGAGAGCCAACATCGAGGAGGACCAAAGATGATCCTAACTCCGGTCAAACAAAGGAGGAGGAGGGGGGACGACAAATATCACAAGTTTCCTGATGAAGTTGTATATGGTTGAGCTTCATCACACGAAGATGGAAATGGAGAACAAAAACACATCGCAATGTCGTCCCTTCAACATATTGACGTCACCATGACCAAATGTTAATCACGCCAGACCAAGTGCCCAACAATTGACACCATCATCTGACTCGTTGACGCCGCTCCCAGAAAGGACATCGTCATAGAAAAAGTTGAGGAACCATTCCATTGCCGTCGGGGCCCCAACTACATCATCAACGACGAAAAGCTTGAAGAGCCTAAACACGAATGGTGACACCGTGATCAGGGTTCCCTATCATTCCACCACCGAAGCGGTTAGGGAGGACAGGGGAACCGGGCACCAGCTAGGTCAACATGAAAGCTAGCCTCCTCCCCTCTAGAAATCCTAGGAAAAATACAATGCAGTAGAATGCTCATAATTTTTTTCAATTAACTAGAGATAAAACCGAGCGACCCGAAATTACAACATGCCAAAAAGCCGGATATTGGAGCATGACCGCCAATTTGGGCCATATGAGTCCGCTCCGATTTTGATGGAAAGCTTCGCTGGAGAGATATGCAAGGGATCTGTCGATGCCGTCCACCACAGCCGAGTCGCCCCCTTCGCTTATCAACGTTTTCACCTGGTCCTCTACATGGGCAGCTCCGACTTCATAGAGCATATTACAAACCGTGGCGGTGATCCGACTTCATTTGCCACCATTGTTGTTGCCAAAACAGGTCTCCACACTACTAAAGTTGGGGCATACGCCTCCGGATCTGACTCCAAAAATTAATAATTAGGACATAAGCCTTCAGCTCCATGAACATGCCGGAATCAAAACTAAGGTCGTACAAATCCGACTCCAAAATGGTGCCTTCAACAAGGGCAACACCAATGCATCACTATCATCCGATCCAAGAGCTTGGGCCTAAGATTCCCACGGAGTCTTCGAATTCTCCCCGGAATGTTTGCCCCTTTTTTTTTTTTTTGAAACGGAGGCAAAAGTATTGCCTCATCGATTAATTAAGAAGAAGAGAATTGCCCGGTTAATTTACGGAAAACTGGGCAAAAAACGATACAAAGTCACTCAACATGAAGCACCATGACCACGTAGACGGCCCGCCAAATGCTCCCAACACACAACAACTACAACCCTGAACACTTCTACAATGCAACGGAACCCCCGACGAGAAAACCGACAATGATGACTCAGAATACCAAAGCCACGTCGACAACACGAGAAACCAAGCACAATCCATCATGAAATCGCGGATGCCTTCCCTTTCGCATCATCAACCATAGGACCCTTCAATTCCTCACTTGACAGAGGAGAATCTTGTCCCTGATCCGAGGTCGTCGGCATGTCCACCTTCATATGCTCCACTGACAGACTCAGACGATCCCTAAGCTCAGGCATGATCTGCAACACCGGAGCCACGAGCACGGCAATGGACAAGAATCTGAGTAAGGGCACGTTGCGTATTAAGTCGGAGCTTGTTTGTACTTGCGTCCAGCGTTCGAACAGCTCGAGTTTTCTAAGAAAAATGCTTCGAATCAAGTAGTACACAATTTAATTTCCAGAAGAACAAAAAACACGAAACACGATTTGACATCGATTCTAATTCGTCGATACGAGAAGGAGGAATCAATATCTCGACATAAGCCAAGCGGCACATCTTGTGCCACTCCACCAGGTCGTACAGCGGCATGCATCCTGGATTCCTGGCTCCAGTGCGGCACAGTTTTCAGCTGCCGGATCATGTGCATGTGACTACGGCTAACTGTGCACTATGGTTTGCTCACGCCGGATCATGTGCATGTGACTACGTACGCACGTTTCACGATTGACACCCACTGCCATTAGTCTGGGACTACGGAGGTGTTATCAATGACAGATTTGGATTGTTGCTGCAGTACGTGACCATACCAACAGAAAATTGTATATTTGTATTTGCAATAAAGAAACGAAAGTGATGGCTGCAACGAGCCTACAAATTATACAAGTGGGCACTGTTATTATATCCGCTAAAAGATGATTTGGTGTCGTCGGGTTGCAGGGAAAAAATTGAACACCGAGACCAGTGGTAAAAATGCATCCAAGAGGACGCAGCCACCTACCACGCGTAAAAACTGGCGACGATAGACAGAAGTTCACGCAGGCCATGGCAGGAATCTCATTGCATTTGGTTTATACTAGTACAATGGCCAATAGCACATGACATACTATTCAGCACAGCAGATTTGCAAAATGGGCAAGCTCGAACTTCGAGAGAAATAAACGGGAAATACCCCTTGGTTTCTGGTTGTATCTATATTTTATATGGAAAAAAGTTTAATAATTACAGAAATAGTTCAAAAGTTTTTTTTAGAATAAACTCGACTTTCTTTTATACTAGTATACACATTGTCATGAAAAAAAAAACATTAACTTCTGGGCAAAAAAAGAAACAAAATTTATTTGCTATTATAGGTCACTATTCACACTATTTTGGCCGGTTTTTTCTAAAAGGAAGTCAAAGGGGATTTTCCTTTTTGTGGAATTTTTTTTCACAAGTACAATGAAAGGTCAAGCTTATTTCAAGGTTCTTTTGACTTTTTATTAGTTACTATTTTTTTAATATAAGGTGTATATATACTCATAGGCCAAAAGTTCCCCTCCCAGTAAAAGCTGAATTAAACGGTCGCGGAGTAGCTGCCTCACTCACCTCATCAGAGTGGCAGAGCAAGCTTTGTTAGCAGGGTCTCTACAAGTGTTTCCCTCACTTTTTGTCCCAGATAAGTGAATCCCAGCACAGCAGCCACCAGCTGTTCTTCGCTTGACGGTTTTCCTCCATAAAAGCTGCAAGCCACCACCACACTGTGCCTGCTGAAAGCAGATCATGTTTCTTACTCTACAAATAGACCACAGCACAGCTGAGGTTGATTAGCACACTGAAAACGGCATGACAAATTGCCTTGTTCAAATTGAGAATTGTGCCCCTTCTAGAATGCAACAAGGATCGAGCCAGGACACGCACGTTGCGTGTCGAGCAAGAGAGTGTTTGTAAGCTGCGTCCAGCACCCGAACAGCTCGAGTTCTCTAAGAAAAATGCTTCGAATCAAGTACACGATTTGATGCCGCACGGTTTTCTGCTGCTGCTGCTGCCGCCTAGACGGACAACTGCTAACTGTACTCTGTAGTTTGCTAACGCCAAATCATGTGCGTGTTACTACGTACGCACGCACGTTTGACGATTGGCACCCGCCACCATTGATCCATTATTAATGCCAGATTTGGATTGTTGCTGCAATACATGACCATACCAACAGAAAATTGTATTTGCAATAAAGAAAACCCAATGTGATGGCTACAACGAGCCTACCAGTAACTTATTATTCCCTCCGTCCCAAAATGTAAGACATTTTTTGACACCATCATATTGTCAAAAAACGTCTTACATTTTGGGACGGAGGGAGTATTTGTAAGTGTCGTCGGGTTGTGGGGAAAAAAACAGACAGTGAGACCAATGGTTGAAACACATCCAAGGCCAAGAAGACACAGCTACTCAGGTTATTTTATTTTTATCTCACCACCTAGCCACGCGTAAAAACAGGTGATGATAGACAAAAGTTAATGCAGGGTATGGCAGGGATCTCATTGCATTTGGTTTATACAATGGCCACCAGATGACATCTTCATGCTTTTAAACAGTTTGAGAGCAGATTTGCATCATGGACAGGCTCGAATTTCAAGTGAAATGTTTGTTAGCATTTGGATCGTATTTAGCATCTACTACCAGGATTGATGCCACTTGTGTACCGAAGAGTAGCAAACGCTGAATTAAACGGTCAAAGAGCTGGCTCACCTCATCTATGTGGCAGCAGCTTAAAGATACCCAGCACAGCAGACACCAGCTGTTCTTTTGTTGACGGCTTTCCTCCATAAAAGCTGCAAGCCACCACCCCCACTGTGCCTGCTGAAAGCAGATCATGTTTATTACTCTACAAATAGACCACAACACAGCTGAGGGTTAGCTAGCATGCTGAAAATGGCATGACAGATATAGTGGAAGGCTGCAAGGTCTAGTGTTAGTGGCAGAGCTAGATAATTTACCAGAAGAAAATTGTTTGCAATGAGAAAAACGTTGAATTGTAGACAATTGTTCCCGACTAGACAAGCGAGCACCATCATTATTTTTGCTCTGAATCTAATTTAGCGTTGTCAGGTTGCAGTAAAAAGATGAGCAATCCAAAAGTTACCGCTGGATTTGGATTGTACAATTGCCGCCACGAAACAATGACATGATTTAAAACAGCCGCACACCAGGTCTATATACTGGAAAGACTTGGATTTCGCTGAAATGTTTTGTTCTTATTCGTCTATGCTATGTAGAAATGATGGCAGCAATTTACAACTGAACTAAACAGTCGTAGAGTAGTTGCTTCAGATATGCGGCGCATAGCAAGTCACAAACAACAAGTAGCACCACCACTGCCCAGGGCACATGTTTCTTACTCTACAAATAGACCACAACACAGCTGAGGTTAATTAGCATACTGAAAATGGCATGACAGATATAGTGCAAGGCTGCAAGGTCTAGTGTTAGTGGCAGAACTAGATAATTTACCAGCAGAAAATTTGTTTGCAATGAAAAAAAAACGTTGAATTGCAGACAATTGTTTCCGATTAGACAAGCGAGCACCATCATTATTTTTGCTCTGGATCTAATTTAGTGTTGTCAGGTTGCGGTAAAAAGACGGCAATCCAAAAGTTACTGCTGGATTCGGATTATACAATTGCCTCCATGAAACTATGACATGATTTAAAACAGCTGCACACCAGGTCTATACTCCCTCTGTCCACAAATAAGTGTACATATAATTTTTTTAGGACAGACTATGGAGTGAAGTAAAAAATGCATTGGGAAGGTGCAAGCCATCATATCTCTTCTCTTTAATTACCCAACCCCCAATGAGCTAAGTGCATGTAGAAATTAAGAAGACCATGCGTAGAATGTTAGTGGTCTTGATTACCGTGTGATGAGAGAGAATCATTTTTCTGTATTAAAGTGCATTGGAAAGATAGAAGTGCACTTTTTTATGGACAAATTTTTAAGGCAAACGTACACTTATTCGTGGACGGAAGGAGTATACTGGAAAGACTCGGATTTCGCCGAAATGTTTTTGTTCTTATTCATCTATACCATGTACTTATGTAGAAATGATGGCACCAATTTACAACTGAACTAAACAGACGCAGAGTAGTTGCTTCAGATATGCGGCGCATAGCAAATCACAAACAAGTAGCACCACCACTGCCCAGGGCACATGTAGAACAATAGTATGTAGTAATTTGCGTCAATCAAGGTTGAAGACTCTCGAGCTAATGACAACTTCACACAAGCTCTTAAGGATGGCAAAGCCTCAAAGCTCTCCTATGGCCGTAGCCACAACGAGGCCACCTTTGAGTTCTTGTCACACATGCACCAAATGAGCAACCTATTTGTGATATGCATCTTTTGAAGTTCGTCGTGCGAACTCACCGGCTTGTTAAACTCCGCGGTCAAAGATCATAGCTGTGGGGTGATGTCCCTACGCCACCCATACCCATATCTGTTGCTAGCTTGCTTGAAGCAAAAGGAAAAAAATGTAGGTGCTCAAGTGCCCCGATGCTCAGGTCCATCACTTCTTGCACGCTTGCTTATCTTGTGATATGACTGGCATATATATATGTTACCCTTTGCGGGCTTGTTCGGACACAAGTTTCTCTTCTTGTGCACCAACCCCAAAAGCCACAATTAATCATCCCATGCCAGTTTGCCACCTACTTCTCCTACCTCAAAATTGGCTAGCCACGTCATTGAGAATGTATCATGTACTCTCGGACGTGGAGTACTCCTAGTATAAAAACCTCAATCCAAAATTCACGAAGAAAAAAGTTAGCGAAGTGACATAACACATACTAATCCAAATTTGTAACACATAACTATAAACAAAGAAGAAAGAAAAGGCTAATTTGGAATAGTAGCTTTTGTTTGCAATTTGGTCCATATGGACAATATTAATTTTGGATTTTTCTTTTTTTGTTCCTCGAACAATTAATGGAGCTTGGACTTGAAATCTGTTGGTAGTATTGTTTTGTGTTTTTTCAAGAATTTTTAGCAACTTTTAAATGGACCAAAATATATGGGAGTACTCCATGTCAGGGAGTACGGGATACCCCAGGCATTCGACATTATGCCTTCGAATTCTGGAATGCAACATGGATTGAGCCAGGACACTTTGCGTATCAAGCAGAGCCTGTTTGTGCTTGCGTCCAGCACCCGAACGGCTCGAGTTCTAGAAGAACATTGGAATCAAGTACTACTACCGTGCTGCACGACTTGATACTGCACCCTGTGGCACAGTTTTCAGCTGCCGCCTAAACAGACAACCGCTAACTGTACTCTATGGTTTGCTACGCCGAATCATGTGCATGTGACTACATACGCACGTTTCAGGATTGACAGCCACCACCATTAGTCTGAAGCTACGGAGGTGTACTCTATTGATGGCAGATTTGGATGGTTGCTGCATGCCCGTGCCAACAGAAAAAACGTATTTGCAATAAAGAAAATGAAAACGACGGCAACAATCAGCCTATCAATTATTCAAGTGGGCACCATTATTATACTTATTCGTTAAAAAACGATTTAGTGTCGTCGGGTTGCAGGAAAAGAAATTGAACACTGAGACCAATGGTAAAGATACATCCAAGAGGACGCGGGCCACCTACCACGCGTAAAAGCTGGCGACGACAGACAAAGGCTTACGCAGGGTATGGCAGGAATGTCATTGCATTTGGTTTATACTACAATGGCCACTACAGGACATCTTCATACTTTAAAACATTGCACAACAGATTTGCATAATGGGCAGGCTCGAACTTCAAGCAAAATATTTTGTTACCATTTGGATCGTATTTAGCATCCGCTAGCAGGACTGATACCACCAGTTTACCGAAGAGTACTTACTGAAAGCTGAATTAAAGGGTCGCAGAGTAGCTGGCTCACCTCATCTGAGTTGCAGAGCAAGCTTTGTTAGCACGGACTCTAGAAGTGTTTCCCTCACTCAGTGTCCCAGATAAGTGAATCCCGGCACAGCAGCCACCAGCTCTTCATTGAGTGACGGTTTCTCCTCAATAAAAGCTGCAAGCCACCACCCCACTGTGCCTGCTGAAAGCAGATCATGTTTCTTACTCTACAAATAGACCACAGCACAGCTGAGGGTTAGCTCGGCATGACAGATATAGTGTAAGTCTGCAAGGTCTAGAGTGGCAAAATTAGATAATTTACCAGCAGAAAATTATTTGGAACAACAACAACAACAACAAAGCCTTTAGTCCCAAACAAGTTGGGGTAGGCTTGAGGTGAAACCCATAAGATCTCAATGATATTTTTTTTGAATTGTTGACAATTGTTTCCGATTAGACAAGCGAGCACCATCATTATTTCGGTCTGAAATAATTTAGCATTGTCAGGTTGACCTAAATCCAAAAGTTGCTGCTGGATTTAGATTATACAATAGCCACCACAAAACAGCGTCATAATTTAAAACAGTCACATACCAGGTCAACTGGAAAGATTCAGATTTCGACCAAAATCTACCAAAGAATATTTAGAACTGAACTAAACAGTGTGCAGCTCCATCACATTCTTTTCTCAATCTGGACCAAAATGTGCTTCATGTCCTCCAGGGTTACTTGGCTTGGGACCTGAATCGGCCTGGAATTCAGCATCCTGGAGAAGTGCTACATAGAAGTAACAGACAGCTTCGACTCCCAGCAAAGCAGCTGCCCACTGTTCTTGGATTCACAGTTTTCCTCCACTATCCGCAACCCCTCTCCACTTGAAATTGGCATGTCACTGCTAACCTGCCGATCTGCTAGGAATTAATTGCAAACACTAATGCCAGTCATCTCACAGATATCAAGCTACAGTTGCCCAGCAACCACACATTCAAAGTGGAGATGAAGGACGCAGCAGAAATGTCCGTGCTCATGAAATCCAAACGGAACATATCCGCGTAGCACTCAATACTTCAACAGTGCACATGACACACTCCCTTGCTTCTGCTCCTGTTACTCTGCTAGGCATGTTTAATATGTGAGAGCACCCACAATATATCCTGATCAGCTCTCCCCTTGTGTTATTTCACAGCTAAAACTGTCCATCTTTTGTGACTTTCACCTTCACACTGTATCAAGTCTCTTTTGGTACTACAGGGTTCAGACAACAAACTGAGTGCTGAACCATTCAAAGACAAATTTCTGATTGCAAAACAGAATTCCTTAATGACTTCAAGTGTAGTCCTTCCGCTCGCTGACTGCTAAAAAATCATGTTAATTGGCATCAGGACTTAAAAAACAGCAAAACAATAAGGGGAAACACTCAGAATTAAACTATGGTGGAATTAAAGCCAAATATAGATTCCACAATTAGTTCCAGTATGGACCTCATTGCTTGGATTGCAGAAAAAGCAGGACCATGCGAGCCTCATACTGAATCTCGAGTTTCACACCGAGCCAAGTAAACCATGAAGTAGTCTACATACTTCCCTAGATGCATTCTTTTATCTCTGTGCTAAAAGTTTAGAAGGAACAATATGCATCATTAACTGCAAGCTTTGTGGGACACGAGAGGCAACTAACATATTTCCTCAACTGATCTAATGTGAAATCCATCTGGGGTATAACCAGAATGCTCTAGAGCATGAGACATGCGCTATTTCAACTAGAAAACTCTATAGCCATCTGGTACACAGGGAATCTGGAATCTACAGGAATTTAGTACTCCCTCCGTCCCAAAATAAGTGTCGATGATCTAGTACAAAAATTGTACTAGTTTAGTACAAAATCTGCGACACTTATTTTGGGACGGAGGGAGTACATGTTTGGATTACATGCAGTCTCATAGGCTCTTTGATTCAAAAGAAACAAACTGACCATTAACAATAAGATTTTTAAACTGGCTGAAGTTGTTTTCTGTTTTACCTCTTTGTTGTGCACGGACTAGGGAAAGACTGCTCGGAGCTCAGGCAGTCTGAGATCACGTAAATCAGTGCAATGATCTCTCTGCTTCGATAAACCACGATGGAATCTGAAGCTGCAAGCAGAAGACAACAGTTCCCACATTTATAATGCTCTGATTTTGTTATGTTTTCATGAATGCGGTGACTGTTGCAGCATCTCCTTTTCAGTTTTTTGTGCTTAAATGTCTGAAAGATGCATGGCTCATTTGTGTTGTTGTAATCTTGTACATCTTTGGATTCAATAAAAGAAGCCAGGAGTTGCGCCCCAGATAAAATTGCATAAGCATGGTAACGTTCAAAAGGTCAGGATGGCACTAAATACCCATTTCTTATCAAATATTCATGTGCAAAATGGGAGTAAACCAGCTCAAGCAATTAACAAAAGCAATGATCTACAAAAATAGGGAATCTTCATATATTAACATAATGAAGCAAGTTAATGGCTGTCCTAATATTCATATATCAAATACCACACGGCATTCGGATGTTTCACACAGTATCACTTGATTCACTTCTATAATCAAAACTAGGATACATTTGCAATACATGACTTCATAATTCACATAAGAAAAATGAACATAAAGAAAAACACCTGTAGTTGTAGGTACATACTCCCATCATTCAATGCTCTAAGAAGGCATACTTCAACGGACTTTCTAATAGATAATCACAATCAAATCAACTAACTATAATTAGCCTTATGCACAATTACATTTCGTTCATCTGATATCATCATGCTCTCTGAAGGCAGTAAATGAAAATTTGGTAGAGAAAATTTCTGAGATTAAGACAAAATACTGCAAAGTTTACCTCATGGCATTTTTGATTCACAACAGAGCTACCTCTCGGTAGAGTTTGTCACAATAACTATTCCTTTTCGCCAATACAGTATCTTGAAAAAGCCTTAGTTGCACTGATTTTATTTGTGGTTCTCTGGTAGTTCATTTAGATTGCTGTCGTTTCTTTTGAATCTCCTTATCAAGGAAAATCATTATTGTTTCCGTCACGTGATTTGGAGCAATGCCTTCTGCAATCATCCTCCTCAAATACTTGTCGGCTTCCTTCAACCTACCAGCTTTCGCATTAATATCGATCAAGGTGTTAAAAGTAACAAGATCTGGTTTCATGCCCCTTGTGGTAATCTGCTCAAGCAAACAGTTCGCTTCTTCAACCTTCCCAACCTTTCCCAATTGATTAATCAAAGTGTTGTACATAACAATATCCATGTAAACACCTTTCTTTGACAATTGTTCCATGATTGAGCTAGCAACCTCTGTTTTCCCCATCTGGCCAAGACCTTGAATTATCAGGTTGTATGTTGCTATGTCATTGGGGCAGAGCTGTCCACCCCTCTCGTGAAGAACTGCCCATACCTGCTTCAAATACCCCTTCTTGACAAATGAGGTCATTAGTGAATTGTATGTATAACTTGTCCCTTTCCTTCCCAGATTTGTAAAGATCTCAAATAACTTGCAGGCTACACTCAACTTCCCTTTGGCCAAAAAGATTGACATATATGTATTAACCATGTCAGCATCGAAAGTTTTACCCCCCATGCCTTCCACTCTCTGCCCTCTGTGCACTGTAAATATAGCAGAATTACTTGAATGATCAGCATATTTGGCAAGATGATCTAAGTGTGGGGACAAAGACCAATCATCCTTGGGTTCATTATTTGTGGTTCCATCATTTGTATCAGTGGATACTGCAGGATTGAGCAAACTCATCAAATCGTTCATATTACCATCAAATGGAAAGATTGATGTTCCATCTTTCGCTCTATCCTGTGGTCCTGTCAAGGCATCCATCATGTTGGACTTCCATCGAATGGCATCTGGCAAGACAGAGCTATCTCTTATGATCTTCACTATCTTCTCTTCCAAATCCCACCGCCTACTCTTGTTAAAACCTATAAGTAATGATGTAACGGTAACCAAATCAATAACAAAGCCCCGCTCTTCCATCTCCTTCACCAAACTGACTGCCTCTGCAACTTGATCCCCTGTCCCCTCGTTGCAGAACTCCCTTACCATGATACTGTACGCAATCCCATCCAATAGCTGACCTTTCTTCCTTAGCTCATAGAACAGCCGACATGCTGCTTCTGCCCTCCCGTTCTTGAACAGCCCATCGATCACGGTGTTGTGTGTGCTCGCTGAGCATTGGATCCCATCCGCCACCATTGTCTCGAAAAAACCGCATGCCTCATCAAGCCTCTTTGCTTTGAAGAGTCCATTTAGAAGCGAATTGTACACCACGACATCCCCCTTCAGCCCGGTGCCCCCGCGCATCTCCTGAAACATACACAGTGCATCGTCCATCCTGAAACTCTTGCAGCACCCATCCACGACTGCTCGGTAAGTGAACACGTCGGGTTGGATCCCAGCCAACTTCATTTCATCAAAGATCACCAAAGCGTCGGCCACCCTCCCGCCAATCACAAGCACACGTATGACCGAATTGTACGTGCATACATCTGGCACGAGTGGAGGAGAGGCAGCTTTCATAGCCGCGAAAAGCTTCAGGGACTTATCCAGGCGCTTCCACTTGCCGAAGGCGTGGATGCAAATGTTGTAGAACCTTAAATTGGAAGGGAGGCCCCTCCTTGACATTTCGTCGAACACATGGCAGAAGTCATCGTGGAGGTTCTCCTTGGACAAGGCGAGGAGGAGGCGGTTGGTGGCTCGGACGTGAGGCGGGTGGGAGGCGATGGGAAGCAGCCTGCGGATGGCGGGGACGGCGGAGATGGGGTCAGGGGAGGCGATGAGGGAAGGGATGGCGGCGGCGGCGAGGCGAGGGAGGAGGTCGGGAGGGGCGTCCTGGAGGAGCGCGAGCGCGGCGTCGAGGCGGGAGGCGGAGAGGAGCGCGGAGAGCAGGCGGGGCAGGAGCGCGTCGGGGGACGGGGAGGAGAGCGCGAAGGGGAGGAGCGCGTCGAGGAGCGGAGGGGAGTGCGTGGCGAGCGCGCGGAGCAGGACGGGGAAGGTGGCGGCGAGGTGCGGGGAGGCCGGCGGCGTGGCGGCGAGGAAGAAGGAGAGCTTGGAGGTGGGCGGGAGGGCCGGGTGGCGGAGGACGTGGAGGCGGACGGGCAGCGGCAGCGGCGCGGCGGGCAGGAGCGCGGGCGGGATGTGCGGCGTGGTGAGGAGGTGATTGGCGAGGCGGGTGGCGAGGAGCGCGTCCGTGAGGTCGGAGAGCGGCGCCGCGGCCGCCGTGGTCAGGCGCCGGACGCGCGCCGCCGGCGGCATCATGCTGCCCCGCTGCGGCTACGCGCGTGGGCCCGTTTTTCACACCTCCCGCGACTTGTCCTGCCGCGGCGCGGCGTGGTGCCGATGGAGTCGGGACGCCGTGGCGCACTGGCGCCGGCGAGAGCGGCTCTGCTCGACGACCGGCGGCGGTCGCTGCCGGCTGGCCACTACGAATCTACTGTATACGATTGTGTGAAACGGTTGGAGGAGCCGGGAATCGGCATGGCATAGTGGGGTCTGATCTTTTGTTCTGCTCTTGCTGTGTGATGAATATTTTTTTTTTGTGTGTGAATCTTTATATTGTTCTTCACAAATTTGATTAAACTTTACTTAGGATAAAACTAGCAAAATAACCCGTGCGTTGCAACGGGAGAAAAAAAAATCATAATCTCCAATGACCATGACCACATTTTGCTGCATCACCGAGATACACTATCACTCTTATTTTTATGAAATCGTGAACAATTTTTGAAAATCATGAATGTTTTTTCAAACTCGTGAACATAACTGAAATTTTGAAGATTTTCAAATTTACGAACAATTTCTAAAAGCATGAACATTTTTTGAATTTATGAACATTTTAGACTATTTACAAATATTTTCAAAAAAATGTGAACATTTTTTAAAATATTTTCTTGAACCTGCGAACATTTTTTCGAAATTTTTGGAACAATTTTCGGAATTGCTGATTTTTTTGAAATGCCTATATTTTTTTGTATCATCGAACATTTTATGAATCAATAAACTATTTATTAACTTACGAACAGTTTCTGAATTTTTATGAAAATTTTCAATTCATGATTTTTTTTAATTGGCAAATTTTTATTCTATTTCATTAACTTTTTTTAATACTTGAACTTTTTAAAAATCATGAACGTTTCCCAAATATTTGTTTAAAAATTTGTGAACATTTCTTAAATATACGACCATTGTTTTTAAATCGCAAACATTTTCTGAATCCACAAATATTTATTGTAACACCCCAAAAATTTAACCATGTTTTGTTAATTAAAATTTTGCCAGGAAATTAAAAATTTTCTTTCTGGATTTTCTTGTGATCTCAGAGCCACTCCTTTTGTCTGAATTTCAAAAATTCTTCTGTTCTATCTGAAAACTTTTGAATATTGTTGTGTGGCTTGAGTGTTTTATTTAATCATTTTATTGCATTCATTAAAACCAGTGTAATAATTTTTAAAATAAAATTTGTCAAGATTTAATTCATTTAATAGCATTTTACCCCTTTTAAGAGCCTCATTTGCACTACAACTATTTTATAACTCCATTTATAAATTCCACAAAAATTTGTAGATGGCATGTGATGTCCCTGGATCACTTTTATGCAAAAACCCAGCTTGGTGTTTTGTAAATTTTGAGCTCCACTTCAAGCTTTCAAATCTGGTTCAGTTTGTAGTTTGCACTGCAATCTATTTAAATATCTCTTTAAAAATTCCATAAAAATTTGGGGATGTCAGTAGAGGTATATGACTCATGTTTATGCAAAAATCCATTTGGGTTCCTTGAAAATTTTGAGCAAACCATCCTCATTTGCATTCTGGTCCAGTTTGGCAGTTTGTACTGCAACCCTATTTTATTTTGCCTAAATTGCCTTGGGATTTTTCATGATTGCAGTAAACCCTACCAAAATCTTAAGTCCAAGAGTTTGGGATCATTGCAGTGTTTTAAGGCCATGCAATAATGCACTCTAGTTTCTGTCCAGAAATGGTTTTCTCAAAAACTTGCACTAACAACTTTTTGCTTTTGCCAAACTAAGTCTACCACCCTAGTGTGCATCTAAAGAGACCATGATCTGGTAATTTTGGTGGCCATAGCAGATCCCTAGATGGCCATGACATTTTGTCAAGCACCTGTAGTGCATGTCCAGTTTTGGCATGGTTTTATTATTGCATTGGGAAGTTGCCTTCCAGGCCAAACCAGCATGTCCACTAGAGCTTTAGCAAACCACCCAGCCATCCTGTTAATTTGCAGCTCCACCCAAGCCTCCTGGCTAGCGCTGGCATTTCGTCGAACGCCTGGCGTGCGTGCTCTGGGCGCGGCCAGAGCGCACGTTTTGCTCGTGCTGCTCCCGAGCCGCCGCGACCAGCTACCGCCTCCCCCGCTCGTTCCATTCATCTCCCCTGTCTCCTGGTTCTGCCGCGACGCGCCAAGACCCTGCCAGCCTTCCCCTCTGTAGCTCGTCGCCGTCCCCGCAAGCAGCCACTGCCGCCGCCAGAGCCTGCCATGGCCGGCGTCGTCCGAGCCACCGCAGCACGCCAGCTCGCTCCATTGTGCAGTGGTGAGTTCGTCTGGATGTGCCGACCAGCTCCAATCGCCGCCACGTCGCCTGCTAGCAACAGAACGGCGGTTCGCCGGCGTTCTTATCCACAGCCGCGGGAAACCGACCTCCCCGGGCTATAAATACCCCCCAGGTCCCCGTGAGCTCGTCAGCGCCATGAGAGAAGCAGAACGAAGCCTCCCCTAGCTCCAATTTAGCCGGAAGCCACCGTCTTCCCCAACTCCGGCAGCTTCGGCCGCCGCCGCTTTCCGGTTAAATCCGAGCAAGCCAGAGCGCCCCCCTCCTCATTCTTGCCGCCGTTAGCTTCCCCTCTGCCCCGCGAAGCCACCCCGCCTCTCAAATTCGATCGGGAGCCACCGTAGCCCGAGCTCCCAATTGCTCCCGAAGCCGCCGTCCGCCATGGATGAAGGGGTGCTCACCCCCGAACTCCCCGGCGATCCTTTTGCTCTCCAGAGGATGGGGCCCTTCCTCCTGAGCACGCCGGTGTGCACAGCTCCGGGAGAGGTGCCTCCTAGCGCCGGTAATCGTCGCCGGAGTCGGCCTCTGCCTCTGGCCAGGAGCGCGCGAGAGGTGGGAGGCAAACCCGACAGGTGGGCCCCACCTGTCGGTGTCTCAACCCAGCCGCCAGTGGCGCAACCCGGCTGATGCGTTTTCCCCCTGGAGAGGTGTATTCCTGTAAGTGCGCAACTGTTTTCGGAAAGCGTAAAACCCCCGAAGTGCATCTCCCCTTCTCTGGAAACGTATTCCGAGCCGATGCGTTTTCCTTTTTCTGGATTTTATTAAATCAGATTTTTGACCAGACTTTGACTGGCTATATCTTTTAAAATAAAACCCCAAATGAATTGATTCTTTTTCCTACCTCTCTCAAATTTTATCTAGTTTATTTTCATATTTATTTGAAAATTTTCCAAGACAACTTTTTGTACTGTTTTTGAATTGCGTGTTGATTCAAATATTTTTCAAAATAGGAAACGGAGAGAGAAGAAAAACTTTCAAGAGTTTTGTGATGCACCCTACCTCTCCCCACATTAAAGGCAAGCATCCTGAACCCTGGTATAGTAATTGTGGTGAAATGTTTGGTGTGACAAATGAAACTATACACACATGACGTGCGCGTTATTTCATGTGAAGGTGTGATCATGCTTGCAATACATGATAATGATTCTTGCTATTAAACTTGAGATGCTTGTGACAGTAGTCACCACCTTGTGCCACCCCTGCCTACCGGAAGGAATCCAGGATAAGTCTCTGTCTTGGGTAGACATGAGCTTGGTGCTGACATCTCGTTGGAGCGAGAATGGTCAGTGAGGCATGATGGGATGAGATAAGTGGTGATTCTGCCCAAGAGTGTGGAAAAATATTTGTTGTGCTAACCATGCAGGGAACACATAAGCCTCCTGAGTCGACCATAGATTGAGTCTTGTTCCAGTAACCCCCATACTTGTTTCGTACTACCACTCGTCCCTGCCGCAGGTAGGGTACGGTCCAGTAAGTTGTCAACCCCTTTCTTAGCACACACCGTACAGAGAGGCCATGGTGGAAGATACCGGCTGCAGCCGGTAGGCATGCCACCTGGTCCGGGGGCATGGGTGTTTCCGGTTGGGACCGAGAGGGGGGCACCCCTTAGAGCACGCGATATAAATTTGATCCCATGCTAATCGAGGTTGGAGCCTCCCCACTTAGAGTTTTGCTTAACGAGTGTCATGGGTGATTCCAGACACCGGTAAGTTAAGCTGGTGTGTGCGGGTCAGGTGTGTTGTCAATTCAAAGACCGTAAACGGAATTAGTCCCGATGGACTAAGGAAATCCGTTACTCGTGGGTAAAGAGTACACCCTCTGCAGAGTTTATATCTATTCGAATAGCCGTGTCTGCGGTTAAGGACTACAGTCTGGGATGGGCCAAGTGTCGGTCTTAGTGTCGGTCTTCGGAGGAAAACTTCTAAACCGGAATATTGATCATGATGTGTGAGGAATGATGATTATGATTATTATTATGGACTAACCGATTATATTGTCTATTTATTGAGTATCCTTGGGATGGTTCTACCTCCTGGATACTCATGTATTTATTTTCCTTATAAGCCCTTTATGTGGTGTCGCTCAGACGCCCGACTGTGGCATGCTTGTTATTTATTTTCCTTATAAGCCCTTTATGCGGCGTCGCTCAGACGCCCGACTGTGGCATGCTTGTTATTTATTTTCCTTATAAGCCCTTTATGTGGTGTCGCTCAGACGCCCGACTGTGGCATGCTTGTTATTTATTTTCCTTATAAGCCCTTTATGTGGTGTCGCTCAGACGCCCGACTGTGGCATGCTTGTTATTTATTTTCCTTATAAGCCCTTTATGTGGTGTCGCTCAGACGCCCGACTGTGGCATGCTTGTTATTTATTTTCCTTATAAGCCCTTTATGTGGTGTCGCTCAGACGCCCGACTGAGGCATGCCTTATATTATTATACTTTCGAGGCGTCGCTTCAGACACCCGATCGGTTTATTTTATTTTTATTCTCTGCTTGCTTATTCCTGTTTAATATGAATGACCTGGTTGCGTGCATCATGAATTTTATTTTGAGACTGACTAAGCGATCGTGGATTGTTTCAGTACATGTTTATCACCTGCTATATTGTACCTGTTTTCATGATGTTTGCGAGTACATTCAAAGTACTCACTGACTTGTCCCTGGCTATTGTCTTGACCAGATTTCTTGTTTGGAGAAGAGCGCAACGACGACAGCCCGGAACCTAGGCATGAAGATAGCAGCCGCGCGAAGATAGGAGTTATCCAGGTCAGCTGTTCCTGTGGGAAATGGAGTCCCATAGACGCTGATGATCCGCAAACCGCTTCCGCCATCAACCACTAGAAACCTTTTTTTTGTACTCATAGACCAAAATGGTCTTGTACTTCATATTTTTGTAATTTCGCTTGGAATTTCTGCATCAAGATTGTGTCTCATCAGCTAACAGTAATCCTGGGGCTGGTGAGCACAAGGGCCATTTACTGGGAATTAATATCCTGGAAAACCGGTCCTGACATTTATGAATTATTAAGCATTTTATTTCAACATTATCATTTTTTTAATTTTCCATTTTTTTTTAGAATTTCCAAATTATTTAAAATAGAAAAGGAACAATAACAGGAAAGAAAAAACAAAATTTAAAAAACAAGTCGCCATACATGGGCCGGCCCAAACAGTTGCGTTGTGTCTTCTCCTAGCGCACAGACTGTTGTATAGGAGTTTCTTGCATGGGCCGGCCCAGTCCGAGATTTTTCTGTGTGAAACGTTTTTTTATTATTTATAGGTGGCATTGGTGGGTAATATTTTACAACTTTAATGACAATTTTGATGACGTACGGGCAGAAGCACTCCGTACTTTAATAGTATATATAGTACAAATGTCCGTGCGTTGCAATGGGCGAAAAAATTATCCCATCACGTGTCATTTCTTATATCCGATTCCACTAAACATTGGTAATAAGGTTACACTCTTATTCTTTGTTCGAAGCATGAAGTGTGGAAACCAGCCTAACTACCTTCGTGTGTTCGAAGAGTAGTGGTGCACATGAAATAGATTGTCCATCGGTTTTATGTTTTGCTTTTCCAGAAAACATGAATGTTTCTTTAATTTTTAAGAAAATATTTTTTTATCTTTTTATTACAATTGGAACATGTTTTGAAGCCCAAAATATTATGAACACATATTTTTTTGATTTTTAATGATTTTGTGAAAAAATACATTTTTTTTAAACTAAGAACAATTAGAAATCATGAAGTATTGAGTTAAAAAATTAAATATGAATATTTTTTAAAAGTAAGAACAATTTGAAAAATATGGACGCTCGGTGTCGGTAATTAAAAAATGATTTTTGGTGACCGAACCATGGAGTATTGAGTTAAGAAATTCTACCGGGTGGAAGAGGGATGGTGTAGTTATTTTTAGTGGGACAAACAGACATTGGAATGTTCTATGCTATTCGAGATTTTAATAACCAATCTTTTTTTTTTGAATTTTCAAAACAGTTTAATGTAAAAGGATTTTTATTATGTTGGATTTTTACATTTGTGAGTCTACGTTTGTACTGTGTTTTTTCAAAAGAAGGTTCCCTTTAACCTTTGTATGCAACAGTTTAATGTGTCGTGTTTTGCACCGAATGGAAAACATTATCACATGTTGTCAGTGATCATTCATGTTGCCACTTTCCATGTTCGTCATCATTGTCAATGATGATACAATTTTTGGTGTCCGCGGTTCAAAAAAGTTGATGAACCCACATTCATGTCCTTCAACGTTTCCTCAATCAGCATCACACTATCACCGGATGGGAGAGTAGTGGTGTATTGAAGTGGAATTGTTTATATACAGTTATGTGTTAATATTTATAAGCAAAAAGGGTTTTTCTATGCTGTTTTTTAGAAAATGTTGGTTGTTTGGTTTGCAAGATTATATTATGTTCCTTTTCTTTTTCCACTTCTTGGACTTTTTTTCAACACAGTACAGACGCAAGTACTCATATACACGCGCATACACTCACCCCTATGAACGCACACACGCACACCCTACCCCTATGAGCACCTTCGAGAGACTGAGCCGGCATATCATCTTGAAATTTACGAAGTCACCGTAGGCACCTCGTCATCGACGGGAATGTCTCCTCCCACTGAATGCGCATCGCCGGAAATCCTGAAATAACTTCAGGAATAAATGTGAGCACCAGGATTTGAACCCTGGTGGGCTGGGATACCACAGTCCCTCTAACCATCCAACCACAGGTTGGTTCGCATTCATAATATGTGTTAGGCACATTAACAATAAACAACATCAGCTAATTATACCGGTGCTCATTTAGAAGAAAAATAATTGCAATCGGTGCTAGCACGTATAGCAACATTAGTATATTCTAGTCGATGCAGGCAATTAAAAAAAGCAATCCACACCGCCGAGAGCTATCTCCCACTACGCGGACCTTATCCAGATCTCTCCTTCCTTTTCTTTGTATCCATCCACATCGCCACGAGGAGATGCTCTCCTTCCTCTTCTATCTGCTCCAGCCACACACACCCACGCGCCCGTGCCAAGCTGCTCTCCTTCCTCTTCTCTGTGCTCCAGCCACACACACCCACGCGCCCGTGCCGTGCTCCAGCCCATGGCGCCGCGTTCCCCACTCTCCTCTCTCCTGCACAACCCTCCGCGACTGATGGCTTCGCGTTCGTCAGCCAGTTGCGGTGCAGCTGCGTATGGGCTCCTGGTGGCCGGACGATCCGATTTTCCAGGCCGTCTCGCCCGCGACTGATGGTACTTTGCGTTCGTCGGCCAGTTGCAGCGCAGCTGTGTATGGGCTCGTGGTGGCCTGGCCTGCGCGCGCGGGGAGTGGGCATGCTACCCCGCCGCTTGTGTCTTCAGGCGAGGGCGCGCCCAAGCACAGTGCCGCCTCCCCGCCATGGTCGCCGTCCCCCTGCAAGCCTGCACCGCCATGGTCCGTGGCTTCAACGCCGGCGAACTCCTCGCCCCTGCTGCCCCCGCGTCGCCATGGCCGCCCCCTGCGCCGCCATCCCCCTTTCTTCAACTTCTTCCGGCCTCCTCCTTCCTTCCTCCTCTCGTGCCTCCTGAGGCGTGGTACCCCGATTTGTTTATCCGCCGTGGCATCGTCCTGAGAGATCGTTCTCTCTTTGGTTATGTATATACATCTCTAAAGAGGCTTGTTAATGGTCTATTTTTAAACGTATATAAATTAGTAGGATTCCTTGCAAAGTTACAGGGTGGGACTATTAAGCTAGGCATATGAACTTTTTTTGCTTGTTGAGGCCCAGTAGGATGGTGTATGTGTGTGCTCTTGCACGTGTGAGGAGCGGCATGGGCCGATGCCCTTTTCAGCCATCGTACGAGCAACGTGGGCTGGCCTGATAACTTAGACGAACGAAAGTTGGTGCCTGGCTCTGAACAAAACTTGGCATCTGGCTCGAATTAGTACCACCTCATGTATTTCACATAATGTAAAATTAGACGCGGGACGAAACTAAGAATATCCAACCGAACACCCCTCTGGGATATACTCTTAACGATTAAAAAACCAACCGAACACCATTTAGTTGACGTACATGCATGCAACTCTTGTTTTGACGTGTGCATGCAACGAATTGATCCTATAATCAAGGATCTTATCCCTTCTTCCCATCGGTTCTAAAAAAAATCTCGTTTTTCCACCAATGAAAACTGCATATAATACGTGTGTGATTTATTTGGTGTATACCCGAATGTTTTAAGGGAATATATCTAAGATGTATTATATAGAAAGGTCCCTAAAAATGACAGCTTATATTGCCAACCCTTGATAATATATTGTCCTTTTATTTGGGAAGAAGTATGATGTTCAATAATTAGTATATACGTGTTAAAAAATTAGTACATACATATTTTGGTGATGTTGTATATACCATGGACTGTATACCCATTTTTGAACTGTTTAAAGTTCTTGAATTGTATATGCGTTCATGTACTTGTAGTATGTTCCATCTTTCACATTGTTTTGGGGGTATATACTTATTAACTTGTTTGAGCCAGTATATACCACATTTGGCTGAGAGGGTATATACTTTTTTAAAGTGAGTGTATACTATACATTGTTCATATATATCAAGTATATGCTACTTTGTTTGCGAGTGATGATATACCACGTAAAATTAGCTGAGATCGTATATAGTAATTTTTCATGAGCAAGTACATACACATTTTGACGGAGATGATATATACTACTTTTTTCATGGAGTATATACTTCCCTAAAATAAAAGTTGTATATATCAACCAAATATATTTCCGACCCAATAATGCTTCCCAGCTACAGTTTCATCTTAACAGAAATGAGTGCATTTACAAAGGAAATTAATGGGGCGTGCATATGCATTTTGCTTCTACATCTCCCCCGCAGATGTGTACCCTATATCCAAAGACCCAGTATGGCCCAAGCGCAGCGGTGCACGTTGTGATTGGGGTAGCCAATTTATTAGTGCACCGCCTGAATTCACTTGAAGAAATTCCATGGATGCCGGCCATCAGCGCGCGTTGCGTATGGACGTCGTGAGCCACCGGCCGCTGGGCATGCGTTGCGTAGGTAGCCGAGACGCTGAACGTCAAATCTCATCACCGTCATCGAGCCGTCGCCGGCCACGCGCCGCGTGGGAATTGTCCATCTTGTCGCCACTGCAGGCATATGCATTGCTATGTGCATTAAAAATACAGAAAACTCAAATCGTAGTGTTAATTACCGATGCGCACCTGGACACGGGTTATTACACGAAGAAGGTTTGCCCTTGTTAGCTTCATCGCCGTCAGCCGCTTATCTCGTCGTCTCTGGCAGATGCCGCCGCCGTGGCCGTGGCGACACCGTCGCCGGCTGTGCTACATAGGAAAGCACGTGATGGCCGCATAGGAGCTGTGTTCCGGTGAGAATATTAGTGAGGGCCAGGATCCCTATAAATGTGGATCAGTAACAACCTTCTAAACGGACTTGATCTCCGCATGCATAATTTTGGTGTGGTTATTTGTTTTCTTATAAATCAAAAAGCTAAACGGTTAGCAACTAGGGCGACTGGATAGCTAGAATACCGACACGTTGCTTAGGAGTACGTACTCCTAGGTGTACCAACCTATTTTCCTATATATATATATATATAAGTATAGACTAGGGAAATGATAAAACTAATATCGAACACTGGGCGAAGCAACCCCTTTCAAATATTTGTAAGTGGGCCAAGCGTGGTAGTACGGCTCTATGTTTTCTTCTTCTTGACAAACTCCTGGAATGCCGTGCATTTTTTTTTGACAACATGATGTGGTATTTTGCATCAACCAACGTCGAAGGTTCTCGAGCTATGGACTATTTTTTTTTGAAACGGAGGCAAAAGATTTGCCTCATCGATTAATTAAGCAGAAGAGAATTGCTCAGTTAATTAACGGAAAACTGAGCGAAAACCGATACAAAACAACCACATGTAGACTACTCACGAGCATGCAACCCCATAAACACATGATTAGCTCGACAACCATACCCAACACGTAAGACAACCTCGACGAGATTAACTCGACTACCACCAAATCCGCGAAGGAAAGCCAGACCATAAGGACAACCCAATAGACTGATGACCATTCATCAAGCAGTTGCTGACGCCTTTTCTGTGGCGACACTCTTCTTTCCATTCCTCCTGAGAGCCTCCTCCACAATCGCCTTGCCAGATCCAGGGCTAGCCGCCTCCAAATGTTTGAGCAAGCTATGAATCTCTATCTGAAAGAGAATCTCATCGACCTTGGCACGCATAGAAACCTGCCCAGTTGTCTTGTGCGAGTGGATGAACGCAACATCGAAACTATTTGACACAAGTTAAGGACGACAACACTTACAAGCTCTCCTACTGCCGTAACCACAACGAGATCACCTTTGAGATCACATCACACATGCACCAGATCAGCAACATATTGGTCATTTGCATCTTGCGCAGCTTGTCGTGCGAACTCGCCGACTCGTTAAACTCCACGGTCAAATATCGTAGCTGTGGGGTGATGTCCCTATGTCACCCATGTCCATATCTTTTGCTAGCTTGCTTGACGTAAAACAAAACAAAAAACTGGTAGGTGCTCAAGCGTCCCTATGAGGTTCATCCCTTCTTGCACACTTGCCTACCTTGATACATGACGGGCATATATATTACCCTTGGCAGGCTTGATGGGACACGAGTTTCTCTTCTTGTGCACCAACCCCAAACGCCACAATTAATCATCCCTTGCTTGCTTGTCACCTACTTCTCCTGGCTTAAAATTGGCTAGCTAGGACATTGAGAATGTATCGTGTACTCGTGGACATGGAGTACTCCTAGTATAAAAAATGCACTCCAAATTTTATTGAGAAAAAACCGTTGGTCAAATTGACATATAACACATACCAATGATGCCACAAAGATCAAATTCAATTTGTAACACATAGTTAGAAACAAAAAAGAAAGACAAATCTAATTATGAATAGTAGCCATTTCCATTTTGGTCCATCAATGTGGAGCATGGACACTATTAGTCTTGGATTTTTTGTTTTTTGTTTCTTGAACAATTAATGGAGTTTGGACTTGAAATCTCTTGTAGTATTGTGTTGTGTTTTGTTCCTAGGATTTTTTTAGCAAATTTTAATGGACCAAAATATATGAAAGTACTTGGAGTATTCTGTGTCAGGGAGTACGGGATAACCCAGATATTAAGCAAAAATTGTTAGTTAGGTTTTCGTTCCACTTGCTATACGTTAGGTGGGCCATAAGCTCCGTTAACATTATACCTTCGATTGCTTTTCTAACTGCATATCGTGTATGGCCATACAAAGTATATCGTTTTCTAGTATTTTTTCTGATATAGAGGTTTTTGATAAGGTGGGTAGGGTCGTTAGACATCTTGAGTGTTACATTTAAACGGCTCCAAAATACATCAATAAAACGTTATACGAGACCTTTTGTGATATTTTCGATTCGATGGGCCTTGTACGCATACTCGTACAAGTTTTTTGATCAATAAACCACAAGGGCGTGCAATTTTGAGATATCTTATGAAACCGTCAATTCAATATAATGGCGTTGCCAAGTCGATATATAAGTCGTCGATCTTCTAGATCTAAGAGTCCAATTCAATCTAAACTAGACCTAACACGGGTTATGTTAACGAATGGAGGGTAATACCAAGGCGGAAGCAGTTCTTCCATGTTCTTGGATACCAAGGCAGAGAAGAGGAAATGATTAATGTAGGTGTAACCATGTGAGCAAGTAAGTCATAATTATTCCAAGATTGTTGCCTCGTGCACTCTCTCTAAAGCTCATCCAACGCATGAATCCACGGACGCAATGTGACCTAATGTGACCCAATGAGACTGGTTTTGCAACGGTTTGTGGTAATAATGGCTATCCTAGTTAATCTCGGGTGACCATGGAAAAAAAACAAATTAATTACCTTGAGCAAAAGAGTGGCCATATATTTGTGCAACTTCCAATTTTGCATAGTGATCTTCTATACAGAAAAATGAAGGGAGTATGTAGCCACTATAAAAAAAACGCTGTCATCCTGCCATCCTAATACATTGGTAGAGCATGGAGATGAAGTCATCATTTCTACGGGTTGTGGTTATAATGGCTATCCTAGTTAATCTACGGGTGACCATGGAAAAAAACACATTAATTACCTTGAGTAAAAGAGTGGCCATATATTTGTGCAACTTTCAATTTTGCATAGTGATCTTCTATACAGAAAAATGAAGGGAGTATGTAGCCACCGTAAAAAAACGCTGTCATCCTGCCATCCTAATACATTGGTAGAGCATGGTGATGAAGTCATCATTTCTACGGGGCCTTTTCGGCTGAAAGACGTACACATCACGACTACAGACACCAAGTGTAGCAAGAGCAACAATATATCCTCACTCCACCAATATTGTTTTTCGTGAACACTCTGCTCGATGACTAGTGGTGGTCGCTGCCTGTCGGGGACTACGTTGGGCTATTATTCTGCGTGCTTCTCTTATTCCGTGGAAAAGTATATTGGGCCAAGCAATCCATTTTAGTTATTTTTAAGTCAATTTTAAGGTAGTACTACTGCTCTACAATTTCCTCTTGACAAACTGTACCAACTCTTCTATGGAATTTCATGCACCTTCCATGGCAACTTGGCGACAATAGGTCTCATGCATGAAACAAGGTTGAAGATCCCTGTCAAAAAAAGTTGAAGATTCTCAGTTGAACAGGACTTCGCTGAAGCTCCAGAGGACTTGTATACAATGAATACCCTAAAGCTCGCCTACAAACACACATACATCAAGACGGTAGATAACATCTTGTCACACGTGCAGCGGATCTGTAAGCTATTGGTATAATGGATCTACTAAATTACATCAAGCGAGCTCGATGGATCATTAAACAGATGTGTGGTGATGTCCCTATGCCACCCATACCCATATATGCTTCTTGTCACACGTGCAGCGGATCTGTAAGCTTCATTAAACTGATCTCACTTGAAGCAACGGAAAAAATGTAGCAACTTAAGCGCCCTAATTCTCAAGTTCATCCCTTCTGCATGTTTGCTTACCTTGAGATATGACTAGCATATATAGTACCCTTCGCAAGCTTGTCGGAACATGAGTTTCCCTTCATGAGCACCTACCCAAAATTCCACAATCAATCATCCCTCATCTGCTTACATCTACTTCTCCTAGCTCAAAATTGGTAGTTGGGACGTTCAAACGTATCGTCTTGTCAGACATGGAGTACTCCTAGTACTTCTCAGTTAAAGAACTTTGCTTCCAAAGTCATGGAAAATGTTGTTAATCATGTCACGAATAATCAAATCCAGTTTGATCTAGAAACGAAAGGACAACTATAATTATCAATAATAGCTATTCCAATTTAGTCCAGGAATTTGGAGCATTAACAACACTAATCTTGGATTTGTCTTTTTTTGTTACTCGAGCAATAAATAGAACTTGGAATTAAAAAATATGACCAAGTCGATGCATGAGTATGTGATGTTTTTTAGCAACTTCTAAATGTACCAAAATATATGGTAGGAGTACTCCATGTCATGGAGCCTTCGGTACCCCAGACATTCATCAGAAAAACAATGTTAGCGAGGTTTCAGTTCCACCAACCATATGTTGGGTGGACCATAAACTTCCTTAACACCATACCTTTGACTGGTTCTTTAGTTGCCTATCATGAGAACTCTACATATATGATATAAATATATCAATTGTTCCAATAATTTTTAGACTTAGAAGTTTTGGATGAGGCGAGATCATAGCATTTCAAGTAGGGTCGGTAGCCATATTTAGTGTTACATTTAAACAGTTATAAAATACAACAATGCAACCTCATAAGAGTATTTTTTATGGTACTGCCAATTGGATAGCCTCATACGAGTCTTTTGATCAACAAACCTCAATGGCGTGCAATTTAGAGGTCCTTTACAGTACCGCTAAATCAATATAGGTCGTCAATCTTGTAGATCCAGGGTGAAACTAGAAGATCAAGGGAATAAGTACCACATATACGTGCTTAAAATGGTTAACCTTTAGCAATTGAAAAACACATAAAATTTTCACTCAATCGAAACTAGGGTCTAATTGAAAAAGGTCTCATATTTATTCCCAACTAGTGAGATGATACCAATATGTTGTGGCCAAGGGGTGGTTCACCTTCTATGAAAAAGCGTATTTGCGGAGCATTTTGTGTTGCCTGTTGTGGTACAATAAAGACATGGTGAAACGGGAGCTGGTCACCTGGCCCAATGTCATGACGTTTATAAATCCATCAAGGAACCAACACCGGTTTAGGTACCCACCCACAAGGGGGAAATGATTCTTCAATGCTTTTGCTTATTTGCTTGATTGATCACTTGTCTTGTCCATGTTTTTGACAAAGGAGGAAGGATAACTTGTAGAATTTTTTGGTCTAATTTCCAAAAGAAAAGAATTCCACACGAATGTGTTAGTCTTGACCCTATTATTTCACTGAAATTTGCTGTTGGGTTAGCCGCAACCTACCTGAAGGGGCTAGGAAGAAGTTTTGCAGTGGATGCCAAAAATGTATCACCAACTATGGTGAGAGACTGAGATACGCATCCGAGCTGCAATACATCCCTAGTAGGCTGAGAGATCTACGCAACGGTGATAGGACATCCCTAGTCGACTTATGTGACAAAGATCATGCAGAGACATGAAGTTTTTGTGGTTGTACAAACGCACCAAACACCGGAGTATGTACAAGTAATAGGCCGAAGCCAGGATAAAAACTACTCTGCCGGTATTACATTACCAATGCGATCAGCACAAGCAAGATTCCACAATGCCGCCTCTCTTTAGATGCTGGACAAAATGGTCGTTGGCATGGTAGACACCTTTTGAAAAACTCTACCATTACACTATTCCAAATCGCCCAAGAGACGAGCATACGGACCGAAGTGATGACTTTCTTCATACTCCCAATACAGTGTAAGTCCCAGAACTCAGTGTATGCTTCCAAAGATACAACTGTGGTGTAAGTACTAAGTAATCTTTGATTACTTACGTAGGAATGTGACTGTGGAGTGATGTCCCAGTGCCACCCATGCTCATACTTGGTGCTAGCCTCGAAGCAACAACCATTTTTAGGAACTCAAACGCACCAAATTCATGCATTGATGCATGCCCGCTCAACTTCAGAGATATGTCTGGCGCCGAGACATTTGCGGACTTGTTGGGATATATATATGCAAAATCCTTATTTCCAAAAAAAAACAATGCTTTTGGCTAGTGTACCTTCCTTTAACTGTGAACATGTGACTGAAACTATTCCATCAGATACGAAGGACGAGTCTTCTTGAGGCTGTGCACTGGCAGATCAAGGGCTTATATATGAAGCCAGGAAAAGACAATATGTATTAGGAACGTTCAGTCAATCTTTCAGGCTCCTTAGAACACAAACAAGACGGCATATTTTTTTCTTTCAAAATATACTAATTCTTGGGCAGACAAGAACCGATATTCCATCCCAAGTAGGAAAATATAAACTGCGGACATCAGAATAAGCCCGCGCCGAACCATCGAATAATTGTCAGGGGATCCACCAACAGTAAAAGATTCATTTAGATATTATTAATCGCCGACATATCCAAACACTTCTCTCTTGCTACATTTGAACCGGAATACACAGTCATCTTTTCTCTGCCCTGCCGGTCAAGCAATATTTCAACAGTGTTCATATAATCCGAAACCGGAGTTTTAACCATTAGTGTCGGGCTAATCCAGCCTCTAGAAACGTTATTGCTAATGAAAAGATGTAGGAACAATAATTTGTGAGCCATACAAACCCATGAAATTGATAAGGTGCATGATTGTTAATTGTTATTGATAAGGTGCATGATTGTTGTTACTGCGATGGTGCAAACTGAAGCAATCTCACAAGGTTAATGATTCCAACTCGCAAGGCCCTTGGTATATTTTTCCACCACCTGCGTGCGAACATGTGGAGGTTTACTTTTGGTGCACATTGTGGCTCCCGCTACTTCTCGAGCAGGTGGAATCCTTGGTAGCTTTGTGTCATTGGCTTCTTTCTCCTTTCTTCGGTACCAGGCTTGATCACATCTCCTCCCTCAAAATTACTACCAAGCACATCTATGACTCCATTTTTTCTTCTCATTCTCTCTCCTCCTATGTGGATTTCATGACTACCCACCTCTTCCTCTATATTTAGCTAGTTCGCTAGGATGTACCTATAGTAGAGAGAAATAGAATTAAATTAAATCCATGATTTTCCACTTAGGGAAGTTAGGTAGGCTTATACTTTCTCTCCTTTAAGCCAAAGTCCAACAAAACAGCAGGCTTTTGTTGAGCTCTTATAAGCCTAGTGTGGTGGCCTATTAGTTCACCACACCTCAGAGCACCTCCAAAGTGTTGTTATTGTGGATTATATTTCTTCACATGCCTTTCTACGCCTAAAAGTTTGGATTATTTGCCTCGTCCCGCATCCTGCACTTCAAAGTACAGAGGCATGCCACAACTGTGGACATGGCGCCATGCACAATGGAGTAGTCTTATGTCCCATTGCTTCTTGGTATTAATGAGAGGTGCAAACAAAGGGTAGAATGATATCCCAATGCCTCGCAATGCTACACTAACAACTTAAAGTTTTCTCTCGTTCATGAATATAGCCATGATCTCTTGCGAATCCTCAACTCCATCCTAGCTAACTTATAAAAAACATATCTTCCCTTCACTTGGGTGCAAGTCTAGCGCAAATAGGAAGCCTTTTACGTGACAAAGATGCTCCTTCTCAGCTTATTTATATATACACAGCGAACAACCACAAACCTCATCGGCAATACAATTATTGTAATGGTTACATGCATGCAATATGTCATTGGTAGGAAGGTATCATGTATTAAGGTCGATGTGATCTGTGAGAACATTAAGATTCTCTCTTCGAGAAATATATGGCACTTTAATTATATTATGCACTACAAGGATTTGGCTAACAGATTAAAAATTTGAAGGGGTGGGGGTGGGGAGGACCCCAATTTGTACTTACATTTATAAGATGCAATTTTCTAACATTTTTGTACTTTCAATGACAAAGATGCTCCTTCACTTGGATGTTGTAGCTACACTGGTGCAGTGTTAGGAGCGCTCTCTGCTTTGCCTCGGTGCATGAGATTTGAATCTTTCTTAGTGTAACTGTTTTTTTTTACCTTAGCCAACTAAAAAATATCATGTTGAAAGTTTCAGTAGTGAGATCCGATGCAATGACCTCAAGCAAACTAGCCAAGTGTTCAGTCATTGCACTATGCTAGATATAATATAAGCCACGGGCCACTGAGTAATTAGTATTTTGACATAATCCAGAATTGGATGGCCGGCTCCCACATCCGTGTCCGCAGACTGGTCCTCCTGTCCGCGGATGGATGCGGTGTCTAGTTTGAGGGTCAGCGTTGGAGTATTGGAGATGCCCTAAGGATGGTGGTGCAAACTCTATGTACTCAACCAAAAACTCTCTTCAATATTCTTCTCGTCCCTCGATTTTTGCAAATATATATTGTCAACTTTGATTTCTCCAGCTTAATTACATTGGCTGATTCTTGTATGATCTCGGATCAAAATGCATAAGAATCTAATGGGGGAAATTATTAGTACTAGCAATTTTTTTACGATGAATTAGTACTAGCAAAATTGAAGAGACAGCGACTAAACTTTTGGTTCTATGTACGGTGATGTATCCATTATATGTTGCAGGGAACAAGTACATGGTTGTAGGTCATGTTTGGTTTACTAGGTTAACAATAATGTATATCTACTATATTAGACAGAAGGAAGAATAATGCTTTGCCAACAACTCCATTAAATGGCACAATTTGCTAGTTGGTAAATCCACAATGGGCCGATGGTAGTTGGAGTTGGTAAAAGGAAAATAAATAAGTATCGTATTTTCATATTTATAAGGGATGGCGTGGAATGTGGTTGGGCTCCCAAATATGACATGCTAGTGGCGGGCCGACAACACTGCGATCGAGCCACATGTATATTTCTCTCTTCAAGCAAGCTCTTTTGAACATAGGATTAGAAGGCATTGGGATGTTATTTGCGTCGATAGCATTACAACGTGAGTAAACAAATATGGATTTCTCTCAATTGGTTGACATATTTGTTCCTTTGACCCCCATCTCTGCTTGTTCATGCACAAAAGTTATTGATGGCACTTTTTTACCATGTTTTCCATGGTACATACATTGTTCATCGTTCCGACTCAACCCTTACGTGTTGCATATAGACTCGTCTAAGAATTATCCTCTGTGCAATTTCTGTGATCAGGAGATGGAAACAATGGTGCGCCTGCTACTAATTTGTTCATTCACACCTGAGGTGAGAAAGCTGCTGGTCTGTAGTCTGAACATCCATCCACCTATCTTGCCACTTTTTCTGCTCAATCTTCGGTGGACTGGTGGGAGCACACGGCTTGGTCCCTTGACCATTAAAGCTCACTTCAGTTATTTACACGTGTTGATGCAGCTGGAAGGAAAGGAACAGAAGGGTTTTCAACACCAAACGACATTTATTTTTAGGCTTGTTGGACTTATTGGCTGTGTGCATCGTGCTATGCAGAGGCCGGGCATTCTTTCAATGCGGTTGTATCACCTCGATATATCAGTTGAATGAAATGTTCTTTATCGAGAAAAAAACACCAATCTATACCCGAGTCTAACTTGGCCTATCCCTCATCAGCCAGATCTACACAAGCCTTTTGAACTACTACGTAGATGATCCAAGCCCAAAACGATCCAACACGTGATTACTTGTTGACGTTGTTTTTCTTACTTGTTTTTCTTTTCTTTTGAGATTCTCTCGTTTGAAATACATTGCAGTACACATGATATTTCCTAACAAAAGTATAGTACTGTGGACGCATTGCATGTTGAGCATCTCGCATCCTTGCAGCAGTTTCCATAGTCAGTAGCGGAGATTAAAAGCCCAATCACCAGTTATAAAGATGTTAGGCCGTTTTTACTTGAGAAGACACTAGTAGAAAACAGGGCTTTCGTCCTAGCCGGATCGGAGCAATAGTCCCGGTTCGAGCGGCTAGGACGTCGGACGGGGCTCGGCAAGCATCAGTCCCGGTTCGAATGGGACCAACCGGGACTAAAGGGGGTATCACCCCCTTTAGTCCCGGTTGGCGTCTCCAACCGGGACTAAAGTGTTATGAAAAAGTAAAACGGCTATAACTTTTGCATACGATGTCGAAAAATAAACTTTAATATATCAAAATGTTCAGCACGAGAAACTGGTTTAATTACTAAAGGTTCTTTTCCATTTTTTTTTTGTTTTTTGCTTTATTTATTTTCTTTTGTTTCTACTTACAGCGAAATATTTAGAGTTTTTGAGCGAAATTTGTGTGAATCACTAGTTTGTGAATAACTTTACTTTGAAAATAGATTTTTGAGTGATTCTTTTTCCTGCTGTTTAATATTAGTGTGTTTTATCATTATATTCAATTTGGTAATTTTTAGGTTATTTTAAATATGTGTTTTAATCAAAAACAGATTCTGTTTAGCTCTTTTAGTTTTATAGCTCAAAAAAAATCAATAAATGCATGAAAAATAGCGAATGAAGTGGGAAAGGGTTGAAAATTGATGATGTGGCTTTTAATGGTGCATGTTGAACCCACAAAAAGTCTGGAGTTGAAATAAGTTTAAAAAAATGAAATGCCTTTGTAACAGATGAGTTTTCGTCCGAAACCCAGATACTTCGAAAGTGATTGTCTAGTTTGTACACAAAGTGCATCCAGTTTTTGCCGTAACCATCTCAAATTTTTAGCACATGCTATGCGGGTGAAATGATGATACCATGCCAAGTTACAACCTTTTCAGAGTTCATTTGTAGTGCTTTTCAATTTCGGGGTCATTTAGCTAAAAAAAAATCAAAAAATGCATGAAAAATAGCGAATGAAGTGGTAAAGGGTTGAAAATTGGTGATGTGGCTTTGAATGGTGCATGTTGAACGCACAAAAAGTCTGGAGTTGAAATAAGTTTAAAAAAATTGAAATGCCTTTGTAACAGATGAGTTTTCGTCCGAAACCCTGATACTTCGAAAGGGATTGTCCAGTTTGTACACGAAGTGCATCCAGTTTTTGCCGTAACCCTCTCAACTTTTTAGCACATGCTATGTGGGTGAAATGATGATACCATGCCAAGTTTCAACCTTTTCAGAGTTCATTTGTAGTGCTTTTCAATTTCAGGGTCATTTAGCTCAAAAAAAATCAATAAATGCATGCAAAATAGCGAATGAAGTGGGAAAGGGTTGAAAATTGATGATGTGGCTTTGAATGGTGCATGTTGAACGTACAAAAAGTCTGGAGTTGAAATAAGTTTAAAAAAATGAAATGCCTTTGTAACAGATGAGTTTTCGTCCGAAACCCTCATACTTCGAAAGGGATTGTCCAGTTTGTACACGAAGTGCATCCAGTTTTTTCCGTAACCCTCTTAACTTTTTAGCACATGCTATGTGGGTGAAATGATGATACCATGCCAAGTTTCAACCTTTTCAGAGTTCATTTTTAGTGCTTTTCAATTTCAGGTTAATTTAGCTCAAAAAATTAATAAATGCATCAAAAATAGCGAATGAAGTGGGAAAGGGATGAAAATTGATGATGTGGCTTTGAATGGTGCATGTTGAACGCACAAAAAGTCTGGAGTTGAAATAAGTTTAAAAAAAGTGTTATGAAAAAGTAGAACGGCTATAACTTAATTCTTTTAGATTTTTGAAATTAGTAGTGTTGAAATAAGTAGTTTATTTTTTTAAACGTTTTTAGTTCTTTTAGATTTTTGAAATTCGAAAAGAATAAAAACTCAGATTTTAAAAATTAATTTTATTTTTTCAAAAAAATAAATGATGTCATATTTGGATTCGTCACATTTTTCTGATAATAATTGATATATTATTTGTCGAATTTCAATTTACAGATTTAAATATATTAATTATGCCATATTAAATGAATAAATGGCAAAAAATGAATAAAATAATATTATTACTTATTTTATTTTCATTGAAATTCAATATTATTATTACTTATTTTATTTTAAACTTTTTATTATTTTGGATTTTTGGTTTTTTGAGATTTTTTGATTTTTTTTCAAATTTTTGCCTTTTTTTGAAGTTTTTTGGAGTTTTTAAATTAATCATTTTTGTTTGTTAATCATTGTTGTTTATTTTAATAATTGTTTGGAATTCAAAAAATTAAATCATGTGACATCAAGACCTAATTAAGGGTTAATAGGATTGATAGCTTACTATTGTCAAGAAAACAACAAGTGCAGACTTGGAAACTAGGGGAGATAGAACTCGAAAGTTAAGCGTGCTAGGGTTGGAGCAGTGAGAGGATGGGTGACCGGCCGGGAAGTTAAGCGTGCTGGGGTTGGAGCAGTGAGAGGATGGGTGACCAGCCGGGAAGTTAGACGATTTGTTGGCAAATTGTTACAGACTAACTAATGTTACGGACTTGAATTTCTATCATTGTTGGCAAATTATTCTTGATTTGATCTCTATGTTGCTTCGAAGACTGTTCATCATCCGCACTCTTGCCCAGATATATTTTGTGATGAAGTTATTTTGAGTGCACCAAACAATAATTTCTCCACCCTGAGAGGTTTAAGTTAATGGAAAACTTTGTATGAAACCTGGTTTACAAATGGTTCTTCGTATAAAATTGAGAATCCTACAAATCAAACATCTTACACACGAAAAAAACTTTTCATAAGCATGACTTCCTAGAAAGGCTTGTATTCAACATTTTCTAATTTTGACTACAGATATATACAAAATGAAATTGCTCATGTTTATTCATAATATAAAATTCCATGATTTTTTAAAGATAAATGCTAAAGATACATAATGGAGACTGTGTCAATATCTAAATTCTATTAGATTATGGACCGGGGGAGTACTAGATATTCTAACTCAACAAAATTCCTGCAGAAACCGTTCGAATCAAAAGGCCTTACAAAGCCACCGACAGACGCTTCCTCCCAGACAGGGGAGCAGGAGCACTCTGTTTCGCCGGACCTGGAGCACCATTTCCGTTTGGAACGAAACTAAGAAATGAGGTGTAAGGTGGCAACCTTGATTCCCACGTAACCAAATTGAAATCCCCCTGTGGCCGAGCTCCAGGATCCGTCACCAGATCGTCAAGCCTCACCCTTGGTAGCAATTCCCTTTCCGCCATAACTTCAGTGCGGCTGCTGCCACTGGTACACGAAGGCACCATGCAGAGCGAAGAAGCAGAGGGATGCAAGACGAAGTCTGTCATGTCTATCTGGTGTCATCTCTCAACGAGCAACCTCGGGTGCTCCCCAAACATAGAGAGGTTCCTCTCAGCACATCTTCTTACCTTGCCCAGCAGGCCAAGCCAGAAATGGACGTCTAGATTCCTTCGAATCACTTCCGCGAATATGTTGGTTGAGACAAGCAACCATTCCGTCCGGAACTCCCTGGCCAGCTCGTCTGCTATCCGTGCCAGCTGCGGGTGCCGCGCTGGGTTTGCGCTCCCGAATGCGAGTGTCTTGAAGAGGGAGCCCTGGAGGGAGTGATACGGTCCCCTCCTATGTCCACTTGCCATTGGTAGAGCATGGTGATGAACTCGTCATTTCTACTAGGAATTTTTGGGTGAAGGACAGACACATCATGACTACAATGCAGCAAGATCAAGAGTATATCCTCGCTCCAATGGGCGGAAGGGCGGGGTGGCGGAGGACGTGGAAGCGGACGGGGAGCGGCAGCAGTGGGGTGGGCAGGAAGGCGGCCAGGATGTGTGTCCGCGAGATCGGAGAGCGGTGCTGACGTGGCTTGAGACTGTGTCGGTATTTCCCCAAAGAGGAAGGGATGATGCAGCACAGCGACGGTAAGTATTTCCCTCAGTTATGAAACCAAGGTATCAAACCAGTAGGAGGATCACGCAACACTATGTAAACAACACCTGCACACAAAGAACAAATACTTGTAACCCGACGCGAAAGAGAGTTTGTCAATCTCTCCACGGTAAAAAGATAGATTAGGTTGTGATAGATTGGATAGATAGATCTCTCAAGAACACAAAATAAAAGAGGCAAATAAAAAGGCAGCAAAGTTTTTTTTTGGAATAATAGATCTGAAAACAAAAGCGGCAAAAAGATAGATCGGAAAGCAATATGTTGGAAAAGTAGACCCGGGGGCCATAGGTTTCACTAGTGGCTTCTCTCATGAGTATAGCATACGGTGGGTGAACAAATTACTGTTGGGCAATTGATAGAAGATCAAATAATCATGATGATATCCAAGGCGATGATCATTATATAGGCATCACGTCCAAGATTAGTAGACCGAAACGATTCTGCATCTACTACTATTACTCCACACATCGACCGCTATCCAACATGCATCTAGTGTATTAAGTTCATGGAAAAATGGAGTAATGCAATAAGAACGGTGACATGATGTAGACAAGATCTATTCATGTAGGAATAGACCCCATCTTGTTATCCTTAATAGCAACGATACATGCGTGCCTCCATGCCCCTTCTGTCATTGGGACAGGACACCGCAAGATCGAACCCATCACAAAGCACCTCTTTCCATGGCAAGAAAAATCGATCTAGTTGGCCTAACTAAACCAAATATTCAAAGAAGAAATACGAGGCTATAAGTAATCATGCATATAAGAGATCAAAGAAGACTCAAATAATATTCATGGATAGAAACTGATCATGAACTCAAAATTCATCGGATCCCAACAAACACAATGCAAAAAGTTTACATTAAATAGATCTCCAAGAGACCATTGTATTGAGAATCAAGAGAGAGAGAGAGAGAGAGAGAGAGAGAGAGAGAGAGAGAGAGAAAGCCATCTAGCTACTGCCTACGGACCCGTAGGTCTATGGTGGACTACTCACGCATCATCGGAGAGGCACCAATGAGGATGATGAACCCCTCCGTGATGGTGTTAGATTGGATCTCGCGGTTCTGGAACTTGCGGCGGCTGGATGTATTTTTCCTCGACTCCTAATATTTGGGTATTTATAGAGCTCAGAGGCGGTGGAGAAGGTTCCCAAGGCGGCCACAACCCATCAGGGCGCGCCCGGGGCCCCTGGCGTGCCCTGGTGGGTTGTGGGCGGCCTGGGCTCCCTCCTGGTTACTTCTTTGGCCCACTGGCCTTCTTCTGGTCCAAAAAAATTCTCCAAAAAGTTTCGTCGCGATTGGACTCCGTTTGGTACTGATATTCTGCGAAGTAAAAAACAAGCAAAAAACAACAACTGGCACTTGGCAACACCAACAACCATGCACGAATGCTTTCCGCCAAAAGCCATGCATGCCAATTACTAGTAATATGCTTTGACCAAATTATTATGGGCTTTTCGAAAAAAGTCCATTCTATTTATACAGCTTCCACCAAATATTAATTATATTAGTATATTCCACTACATTAATTATTTAATTTAATCACTCCTTCCGCCAAATAGCAGTGGCTTTCTGCCATCATACGCGGGCGGAGAGAAGAAAGGGTGGCATCGGGTATGGCGGATGTTCGAACTCCCGCAAAGCTCCCCACATTTATTCTGCTTTACGGGAGAAAGTACGTCCGGATCGCGCCGCGGACCAATACATGCCCGCGGTGGATGCCACAATACGTCCGAATAGCACGGTCCGAACGGATGTGAGCGGTCTGCGGGTCCGTCTTGAAAAAGCCCTAAGCATGGTACGGCTCTAGGATTTCTTCTTGACAAACTCGCCTATGGAATGTCATTGACTTTTTTCCCCAGGGCACGTGTAGACAATAATAGGTCATATTTTGCATCAATCAGTGTTCAAGATTCTCGAGCTAAGGACGAAACCTTGCATTTCCGTCTGTGGTGTTCGCATGTGTTTTGTGATGTCCCATCTTTTTTCTAGAAAAAAAAAACAAAGAACGATACCTTGCATTTCCGTTGACCAAGCCACCTATGGTATACGTAATTATTATTTTTACATATTATCCGTGTTTATGACAACATTTCAATCATTTTTTGCATCATATACCACGGCATGACAGTATGCACAAACTCATGGTTATACTTATGGCAAGAATAAATGAACCTTCTAAAATCTCGTCGATTTCTGTTGAGTTAGAGCATCTACAGCCGGACCCCTCATACTCTTCTCAAAAGCTCATGCAAAATTTTCTACTCCCTCCGTTGACTTTTATAAGTCGTTTCATACAACTCAAATTAAGATGTTTTACACTGTGTCTGAAATATCTACAAAGCCTTATAAAAATGAACATGGGGAGTAGCAAATGAGGTGTGGCGGGCGGCAACGACTCCGGATCTCGGATCGGAATCACATATATATGGGCCAGCTCGCAAGAGGGGGTAGCCTCGGAAGACGGCGAGTCCTTGTATATATAACTAATCATGTAGAATCCCCTACATACATGCTTTTCGAAATATTTCCATAATTTATAAGGTTCGTAGCTAATTTATATGGTTCAAACTAAAAGAATAGCAGACTAAAATTCGATTACATTAAACCATGAATGATACGGTAAATGTTATCCTTTTATGTTGATAACTTTCTGCATATTGCATTTCATCAAACAAAACCCGAAAGGGAATATTTCACTCTTTTGGCGGTATTCCCCGTAGTCTTCCTTACATTTCCACCGACCAAGCAACCTACGATACGATTGATTATTGTATGGCCGATCCGGTTTCATTTGCACTTTGTTCGTGTTTATGACGATGTTTCAACCATTTTGGCATCATAAATCATGGCATGCCCGCATGCACACAAATTCATGGTTTTACTTATGGCAGAAATAAATGAGGCTTGTAAAACCTCGACGATGTCTGTTTAGGCAAAAGCTCGTGCAAAATTCCTAGGAAATCAGGTATGGCGGGCGATGGTGACTATGGAGCTCGAATTTGAAAGATGTCACATGGGGCGGCTCGCAAGAGGGGTGGCCTGGTAGCCTTGGAGGACGGCGAGTCCTCGTAAAATTTAATCCTATAGAATTCCATACATACATGATCTTTCAAATATTTCCATTTCTTGTAAGGTTTGTAGCTATTTCATAGATATTTCAAACTACGAGAATAGAAGACTAAATTCCAATCACATGAAATCATGAGTGATACAATAAATGTGAGACATTTATATTAATGCCTTTCCGGCACTTCATATTGTATCTCATCAAACGAAACACGGAAAAGAATATTTCATTCTAACAACAGACTTTATGATTTCGGGCGTTTGGAACAAAACAGGAAAGATAATACTTCGTTCTCATTGGCATAATCATTAGGATTTTATTAGACGACTTGTACGTGGCGTCATTAGAAAGATAGCTTCTAGACATCATCCACATGGCAATGTTTTGTGTTCCGTGCTGCGTAGATTTCGATAGTGAACACATGGAGAATCAACCTCCCCCCCCCCTCTTCTCATTTCCCTGTCCCGCTAGTTGTGGCCACCAATTCTCATCTCCCGCCATTTTCCCACTAATTTATTCTGCCTACCCCCCTATTTTCTAGACGATTCTCCCGTCAATGTTTTAGTTTTTGTAATTGTGTTACCTAGCTAGATTCTACCATATTCACATGTAGAAACATGTTTTGTGTTCCATGATACATATAAGCTGGTAGCACACACCGGAGAAATGTTTCCAGCTTGATTCTTTCTCATTGTCACGCTAAATTCTCCCACCCTTTTTTCACGCCGATTTCCCCTGCTTATTTCTCACGCATGGATCAGCAAGGCGGGGGAGGGGTGATCGTGCATGCAACATGTAAATTTCCATCGCATAAAATCATGAGATAAAATATGTATATCGGACCATGTGTGCATTTTATTGGTTGCTAGCTACTAAATGTCGATTATCATAAACACATGAAACAACGATGAATAATGCACGAGTACTCATGAAATTTATGTAGCCAACAATTCATCGTCACACATCACTAATATGAACAAGGAACAATAATTTGATTCTTTTTTACTATTTGGATCCTAGAAAATAAATAGAGACTTGTGACAATACACGAGGAAATAGTTTGAGTAGGTAATCGTGTCAGGGTTGTGCATAGAAATAATCAAACCAACAACACATGAAATTATAGGAACCTTCTATTCCCATAAGCGTTAATCGCTTCAGGAATATCCGATGGATGGATGGATGGAGCCACGCCCTCCCAGTCGCCATGGCTGTGACATGTTTTCCCTTCATATGTACATGTGACTGCCCATCACAAGCCTATCACACACGATGTTTGTAAGAGCATCTACAGTCGAAACTTGCAAATCCGGCTCCTCAAACGTTCACGGACGCGCCCGGTCATTGACCGGGCGTGTCCCCTATTTGTCTGTCCGCGTAGCCACACTTCTCATTTTCTTCCTCATATGTCCGGTCACTTGCACGTGATTGGTGAGGAGGAAGAGAGAGAAAGAAAAGTATGAATAAAGAAAAGGAAAAGGTGGTCCGGGGTGGGGTCACATCCTACGTGGCGGACTGACCGGGCACGTCCGCGAGCACTCATTTAGGACAGTAAAACTGAGCCTAAAGCGAGCCTTCTCAGCGATTTGCGACTCTGGCCGTTCGTTTTCGCGATCTAGCAGTTCCTGACCGTCGGATCTGAGTGCACTTCCACCCCATGGGCTAACTATGCAGATTAGCGGCCCAACTGTCCTAAGGGGCTGCTGCTCCAGTAGCCAAAACTGAGCCCTCTGGTAAATTGGGCCGCGTCTCGCAGCCCAACTCAGCGCACCACCAGTCCACCACTCCTCCAGGAGACCAGGAGCCGCGTCGCCCTCCTCCTCATCCAAGCCGCCGCCCCTCGATCTCCCACGAGGGCACGACCACCTCGACCCCGTCGACCCCTCTCTCCCACGCCGCCGCTGCTCCCCACCGATTTCGCTGCCTCCCGTCGCTCCTAGGAGAGCACTACTCTGACTCTTCGGCCATGCGCCGGCCCTCCTCTTTGCCCTAGCCACGAGCACTGCCACGCTCCAAGGCGGGGTCGCGACACCTTCCCAGATGCGGCGGAGGCCTCACATCCCATGGCGACGGCGGCCTGGACCTCCTCTCACTCTGCTCCTTCCCCCTGTTGCTGGTCTGCTCCCCCTCCCTTGCTCCATGAATGGATTTTCTGGGAACTGCGATCTGACTTGATATTTTCTATAGCCGTACTCCATAGCGCTGATGGATTTGCCTCCAGATGGATAGCAACGATCTCAGGATGATGGTGAGGTTGCGGATTAAACCCTTTGTTTGACTCTGTTCGTGTGGATCTGTTCATGTGCATTTTTTTATTTTGTCTAGGTACAACTATTCTTTGTTCTAGCCGTTGTGTTCATTAGATTTGGTAAATAGAATTTTCTTAATCTGATTACATTGGGATTTTATGTCGACATGAAATTTTAACTGAATTTGCTATTCAGCTAGCAATTCTAATAATTATATGTATTGTATATGCATGTACAGTGTTGGCTACACAACGGCCAGGGGCATATGCTTCTCCTGCGCCTCCTACGTCTTCCTCCTATTGTAGCCAGAATCTTAAATGATCAGAAATACATTGTCATTTGCAAGGGCAGAACGCCGTATTAACGCCCACGAATCTGCGAGGTCACCGGCTGAAGGGCAGATGCTGGTCGGCGGCGATGGAGACGCGAGCCTCAGGTTCTGTGCGTGCACTGAGGCGGCAGGAACGTCCTTGGTGATGTTCATAACCGGCACCTTAATCTTCTTGTCTGTAGGCATCCTCTTGAATCTGCATCACAAATCCAGCCTTTCTTTTCTTTTATTCAGACATTGAGTCTTTCATGGTGTTGCAGATGCGGGATGAGAAAGCCATCTCGCTGGCCCTCGGCAGCTCTTGGTTTCTGCACCGTCTCACCCGTCCTCGCTGCTTTGGTAGCCTCCCTCACCTTTTTCCTCCCCTCCGTCTACATGACATATGTGTCCTAACTGCTTGTTTTAGTTTGGAGTGCTCACGTTCACTCCTCATGACCAGAGTCTAAAGGCATGCACAGTTCAATTGTTCCATTTATTGGATTTAAATATTTGTGTATTGTATCCTGCAGCCAAAACTCGGTTCTTGGATTGAATTGTTTTTGTCTTGGTGCAATTAGAGTTGTAGATGGATTGTTTAGGGCGCAGTGTGGGCTTGTTTTTTTTTGTCAGAGTATGATTAGTATAAAAAGTGTTAGCAATAATTTAATCTACTTTGTTGTACATTGAATTGAACAATAAAATTGGGCTGTCGTTGTAGTGATATGTCTTTTCATGTGGTTCAGATTTTTCGTAGTTTCTTTCTTTACCTACCAGTGCATGATGATGCAAGCAAAATGCAAAAAGATGTAGAGAGATTATTTGAATATTAATTTTGTTGGGGTTCTAATGATAGCCGACTTTCTTGGTTTACAATCCCTTCCTTCTATTACATAATCAAAATGAAAAGTTCCCTTGGCAAAAAAATAAAATAAGAAGTTCCCTTGGCAGAGTTCAACCATTATATCACAGCATCATGATACTTTGCAATAATCATATTTTGTGACGGGACCATAGGATCTATATTCAGGTGACCTCTTTCAGCATAACATGATCGATTTTGAACATTGCTATTTTCATATGAGTTGATCCCGATCTCCTTAAAGTATTATATGATGCACTGATGGGGTTTTTATTTTGCAATTCACTGCTAACATTATTATTTGTGTGTTTGTATTCTTCCTAAATTTAAAATTTAGGGCACATAGTGGATCTCTAGGGTTTTCAATTCAGCAACGTAAGTACGCCACACAATCCCTTGCGTTCGCCACCATCATATGCCGCATCTGAACTCTGTCACCTGCTCCATTATCATCAACAGGCCCTAGCACCATATTGTGTGCCAAGTGATCTCATCAGTGCTACTCCTGCTTGTGTTTCCTGTAGCCGCTCAAGTTCTTTATGCAAGTTTTTTTAGACTAGTATTATGATAGATTTGACATTTATCGGCTCTGAATGATGGTATAAGTATTAAGTAGTACGGATGGGATTATAAGCAGCATATTGTCTCTTCGTGACAACAATGCTATTCAAAAGTGTGGTACATTATCCATCTAATTTCCAGTTTTCTAAGGAGAAAATGTTGTTTTAATCGAGGAATAATGAGCATACACATGGTGTTTCCTGGTCGTGGTTTTCTATCTTGAGTTGGACAATAAGATGTTGAGTGTGAGCATTGTGCCATACTTTATATCTAATTTCCTGCCTATTGATTCATAATGATGCGGTCTCTGAATTTCTGTCATGTCACTTGATAGGTGATGTACGATGCTTTCTTCCATCAATGTCGGGAAGCAAGCAGGAAGTATCTAACAATTGCTGGCACGAGTATGATGTTCTGATTTTTCTGTTATCAGAACTTGTCCTTATCTTATCAATTCTGTATTTGCTGAAACAAAATATCTTAACTCATGTTGACTAGAGTGACATCCAAGCTCAAGCGAGAACTTTACATGCTTTCCTTTTTCTAATACTTGTCACTCAGGGTTTACAGAGTCCGGACATTTGCATGCATCTTTTACTGTTGTTGCCCATTGATATCTTCTAATATACCTTTTTATTTCTATTTCCTATCTGTATTGCAGTTATGCTAAGAATTGGGCTATTGCATCAGGCTCGCCTATTTTTTTCTGTTTCCAAACACGGTGGCTCTTCTGGAGATGCATGTGAAGATTTCATGAATGCTCCATGTAAACAATCCACTGCTTATCATCTGTCCTGGTAGTATTGATTATTATATTTACTACAAACAAATATTGTGTGTTTGGTCATACCAATCATATTTCTCTGTGTAAACCTTGCTTTTTACGATTATATATGAGATTTCCTTTGATCACTGGCTTATATTTAGTTATGTTTATTGAAAGTTACTGTGTTTCATGTAGTCATCTATTTAAGAAAATTCCTATTATTTTTATTGTATAAATTGCAAACTCTAGACAAATTAATTGATTCTTGATGTCCTCAAAGAAAGCAGAATATAATAGAGAGACGGACTTGAAAAAGTTGGTTTGCTAAAAAAATAGAGAGACCACTAAGTAATCTTCTTTTCAAGTTATTTAAAATGGGGAATCCCTGCCACTTAATTCATTTTCCTGAAAATAGAAAGTGCCTATCATCGCCGTCATCGTGCGGTCTGGCTTGCGCCACCTCACTGATCCGCGGTATGGATTGCGCCACTTCACCGATCCGCAGCACAACCTTTTCCTTTCCCAAGTTCAACCCAACCTTCTAAAGCCATCTCTACCTCTATATATACTAGTAGTAGCGATCCATCCGCGTGCGGGGTGCGTGTGCGACTTGGACTTGGGACTTGGCTTTGGCGACCGGTGACGACGAGAGGAGGGCGCTACGGCGAGATTCATGTCTCTCAGCTCCTCGGAGGTGGCTGAGTTCATCTTCACAGGTGAATCCAACATAAAAAATCAAGTAACTGTACTGTTTGCTCGAGAGTGTTCCGCTGTGCAGAAGGAAACCTTGCATTTCCGTCTGTGGTGTTCGCATGTGTTTTGTGATGTCCCATCTTTTTTCTAGAAAAAAAAAACAAAGAACGAAACCTTGCATTTCCGTTGACCAAGCCACCTATGGTATACGTAATTATTATTTTTACATATTATCCGTGTTTATGACAACATTTCAATCATTTTTTGCATCATATACCACGGCATGACAGTATGCACAAACTCATGGTTATACTTATGGCAAGAATAAATGAACCTTCTAAAATCTCGTCGATTTCTGTTGAGTTAGAGCATCTACAGCCGGACCCCTCATACTCTTCTCAAAAGCTCATGCAAAATTTTCTACTCCCTCCGTTGACTTTTATAAGTCGTTTCATACAACTCAAATTAAGATGTTTTACACTGTGTCTGAAATATCTACAAAGCCTTATAAAAATGAACATGGGGAGTAGCAAATGAGGTGTGGCGGGCGGCAACGACTCCGGATCTCGGATCGGAATCACATATATATGGGCCAGCTCGCAAGAGGGGGTAGCCTCGGAAGACGGCGAGTTCCTTGTATATATAACTAATCATGTAGAATCCCCTACATACATGCTTTTCGAAATATTTCCATAATTTATAAGGTTCGTAGCTAATTTATATGGTTCAAACTAAAAGAATAGCAGACTAAAATTCGATTACATTCAACCATGAATGATACGGTAAATGTTATCCTTTTATGTTGATAACTTTCTGCATATTGCATTTCATCAAACAAAACCCGAAAGGGAATATTTCACTCTTTTGGCGGTATTCCCCGTAGTCTTCCTTACATTTCCACCGACCAAGCAACCTACGATACGATTGATTATTGTATGGCCGATCCGGTTTGATTTGCACTTTGTTTGTGTTTATGGCGATGTTTCAACCATTTTGGCATCATAAATCATGGCATGCCCGCATGCACACAAATTCATGGTTTTACTTATGGCAGAAATAAATGAGCCTTGTAAAACCTCGACGATGTCTGTTTAGGCAAAAGCTCGTGCAAAATTCCTAGGAAATCAGGTATGGCGGGCGATGGTGACTATGGAGCTCGAATTTGAAAGATGTCACATGGGGCGGCTCGCAAGAGGGGTGGCCTGGTAGCCTTGGAGGACGGCGAGTCCTCGTAAAATTTAATCCTATAGAATTCCATACATACATGATCTTTCAAATATTTCCATTTCTTGTAAGGTTTGTAGCTATTTCATAGATATTTCAAACTACGAGAATAGAAGACTAAATTCCAATCACATGAAATCATGAGTGATACAATAAATGTGAGACATTTATATTAATGCCTTTCCGACACTTCATATTGTATCTAATCAAACGAAACACGGAAAAGAATATTTCATTCTAACAACGGACTTTATGATTTCGGGCGTTTCGAACAAAACAGGAAAGATAATACTTCGTTCTCATTGGCATAATCATTAGGATTTTATTAGACGATTTGTACGTGGCGTCATTAGAAAGATAGCTTCTAGACATCATCCACATGGCAATGTTTTGTGTTCCGTGCTGCGTAGATTTCGATAGTGAACACATGGAGAATCAACCCCCCCCCCCCTCTTCTCATTTCCCTGTCCCGCTAGTTGTGGCCACCAATTCTCATCTCCCGCCATTTTCCCACTGATTTATTCTGCCTACCCCCCTATTTTCTAGACGATTCTCCCGTCAATGTTTTAGTTTTTGTAATTGTGTTACCTAGCTAGATTCTACCATATTCACATGTAGAAACATGTTTTGTGTTCCATGATACATATAAGCTGGTAGCACACACCGGAGAAATGTTTCCAGCTTGATTCTTTCTCATTGTCACGCTAAATTCTCCCACCCTTTTTGCACGCCGATTTCCCCTGCTTATTTCTCACGCATGGATCAGCAAGGCGGGGGAGGGGCGATCGTGCATGCAACATGTAAATTTCCGTCGCATAAAATCATGAGATAAAATATGTATATCGGACCATGTGTGCATTTTATTGGTTGCTAGCTACTAAATGTCGATTATCATAAACACATGAAACAACGATGAATAATGCACGAGTACTCATGAAATTTATGTAGCCAACAATTCATCGTCACACATCACTAATATGAACAAGGAACAATAATTTGATTCTTTTTTACTATTTGGATCCTAGAAAATAAATAGAGACTTGTGAAAATTCACGAGGAAATAGTTTGAGTAGGTAATCGTGTCAGGGTTGTGCATAGAAATAATCAAACCAACAACACATGAAATTATAGGAACCTTCTATTCCCATAGGCGTTAATCGCTTCAGGAATATCCGATGGATGGATGGATGGAGCCACGCCCTCCTAGTCGCCATGGCTGTGACATGGTTTCCCTTCATATGTACATGTGACTGCCCATCACAAGCCTATCACACACGATGTTTGTAAGAGCATCTACAGTCGAAACTTGCAAATCCGGCTCCTCAAACGTTCACGGACACGCCCGGTCATTGACCGGGCGTGTCCCCTATTTGTCTGTCCGCGTAGCCACACTTCTCATTTTCTTCCTCATATGTCCGGTCACTTGCACGTGATTGGTGAGGAGGAAGAGAGAGAAAGAAAAGTATGAATAAAGAAAAGGAAAAGGTGGTCCGGGGTGGGGTCACATCCTACGTGGCGGACTGACCGGACACGTCCGCGAGCACTCATTTAGGACAGTAAAACTGAGCCTAAAGCGAGCCTTCTCAGCGATTTGCAACCCTGGCCGTTCGTTTTCGCGATCTAGCAGTTCCTGACCGTCGGATCTGAGTGCACTTCCACCCCATGGGCTAACTATGCAGATTAGTGGCCCAACTGTCCCAAGGGGCTGCTGCTCCAGTAGCCAAAACTGAGCCCTCTGGTAAATTGGGCCGCGTCTCGCAGCCCAACTCAGCGCACCACCAGTCCACCACTCCTCCAGGAGACCAGGAGCCACCCCCAAAAAATCTTCTCCAGGAGCCGCGTCGCCCTCCTCCTCATCCAAGCCGCCGCCCCTCGATCTCCCACGAGGGCACGACCACCTCAACCCCGTCGACCCCTCTCTCCCACGCCGCCGCTGCTCCTCACCTATTTCGCTGCCTCCCGTCGCTCCTAGGAGAGCACTACTCTGACTCTTCGGCCATGCGCCGGCCCTCCTCTTCGCCCTAGCCACGAGCATTGCCACGCTCCAAGGCGGGGTCGCGACACCTTCCCAGATGCGGCGGAGGCCTCACATCCCATGGCGACGGCGGCCTGGACCTCCTCTCACTCTGCTCCTTCCCCCTGTTGCTGGTCTGCTCCCCCTCCCTTGCTCCATGAATGGATTTTCTGGGAACTGCGATCTGTCTCGATATTTTCTATAGCCGTACTCCATAGCGCTGATGGATTTGCCTCCAGATGGATAGCAACGATCTCAGGATGATGGTGAGGTTGCGGATTAAACCCTTTGTTTGACTCTGTTCGTGTGGATCTGTTCATGTGCATTTTTTTTATTTTGTCTAGGTACAACTATTCTTTGTTCTAGCCGTTGTGTTCATTAGATTTGGTAAATAGAATTTTCTTAATCTGATTACATTGGGATTTTATGTCGACATGAAATTTTAACTGAATTTGATATTCAGCTAGCAATTCTAATAATTATATGTATTGTATATGCATGTACAGTGTTGGCTACACAACGGCCAGGGGCATATGCTTCTCCTGCGCCACCTACGTCTTCCTCCTATTGTAGCCAGAATCTTAAATGATCAGAAATACATTGTCATTTGCAAGGGCAGAACGCCGTATTAACGCCCACGAATCTGCGAGGTCACCGGCTGAAGGGCAGATGCTAGTCGGCGGCGATGGAGACACGAGCCTCAGGTTCTGTGCGTGCACTGAGGCGGCTGGAACGTCCTTGGTGATGTTCATAACCGGCACCTTAATCTTCTTGTCTGTAGGCATCCTCTTGAATCTGCATCACAAATCCAGCCTTTCTTTTCTTTTATTCAGACATTGAGTCTTTCATGGTGTTGCAGATGCGGGATGAGAAAGCCATCTCGCTGGCCCTCGGCAGCTCTTGGTTTCTGCACCGTCTCACCCGTCCTCGCTGCTTTGGTAGCCTCCCTCACCTTTTTCCTCCCCTCCGTCTACATGACATATGTGTCCTAACTGCTTGTTTTAGTTTGGAGTGCTCACGTTCACTCCTCATGACCAGAGTCTAAAGGCATGCACAGTTCAATTGTTCCATTTATTGGATTTAAATATTTGTGTATTGTATCCTGCAGCCAAAACTCGGTTCTTGGATTGAATTGTTTTTGTCTTGGTGCAATTAGAGTTGTAGATGTATTGTTTAGGGCGCAGTGTGGGCTTGTTTTTTTTGTCAGAGTATGATTAGTATAAAAAGTGTTAGCAATAATTTAATCTACTTTGTTGTACATTGAATTGAACAATAAAATTGGGCTGTCGTTGTAGTGATCTGTCTTTTCATGTGGTTCAGATTTTTCGTAGTTTCTTTCTTTACCTACCAGTGCATGATGATGCAAGCAAAATGCAAAAAGATGTAGAGAGATTATTTGAATATTAATTTTACTGGGGTTCTAATGATAGCCGACTTTCTTGGCTTACAATCCCTTCCTTCTATTACATAATCAAAATGAAAAGTTCCCTTGGCAAAAAAATAAAATAAGAAGTTCCCTTGGCAGAGTTCAACCATTATATCACAGCATCATGATACTTTGCAATAATCATATTTTGTGACGGGACCATAGGATCTATATTCAGGTGACCTCTTTCAGCATAACATGATCGATTTTGAACATTGCTATTTTCATATGAGTTGATCCCGATCTCCTTAAAGTATTATATGATGCACTGATGGGGTTTTTATTTTGCAATTCACTGCTAACATTATTATTTGTGTGTTTGTATTCTTCCTAAATTTAAAATTTAGGGCACATAGTGGATCTCTAGGGTTTTCAATTCAGCAACGTAAGTACGCCACACAATCCCTTGCGTTCGCCACCATCATATGCCGCATCTGAACTCTGTCACCTGCTCCATTATCATCAACAGGCCCTAGCACCATATTGTGTGCCAAGTGATCTCATCAGTGCTACTCCTGCTTGTGTTTCCTGTACCCGCTCAAGTTCTTCATGCAAGTTTTTTTAGACCAGTATTATGATAGATTTGACATTTATCGGCTCTGAATGATGGTATAAGTATTAAGTAGTACGGATGGGATTATAAGCAGCATATTGTCTCTTCGTGACAACAATGCTATTCAAAAGTGTGGTACATTATCCATCTAATTTCCAGTTTTCTAAGGAGAAAATGTTGTTTTAATCGAGGAATAATGAGCATACACATGGTGTTTCCTGGTCGTGGTTTTCTATCTTGAGTTGGACAATAAGATGTTGAGTGTGAGCATTGTGCCATACTTTATATCTAATTTCCTGCCTATTGATTCATAATGATGCGGTCTCTGAATTTCTGTCATGTCACTTGATAGGTGATGTACGATGCTTTCTTCCATCAATGTCGGGAAGCAAGCAGGAAGTATCTAACAATTGCTGGCACGAGTATGATGTTCTGATTTTTCTGTTATCAGAACTTGTCCTTATCTTATCAATTCTGTATTTGCTGAAACAAAATATCTTAACACATGTTGACTAGAGTGACATCCAAGCTCAAGCGAGAACTTTACATGCTTTCCTTTTTCTAATACTTGTCACTCAGGGTTTACAGAGTCCGGACATTTGCATGCATCTTTTACTGTTGTTGCCCATTGATATCTTCTAATATACCTTTTTATTTCTATTTCCTATCTGTATTGCAGTTATGCTAAGAATTGGGCTATTGCATCAGGCTCGCCTATTTTTTTCTGTTTCCAAACACGGTGGCTCTCCTGGAGATGCATGTGAAGATTTCATGAATGCTCCATGTAAACAATCCACTGCTTATCATCTGTCCTGGTAGTATTGATTATTATATTTACTACAAACAAATATTGTGTGTTTGGTCATACCAATCATATTTCTCTGTGTAAACCTTGCTTTTTACGATTATATATGAGATTTCCTTTGATCACTGGCTTATATTTAGTTATGTTTATTGAAAGTTACTGTGTTTCATGTAGTCATCTATTTAAGAAAATTCCTATTATTTTTATTGTATAAATTGCAAACTCTAGACAAATTAATTGATTCTTGATGTCCTCAAAGAAAGCAGAATATAATAGAGAGACGGACTTGAAAAAGTTGGTTTGCTAAAAAAATAGAGAGACCACTAAGTAATCTTCTTTTCAAGTTATTTAAAATGGGGAATCCCTGCCACTTAATTCATTTTCCTGAAAATAGAAAGTGCCTATCATCACCGTCATCGTGCGGTCTGGCTTGCGCCACCTCACTGATCCGTGGTATGGCTTTGCGCCACCTCACTGATCCGCGGTATGGATTGCGCCACGTCACCGATCCGCAGCACAACCTTTTCCTTTCCCAAGTTCAACCCAACCTTCTAAAGCCATCTCTACCTCTATATATACTAGTAGTAGCGATCCATCCGCGTGCGGGGTGCGTGTGCGACTTGGACTTGGGACTTGGCTTCGGCGACCGGTGACGACGAGAGGAGGGCGCTACGGCGAGATTCATGTCTCTCAGCTCCTCGGAGGTGGCCGAGTTCATCTTCACAGGTGAATCCAACATAAAAAAATCAAGTAACTGTACTGTTTGCTCGAGAGTGTTCCGCTGTGCAGAAGGAAACCTTGCATTTCCGTCTGTGGTGTTCGCATGTGTTTTGTGATGTCCCATCTTTTTTCTAGAAAAAAAAAACAAAGAACGAAACCTTGCATTTCCGTTGACCAAGCCACCTATGGTATACGTAATTATTATTTTTACATATTATCCGTGCTTATGACAACATTTCAATCATTTTTTGCATCATATACCACGTCATGACAGTATGCACAAACTCATGGTTATACTTATGGCAAGAATAAATGAACCTTCTAAAATCTCGTCGATTTCTGTTGAGTTAGAGCATCTACAGCCGGACCCCTCATACTCTTCTCAAAAGCTCATGCAAAATTTTCTACTCCCTCCGTTGACTTTTATAAGTCGTTTCATACAACTCAAATTAAGATGTTTTACACTGTGTCTGAAATATCTACAAAGCCTTATAAAAATGAACATGGGGAGTAGCAAATGAGGTGTGGCGGGCGGCAACGACTCCGGATCTCGGATCGGAATCACATATATATGGGCCAGCTCGCAAGAGGGGGTAGCCTCGGAAGACGGCGAGTCCTTGTATATATAACTAATCATGTAGAATCCCCTACATACATGATTTTCGAAATATTTCCATAATTTATAAGGTTCGTAGCTAATTTATATGGTTCAAACTAAAAGAATAGCAGACTAAAATTCGATTACATTAAACCATGAATGATACGGTAAATGTTATCCTTTTATGTTGATAACTTTCTGCATATTGCATTTCATCAAACAAAACCCGAAAGGGAATATTTCACTCTTTTGGCGGTATTCCCCGTAGTCTTCCTTACATTTCCACCGACCAAGCAACCTACGATACGATTGATTATTGTATGGCCGATCCGGTTTGATTTGCACTTTGTTCGTGTTTATGGCGATGTTTCAACCATTTTGGCATCATAAATCATGGCATGCCCGCATGCACACAAATTCATGGTTTTACTTATGGCAGAAATAAATGAGCCTTGTAAAACCTCGACGATGTCTGTTTAGGCAAAAGCTCGTGCAAAATTCCTAGGAAATCAGGTATGGCGGGCGATGGTGACTATGGAGCTCGAATTTGAAAGATGTCACATGGGGCGGCTCGCAAGAGGGGTGGCCTGGTAGCCTTGGAGGACGGCGAGTCCTCGTAAAATTTAATCCTATAGAATTCCATACATACATGATCTTTCAAATATTTCCATTTCTTGTAAGGTTTGTAGCTATTTCATAGATATTTCAAACTACGAGAATAGAAGACTAAATTCCAATCACATGAAATCATGAGTGATACAATAAATGTGAGACATTTATATTAATGCCTTTCTGACACTTCATATTGTATCTCATCAAACGAAACACGGAAAAGAATATTTCATTCTAACAACGGACTTTATGATTTCGGGCGTTTCGAACAAAACATGAAAGATAATACTTCGTTCTCATTGGCATAATCATTAGGATTTTATTAGACGATTTGTACGTGGCGTCATTAGAAAGATAGCTTCTAGACATCATCCACATGGCAATGTTTTGTGTTCCGTGCTGCGTAGATTTCGATAGTGAACACATGGAGAATCAACCCCCCCCCCTCTTCTCATTTCCCTGTCCCGCTAGTTGTGGCCACCAATTCTCATCTCCCGCCATTTTCCCACTGATTTATTCTGCCTACCCCCCTATTTTCTAGACGATTCTCCCATCAATGTTTTAGTTTTTGTAATTGTGTTACCTAGCTAGATTCTACCATATTCACATGTAGAAACATGTTTTGTGTTCCATGATACATATAAGCTGGTAGCACACACCGGAGAAATGTTTCCAGCTTGATTCTTTCTCATTGTCACGCTAAATTCTCCCACCCTTTTTTCACGCCGATTTCCCCTGCTTATTTCTCACGCATGGATCAGCAAGGCGGGGGAGGGGTGATCGTGCATGCAACATGTAAATTTCCGTCGCATAAAATCATGAGATAAAATATGTATATCGGACCATGTGTGCATTTTATTGGTTGCTAGCTACTAAATGTCGATTATCATAAACACATGAAACAACGATGAATAATGCACGAGTACTCATGAAATTTATGTAGCCAACAATTCATCGTCACACATCACTAATATGAACAAGGAACAATAATTTGATTCTTTTTTACTACTTGGATCCTAGAAAATAAATAGAGACTTGTGACAATACACGAGGAAATAGTTTGAGTAGGTAATCGTGTCAGGGTTGTGCATAGAAATAATCAAACCAACAACACATGAAATTATAGGAACCTTCTATTCCCATAGGCGTTAATCGCTTCAGGAATATCCGATGGATGGATGGATGGAGCCACGCCCTCCCAGTCGCCATGGCTGTGACATGTTTTCCCTTCATATGTACATGTGACTGCCCATCACAAGCCTATCACACACGATGTTTGTAAGAGCATCTACAGTTGAAACATGCAAATCCGGCTCCTCAAACGTTCACGGACGCGCCCGGTCATTGACCGGGCGTGTCCCCTATTTGTCTGTCCGTGTAGCCACACTTCTCATTTTCTTCCTCATATGTCCGGTCACTTGCACGTGATTGGTGAGGAGGAAGAGAGAGAAAGAAAAGTATGAATAAAGAAAAGGAAAAGGTGGTCCGGGGTGGGGTCACATCCTACGTGGCGGATTGACCGGGCACGTCCGCGAGCACTCATTTAGGACAGTAAAACTGAGCCTAAAGCGAGCCTTCTCAGCGATTTGCGACTCTGGCCGTTCGTTTTCGCGATCTAGCAGTTCCTGACCGTCGGATCTGAGTGCACTTCCACCCCATGGGCTAACTATGCAGATTAGTGGCCCAACTGTCCTAAGGGGCTGCTGCTCCAGTAGCCAAAACTGAGCCCTCTGGTAAATTGGGCCGCGTCTCGCAGCCCAACTCAGCGCACCACCAGTCCACCACTCCTCCAGGAGACCAGGAGCCGCCCCCAAAAAATCTTCTCCAGGAGCTGCGTCGCCCTCCTCCTCATCCAAGCCGCCGCCCCTCGATCTCCCACGAGGGCACGACCACCTCGACCCCGTCGACCCCTCTCTCCCACGCCGCCGCTGCTCCCCACCGATTTCGCTGCCTCCCGTCGCTCCTAGGAGAGCACTACTCTGACTCTTCGGCCATGCGCCGGCCCTCCTCTTCGCCCTAGCCACGAGCACTGCCACGCTCCAAGGCGGGGTCGCGACACCTTCCCAGATGCGGCGGAGGCCTCACATCCCATGGCGACGGCGGCCTGGACCTCCTCTCACTCTGCTCCTTCCCCCTGTTGCTGGTCTGCTCCCCCTCCCTTGCTCCATGAATGGATTTTCTGGGAACTGCGATCTGACTCGATATTTTCTATAGCCGTACTCCATAGCGCTGATGGATTTGCCTCCAGATGGATAGCAACGATCTCAGGATGATGGTGAGGTTGCGGATTAAACCCTTTGTTTGACTCTGTTCGTGTGGATCTGTTCATGTGCATTTTTTTATTTTGTCTAGGTACAACTATTCTTTGTTCTAGCCGTTGTGTTCATTAGATTTGGTAAATAGAATTTTCTTAATCTGATTACATTGGGATTTTATGTCGACATGAAATTTTAACTGAATTTGCTATTCAGCTAGCAATTCTAATAATTATATGTATTGTATATGCATGTACAGTGTTGGCTACACAACGGCCAGGGGCATATGCTTCTCCTGCGCCACCTACGTCTTCCTCCTATTGTAGCCAGAATCTTAAATGACCAGAAATACATTGTCATTTGCAAGGGCAGAACGCCGTATTAACGCCCACGAATCTGCAAGGTCACCGGCTAAAGGGCAGATGCTGGTCGGCGGCGATGGAGACACGAGCCTCAGGTTCTGTGCGTGCACTGAGGCGGCAGGAACGTCCTTGGTGATGTTCATAACCGGCACCTTAATCTTCTTGTCTGTAGGCATCCTCTTGAATCTGCATCACAAATCCAGCCTTTCTTTTCTTTTATTCAGACATTGAGTCTTTCATGGTGTTGCAGATGCGGGATGAGAAAGCCATCTCGCTGGCCCTCGGCAGCTCTTGGTTTCTGCACCGTCTCACCCGTCCTCGCTGCTTTGGTAGCCTCCCTCACCTTTTTCCTCCCCTCCGTCTACATGACATATGTGTCCTAACTGCTTGTTTTAGTTTGGAGTGCTCACGTTCACTCCTCATGACCAGAGTCTAAAGGCATGCACAGTTCAATTGTTCCATTTATTGGATTTAAATATTTGTGTATTGTATCCTGCAGCCAAAACTCGGTTCTTGGATTGAATTGTTTTTGTCTTGGTGCAATTAGAGTTGTAGATGGATTGTTTAGGGCGCAGTGTGGGCTTGTTTTTTTTTGCAGAGTATGATTAGTATAAAAAGTGTTAGCAATAATTTAATCTACTTTGTTGTACATTGAATTGAACAATAAAATTGGGCTGTCGTTGTAGTGATCTGTCTTTTCATGTGGTTCAGATTTTTCGTAGTTTCTTTCTTTACCTACCAGTGCATGATGATGCAAGCAAAATGCAAAAAGATGTAGAGAGATTATTTGAATATTAATTTTGTTGGGGTTCTAATGATAGCCGACTTTCTTGGTTTACAATCCCTTCCTTCTATTACATAATCAAAATGAAAAGTTCCCTTGGCAAAAAAATAAAATAAGAAGTTCCCTTGGCAGAGTTCAACCATTATATCACAGCATCATGATACTTTGCAATAATCATATTTTGTGACGGGACCATAGGATCTATATTCAGGTGACCTCTTTCAGCATAACATGATCGATTTTGAACATTGCTATTTTCATATGAGTTGATCCCGATCTCCTTAAAGTATTATATGATGCACTGATGGGGTTTTTATTTTGCAATTCACTGCTAACATTATTATTTGTGTGTTTGTATTCTTCCTAAATTTAAAATTTAGGGCACATAGTGGATCTCTAGGGTTTTCAATTCAGCAACGTAAGTACGCCACACAATCCCTTGCGTTCGCCACCATCATATGCCGCATCTGAACTCTGTCACCTGCTCCATTATCATCAACAGGCCCTAGCACCATATTGTGTGCCAAGTGATCTCATCAGTGCTACTCCTGCTTGTGTTTCCTGTAGCCGCTCAAGTTCTTTATGCAAGTTTTTTTAGACCAGTATTATGATAGATTTGACATTTATCGGCTCTGAATGATGGTATAAGTATTAAGTAGTACGGATGGGATTATAAGCAGCATATTGTCTCTTCGTGACAACAATGCTATTCAAAAGTGTGGTAGATTATCCATCTAATTTCCAGTTTTCTAAGGAGAAAATGTTGTTTTAATCGAGGAATAATGAGCATACACATGGTGTTTCCTGGTCGTGGTTTTCTATCTTGAGTTGGACAATAAGATGTTGAGTGTGAGCATTGTGCCATACTTTATATCTAATTTCCTGCCTATTGATTCATAATGATGCGGTCTCTGAATTTCTGTCATGTCACTTGATAGGTGATGTACGATGCTTTCTTCCATCAATGTCGGGAAGCAAGCAGGAAGTATCTAACAATTGCTAGCACGAGTATGATGTTCTGATTTTTCTGTTATCAGAACTTGTCCTTATCTTATCAATTCTGTATTTGCTGAAACAAAATATCTTAACTCATGTTGACTAGAGTGACATCCAAGCTCAAGCGAGAACTTTACATGCTTTCCTTTTTCTAATACTTGTCACTCAGGGCTTACAGAGTCCGGACATTTGCATGCATCTTTTACTGTTGTTGCCCATTGATATCTTCTAATATACCTTTTTATTTCTATTTCCTATCTGTATTGCAGTTATGCTAAGAATTGGGCTATTGCATCAGGCTCGCCTATTTTTTTCTGTTTCCAAACACGGTGGCTCTTCTGGAGATGCATGTGAAGATTTCATGAATGCTCCATGTAAACAATCCACTGCTTATCATCTGTCCTGGTAGTATTGATTATTATATTTACTACAAACAAATATTGTGTGTTTGGTCATACCAATCATATTTCTATGTGTAAACCTTGCTTTTTACGATTATATATGAGATTTCCTTTGATCACTGGCTTATATTTAGTTATGTTTATTGAAAGTTACTGTGTTTCATGTAGTCATCTATTTAAGAAAATTCCTATTATTTTTATTGTATAAATTGCAAACTCTAGACAAATTAATTGATTCTTGATGTCCTCAAAGAAAGCAGAATATAATAGAGAGACGGACTTGAAAAAGTTGGTTTGCTAAAAAAATAGAGAGACCACTAAGTAATCTTCTTTTCAAGTTATTTAAAATGGGGAATCCCTGCCACTTAATTCATTTTCCTGAAAATAGAAAGTGCCTATCATCGCCGTCATCGTGCGGTCTGGCTTGCGCCACCTCACTGATCCGCGGTATGGATTGCGCCACTTCACCGATCCGCAGCACAACCTTTTCCTTTCCCAAGTTCAACCCAACCTTCTAAAGCCATCTCTACCTCTATATATACTAGTAGTAGCGATCCATCCGCGTGCGGGGTGCGTGTGCGACTTGGACTTGGGACTTGGCTTTGGCGACCGGTGACGACGAGAGGAGGGCGCTACGGCGAGATTCATGTCTCTCAGCTCCTCGGAGGTGGCTGAGTTCATCTTCACAGGTGAATCCAACATAAAAAATCAAGTAACTGTACTGTTTGCTCGAGAGTGTTCCGCTGTGCAGAAGGAAACCTTGCATTTCCGTCTGTGGTGTTCGCATGTGTTTTGTGATGTCCCATCTTTTTTCTAGAAAAAAAAAACAAAGAACGAAACCTTGCATTTCCGTTGACCAAGCCACCTACGGTATACGTAATTATTATTTTTACATATTATCCGTGTTTATGACAACATTTCAATCATTTTTTGCATCATATACCACGGCATGACAGTATGCACAAACTCATGGTTATACTTATGGCAAGAATAAATGAACCTTCTAAAATCTCGTCGATTTCTGTTGAGTTAGAGCATCTACAGCCGGACCCCTCATACTCTTCTCAAAAGCTCATGCAAAATTTTCTACTCCCTCCGTTGACTTTTATAAGTCGTTTCATACAACTCAAATTAAGATGTTTTACACTGTGTCTGAAATATCTACAAAGCCTTATAAAAATGAACATGGGGAGTAGCAAATGAGGTGTGGCGGGCGGCAACGACTCCGGATCTCGGATCGGAATCACATATATATGGGCCAGCTCGCAAGAGGGGGTAGCCTCGGAAGACGGCGAGTTCCTTGTATATATAACTAATCATGTAGAATCCCCTACATACATGCTTTTCGAAATATTTCCATAATTTATAAGGTTCGTAGCTAATTTATATGGTTCAAACTAAAAGAATAGCAGACTAAAATTCGATTACATTCAACCATGAATGATACGGTAAATGTTATCCTTTTATGTTGATAACTTTCTGCATATTGCATTTCATCAAACAAAACCCGAAAGGGAATATTTCACTCTTTTGGCGGTATTCCCCGTAGTCTTCCTTACATTTCCACCGACCAAGCAACCTACGATACGATTGATTATTGTATGGCCGATCCGGTTTGATTTGCACTTTGTTTGTGTTTATGGCGATGTTTCAACCATTTTGGCATCATAAATCATGGCATGCCCGCATGCACACAAATTCATGGTTTTACTTATGGCAGAAATAAATGAGCCTTGTAAAACCTCGACGATGTCTGTTTAGGCAAAAGCTCGTGCAAAATTCCTAGGAAATCAGGTATGGCGGGCGATGGTGACTATGGAGCTCGAATTTGAAAGATGTCACATGGGGCGGCTCGCAAGAGGGGTGGCCTGGTAGCCTTGGAGGACGGCGAGTCCTCGTAAAATTTAATCCTATAGAATTCCATACATACATGATCTTTCAAATATTTCCATTTCTTGTAAGGTTTGTAGCTATTTCATAGATATTTCAAACTACGAGAATAGAAGACTAAATTCCAATCACATGAAATCATGAGTGATACAATAAATGTGAGACATTTATATTAATGCCTTTCCGACACTTCATATTGTATCTAATCAAACGAAACACGGAAAAGAATATTTCATTCTAACAACGGACTTTATGATTTCGGGCGTTTCGAACAAAACAGGAAAGATAATACTTCGTTCTCATTGGCATAATCATTAGGATTTTATTAGACGATTTGTACGTGGCGTCATTAGAAAGATAGCTTCTAGACATCATCCACATGGCAATGTTTTGTGTTCCGTGCTGCGTAGATTTCGATAGTGAACACATGGAGAATCAACCCCCCCCCCCCTCTTCTCATTTCCCTGTCCCGCTAGTTGTGGCCACCAATTCTCATCTCCCGCCATTTTCCCACTGATTTATTCTGCCTACCCCCCTATTTTCTAGACGATTCTCCCGTCAATGTTTTAGTTTTTGTAATTGTGTTACCTAGCTAGATTCTACCATATTCACATGTAGAAACATGTTTTGTGTTCCATGATACATATAAGCTGGTAGCACACACCGGAGAAATGTTTCCAGCTTGATTCTTTCTCATTGTCACGCTAAATTCTCCCACCCTTTTTGCACGCCGATTTCCCCTGCTTATTTCTCACGCATGGATCAGCAAGGCGGGGGAGGGGCGATCGTGCATGCAACATGTAAATTTCCGTCGCATAAAATCATGAGATAAAATATGTATATCGGACCATGTGTGCATTTTATTGGTTGCTAGCTACTAAATGTCGATTATCATAAACACATGAAACAACGATGAATAATGCACGAGTACTCATGAAATTTATGTAGCCAACAATTCATCGTCACACATCACTAATATGAACAAGGAACAATAATTTGATTCTTTTTTACTATTTGGATCCTAGAAAATAAATAGAGACTTGTGAAAATTCACGAGGAAATAGTTTGAGTAGGTAATCGTGTCAGGGTTGTGCATAGAAATAATCAAACCAACAACACATGAAATTATAGGAACCTTCTATTCCCATAGGCGTTAATCGCTTCAGGAATATCCGATGGATGGATGGATGGAGCCACGCCCTCCTAGTCGCCATGGCTGTGACATGGTTTCCCTTCATATGTACATGTGACTGCCCATCACAAGCCTATCACACACGATGTTTGTAAGAGCATCTACAGTCGAAACTTGCAAATCCGGCTCCTCAAACGTTCACGGACACGCCCGGTCATTGACCGGGCGTGTCCCCTATTTGTCTGTCCGCGTAGCCACACTTCTCATTTTCTTCCTCATATGTCCGGTCACTTGCACGTGATTGGTGAGGAGGAAGAGAGAGAAAGAAAAGTATGAATAAAGAAAAGGAAAAGGTGGTCCGGGGTGGGGTCACATCCTACGTGGCGGACTGACCGGACACGTCCGCGAGCACTCATTTAGGACAGTAAAACTGAGCCTAAAGCGAGCCTTCTCAGCGATTTGCAACCCTGGCCGTTCGTTTTCGCGATCTAGCAGTTCCTGACCGTCGGATCTGAGTGCACTTCCACCCCATGGGCTAACTATGCAGATTAGTGGCCCAACTGTCCCAAGGGGCTGCTGCTCCAGTAGCCAAAACTGAGCCCTCTGGTAAATTGGGCCGCGTCTCGCAGCCCAACTCAGCGCACCACCAGTCCACCACTCCTCCAGGAGACCAGGAGCCACCCCCAAAAAATCTTCTCCAGGAGCCGCGTCGCCCTCCTCCTCATCCAAGCCGCCGCCCCTCGATCTCCCACGAGGGCACGACCACCTCAACCCCGTCGACCCCTCTCTCCCACGCCGCCGCTGCTCCTCACCTATTTCGCTGCCTCCCGTCGCTCCTAGGAGAGCACTACTCTGACTCTTCGGCCATGCGCCGGCCCTCCTCTTCGCCCTAGCCACGAGCATTGCCACGCTCCAAGGCGGGGTCGCGACACCTTCCCAGATGCGGCGGAGGCCTCACATCCCATGGCGACGGCGGCCTGGACCTCCTCTCACTCTGCTCCTTCCCCCTGTTGCTGGTCTGCTCCCCCTCCCTTGCTCCATGAATGGATTTTCTGGGAACTGCGATCTGTCTCGATATTTTCTATAGCCGTACTCCATAGCGCTGATGGATTTGCCTCCAGATGGATAGCAACGATCTCAGGATGATGGTGAGGTTGCGGATTAAACCCTTTGTTTGACTCTGTTCGTGTGGATCTGTTCATGTGCATTTTTTTTATTTTGTCTAGGTACAACTATTCTTTGTTCTAGCCGTTGTGTTCATTAGATTTGGTAAATAGAATTTTCTTAATCTGATTACATTGGGATTTTATGTCGACATGAAATTTTAACTGAATTTGATATTCAGCTAGCAATTCTAATAATTATATGTATTGTATATGCATGTACAGTGTTGGCTACACAACGGCCAGGGGCATATGCTTCTCCTGCGCCACCTACGTCTTCCTCCTATTGTAGCCAGAATCTTAAATGATCAGAAATACATTGTCATTTGCAAGGGCAGAACGCCGTATTAACGCCCACGAATCTGCGAGGTCACCGGCTGAAGGGCAGATGCTAGTCGGCGGCGATGGAGACACGAGCCTCAGGTTCTGTGCGTGCACTGAGGCGGCTGGAACGTCCTTGGTGATGTTCATAACCGGCACCTTAATCTTCTTGTCTGTAGGCATCCTCTTGAATCTGCATCACAAATCCAGCCTTTCTTTTCTTTTATTCAGACATTGAGTCTTTCATGGTGTTGCAGATGCGGGATGAGAAAGCCATCTCGCTGGCCCTCGGCAGCTCTTGGTTTCTGCACCGTCTCACCCGTCCTCGCTGCTTTGGTAGCCTCCCTCACCTTTTTCCTCCCCTCCGTCTACATGACATATGTGTCCTAACTGCTTGTTTTAGTTTGGAGTGCTCACGTTCACTCCTCATGACCAGAGTCTAAAGGCATGCACAGTTCAATTGTTCCATTTATTGGATTTAAATATTTGTGTATTGTATCCTGCAGCCAAAACTCGGTTCTTGGATTGAATTGTTTTTGTCTTGGTGCAATTAGAGTTGTAGATGTATTGTTTAGGGCGCAGTGTGGGCTTGTTTTTTTTGTCAGAGTATGATTAGTATAAAAAGTGTTAGCAATAATTTAATCTACTTTGTTGTACATTGAATTGAACAATAAAATTGGGCTGTCGTTGTAGTGATCTGTCTTTTCATGTGGTTCAGATTTTTCGTAGTTTCTTTCTTTACCTACCAGTGCATGATGATGCAAGCAAAATGCAAAAAGATGTAGAGAGATTATTTGAATATTAATTTTGTTGGGGTTCTAATGATAGCCGACTTTCTTGGCTTACAATCCCTTCCTTCTATTACATAATCAAAATGAAAAGTTCCCTTGGCAAAAAAATAAAATAAGAAGTTCCCTTGGCAGAGTTCAACCATTATATCACAGCATCATGATACTTTGCAATAATCATATTTTGTGACGGGACCATAGGATCTATATTCAGGTGACCTCTTTCAGCATAACATGATCGATTTTGAACATTGCTATTTTCATATGAGTTGATCCCGATCTCCTTAAAGTATTATATGATGCACTGATGGGGTTTTTATTTTGCAATTCACTGCTAACATTATTATTTGTGTGTTTGTATTCTTCCTAAATTTAAAATTTAGGGCACATAGTGGATCTCTAGGGTTTTCAATTCAGCAACGTAAGTACGCCACACAATCCCTTGCGTTCGCCACCATCATATGCCGCATCTGAACTCTGTCACCTGCTCCATTATCATCAACAGGCCCTAGCACCATATTGTGTGCCAAGTGATCTCATCAGTGCTACTCCTGCTTGTGTTTCCTGTACCCGCTCAAGTTCTTCATGCAAGTTTTTTTAGACCAGTATTATGATAGATTTGACATTTATCGGCTCTGAATGATGGTATAAGTATTAAGTAGTACGGATGGGATTATAAGCAGCATATTGTCTCTTCGTGACAACAATGCTATTCAAAAGTGTGGTACATTATCCATCTAATTTCCAGTTTTCTAAGGAGAAAATGTTGTTTTAATCGAGGAATAATGAGCATACACATGGTGTTTCCTGGTCGTGGTTTTCTATCTTGAGTTGGACAATAAGATGTTGAGTGTGAGCATTGTGCCATACTTTATATCTAATTTCCTGCCTATTGATTCATAATGATGCGGTCTCTGAATTTCTGTCATGTCACTTGATAGGTGATGTACGATGCTTTCTTCCATCAATGTCGGGAAGCAAGCAGGAAGTATCTAACAATTGCTGGCACGAGTATGATGTTCTGATTTTTCTGTTATCAGAACTTGTCCTTATCTTATCAATTCTGTATTTGCTGAAACAAAATATCTTAACACATGTTGACTAGAGTGACATCCAAGCTCAAGCGAGAACTTTACATGCTTTCCTTTTTCTAATACTTGTCACTCAGGGTTTACAGAGTCCGGACATTTGCATGCATCTTTTACTGTTGTTGCCCATTGATATCTTCTAATATACCTTTTTATTTCTATTTCCTATCTGTATTGCAGTTATGCTAAGAATTGGGCTATTGCATCAGGCTCGCCTATTTTTTTCTGTTTCCAAACACGGTGGCTCTCCTGGAGATGCATGTGAAGATTTCATGAATGCTCCATGTAAACAATCCACTGCTTATCATCTGTCCTGGTAGTATTGATTATTATATTTACTACAAACAAATATTGTGTGTTTGGTCATACCAATCATATTTCTCTGTGTAAACCTTGCTTTTTACGATTATATATGAGATTTCCTTTGATCACTGGCTTATATTTAGTTATGTTTATTGAAAGTTACTGTGTTTCATGTAGTCATCTATTTAAGAAAATTCCTATTATTTTTATTGTATAAATTGCAAACTCTAGACAAATTAATTGATTCTTGATGTCCTCAAAGAAAGCAGAATATAATAGAGAGACGGACTTGAAAAAGTTGGTTTGCTAAAAAAATAGAGAGACCACTAAGTAATCTTCTTTTCAAGTTATTTAAAATGGGGAATCCCTGCCACTTAATTCATTTTCCTGAAAATAGAAAGTGCCTATCATCACCGTCATCGTGCGGTCTGGCTTGCGCCACCTCACTGATCCGTGGTATGGCTTTGCGCCACCTCACTGATCCGCGGTATGGATTGCGCCACGTCACCGATCCGCAGCACAACCTTTTCCTTTCCCAAGTTCAACCCAACCTTCTAAAGCCATCTCTACCTCTATATATACTAGTAGTAGCGATCCATCCGCGTGCGGGGTGCGTGTGCGACTTGGACTTGGGACTTGGCTTCGGCGACCGGTGACGACGAGAGGAGGGCGCTACGGCGAGATTCATGTCTCTCAGCTCCTCGGAGGTGGCCGAGTTCATCTTCACAGGTGAATCCAACATAAAAAAATCAAGTAACTGTACTGTTTGCTCGAGAGTGTTCCGCTGTGCAGAAGGAAACCTTGCATTTCCGTCTGTGGTGTTCGCATGTGTTTTGTGATGTCCCATCTTTTTTCTAGAAAAAAAAAACAAAGAACGAAACCTTGCATTTCCGTTGACCAAGCCACCTATGGTATACGTAATTATTATTTTTACATATTATCCGTGCTTATGACAACATTTCAATCATTTTTTGCATCATATACCACGGCATGACAGTATGCACAAACTCATGGTTATACTTATGGCAAGAATAAATGAACCTTCTAAAATCTCGTCGATTTCTGTTGAGTTAGAGCATCTACAGCCGGACCCCTCATACTCTTCTCAAAAGCTCATGCAAAATTTTCTACTCCCTCCGTTGACTTTTATAAGTCGTTTCATACAACTCAAATTAAGATGTTTTACACTGTGTCTGAAATATCTACAAAGCCTTATAAAAATGAACATGGGGAGTAGCAAATGAGGTGTGGCGGGCGGCAACGACTCCGGATCTCGGATCGGAATCACATATATATGGGCCAGCTCGCAAGAGGGGGTAGCCTCGGAAGACGGCGAGTCCTTGTATATATAACTAATCATGTAGAATCCCCTACATACATGATTTTCGAAATATTTCCATAATTTATAAGGTTCGTAGCTAATTTATATGGTTCAAACTAAAAGAATAGCAGACTAAAATTCGATTACATTAAACCATGAATGATACGGTAAATGTTATCCTTTTATGTTGATAACTTTCTGCATATTGCATTTCATCAAACAAAACCCGAAAGGGAATATTTCACTCTTTTGGCGGTATTCCCCGTAGTCTTCCTTACATTTCCACCGACCAAGCAACCTACGATACGATTGATTATTGTATGGCCGATCCGGTTTGATTTGCACTTTGTTCGTGTTTATGGCGATGTTTCAACCATTTTGGCATCATAAATCATGGCATGCCCGCATGCACACAAATTCATGGTTTTACTTATGGCAGAAATAAATGAGCCTTGTAAAACCTCGACGATGTCTGTTTAGGCAAAAGCTCGTGCAAAATTCCTAGGAAATCAGGTATGGCGGGCGATGGTGACTATGGAGCTCGAATTTGAAAGATGTCACATGGGGCGGCTCGCAAGAGGGGTGGCCTGGTAGCCTTGGAGGACGGCGAGTCCTCGTAAAATTTAATCCTATAGAATTCCATACATACATGATCTTTCAAATATTTCCATTTCTTGTAAGGTTTGTAGCTATTTCATAGATATTTCAAACTACGAGAATAGAAGACTAAATTCCAATCACATGAAATCATGAGTGATACAATAAATGTGAGACATTTATATTAATGCCTTTCTGACACTTCATATTGTATCTCATCAAACGAAACACGGAAAAGAATATTTCATTCTAACAACGGACTTTATGATTTCGGGCGTTTCGAACAAAACATGAAAGATAATACTTCGTTCTCATTGGCATAATCATTAGGATTTTATTAGACGATTTGTACGTGGCGTCATTAGAAAGATAGCTTCTAGACATCATCCACATGGCAATGTTTTGTGTTCCGTGCTGCGTAGATTTCGATAGTGAACACATGGAGAATCAACCCCCCCCCCCCCCTCTTCTCATTTCCCTGTCCCGCTAGTTGTGGCCACCAATTCTCATCTCCCGCCATTTTCCCACTGATTTATTCTGCCTACCCCCCTATTTTCTAGACGATTCTCCCATCAATGTTTTAGTTTTTGTAATTGTGTTACCTAGCTAGATTCTACCATATTCACATGTAGAAACATGTTTTGTGTTCCATGATACATATAAGCTGGTAGCACACACCGGAGAAATGTTTCCAGCTTGATTCTTTCTCATTGTCACGCTAAATTCTCCCACCCTTTTTTCACGCCGATTTCCCCTGCTTATTTCTCACGCATGGATCAGCAAGGCGGGGGAGGGGTGATCGTGCATGCAACATGTAAATTTCCGTCGCATAAAATCATGAGATAAAATATGTATATCGGACCATGTGTGCATTTTATTGGTTGCTAGCTACTAAATGTCGATTATCATAAACACATGAAACAACGATGAATAATGCACGAGTACTCATGAAATTTATGTAGCCAACAATTCATCGTCACACATCACTAATATGAACAAGGAACAATAATTTGATTCTTTTTTACTACTTGGATCCTAGAAAATAAATAGAGACTTGTGACAATACACGAGGAAATAGTTTGAGTAGGTAATCGTGTCAGGGTTGTGCATAGAAATAATCAAACCAACAACACATGAAATTATAGGAACCTTCTATTCCCATAGGCGTTAATCGCTTCAGGAATATCCGATGGATGGATGGATGGAGCCACGCCCTCCCAGTCGCCATGGCTGTGACATGTTTTCCCTTCATATGTACATGTGACTGCCCATCACAAGCCTATCACACACGATGTTTGTAAGAGCATCTACAGTTGAAACATGCAAATCCGGCTCCTCAAACGTTCACGGACGCGCCCGGTCATTGACCGGGCGTGTCCCCTATTTGTCTGTCCGTGTAGCCACACTTCTCATTTTCTTCCTCATATGTCCGGTCACTTGCACGTGATTGGTGAGGAGGAAGAGAGAGAAAGAAAAGTATGAATAAAGAAAAGGAAAAGGTGGTCCGGGGTGGGGTCACATCCTACGTGGCGGATTGACCGGGCACGTCCGCGAGCACTCATTTAGGACAGTAAAACTGAGCCTAAAGCGAGCCTTCTCAGCGATTTGCGACTCTGGCCGTTCGTTTTCGCGATCTAGCAGTTCCTGACCGTCGGATCTGAGTGCACTTCCACCCCATGGGCTAACTATGCAGATTAGTGGCCCAACTGTCCTAAGGGGCTGCTGCTCCAGTAGCCAAAACTGAGCCCTCTGGTAAATTGGGCCGCGTCTCGCAGCCCAACTCAGCGCACCACCAGTCCACCACTCCTCCAGGAGACCAGGAGCCGCCCCCAAAAAATCTTCTCCAGGAGCTGCGTCGCCCTCCTCCTCATCCAAGCCGCCGCCCCTCGATCTCCCACGAGGGCACGACCACCTCGACCCCGTCGACCCCTCTCTCCCACGCCGCCGCTGCTCCCCACCGATTTCGCTGCCTCCCGTCGCTCCTAGGAGAGCACTACTCTGACTCTTCGGCCATGCGCCGGCCCTCCTCTTCGCCCTAGCCACGAGCACTGCCACGCTCCAAGGCGGGGTCGCGACACCTTCCCAGATGCGGCGGAGGCCTCACATCCCATGGCGACGGCGGCCTGGACCTCCTCTCACTCTGCTCCTTCCCCCTGTTGCTGGTCTGCTCCCCCTCCCTTGCTCCATGAATGGATTTTCTGGGAACTGCGATCTGACTCGATATTTTCTATAGCCGTACTCCATAGCGCCGATGGATTTGCCTCCAGATGGATAGCAACGATCTCAGGATGATGGTGAGGTTGCGGATTAAACCCTTTGTTTGACTCTGTTCGTGTGGATCTGTTCATGTGCATTTTTTTATTTTGTCTAGGTACAACTATTCTTTGTTCTAGCCGTTGTGTTCATTAGATTTGGTAAATAGAATTTTCTTAATCTGATTACATTGGGATTTTATGTCGACATGAAATTTTAACTGAATTTGCTATTCAGCTAGCAATTCTAATAATTATATGTATTGTATATGCATGTACAGTGTTGGCTACACAACGGCCAGGGGCATATGCTTCTCCTGCGCCACCTACGTCTTCCTCCTATTGTAGCCAGAATCTTAAATGACCAGAAATACATTGTCATTTGCAAGGGCAGAACGCCGTATTAACGCCCACGAATCTGCAAGGTCACCGGCTAAAGGGCAGATGCTGGTCGGCGGCGATGGAGACACGAGCCTCAGGTTCTGTGCGTGCACTGAGGCGGCAGGAACGTCCTTGGTGATGTTCATAACCGGCACCTTAATCTTCTTGTCTGTAGGCATCCTCTTGAATCTGCATCACAAATCCAGCCTTTCTTTTCTTTTATTCAGACATTGAGTCTTTCATGGTGTTGCAGATGCGGGATGAGAAAGCCATCTCGCTGGCCCTCGGCAGCTCTTGGTTTCTGCACCGTCTCACCCGTCCTCGCTGCTTTGGTAGCCTCCCTCACCTTTTTCCTCCCCTCCGTCTACATGACATATGTGTCCTAACTGCTTGTTTTAGTTTGGAGTGCTCACGTTCACTCCTCATGACCAGAGTCTAAAGGCATGCACAGTTCAATTGTTCCATTTATTGGATTTAAATATTTGTGTATTGTATCCTGCAGCCAAAACTCGGTTCTTGGATTGAATTGTTTTTGTCTTGGTGCAATTAGAGTTGTAGATGGATTGTTTAGGGCGCAGTGTGGGCTTGTTTTTTTTTGCAGAGTATGATTAGTATAAAAAGTGTTAGCAATAATTTAATCTACTTTGTTGTACATTGAATTGAACAATAAAATTGGGCTGTCGTTGTAGTGATCTGTCTTTTCATGTGGTTCAGATTTTTCGTAGTTTCTTTCTTTACCTACCAGTGCATGATGATGCAAGCAAAATGCAAAAAGATGTAGAGAGATTATTTGAATATTAATTTTGTTGGGGTTCTAATGATAGCCGACTTTCTTGGTTTACAATCCCTTCCTTCTATTACATAATCAAAATGAAAAGTTCCCTTGGCAAAAAAATAAAATAAGAAGTTCCCTTGGCAGAGTTCAACCATTATATCACAGCATCATGATACTTTGCAATAATCATATTTTGTGACGGGACCATAGGATCTATATTCAGGTGACCTCTTTCAGCATAACATGATCGATTTTGAACATTGCTATTTTCATATGAGTTGATCCCGATCTCCTTAAAGTATTATATGATGCACTGATGGGGTTTTTATTTTGCAATTCACTGCTAACATTATTATTTGTGTGTTTGTATTCTTCCTAAATTTAAAATTTAGGGCACATAGTGGATCTCTAGGGTTTTCAATTCAGCAACGTAAGTACGCCACACAATCCCTTGCGTTCGCCACCATCATATGCCGCATCTGAACTCTGTCACCTGCTCCATTATCATCAACAGGCCCTAGCACCATATTGTGTGCCAAGTGATCTCATCAGTGCTACTCCTGCTTGTGTTTCCTGTAGCCGCTCAAGTTCTTTATGCAAGTTTTTTTAGACCAGTATTATGATAGATTTGACATTTATCGGCTCTGAATGATGGTATAAGTATTAAGTAGTACGGATGGGATTATAAGCAGCATATTGTCTCTTCGTGACAACAATGCTATTCAAAAGTGTGGTAGATTATCCATCTAATTTCCAGTTTTCTAAGGAGAAAATGTTGTTTTAATCGAGGAATAATGAGCATACACATGGTGTTTCCTGGTCGTGGTTTTCTATCTTGAGTTGGACAATAAGATGTTGAGTGTGAGCATTGTGCCATACTTTATATCTAATTTCCTGCCTATTGATTCATAATGATGCGGTCTCTGAATTTCTGTCATGTCACTTGATAGGTGATGTACGATGCTTTCTTCCATCAATGTCGGGAAGCAAGCAGGAAGTATCTAACAATTGCTAGCACGAGTATGATGTTCTGATTTTTCTGTTATCAGAACTTGTCCTTATCTTATCAATTCTGTATTTGCTGAAACAAAATATCTTAACTCATGTTGACTAGAGTGACATCCAAGCTCAAGCGAGAACTTTACATGCTTTCCTTTTTCTAATACTTGTCACTCAGGGCTTACAGAGTCCGGACATTTGCATGCATCTTTTACTGTTGTTGCCCATTGATATCTTCTAATATACCTTTTTATTTCTATTTCCTATCTGTATTGCAGTTATGCTAAGAATTGGGCTATTGCATCAGGCTCGCCTATTTTTTTCTGTTTCCAAACACGGTGGCTCTTCTGGAGATGCATGTGAAGATTTCATGAATGCTCCATGTAAACAATCCACTGCTTATCATCTGTCCTGGTAGTATTGATTATTATATTTACTACAAACAAATATTGTGTGTTTGGTCATACCAATCATATTTCTATGTGTAAACCTTGCTTTTTACGATTATATATGAGATTTCCTTTGATCACTGGCTTATATTTAGTTATGTTTATTGAAAGTTACTGTGTTTCATGTAGTCATCTATTTAAGAAAATTCCTATTATTTTTATTGTATAAATTGCAAACTCTAGACAAATTAATTGATTCTTGATGTCCTCAAAGAAAGCAGAATATAATAGAGAGACGGACTTGAAAAAGTTGGTTTGCTAAAAAAATAGAGAGACCACTAAGTAATCTTCTTTTCAAGTTATTTAAAATGGGGAATCCCTGCCACTTAATTCATTTTCCTGAAAATAGAAAGTGCCTATCATCGCCGTCATCGTGCGGTCTGGCTTGCGCCACCTCACTGATCCGCGGTATGGATTGCGCCACTTCACCGATCCGCAGCACAACCTTTTCCTTTCCCAAGTTCAACCCAACCTTCTAAAGCCATCTCTACCTCTATATATACTAGTAGTAGCGATCCATCCGCGTGCGGGGTGCGTGTGCGACTTGGACTTGGGACTTGGCTTTGGCGACCGGTGACGACGAGAGGAGGGCGCTACGGCGAGATTCATGTCTCTCAGCTCCTCGGAGGTGGCTGAGTTCATCTTCACAGGTGAATCCAACATAAAAAATCAAGTAACTGTACTGTTTGCTCGAGAGTGTTCCGCTGTGCAGAAGGAAACCTTGCATTTCCGTCTGTGGTGTTCGCATGTGTTTTGTGATGTCCCATCTTTTTTCTAGAAAAAAAAAACAAAGAACGAAACCTTGCATTTCCGTTGACCAAGCCACCTATGGTATACGTAATTATTATTTTTACATATTATCCGTGTTTATGACAACATTTCAATCATTTTTTGCATCATATACCACGGCATGACAGTATGCACAAACTCATGGTTATACTTATGGCAAGAATAAATGAACCTTCTAAAATCTCGTCGATTTCTGTTGAGTTAGAGCATCTACAGCCGGACCCCTCATACTCTTCTCAAAAGCTCATGCAAAATTTTCTACTCCCTCCGTTGACTTTTATAAGTCGTTTCATACAACTCAAATTAAGATGTTTTACACTGTGTCTGAAATATCTACAAAGCCTTATAAAAATGAACATGGGGAGTAGCAAATGAGGTGTGGCGGGCGGCAACGACTCCGGATCTCGGATCGGAATCACATATATATGGGCCAGCTCGCAAGAGGGGGTAGCCTCGGAAGACGGCGAGTTCCTTGTATATATAACTAATCATGTAGAATCCCCTACATACATGCTTTTCGAAATATTTCCATAATTTATAAGGTTCGTAGCTAATTTATATGGTTCAAACTAAAAGAATAGCAGACTAAAATTCGATTACATTCAACCATGAATGATACGGTAAATGTTATCCTTTTATGTTGATAACTTTCTGCATATTGCATTTCATCAAACAAAACCCGAAAGGGAATATTTCACTCTTTTGGCGGTATTCACTTCTATAATCAAAACTAGGATACATTTGCAATACATGACTTCATAATTCACATAAGAAAAATGAACATAAAGAAAAACACCTGTAGTTGTAGGTACATACTCCCATCATTCAATGCTCTAAGAAGGCATACTTCAACGGACTTTCTAATAGATAATCACAATCAAATCAACTAACTATAATTAGCCTTATGCACAATTACATTTCGTTCATCTGATATCATCATGCTCTCTGAAGGCAGTAAATGAAAATTTGGTAGAGAAAATTTCTGAGATTAAGACAAAATACTGCAAAGTTTACCTCATGGCATTTTTGATTCACAACAGAGCTACCTCTCGGTAGAGTTTGTCACAATAACTATTCCTTTTCGCCAATACAGTATCTTGAAAAAGCCTTAGTTGCACTGATTTTATTTGTGGTTCTCTGGTAGTTCATTTAGATTGCTGTCGTTTCTTTTGAATCTCCTTATCAAGGAAAATCATTATTGTTTCCGTCACGTGATTTGGAGCAATGCCTTCTGCAATCATCCTCCTCAAATACTTGTCGGCTTCCTTCAACCTACCAGCTTTCGCATTAATATCGATCAAGGTGTTAAAAGTAACAAGATCTGGTTTCATGCCCCTTGTGGTAATCTGCTCAAGCAAACAGTTCGCTTCTTCAACCTTCCCAACCTTTCCCAATTGATTAATCAAAGTGTTGTACATAACAATATCCATGTAAACACCTTTCTTTGACAATTGTTCCATGATTGAGCTAGCAACCTCTGTTTTCCCCATCTGGCCAAGACCTTGAATTATCAGGTTGTATGTTGCTATGTCATTGGGGCAGAGCTGTCCACCCCTCTCGTGAAGAACTGCCCATACCTGCTTCAAATACCCCTTCTTGACAAATGAGGTCATTAGTGAATTGTATGTATAACTTGTCCCTTTCCTTCCCAGATTTGTAAAGATCTCAAATAACTTGCAGGCTACACTCAACTTCCCTTTGGCCAAAAAGATTGACATATATGTATTAACCATGTCAGCATCGAAAGTTTTACCCCCCATGCCTTCCACTCTCTGCCCTCTGTGCACTGTAAATATAGCAGAATTACTTGAATGATCAGCATATTTGGCAAGATGATCTAAGTGTGGGGACAAAGACCAATCATCCTTGGGTTCATTATTTGTGGTTCCATCATTTGTATCAGTGGATACTGCAGGATTGAGCAAACTCATCAAATCGTTCATATTACCATCAAATGGAAAGATTGATGTTCCATCTTTCGCTCTATCCTGTGGTCCTGTCAAGGCATCCATCATGTTGGACTTCCATCGAATGGCATCTGGCAAGACAGAGCTATCTCTTATGATCTTCACTATCTTCTCTTCCAAATCCCACCGCCTACTCTTGTTAAAACCTATAAGTAATGATGTAACGGTAACCAAATCAATAACAAAGCCCCGCTCTTCCATCTCCTTCACCAAACTGACTGCCTCTGCAACTTGATCCCCTGTCCCCTCGTTGCAGAACTCCCTTACCATGATACTGTACGCAATCCCATCCAATAGCTGACCTTTCTTCCTTAGCTCATAGAACAGCCGACATGCTGCTTCTGCCCTCCCGTTCTTGAACAGCCCATCGATCACGGTGTTGTGTGTGCTCGCTGAGCATTGGATCCCATCCGCCACCATTGTCTCGAAAAAACCGCATGCCTCATCAAGCCTCTTTGCTTTGAAGAGTCCATTTAGAAGCGAATTGTACACCACGACATCCCCCTTCAGCCCGGTGCCCCCGCGCATCTCCTGAAACATACACAGTGCATCGTCCATCCTGAAACTCTTGCAGCACCCATCCACGACTGCTCGGTAAGTGAACACGTCGGGTTGGATCCCAGCCAACTTCATTTCATCAAAGATCACCAAAGCGTCGGCCACCCTCCCGCCAATCACAAGCACACGTATGACCGAATTGTACGTGCATACATCTGGCACGAGTGGAGGAGAGGCAGCTTTCATAGCCGCGAAAAGCTTCAGGGACTTATCCAGGCGCTTCCACTTGCCGAAGGCGTGGATGCAAATGTTGTAGAACCTTAAATTGGAAGGGAGGCCCCTCCTTGACATTTCGTCGAACACATGGCAGAAGTCATCGTGGAGGTTCTCCTTGGACAAGGCGAGGAGGAGGCGGTTGGTGGCTCGGACGTGAGGCGGGTGGGAGGCGATGGGAAGCAGCCTGCGGATGGCGGGGACGGCGGAGATGGGGTCAGGGGAGGCGATGAGGGAAGGGATGGCGGCGGCGGCGAGGCGAGGGAGGAGGTCGGGAGGGGCGTCCTGGAGGAGCGCGAGCGCGGCGTCGAGGCGGGAGGCGGAGAGGAGCGCGGAGAGCAGGCGGGGCAGGAGCGCGTCGGGGGACGGGGAGGAGAGCGCGAAGGGGAGGAGCGCGTCGAGGAGCGGAGGGGAGTGCGTGGCGAGCGCGCGGAGCAGGACGGGGAAGGTGGCGGCGAGGTGCGGGGAGGCCGGCGGCGTGGCGGCGAGGAAGAAGGAGAGCTTGGAGGTGGGCGGGAGGGCCGGGTGGCGGAGGACGTGGAGGCGGACGGGCAGCGGTAGCGGCGCGGCGGGCAGGAGCGCGGGCGGGATGTGCGGCGTGGTGAGGAGGTGATTGGCGAGGCGGGTGGCGAGGAGCGCGTCCGTGAGGTCGGAGAGCGGCGCCGCGGCCGCCGTGGTCAGGCGCCGGACGCGCGCCGCCGGCGGCATCATGCTGCCCCGCTGCGGCTACGCGCGTGGGCCCGTTTTTCACACCTCCCGCGACTTGTCCTGCCGCGGCGCGGCGTGGTGCCGATGGAGTCGGGACGCCGTGGCGCACTGGCGCCGGCGAGAGCGGCTCTGCTCGACGACCGGCGGCGGTCGCTGCCGGCTGGCCACTACGAATCTACTGTATACGATTGTGTGAAACGGTTGGAGGAGCCGGGAATCGGCATGGCATAGTGGGGTCTGATCTTTTGTTCTGCTCTTGCTGTGTGATGAATATTTTTTTTTTGTGTGTGAATCTTTATATTGTTCTTCACAAATTTGATTAAACTTTACTTAGGATAAAACTAGCAAAATAACCCGTGCGTTGCAACGGGAGAAAAAAAAATCATAATCTCCAATGACCATGACCACATTTTGCTGCATCACCGAGATACACTATCACTCTTATTTTTATGAAATCGTGAACAATTTTTGAAAATCATGAATGTTTTTTCAAACTCGTGAACATAACTGAAATTTTGAAGATTTTCAAATTTACGAACAATTTCTAAAAGCATGAACATTTTTTGAATTTATGAACATTTTAGACTATTTACAAATATTTTCAAAAAAATGTGAACATTTTTTAAAATATTTTCTTGAACCTGCGAACATTTTTTCGAAATTTTTGGAACAATTTTCGGAATTGCTGATTTTTTTGAAATGCCTATATTTTTTTGTATCATCGAACATTTTATGAATCAATAAACTATTTATTAACTTACGAACAGTTTCTGAATTTTTATGAAAATTTTCAATTCATGATTTTTTTTAATTGGCAAATTTTTATTCTATTTCATTAACTTTTTTTAATACTTGAACTTTTTAAAAATCATGAACGTTTCCCAAATATTTGTTTAAAAATTTGTGAACATTTCTTAAATATACGACCATTGTTTTTAAATCGCAAACATTTTCTGAATCCACAAATATTTATTGTAACACCCCAAAAATTTAACCATGTTTTGTTAATTAAAATTTTGCCAGGAAATTAAAAATTTTCTTTCTGGATTTTCTTGTGATCTCAGAGCCACTCCTTTTGTCTGAATTTCAAAAATTCTTCTGTTCTATCTGAAAACTTTTGAATATTGTTGTGTGGCTTGAGTGTTTTATTTAATCATTTTATTGCATTCATTAAAACCAGTGTAATAATTTTTAAAATAAAATTTGTCAAGATTTAATTCATTTAATAGCATTTTACCCCTTTTAAGAGCCTCATTTGCACTACAACTATTTTATAACTCCATTTATAAATTCCACAAAAATTTGTAGATGGCATGTGATGTCCCTGGATCACTTTTATGCAAAAACCCAGCTTGGTGTTTTGTAAATTTTGAGCTCCACTTCAAGCTTTCAAATCTGGTTCAGTTTGTAGTTTGCACTGCAATCTATTTAAATATCTCTTTAAAAATTCCATAAAAATTTGGGGATGTCAGTAGAGGTATATGACTCATGTTTATGCAAAAATCCATTTGGGTTCCTTGAAAATTTTGAGCAAACCATCCTCATTTGCATTCTGGTCCAGTTTGGCAGTTTGTACTGCAACCCTATTTTATTTTGCCTAAATTGCCTTGGGATTTTTCATGATTGCAGTAAACCCTACCAAAATCTTAAGTCCAAGAGTTTGGGATCATTGCAGTGTTTTAAGGCCATGCAATAATGCACTCTAGTTTCTGTCCAGAAATGGTTTTCTCAAAAACTTGCACTAACAACTTTTTGCTTTTGCCAAACTAAGTCTACCACCCTAGTGTGCATCTAAAGAGACCATGATCTGGTAATTTTGGTGGCCATAGCAGATCCCTAGATGGCCATGACATTTTGTCAAGCACCTGTAGTGCATGTCCAGTTTTGGCATGGTTTTATTATTGCATTGGGAAGTTGCCTTCCAGGCCAAACCAGCATGTCCACTAGAGCTTTAGCAAACCACCCAGCCATCCTGTTAATTTGCAGCTCCACCCAAGCCTCCTGGCTAGCGCTGGCATTTCGTCGAACGCCTGGCGTGCGTGCTCTGGGCGCGGCCAGAGCGCACGTTTTGCTCGTGCTGCTCCCGAGCCGCCGCGACCAGCTACCGCCTCCCCCGCTCGTTCCATTCATCTCCCCTGTCTCCTGGTTCTGCCGCGACGCGCCAAGACCCTGCCAGCCTTCCCCTCTGTAGCTCGTCGCCGTCCCCGCAAGCAGCCACTGCCGCCGCCAGAGCCTGCCATGGCCGGCGTCGTCCGAGCCACCGCAGCACGCCAGCTCGCTCCATTGTGCAGTGGTGAGTTCGTCTGGATGTGCCGACCAGCTCCAATCGCCGCCACGTCGCCTGCTAGCAACAGAACGGCGGTTCGCCGGCGTTCTTATCCACAGCCGCGGGAAACCGACCTCCCCGGGCTATAAATACCCCCCAGGTCCCCGTGAGCTCGTCAGCGCCATGAGAGAAGCAGAACGAAGCCTCCCCTAGCTCCAATTTAGCCGGAAGCCACCGTCTTCCCCAACTCCGGCAGCTTCGGCCGCCGCCGCTTTCCGGTTAAATCCGAGCAAGCCAGAGCGCCCCCCTCCTCATTCTTGCCGCCGTTAGCTTCCCCTCTGCCCCGCGAAGCCACCCCGCCTCTCAAATTCGATCGGGAGCCACCGTAGCCCGAGCTCCCAATTGCTCCCGAAGCCGCCGTCCGCCATGGATGAAGGGGTGCTCACCCCCGAACTCCCCGGCGATCCTTTTGCTCTCCAGAGGATGGGGCCCTTCCTCCTGAGCACGCCGGTGTGCACAGCTCCGGGAGAGGTGCCTCCTAGCGCCGGTAATCGTCGCCGGAGTCGGCCTCTGCCTCTGGCCAGGAGCGCGCGAGAGGTGGGAGGCAAACCCGACAGGTGGGCCCCACCTGTCGGTGTCTCAACCCAGCCGCCAGTGGCGCAACCCGGCTGATGCGTTTTCCCCCTGGAGAGGTGTATTCCTGTAAGTGCGCAACTGTTTTCGGAAAGCGTAAAACCCCCGAAGTGCATCTCCCCTTCTCTGGAAACGTATTCCGAGCCGATGCGTTTTCCTTTTTCTGGATTTTATTAAATCAGATTTTTGACCAGACTTTGACTGGCTATATCTTTTAAAATAAAACCCCAAATGAATTGATTCTTTTTCCTACCTCTCTCAAATTTTATCTAGTTTATTTTCATATTTATTTGAAAATTTTCCAAGACAACTTTTTGTACTGTTTTTGAATTGCGTGTTGATTCAAATATTTTTCAAAATAGGAAACGGAGAGAGAAGAAAAACTTTCAAGAGTTTTGTGATGCACCCTACCTCTCCCCACATTAAAGGCAAGCATCCTGAACCCTGGTATAGTAATTGTGGTGAAATGTTTGGTGTGACAAATGAAACTATACACACATGACGTGCGCGTTATTTCATGTGAAGGTGTGATCATGCTTGCAATACATGATAATGATTCTTGCTATTAAACTTGAGATGCTTGTGACAGTAGTCACCACCTTGTGCCACCCCTGCCTACCGGAAGGAATCCAGGATAAGTCTCTGTCTTGGGTAGACATGAGCTTGGTGCTGACATCTCGTTGGAGCGAGAATGGTCAGTGAGGCATGATGGGATGAGATAAGTGGTGATTCTGCCCAAGAGTGTGGAAAAATATTTGTTGTGCTAACCATGCAGGGAACACATAAGCCTCCTGAGTCGACCATAGATTGAGTCTTGTTCCAGTAACCCCCATACTTGTTTCGTACTACCACTCGTCCCTGCCGCAGGTAGGGTACGGTCCAGTAAGTTGTCAACCCCTTTCTTAGCACACACCGTACAGAGAGGCCATGGTGGAAGATACCGGCTGCAGCCGGTAGGCATGCCACCTGGTCCGGGGGCATGGGTGTTTCCGGTTGGGACCGAGAGGGGGGCACCCCTTAGAGCACGCGATATAAATTTGATCCCATGCTAATCGAGGTTGGAGCCTCCCCACTTAGAGTTTTGCTTAACGAGTGTCATGGGTGATTCCAGACACCGGTAAGTTAAGCTGGTGTGTGCGGGTCAGGTGTGTTGTCAATTCAAAGACCGTAAACGGAATTAGTCCCGATGGACTAAGGAAATCCGTTACTCGTGGGTAAAGAGTACACCCTCTGCAGAGTTTATATCTATTCGAATAGCCGTGTCTGCGGTTAAGGACTACAGTCTGGGATGGGCCAAGTGTCGGTCTTAGTGTCGGTCTTCGGAGGAAAACTTCTAAACCGGAATATTGATCATGATGTGTGAGGAATGATGATTATGATTATTATTATGGACTAACCGATTATATTGTCTATTTATTGAGTATCCTTGGGATGGTTCTACCTCCTGGATACTCATGTATTTATTTTCCTTATAAGCCCTTTATGTGGTGTCGCTCAGACGCCCGACTGTGGCATGCTTGTTATTTATTTTCCTTATAAGCCCTTTATGCGGCGTCGCTCAGACGCCCGACTGTGGCATGCTTGTTATTTATTTTCCTTATAAGCCCTTTATGTGGTGTCGCTCAGACGCCCGACTGTGGCATGCTTGTTATTTATTTTCCTTATAAGCCCTTTATGTGGTGTCGCTCAGACGCCCGACTGTGGCATGCTTGTTATTTATTTTCCTTATAAGCCCTTTATGTGGTGTCGCTCAGACGCCCGACTGTGGCATGCTTGTTATTTATTTTCCTTATAAGCCCTTTATGTGGTGTCGCTCAGACGCCCGACTGAGGCATGCCTTATATTATTATACTTTCGAGGCGTCGCTTCAGACACCCGATCGGTTTATTTTATTTTTATTCTCTGCTTGCTTATTCCTGTTTAATATGAATGACCTGGTTGCGTGCATCATGAATTTTATTTTGAGACTGACTAAGCGATCGTGGATTGTTTCAGTACATGTTTATCACCTGCTATATTGTACCTGTTTTCATGATGTTTGCGAGTACATTCAAAGTACTCACTGACTTGTCCCTGGCTATTGTCTTGACCAGATTTCTTGTTTGGAGAAGAGCGCAACGACGACAGCCCGGAACCTAGGCATGAAGATAGCAGCCGCGCGAAGATAGGAGTTATCCAGGTCAGCTGTTCCTGTGGGAAATGGAGTCCCATAGACGCTGATGATCCGCAAACCGCTTCCGCCATCAACCACTAGAAACCTTTTTTTTGTACTCATAGACCAAAATGGTCTTGTACTTCATATTTTTGTAATTTCGCTTGGAATTTCTGCATCAAGATTGTGTCTCATCAGCTAACAGTAATCCTGGGGCTGGTGAGCACAAGGGCCATTTACTGGGAATTAATATCCTGGAAAACCGGTCCTGACATTTATGAATTATTAAGCATTTTATTTCAACATTATCATTTTTTTAATTTTCCATTTTTTTTTAGAATTTCCAAATTATTTAAAATAGAAAAGGAACAATAACAGGAAAGAAAAAACAAAATTTAAAAAACAAGTCGCCATACATGGGCCGGCCCAAACAGTTGCGTTGTGTCTTCTCCTAGCGCACAGACTGTTGTATAGGAGTTTCTTGCATGGGCCGGCCCAGTCCGAGATTTTTCTGTGTGAAACGTTTTTTTATTATTTATAGGTGGCATTGGTGGGTAATATTTTACAACTTTAATGACAATTTTGATGACGTACGGGCAGAAGCACTCCGTACTTTAATAGTATATATAGTACAAATGTCCGTGCGTTGCAATGGGCGAAAAAATTATCCCATCACGTGTCATTTCTTATATCCGATTCCACTAAACATTGGTAATAAGGTTACACTCTTATTCTTTGTTCGAAGCATGAAGTGTGGAAACCAGCCTAACTACCTTCGTGTGTTCGAAGAGTAGTGGTGCACATGAAATAGATTGTCCATCGGTTTTATGTTTTGCTTTTCCAGAAAACATGAATGTTTCTTTAATTTTTAAGAAAATATTTTTTTATCTTTTTATTACAATTGGAACATGTTTTGAAGCCCAAAATATTATGAACACATATTTTTTTGATTTTTAATGATTTTGTGAAAAAATACATTTTTTTTAAACTAAGAACAATTAGAAATCATGAAGTATTGAGTTAAAAAATTAAATATGAATATTTTTTAAAAGTAAGAACAATTTGAAAAATATGGACGCTCGGTGTCGGTAATTAAAAAATGATTTTTGGTGACCGAACCATGGAGTATTGAGTTAAGAAATTCTACCGGGTGGAAGAGGGATGGTGTAGTTATTTTTAGTGGGACAAACAGACATTGGAATGTTCTATGCTATTCGAGATTTTAATAACCAATCTTTTTTTTTTGAATTTTCAAAACAGTTTAATGTAAAAGGATTTTTATTATGTTGGATTTTTACATTTGTGAGTCTACGTTTGTACTGTGTTTTTTCAAAAGAAGGTTCCCTTTAACCTTTGTATGCAACAGTTTAATGTGTCGTGTTTTGCACCGAATGGAAAACATTATCACATGTTGTCAGTGATCATTCATGTTGCCACTTTCCATGTTCGTCATCATTGTCAATGATGATACAATTTTTGGTGTCCGCGGTTCAAAAAAGTTGATGAACCCACATTCATGTCCTTCAACGTTTCCTCAATCAGCATCACACTATCACCGGATGGGAGAGTAGTGGTGTATTGAAGTGGAATTGTTTATATACAGTTATGTGTTAATATTTATAAGCAAAAAGGGTTTTTCTATGCTGTTTTTTAGAAAATGTTGGTTGTTTGGTTTGCAAGATTATATTATGTTCCTTTTCTTTTTCCACTTCTTGGACTTTTTTTCAACACAGTACAGACGCAAGTACTCATATACACGCGCATACACTCACCCCTATGAACGCACACACGCACACCCTACCCCTATGAGCACCTTCGAGAGACTGAGCCGGCATATCATCTTGAAATTTACGAAGTCACCGTAGGCACCTCGTCATCGACGGGAATGTCTCCTCCCACTGAATGCGCATCGCCGGAAATCCTGAAATAACTTCAGGAATAAATGTGAGCACCAGGATTTGAACCCTGGTGGGCTGGGATACCACAGTCCCTCTAACCATCCAACCACAGGTTGGTTCGCATTCATAATATGTGTTAGGCACATTAACAATAAACAACATCAGCTAATTATACCGGTGCTCATTTAGAAGAAAAATAATTGCAATCGGTGCTAGCACGTATAGCAACATTAGTATATTCTAGTCGATGCAGGCAATTAAAAAAAGCAATCCACACCGCCGAGAGCTATCTCCCACTACGCGGACCTTATCCAGATCTCTCCTTCCTTTTCTTTGTATCCATCCACATCGCCACGAGGAGATGCTCTCCTTCCTCTTCTATCTGCTCCAGCCACACACACCCACGCGCCCGTGCCAAGCTGCTCTCCTTCCTCTTCTCTGTGCTCCAGCCACACACACCCACGCGCCCGTGCCGTGCTCCAGCCCATGGCGCCGCGTTCCCCACTCTCCTCTCTCCTGCACAACCCTCCGCGACTGATGGCTTCGCGTTCGTCAGCCAGTTGCGGTGCAGCTGCGTATGGGCTCCTGGTGGCCGGACGATCCGATTTTCCAGGCCGTCTCGCCCGCGACTGATGGTACTTTGCGTTCGTCGGCCAGTTGCAGCGCAGCTGTGTATGGGCTCGTGGTGGCCTGGCCTGCGCGCGCGGGGAGTGGGCATGCTACCCCGCCGCTTGTGTCTTCAGGCGAGGGCGCGCCCAAGCACAGTGCCGCCTCCCCGCCATGGTCGCCGTCCCCCTGCAAGCCTGCACCGCCATGGTCCGTGGCTTCAACGCCGGCGAACTCCTCGCCCCTGCTGCCCCCGCGTCGCCATGGCCGCCCCCTGCGCCGCCATCCCCCTTTCTTCAACTTCTTCCGGCCTCCTCCTTCCTTCCTCCTCTCGTGCCTCCTGAGGCGTGGTACCCCGATTTGTTTATCCGCCGTGGCATCGTCCTGAGAGATCGTTCTCTCTTTGGTTATGTATATACATCTCTAAAGAGGCTTGTTAATGGTCTATTTTTAAACGTATATAAATTAGTAGGATTCCTTGCAAAGTTACAGGGTGGGACTATTAAGCTAGGCATATGAACTTTTTTTGCTTGTTGAGGCCCAGTAGGATGGTGTATGTGTGTGCTCTTGCACGTGTGAGGAGCGGCATGGGCCGATGCCCTTTTCAGCCATCGTACGAGCAACGTGGGCTGGCCTGATAACTTAGACGAACGAAAGTTGGTGCCTGGCTCTGAACAAAACTTGGCATCTGGCTCGAATTAGTACCACCTCATGTATTTCACATAATGTAAAATTAGACGCGGGACGAAACTAAGAATATCCAACCGAACACCCCTCTGGGATATACTCTTAACGATTAAAAAACCAACCGAACACCATTTAGTTGACGTACATGCATGCAACTCTTGTTTTGACGTGTGCATGCAACGAATTGATCCTATAATCAAGGATCTTATCCCTTCTTCCCATCGGTTCTAAAAAAAATCTCGTTTTTCCACCAATGAAAACTGCATATAATACGTGTGTGATTTATTTGGTGTATACCCGAATGTTTTAAGGGAATATATCTAAGATGTATTATATAGAAAGGTCCCTAAAAATGACAGCTTATATTGCCAACCCTTGATAATATATTGTCCTTTTATTTGGGAAGAAGTATGATGTTCAATAATTAGTATATACGTGTTAAAAAATTAGTACATACATATTTTGGTGATGTTGTATATACCATGGACTGTATACCCATTTTTGAACTGTTTAAAGTTCTTGAATTGTATATGCGTTCATGTACTTGTAGTATGTTCCATCTTTCACATTGTTTTGGGGGTATATACTTATTAACTTGTTTGAGCCAGTATATACCACATTTGGCTGAGAGGGTATATACTTTTTTAAAGTGAGTGTATACTATACATTGTTCATATATATCAAGTATATGCTACTTTGTTTGCGAGTGATGATATACCACGTAAAATTAGCTGAGATCGTATATAGTAATTTTTCATGAGCAAGTACATACACATTTTGACGGAGATGATATATACTACTTTTTTCATGGAGTATATACTTCCCTAAAATAAAAGTTGTATATATCAACCAAATATATTTCCGACCCAATAATGCTTCCCAGCTACAGTTTCATCTTAACAGAAATGAGTGCATTTACAAAGGAAATTAATGGGGCGTGCATATGCATTTTGCTTCTACATCTCCCCCGCAGATGTGTACCCTATATCCAAAGACCCAGTATGGCCCAAGCGCAGCGGTGCACGTTGTGATTGGGGTAGCCAATTTATTAGTGCACCGCCTGAATTCACTTGAAGAAATTCCATGGATGCCGGCCATCAGCGCGCGTTGCGTATGGACGTCGTGAGCCACCGGCCGCTGGGCATGCGTTGCGTAGGTAGCCGAGACGCTGAACGTCAAATCTCATCACCGTCATCGAGCCGTCGCCGGCCACGCGCCGCGTGGGAATTGTCCATCTTGTCGCCACTGCAGGCATATGCATTGCTATGTGCATTAAAAATACAGAAAACTCAAATCGTAGTGTTAATTACCGATGCGCACCTGGACACGGGTTATTACACGAAGAAGGTTTGCCCTTGTTAGCTTCATCGCCGTCAGCCGCTTATCTCGTCGTCTCTGGCAGATGCCGCCGCCGTGGCCGTGGCGACACCGTCGCCGGCTGTGCTACATAGGAAAGCACGTGATGGCCGCATAGGAGCTGTGTTCCGGTGAGAATATTAGTGAGGGCCAGGATCCCTATAAATGTGGATCAGTAACAACCTTCTAAACGGACTTGATCTCCGCATGCATAATTTTGGTGTGGTTATTTGTTTTCTTATAAATCAAAAAGCTAAACGGTTAGCAACTAGGGCGACTGGATAGCTAGAATACCGACACGTTGCTTAGGAGTACGTACTCCTAGGTGTACCAACCTATTTTCCTATATATATATATATATAAGTATAGACTAGGGAAATGATAAAACTAATATCGAACACTGGGCGAAGCAACCCCTTTCAAATATTTGTAAGTGGGCCAAGCGTGGTAGTACGGCTCTATGTTTTCTTCTTCTTGACAAACTCCTGGAATGCCGTGCATTTTTTTTTGACAACATGATGTGGTATTTTGCATCAACCAACGTCGAAGGTTCTCGAGCTATGGACTATTTTTTTTTGAAACGGAGGCAAAAGATTTGCCTCATCGATTAATTAAGCAGAAGAGAATTGCTCAGTTAATTAACGGAAAACTGAGCGAAAACCGATACAAAACAACCACATGTAGACTACTCACGAGCATGCAACCCCATAAACACATGATTAGCTCGACAACCATACCCAACACGTAAGACAACCTCGACGAGATTAACTCGACTACCACCAAATCCGCGAAGGAAAGCCAGACCATAAGGACAACCCAATAGACTGATGACCATTCATCAAGCAGTTGCTGACGCCTTTTCTGTGGCGACACTCTTCTTTCCATTCCTCCTGAGAGCCTCCTCCACAATCGCCTTGCCAGATCCAGGGCTAGCCGCCTCCAAATGTTTGAGCAAGCTATGAATCTCTATCTGAAAGAGAATCTCATCGACCTTGGCACGCATAGAAACCTGCCCAGTTGTCTTGTGCGAGTGGATGAACGCAACATCGAAACTATTTGACACAAGTTAAGGACGACAACACTTACAAGCTCTCCTACTGCCGTAACCACAACGAGATCACCTTTGAGATCACATCACACATGCACCAGATCAGCAACATATTGGTCATTTGCATCTTGCGCAGCTTGTCGTGCGAACTCGCCGACTCGTTAAACTCCACGGTCAAATATCGTAGCTGTGGGGTGATGTCCCTATGTCACCCATGTCCATATCTTTTGCTAGCTTGCTTGACGTAAAACAAAACAAAAAACTGGTAGGTGCTCAAGCGTCCCTATGAGGTTCATCCCTTCTTGCACACTTGCCTACCTTGATACATGACGGGCATATATATTACCCTTGGCAGGCTTGATGGGACACGAGTTTCTCTTCTTGTGCACCAACCCCAAACGCCACAATTAATCATCCCTTGCTTGCTTGTCACCTACTTCTCCTGGCTTAAAATTGGCTAGCTAGGACATTGAGAATGTATCGTGTACTCGTGGACATGGAGTACTCCTAGTATAAAAAATGCACTCCAAATTTTATTGAGAAAAAACCGTTGGTCAAATTGACATATAACACATACCAATGATGCCACAAAGATCAAATTCAATTTGTAACACATAGTTAGAAACAAAAAAGAAAGACAAATCTAATTATGAATAGTAGCCATTTCCATTTTGGTCCATCAATGTGGAGCATGGACACTATTAGTCTTGGATTTTTTGTTTTTTGTTTCTTGAACAATTAATGGAGTTTGGACTTGAAATCTCTTGTAGTATTGTGTTGTGTTTTGTTCCTAGGATTTTTTTAGCAAATTTTAATGGACCAAAATATATGAAAGTACTTGGAGTATTCTGTGTCAGGGAGTACGGGATAACCCAGATATTAAGCAAAAATTGTTAGTTAGGTTTTCGTTCCACTTGCTATACGTTAGGTGGGCCATAAGCTCCGTTAACATTATACCTTCGATTGCTTTTCTAACTGCATATCGTGTATGGCCATACAAAGTATATCGTTTTCTAGTATTTTTTCTGATATAGAGGTTTTTGATAAGGTGGGTAGGGTCGTTAGACATCTTGAGTGTTACATTTAAACGGCTCCAAAATACATCAATAAAACGTTATACGAGACCTTTTGTGATATTTTCGATTCGATGGGCCTTGTACGCATACTCGTACAAGTTTTTTGATCAATAAACCACAAGGGCGTGCAATTTTGAGATATCTTATGAAACCGTCAATTCAATATAATGGCGTTGCCAAGTCGATATATAAGTCGTCGATCTTCTAGATCTAAGAGTCCAATTCAATCTAAACTAGACCTAACACGGGTTATGTTAACGAATGGAGGGTAATACCAAGGCGGAAGCAGTTCTTCCATGTTCTTGGATACCAAGGCAGAGAAGAGGAAATGATTAATGTAGGTGTAACCATGTGAGCAAGTAAGTCATAATTATTCCAAGATTGTTGCCTCGTGCACTCTCTCTAAAGCTCATCCAACGCATGAATCCACGGACGCAATGTGACCTAATGTGACCCAATGAGACTGGTTTTGCAACGGTTTGTGGTAATAATGGCTATCCTAGTTAATCTCGGGTGACCATGGAAAAAAAACAAATTAATTACCTTGAGCAAAAGAGTGGCCATATATTTGTGCAACTTCCAATTTTGCATAGTGATCTTCTATACAGAAAAATGAAGGGAGTATGTAGCCACTATAAAAAAAACGCTGTCATCCTGCCATCCTAATACATTGGTAGAGCATGGAGATGAAGTCATCATTTCTACGGGTTGTGGTTATAATGGCTATCCTAGTTAATCTACGGGTGACCATGGAAAAAAACACATTAATTACCTTGAGTAAAAGAGTGGCCATATATTTGTGCAACTTTCAATTTTGCATAGTGATCTTCTATACAGAAAAATGAAGGGAGTATGTAGCCACCGTAAAAAAACGCTGTCATCCTGCCATCCTAATACATTGGTAGAGCATGGTGATGAAGTCATCATTTCTACGGGGCCTTTTCGGCTGAAAGACGTACACATCACGACTACAGACACCAAGTGTAGCAAGAGCAACAATATATCCTCACTCCACCAATATTGTTTTTCGTGAACACTCTGCTCGATGACTAGTGGTGGTCGCTGCCTGTCGGGGACTACGTTGGGCTATTATTCTGCGTGCTTCTCTTATTCCGTGGAAAAGTATATTGGGCCAAGCAATCCATTTTAGTTATTTTTAAGTCAATTTTAAGGTAGTACTACTGCTCTACAATTTCCTCTTGACAAACTGTACCAACTCTTCTATGGAATTTCATGCACCTTCCATGGCAACTTGGCGACAATAGGTCTCATGCATGAAACAAGGTTGAAGATCCCTGTCAAAAAAAGTTGAAGATTCTCAGTTGAACAGGACTTCGCTGAAGCTCCAGAGGACTTGTATACAATGAATACCCTAAAGCTCGCCTACAAACACACATACATCAAGACGGTAGATAACATCTTGTCACACGTGCAGCGGATCTGTAAGCTATTGGTATAATGGATCTACTAAATTACATCAAGCGAGCTCGATGGATCATTAAACAGATGTGTGGTGATGTCCCTATGCCACCCATACCCATATATGCTTCTTGTCACACGTGCAGCGGATCTGTAAGCTTCATTAAACTGATCTCACTTGAAGCAACGGAAAAAATGTAGCAACTTAAGCGCCCTAATTCTCAAGTTCATCCCTTCTGCATGTTTGCTTACCTTGAGATATGACTAGCATATATAGTACCCTTCGCAAGCTTGTCGGAACATGAGTTTCCCTTCATGAGCACCTACCCAAAATTCCACAATCAATCATCCCTCATCTGCTTACATCTACTTCTCCTAGCTCAAAATTGGTAGTTGGGACGTTCAAACGTATCGTCTTGTCAGACATGGAGTACTCCTAGTACTTCTCAGTTAAAGAACTTTGCTTCCAAAGTCATGGAAAATGTTGTTAATCATGTCACGAATAATCAAATCCAGTTTGATCTAGAAACGAAAGGACAACTATAATTATCAATAATAGCTATTCCAATTTAGTCCAGGAATTTGGAGCATTAACAACACTAATCTTGGATTTGTCTTTTTTTGTTACTCGAGCAATAAATAGAACTTGGAATTAAAAAATATGACCAAGTCGATGCATGAGTATGTGATGTTTTTTAGCAACTTCTAAATGTACCAAAATATATGGTAGGAGTACTCCATGTCATGGAGCCTTCGGTACCCCAGACATTCATCAGAAAAACAATGTTAGCGAGGTTTCAGTTCCACCAACCATATGTTGGGTGGACCATAAACTTCCTTAACACCATACCTTTGACTGGTTCTTTAGTTGCCTATCATGAGAACTCTACATATATGATATAAATATATCAATTGTTCCAATAATTTTTAGACTTAGAAGTTTTGGATGAGGCGAGATCATAGCATTTCAAGTAGGGTCGGTAGCCATATTTAGTGTTACATTTAAACAGTTATAAAATACAACAATGCAACCTCATAAGAGTATTTTTTATGGTACTGCCAATTGGATAGCCTCATACGAGTCTTTTGATCAACAAACCTCAATGGCGTGCAATTTAGAGGTCCTTTACAGTACCGCTAAATCAATATAGGTCGTCAATCTTGTAGATCCAGGGTGAAACTAGAAGATCAAGGGAACAAGTACCACATATACGTGCTTAAAATGGTTAACCTTTAGCAATTGAAAAACACATAAAATTTTCACTCAATCGAAACTAGGGTCTAATTGAAAAAGGTCTCATATTTATTCCCAACTAGTGAGATGATACCAATATGTTGTGGCCAAGGGGTGGTTCACCTTCTATGAAAAAGCGTATTTGCGGAGCATTTTGTGTTGCCTGTTGTGGTACAATAAAGACATGGTGAAACGGGAGCTGGTCACCTGGCCCAATGTCATGACGTTTATAAATCCATCAAGGAACCAACACCGGTTTAGGTACCCACCCACAAGGGGGAAATGATTCTTCAATGCTTTTGCTTATTTGCTTGATTGATCACTTGTCTTGTCCATGTTTTTGACAAAGGAGGAAGGATAACTTGTAGAATTTTTTGGTCTAATTTCCAAAAGAAAAGAATTCCACACGAATGTGTTAGTCTTGACCCTATTATTTCACTGAAATTTGCTGTTGGGTTAGCCGCAACCTACCTGAAGGGGCTAGGAAGAAGTTTTGCAGTGGATGCCAAAAATGTATCACCAACTATGGTGAGAGACTGAGATACGCATCCGAGCTGCAATACATCCCTAGTAGGCTGAGAGATCTACGCAACGGTGATAGGACATCCCTAGTCGACTTATGTGACAAAGATCATGCAGAGACATGAAGTTTTTGTGGTTGTACAAACGCACCAAACACCGGAGTATGTACAAGTAATAGGCCGAAGCCAGGATAAAAACTACTCTGCCGGTATTACATTACCAATGCGATCAGCACAAGCAAGATTCCACAATGCCGCCTCTCTTTAGATGCTGGACAAAATGGTCGTTGGCATGGTAGACACCTTTTGAAAAACTCTACCATTACACTATTCCAAATCGCCCAAGAGACGAGCATACGGACCGAAGTGATGACTTTCTTCATACTCCCAATACAGTGTAAGTCCCAGAACTCAGTGTATGCTTCCAAAGATACAACTGTGGTGTAAGTACTAAGTAATCTTTGATTACTTACGTAGGAATGTGACTGTGGAGTGATGTCCCAGTGCCACCCATGCTCATACTTGGTGCTAGCCTCGAAGCAACAACCATTTTTAGGAACTCAAACGCACCAAATTCATGCATTGATGCATGCCCGCTCAACTTCAGAGATATGTCTGGCGCCGAGACATTTGCGGACTTGTTGGGATATATATATGCAAAATCCTTATTTCCAAAAAAAAACAATGCTTTTGGCTAGTGTACCTTCCTTTAACTGTGAACATGTGACTGAAACTATTCCATCAGATACGAAGGACGAGTCTTCTTGAGGCTGTGCACTGGCAGATCAAGGGCTTATATATGAAGCCAGGAAAAGACAATATGTATTAGGAACGTTCAGTCAATCTTTCAGGCTCCTTAGAACACAAACAAGACGGCATATTTTTTTCTTTCAAAATATACTAATTCTTGGGCAGACAAGAACCGATATTCCATCCCAAGTAGGAAAATATAAACTGCGGACATCAGAATAAGCCCGCGCCGAACCATCGAATAATTGTCAGGGGATCCACCAACAGTAAAAGATTCATTTAGATATTATTAATCGCCGACATATCCAAACACTTCTCTCTTGCTACATTTGAACCGGAATACACAGTCATCTTTTCTCTGCCCTGCCGGTCAAGCAATATTTCAACAGTGTTCATATAATCCGAAACCGGAGTTTTAACCATTAGTGTCGGGCTAATCCAGCCTCTAGAAACGTTATTGCTAATGAAAAGATGTAGGAACAATAATTTGTGAGCCATACAAACCCATGAAATTGATAAGGTGCATGATTGTTAATTGTTATTGATAAGGTGCATGATTGTTGTTACTGCGATGGTGCAAACTGAAGCAATCTCACAAGGTTAATGATTCCAACTCGCAAGGCCCTTGGTATATTTTTCCACCACCTGCGTGCGAACATGTGGAGGTTTACTTTTGGTGCACATTGTGGCTCCCGCTACTTCTCGAGCAGGTGGAATCCTTGGTAGCTTTGTGTCATTGGCTTCTTTCTCCTTTCTTCGGTACCAGGCTTGATCACATCTCCTCCCTCAAAATTACTACCAAGCACATCTATGACTCCATTTTTTCTTCTCATTCTCTCTCCTCCTATGTGGATTTCATGACTACCCACCTCTTCCTCTATATTTAGCTAGTTCGCTAGGATGTACCTATAGTAGAGAGAAATAGAATTAAATTAAATCCATGATTTTCCACTTAGGGAAGTTAGGTAGGCTTATACTTTCTCTCCTTTAAGCCAAAGTCCAACAAAACAGCAGGCTTTTGTTGAGCTCTTATAAGCCTAGTGTGGTGGCCTATTAGTTCACCACACCTCAGAGCACCTCCAAAGTGTTGTTATTGTGGATTATATTTCTTCACATGCCTTTCTACGCCTAAAAGTTTGGATTATTTGCCTCGTCCCGCATCCTGCACTTCAAAGTACAGAGGCATGCCACAACTGTGGACATGGCGCCATGCACAATGGAGTAGTCTTATGTCCCATTGCTTCTTGGTATTAATGAGAGGTGCAAACAAAGGGTAGAATGATATCCCAATGCCTCGCAATGCTACACTAACAACTTAAAGTTTTCTCTCGTTCATGAATATAGCCATGATCTCTTGCGAATCCTCAACTCCATCCTAGCTAACTTATAAAAAACATATCTTCCCTTCACTTGGGTGCAAGTCTAGCGCAAATAGGAAGCCTTTTACGTGACAAAGATGCTCCTTCTCAGCTTATTTATATATACACAGCGAACAACCACAAACCTCATCGGCAATACAATTATTGTAATGGTTACATGCATGCAATATGTCATTGGTAGGAAGGTATCATGTATTAAGGTCGATGTGATCTGTGAGAACATTAAGATTCTCTCTTCGAGAAATATATGGCACTTTAATTATATTATGCACTACAAGGATTTGGCTAACAGATTAAAAATTTGAAGGGGTGGGGGTGGGGAGGACCCCAATTTGTACTTACATTTATAAGATGCAATTTTCTAACATTTTTGTACTTTCAATGACAAAGATGCTCCTTCACTTGGATGTTGTAGCTACACTGGTGCAGTGTTAGGAGCGCTCTCTGCTTTGCCTCGGTGCATGAGATTTGAATCTTTCTTAGTGTAACTGTTTTTTTTTTACCTTAGCCAACTAAAAAATATCATGTTGAAAGTTTCAGTAGTGAGATCCGATGCAATGACCTCAAGCAAACTAGCCAAGTGTTCAGTCATTGCACTATGCTAGATATAATATAAGCCACGGGCCACTGAGTAATTAGTATTTTGACATAATCCAGAATTGGATGGCCGGCTCCCACATCCGTGTCCGCAGACTGGTCCTCCTGTCCGCGGATGGATGCGGTGTCTAGTTTGAGGGTCAGCGTTGGAGTATTGGAGATGCCCTAAGGATGGTGGTGCAAACTCTATGTACTCAACCAAAAACTCTCTTCAATATTCTTCTCGTCCCTCGATTTTTGCAAATATATATTGTCAACTTTGATTTCTCCAGCTTAATTACATTGGCTGATTCTTGTATGATCTCGGATCAAAATGCATAAGAATCTAATGGGGGAAATTATTAGTACTAGCAATTTTTTTACGATGAATTAGTACTAGCAAAATTGAAGAGACAGCGACTAAACTTTTGGTTCTATGTACGGTGATGTATCCATTATATGTTGCAGGGAACAAGTACATGGTTGTAGGTCATGTTTGGTTTACTAGGTTAACAATAATGTATATCTACTATATTAGACAGAAGGAAGAATAATGCTTTGCCAACAACTCCATTAAATGGCACAATTTGCTAGTTGGTAAATCCACAATGGGCCGATGGTAGTTGGAGTTGGTAAAAGGAAAATAAATAAGTATCGTATTTTCATATTTATAAGGGATGGCGTGGAATGTGGTTGGGCTCCCAAATATGACATGCTAGTGGCGGGCCGACAACACTGCGATCGAGCCACATGTATATTTCTCTCTTCAAGCAAGCTCTTTTGAACATAGGATTAGAAGGCATTGGGATGTTATTTGCGTCGATAGCATTACAACGTGAGTAAACAAATATGGATTTCTCTCAATTGGTTGACATATTTGTTCCTTTGACCCCCATCTCTGCTTGTTCATGCACAAAAGTTATTGATGGCACTTTTTTACCATGTTTTCCATGGTACATACATTGTTCATCGTTCCGACTCAACCCTTACGTGTTGCATATAGACTCGTCTAAGAATTATCCTCTGTGCAATTTCTGTGATCAGGAGATGGAAACAATGGTGCGCCTGCTACTAATTTGTTCATTCACACCTGAGGTGAGAAAGCTGCTGGTCTGTAGTCTGAACATCCATCCACCTATCTTGCCACTTTTTCTGCTCAATCTTCGGTGGACTGGTGGGAGCACACGGCTTGGTCCCTTGACCATTAAAGCTCACTTCAGTTATTTACACGTGTTGATGCAGCTGGAAGGAAAGGAACAGAAGGGTTTTCAACACCAAACGACATTTATTTTTAGGCTTGTTGGACTTATTGGCTGTGTGCATCGTGCTATGCAGAGGCCGGGCATTCTTTCAATGCGGTTGTATCACCTCGATATATCAGTTGAATGAAATGTTCTTTATCGAGAAAAAAACACCAATCTATACCCGAGTCTAACTTGGCCTATCCCTCATCAGCCAGATCTACACAAGCCTTTTGAACTACTACGTAGATGATCCAAGCCCAAAACGATCCAACACGTGATTACTTGTTGACGTTGTTTTTCTTACTTGTTTTTCTTTTCTTTTGAGATTCTCTCGTTTGAAATACATTGCAGTACACATGATATTTCCTAACAAAAGTATAGTACTGTGGACGCATTGCATGTTGAGCATCTCGCATCCTTGCAGCAGTTTCCATAGTCAGTAGCGGAGATTAAAAGCCCAATCACCAGTTATAAAGATGTTAGGCCGTTTTTACTTGAGAAGACACTAGTAGAAAACAGGGCTTTCGTCCTAGCCGGATCGGAGCAATAGTCCCGGTTCGAGCGGCTAGGACGTCGGACGGGGCTCGGCAAGCATCAGTCCCGGTTCGAATGGGACCAACCGGGACTAAAGGGGGTATCACCCCCTTTAGTCCCGGTTGGCGTCTCCAACCGGGACTAAAGTGTTATGAAAAAGTAAAACGGCTATAACTTTTGCATACGATGTCGAAAAATAAACTTTAATATATCAAAATGTTCAGCACGAGAAACTGGTTTAATTACTAAAGGTTCTTTTCCATTTTTTTTTTGTTTTTTGCTTTATTTATTTTCTTTTGTTTCTACTTACAGCGAAATATTTAGAGTTTTTGAGCGAAATTTGTGTGAATCACTAGTTTGTGAATAACTTTACTTTGAAAATAGATTTTTGAGTGATTCTTTTTCCTGCTGTTTAATATTAGTGTGTTTTATCATTATATTCAATTTGGTAATTTTTAGGTTATTTTAAATATGTGTTTTAATCAAAAACAGATTCTGTTTAGCTCTTTTAGTTTTATAGCTCAAAAAAAATCAATAAATGCATGAAAAATAGCGAATGAAGTGGGAAAGGGTTGAAAATTGATGATGTGGCTTTTAATGGTGCATGTTGAACCCACAAAAAGTCTGGAGTTGAAATAAGTTTAAAAAAATGAAATGCCTTTGTAACAGATGAGTTTTCGTCCGAAACCCAGATACTTCGAAAGTGATTGTCTAGTTTGTACACAAAGTGCATCCAGTTTTTGCCGTAACCATCTCAAATTTTTAGCACATGCTATGCGGGTGAAATGATGATACCATGCCAAGTTACAACCTTTTCAGAGTTCATTTGTAGTGCTTTTCAATTTCGGGGTCATTTAGCTAAAAAAAAATCAAAAAATGCATGAAAAATAGCGAATGAAGTGGTAAAGGGTTGAAAATTGGTGATGTGGCTTTGAATGGTGCATGTTGAACGCACAAAAAGTCTGGAGTTGAAATAAGTTTAAAAAAATTGAAATGCCTTTGTAACAGATGAGTTTTCGTCCGAAACCCTGATACTTCGAAAGGGATTGTCCAGTTTGTACACGAAGTGCATCCAGTTTTTGCCGTAACCCTCTCAACTTTTTAGCACATGCTATGTGGGTGAAATGATGATACCATGCCAAGTTTCAACCTTTTCAGAGTTCATTTGTAGTGCTTTTCAATTTCAGGGTCATTTAGCTCAAAAAAAATCAATAAATGCATGCAAAATAGCGAATGAAGTGGGAAAGGGTTGAAAATTGATGATGTGGCTTTGAATGGTGCATGTTGAACGTACAAAAAGTCTGGAGTTGAAATAAGTTTAAAAAAATGAAATGCCTTTGTAACAGATGAGTTTTCGTCCGAAACCCTCATACTTCGAAAGGGATTGTCCAGTTTGTACACGAAGTGCATCCAGTTTTTTCCGTAACCCTCTTAACTTTTTAGCACATGCTATGTGGGTGAAATGATGATACCATGCCAAGTTTCAACCTTTTCAGAGTTCATTTTTAGTGCTTTTCAATTTCAGGTTAATTTAGCTCAAAAAATTAATAAATGCATCAAAAATAGCGAATGAAGTGGGAAAGGGATGAAAATTGATGATGTGGCTTTGAATGGTGCATGTTGAACGCACAAAAAGTCTGGAGTTGAAATAAGTTTAAAAAAAGTGTTATGAAAAAGTAGAACGGCTATAACTTAATTCTTTTAGATTTTTGAAATTAGTAGTGTTGAAATAAGTAGTTTATTTTTTTAAACGTTTTTAGTTCTTTTAGATTTTTGAAATTCGAAAAGAATAAAAACTCAGATTTTAAAAATTAATTTTATTTTTTCAAAAAAATAAATGATGTCATATTTGGATTCGTCACATTTTTCTGATAATAATTGATATATTATTTGTCGAATTTCAATTTACAGATTTAAATATATTAATTATGCCATATTAAATGAATAAATGGCAAAAAATGAATAAAATAATATTATTACTTATTTTATTTTCATTGAAATTCAATATTATTATTACTTATTTTATTTTAAACTTTTTATTATTTTGGATTTTTGGTTTTTTGAGATTTTTTGATTTTTTTTCAAATTTTTGCCTTTTTTTGAAGTTTTTTGGAGTTTTTAAATTAATCATTTTTGTTTGTTAATCATTGTTGTTTATTTTAATAATTGTTTGGAATTCAAAAAATTAAATCATGTGACATCAAGACCTAATTAAGGGTTAATAGGATTGATAGCTTACTATTGTCAAGAAAACAACAAGTGCAGACTTGGAAACTAGGGGAGATAGAACTCGAAAGTTAAGCGTGCTAGGGTTGGAGCAGTGAGAGGATGGGTGACCGGCCGGGAAGTTAAGCGTGCTGGGGTTGGAGCAGTGAGAGGATGGGTGACCAGCCGGGAAGTTAGACGATTTGTTGGCAAATTGTTACAGACTAACTAATGTTACGGACTTGAATTTCTATCATTGTTGGCAAATTATTCTTGATTTGATCTCTATGTTGCTTCGAAGACTGTTCATCATCCGCACTCTTGCCCAGATATATTTTGTGATGAAGTTATTTTGAGTGCACCAAACAATAATTTCTCCACCCTGAGAGGTTTAAGTTAATGGAAAACTTTGTATGAAACCTGGTTTACAAATGGTTCTTCGTATAAAATTGAGAATCCTACAAATCAAACATCTTACACACGAAAAAAACTTTTCATAAGCATGACTTCCTAGAAAGGCTTGTATTCAACATTTTCTAATTTTGACTACAGATATATACAAAATGAAATTGCTCATGTTTATTCATAATATAAAATTCCATGATTTTTTAAAGATAAATGCTAAAGATACATAATGGAGACTGTGTCAATATCTAAATTCTATTAGATTATGGACCGGGGGAGTACTAGATATTCTAACTCAACAAAATTCCTGCAGAAACCGTTCGAATCAAAAGGCCTTACAAAGCCACCGACAGACGCTTCCTCCCAGACAGGGGAGCAGGAGCACTCTGTTTCGCCGGACCTGGAGCACCATTTCCGTTTGGAACGAAACTAAGAAATGAGGTGTAAGGTGGCAACCTTGATTCCCACGTAACCAAATTGAAATCCCCCTGTGGCCGAGCTCCAGGATCCGTCACCAGATCGTCAAGCCTCACCCTTGGTAGCAATTCCCTTTCCGCCATAACTTCAGTGCGGCTGCTGCCACTGGTACACGAAGGCACCATGCAGAGCGAAGAAGCAGAGGGATGCAAGACGAAGTCTGTCATGTCTATCTGGTGTCATCTCTCAACGAGCAACCTCGGGTGCTCCCCAAACATAGAGAGGTTCCTCTCAGCACATCTTCTTACCTTGCCCAGCAGGCCAAGCCAGAAATGGACGTCTAGATTCCTTCGAATCACTTCCGCGAATATGTTGGTTGAGACAAGCAACCATTCCGTCCGGAACTCCCTGGCCAGCTCGTCTGCTATCCGTGCCAGCTGCGGGTGCCGCGCTGGGTTTGCGCTCCCGAATGCGAGTGTCTTGAAGAGGGAGCCCTGGAGGGAGTGATACGGTCCCCTCCTATGTCCACTTGCCATTGGTAGAGCATGGTGATGAACTCGTCATTTCTACTAGGAATTTTTGGGTGAAGGACAGACACATCATGACTACAATGCAGCAAGATCAAGAGTATATCCTCGCTCCAATGGGCGGAAGGGCGGGGTGGCGGAGGACGTGGAAGCGGACGGGGAGCGGCAGCAGTGGGGTGGGCAGGAAGGCGGCCAGGATGTGTGTCCGCGAGATCGGAGAGCGGTGCTGACGTGGCTTGAGACTGTGTCGGTATTTCCCCAAAGAGGAAGGGATGATGCAGCACAGCGACGGTAAGTATTTCCCTCAGTTATGAAACCAAGGTATCAAACCAGTAGGAGGATCACGCAACACTATGTAAACAACACCTGCACACAAAGAACAAATACTTGTAACCCGACGCGAAAGAGAGTTTGTCAATCTCTCCACGGTAAAAAGATAGATTAGGTTGTGATAGATTGGATAGATAGATCTCTCAAGAACACAAAATAAAAGAGGCAAATAAAAAGGCAGCAAAGTTTTTTTTTGGAATAATAGATCTGAAAACAAAAGCGGCAAAAAGATAGATCGGAAAGCAATATGTTGGAAAAGTAGACCCGGGGGCCATAGGTTTCACTAGTGGCTTCTCTCATGAGTATAGCATACGGTGGGTGAACAAATTACTGTTGGGCAATTGATAGAAGATCAAATAATCATGATGATATCCAAGGCGATGATCATTATATAGGCATCACGTCCAAGATTAGTAGACCGAAACGATTCTGCATCTACTACTATTACTCCACACATCGACCGCTATCCAACATGCATCTAGTGTATTAAGTTCATGGAAAAATGGAGTAATGCAATAAGAACGGTGACATGATGTAGACAAGATCTATTCATGTAGGAATAGACCCCATCTTGTTATCCTTAATAGCAACGATACATGCGTGCCTCCATGCCCCTTCTGTCATTGGGACAGGACACCGCAAGATCGAACCCATCACAAAGCACCTCTTTCCATGGCAAGAAAAATCGATCTAGTTGGCCTAACTAAACCAAATATTCAAAGAAGAAATACGAGGCTATAAGTAATCATGCATATAAGAGATCAAAGAAGACTCAAATAATATTCATGGATAGAAACTGATCATGAACTCAAAATTCATCGGATCCCAACAAACACAATGCAAAAAGTTTACATTAAATAGATCTCCAAGAGACCATTGTATTGAGAATCAAGAGAGAGAGAGAGAGAGAGAGAGAGAGAGAGAGAGAGAGAGAGAGAAAGCCATCTAGCTACTGCCTACGGACCCGTAGGTCTATGGTGGACTACTCACGCATCATCGGAGAGGCACCAATGAGGATGATGAACCCCTCCGTGATGGTGTTAGATTGGATCTCGCGGTTCTGGAACTTGCGGCGGCTGGATGTATTTTTCCTCGACTCCTAATATTTGGGTATTTATAGAGCTCAGAGGCGGTGGAGAAGGTTCCCAAGGCGGCCACAACCCATCAGGGCGCGCCCGGGGCCCCTGGCGTGCCCTGGTGGGTTGTGGGCGGCCTGGGCTCCCTCCTGGTTACTTCTTTGGCCCACTGGCCTTCTTCTGGTCCAAAAAAATTCTCCAAAAAGTTTCGTCGCGATTGGACTCCGTTTGGTACTGATATTCTGCGAAGTAAAAAACAAGCAAAAAACAACAACTGGCACTTGGCAACACCAACAACCATGCACGAATGCTTTCCGCCAAAAGCCATGCATGCCAATTACTAGTAATATGCTTTGACCAAATTATTATGGGCTTTTCGAAAAAAGTCCATTCTATTTATACAGCTTCCACCAAATATTAATTATATTAGTATATTCCACTACATTAATTATTTAATTTAATCACTCCTTCCGCCAAATAGCAGTGGCTTTCTGCCATCATACGCGGGCGGAGAGAAGAAAGGGTGGCATCGGGTATGGCGGATGTTCGAACTCCCGCAAAGCTCCCCACATTTATTCTGCTTTACGGGAGAAAGTACGTCCGGATCGCGCCGCGGACCAATACATGCCCGCGGTGGATGCCACAATACGTCCGAATAGCACGGTCCGAACGGATGTGAGCGGTCTGCGGGTCCGTCTTGAAAAAGCCCTAAGCATGGTACGGCTCTAGGATTTCTTCTTGACAAACTCGCCTATGGAATGTCATTGACTTTTTTCCCCAGGGCACGTGTAGACAATAATAGGTCATATTTTGCATCAATCAGTGTTCAAGATTCTCGAGCTAAGGACGAAACCTTGCATTTCCGTCTGTGGTGTTCGCATGTGTTTTGTGATGTCCCATCTTTTTTCTAGAAAAAAAAAACAAAGAACGATACCTTGCATTTCCGTTGACCAAGCCACCTATGGTATACGTAATTATTATTTTTACATATTATCCGTGTTTATGACAACATTTCAATCATTTTTTGCATCATATACCACGGCATGACAGTATGCACAAACTCATGGTTATACTTATGGCAAGAATAAATGAACCTTCTAAAATCTCGTCGATTTCTGTTGAGTTAGAGCATCTACAGCCGGACCCCTCATACTCTTCTCAAAAGCTCATGCAAAATTTTCTACTCCCTCCGTTGACTTTTATAAGTCGTTTCATACAACTCAAATTAAGATGTTTTACACTGTGTCTGAAATATCTACAAAGCCTTATAAAAATGAACATGGGGAGTAGCAAATGAGGTGTGGCGGGCGGCAACGACTCCGGATCTCGGATCGGAATCACATATATATGGGCCAGCTCGCAAGAGGGGGTAGCCTCGGAAGACGGCGAGTCCTTGTATATATAACTAATCATGTAGAATCCCCTACATACATGCTTTTCGAAATATTTCCATAATTTATAAGGTTCGTAGCTAATTTATATGGTTCAAACTAAAAGAATAGCAGACTAAAATTCGATTACATTAAACCATGAATGATACGGTAAATGTTATCCTTTTATGTTGATAACTTTCTGCATATTGCATTTCATCAAACAAAACCCGAAAGGGAATATTTCACTCTTTTGGCGGTATTCCCCGTAGTCTTCCTTACATTTCCACCGACCAAGCAACCTACGATACGATTGATTATTGTATGGCCGATCCGGTTTCATTTGCACTTTGTTCGTGTTTATGACGATGTTTCAACCATTTTGGCATCATAAATCATGGCATGCCCGCATGCACACAAATTCATGGTTTTACTTATGGCAGAAATAAATGAGGCTTGTAAAACCTCGACGATGTCTGTTTAGGCAAAAGCTCGTGCAAAATTCCTAGGAAATCAGGTATGGCGGGCGATGGTGACTATGGAGCTCGAATTTGAAAGATGTCACATGGGGCGGCTCGCAAGAGGGGTGGCCTGGTAGCCTTGGAGGACGGCGAGTCCTCGTAAAATTTAATCCTATAGAATTCCATACATACATGATCTTTCAAATATTTCCATTTCTTGTAAGGTTTGTAGCTATTTCATAGATATTTCAAACTACGAGAATAGAAGACTAAATTCCAATCACATGAAATCATGAGTGATACAATAAATGTGAGACATTTATATTAATGCCTTTCCGACACTTCATATTGTATCTCATCAAACGAAACACGGAAAAGAATATTTCATTCTAACAACAGACTTTATGATTTCGGGCGTTTGGAACAAAACAGGAAAGATAATACTTCGTTCTCATTGGCATAATCATTAGGATTTTATTAGACGACTTGTACGTGGCGTCATTAGAAAGATAGCTTCTAGACATCATCCACATGGCAATGTTTTGTGTTCCGTGCTGCGTAGATTTCGATAGTGAACACATGGAGAATCAACCTCCCCCCCCCCTCTTCTCATTTCCCTGTCCCGCTAGTTGTGGCCACCAATTCTCATCTCCCGCCATTTTCCCACTAATTTATTCTGCCTACCCCCCTATTTTCTAGACGATTCTCCCGTCAATGTTTTAGTTTTTGTAATTGTGTTACCTAGCTAGATTCTACCATATTCACATGTAGAAACATGTTTTGTGTTCCATGATACATATAAGCTGGTAGCACACACCGGAGAAATGTTTCCAGCTTGATTCTTTCTCATTGTCACGCTAAATTCTCCCACCCTTTTTTCACGCCGATTTCCCCTGCTTATTTCTCACGCATGGATCAGCAAGGCGGGGGAGGGGTGATCGTGCATGCAACATGTAAATTTCCATCGCATAAAATCATGAGATAAAATATGTATATCGGACCATGTGTGCATTTTATTGGTTGCTAGCTACTAAATGTCGATTATCATAAACACATGAAACAACGATGAATAATGCACGAGTACTCATGAAATTTATGTAGCCAACAATTCATCGTCACACATCACTAATATGAACAAGGAACAATAATTTGATTCTTTTTTACTATTTGGATCCTAGAAAATAAATAGAGACTTGTGACAATACACGAGGAAATAGTTTGAGTAGGTAATCGTGTCAGGGTTGTGCATAGAAATAATCAAACCAACAACACATGAAATTATAGGAACCTTCTATTCCCATAAGCGTTAATCGCTTCAGGAATATCCGATGGATGGATGGATGGAGCCACGCCCTCCCAGTCGCCATGGCTGTGACATGTTTTCCCTTCATATGTACATGTGACTGCCCATCACAAGCCTATCACACACGATGTTTGTAAGAGCATCTACAGTCGAAACTTGCAAATCCGGCTCCTCAAACGTTCACGGACGCGCCCGGTCATTGACCGGGCGTGTCCCCTATTTGTCTGTCCGCGTAGCCACACTTCTCATTTTCTTCCTCATATGTCCGGTCACTTGCACGTGATTGGTGAGGAGGAAGAGAGAGAAAGAAAAGTATGAATAAAGAAAAGGAAAAGGTGGTCCGGGGTGGGGTCACATCCTACGTGGCGGACTGACCGGGCACGTCCGCGAGCACTCATTTAGGACAGTAAAACTGAGCCTAAAGCGAGCCTTCTCAGCGATTTGCGACTCTGGCCGTTCGTTTTCGCGATCTAGCAGTTCCTGACCGTCGGATCTGAGTGCACTTCCACCCCATGGGCTAACTATGCAGATTAGCGGCCCAACTGTCCTAAGGGGCTGCTGCTCCAGTAGCCAAAACTGAGCCCTCTGGTAAATTGGGCCGCGTCTCGCAGCCCAACTCAGCGCACCACCAGTCCACCACTCCTCCAGGAGACCAGGAGCCGCGTCGCCCTCCTCCTCATCCAAGCCGCCGCCCCTCGATCTCCCACGAGGGCACGACCACCTCGACCCCGTCGACCCCTCTCTCCCACGCCGCCGCTGCTCCCCACCGATTTCGCTTTCTCCCGTCGCTCCTAGGAGAGCACTACTCTGACTCTTCGGCCATGCGCCGGCCCTCCTCTTTGCCCTAGCCACGAGCACTGCCACGCTCCAAGGCGGGGTCGCGACACCTTCCCAGATGCGGCGGAGGCCTCACATCCCATGGCGACGGCGGCCTGGACCTCCTCTCACTCTGCTCCTTCCCCCTGTTGCTGGTCTGCTCCCCCTCCCTTGCTCCATGAATGGATTTTCTGGGAACTGCGATCTGACTTGATATTTTCTATAGCCGTACTCCATAGCGCTGATGGATTTGCCTCCAGATGGATAGCAACGATCTCAGGATGATGGTGAGGTTGCGGATTAAACCCTTTGTTTGACTCTGTTCGTGTGGATCTGTTCATGTGCATTTTTTTATTTTGTCTAGGTACAACTATTCTTTGTTCTAGCCGTTGTGTTCATTAGATTTGGTAAATAGAATTTTCTTAATCTGATTACATTGGGATTTTATGTCGACATGAAATTTTAACTGAATTTGCTATTCAGCTAGCAATTCTAATAATTATATGTATTGTATATGCATGTACAGTGTTGGCTACACAACGGCCAGGGGCATATGCTTCTCCTGCGCCTCCTACGTCTTCCTCCTATTGTAGCCAGAATCTTAAATGATCAGAAATACATTGTCATTTGCAAGGGCAGAACGCCGTATTAACGCCCACGAATCTGCGAGGTCACCGGCTGAAGGGCAGATGCTGGTCGGCGGCGATGGAGACGCGAGCCTCAGGTTCTGTGCGTGCACTGAGGCGGCAGGAACGTCCTTGGTGATGTTCATAACCGGCACCTTAATCTTCTTGTCTGTAGGCATCCTCTTGAATCTGCATCACAAATCCAGCCTTTCTTTTCTTTTATTCAGACATTGAGTCTTTCATGGTGTTGCAGATGCGGGATGAGAAAGCCATCTCGCTGGCCCTCGGCAGCTCTTGGTTTCTGCACCGTCTCACCCGTCCTCGCTGCTTTGGTAGCCTCCCTCACCTTTTTCCTCCCCTCCGTCTACATGACATATGTGTCCTAACTGCTTGTTTTAGTTTGGAGTGCTCACGTTCACTCCTCATGACCAGAGTCTAAAGGCATGCACAGTTCAATTGTTCCATTTATTGGATTTAAATATTTGTGTATTGTATCCTGCAGCCAAAACTCGGTTCTTGGATTGAATTGTTTTTGTCTTGGTGCAATTAGAGTTGTAGATGGATTGTTTAGGGCGCAGTGTGGGCTTGTTTTTTTTTGTCAGAGTATGATTAGTATAAAAAGTGTTAGCAATAATTTAATCTACTTTGTTGTACATTGAATTGAACAATAAAATTGGGCTGTCGTTGTAGTGATATGTCTTTTCATGTGGTTCAGATTTTTCGTAGTTTCTTTCTTTACCTACCAGTGCATGATGATGCAAGCAAAATGCAAAAAGATGTAGAGAGATTATTTGAATATTAATTTTGTTGGGGTTCTAATGATAGCCGACTTTCTTGGTTTACAATCCCTTCCTTCTATTACATAATCAAAATGAAAAGTTCCCTTGGCAAAAAAATAAAATAAGAAGTTCCCTTGGCAGAGTTCAACCATTATATCACAGCATCATGATACTTTGCAATAATCATATTTTGTGACGGGACCATAGGATCTATATTCAGGTGACCTCTTTCAGCATAACATGATCGATTTTGAACATTGCTATTTTCATATGAGTTGATCCCGATCTCCTTAAAGTATTATATGATGCACTGATGGGGTTTTTATTTTGCAATTCACTGCTAACATTATTATTTGTGTGTTTGTATTCTTCCTAAATTTAAAATTTAGGGCACATAGTGGATCTCTAGGGTTTTCAATTCAGCAACGTAAGTACGCCACACAATCCCTTGCGTTCGCCACCATCATATGCCGCATCTGAACTCTGTCACCTGCTCCATTATCATCAACAGGCCCTAGCACCATATTGTGTGCCAAGTGATCTCATCAGTGCTACTCCTGCTTGTGTTTCCTGTAGCCGCTCAAGTTCTTTATGCAAGTTTTTTTAGACTAGTATTATGATAGATTTGACATTTATCGGCTCTGAATGATGGTATAAGTATTAAGTAGTACGGATGGGATTATAAGCAGCATATTGTCTCTTCGTGACAACAATGCTATTCAAAAGTGTGGTACATTATCCATCTAATTTCCAGTTTTCTAAGGAGAAAATGTTGTTTTAATCGAGGAATAATGAGCATACACATGGTGTTTCCTGGTCGTGGTTTTCTATCTTGAGTTGGACAATAAGATGTTGAGTGTGAGCATTGTGCCATACTTTATATCTAATTTCCTGCCTATTGATTCATAATGATGCGGTCTCTGAATTTCTGTCATGTCACTTGATAGGTGATGTACGATGCTTTCTTCCATCAATGTCGGGAAGCAAGCAGGAAGTATCTAACAATTGCTGGCACGAGTATGATGTTCTGATTTTTCTGTTATCAGAACTTGTCCTTATCTTATCAATTCTGTATTTGCTGAAACAAAATATCTTAACTCATGTTGACTAGAGTGACATCCAAGCTCAAGCGAGAACTTTACATGCTTTCCTTTTTCTAATACTTGTCACTCAGGGTTTACAGAGTCCGGACATTTGCATGCATCTTTTACTGTTGTTGCCCATTGATATCTTCTAATATACCTTTTTATTTCTATTTCCTATCTGTATTGCAGTTATGCTAAGAATTGGGCTATTGCATCAGGCTCGCCTATTTTTTTCTGTTTCCAAACACGGTGGCTCTTCTGGAGATGCATGTGAAGATTTCATGAATGCTCCATGTAAACAATCCACTGCTTATCATCTGTCCTGGTAGTATTGATTATTATATTTACTACAAACAAATATTGTGTGTTTGGTCATACCAATCATATTTCTCTGTGTAAACCTTGCTTTTTACGATTATATATGAGATTTCCTTTGATCACTGGCTTATATTTAGTTATGTTTATTGAAAGTTACTGTGTTTCATGTAGTCATCTATTTAAGAAAATTCCTATTATTTTTATTGTATAAATTGCAAACTCTAGACAAATTAATTGATTCTTGATGTCCTCAAAGAAAGCAGAATATAATAGAGAGACGGACTTGAAAAAGTTGGTTTGCTAAAAAAATAGAGAGACCACTAAGTAATCTTCTTTTCAAGTTATTTAAAATGGGGAATCCCTGCCACTTAATTCATTTTCCTGAAAATAGAAAGTGCCTATCATCGCCGTCATCGTGCGGTCTGGCTTGCGCCACCTCACTGATCCGCGGTATGGATTGCGCCACTTCACCGATCCGCAGCACAACCTTTTCCTTTCTCAAGTTCAACCCAACCTTCTAAAGCCATCTCTACCTCTATATATACTAGTAGTAGCGATCCATCCGCGTGCGGGGTGCGTGTGCGACTTGGACTTGGGACTTGGCTTTGGCGACCGGTGACGACGAGAGGAGGGCGCTACGGCGAGATTCATGTCTCTCAGCTCCTCGGAGGTGGCTGAGTTCATCTTCACAGGTGAATCCAACATAAAAAATCAAGTAACTGTACTGTTTGCTCGAGAGTGTTCCGCTGTGCAGAAGGAAACCTTGCATTTCCGTCTGTGGTGTTCGCATGTGTTTTGTGATGTCCCATCTTTTTTCTAGAAAAAAAAACAAAGAACGAAACCTTGCATTTCCGTTGACCAAGCCACCTATGGTATACGTAATTATTATTTTTACATATTATCCGTGTTTATGACAACATTTCAATCATTTTTTGCATCATATACCACGGCATGACAGTATGCACAAACTCATGGTTATACTTATGGCAAGAATAAATGAACCTTCTAAAATCTCGTCGATTTCTGTTGAGTTAGAGCATCTACAGCCGGACCCCTCATACTCTTCTCAAAAGCTCATGCAAAATTTTCTACTCCCTCCGTTGACTTTTATAAGTCGTTTCATACAACTCAAATTAAGATGTTTTACACTGTGTCTGAAATATCTACAAAGCCTTATAAAAATGAACATGGGGAGTAGCAAATGAGGTGTGGCGGGCGGCAACGACTCCGGATCTCGGATCGGAATCACATATATATGGGCCAGCTCGCAAGAGGGGGTAGCCTCGGAAGACGGCGAGTTCCTTGTATATATAACTAATCATGTAGAATCCCCTACATACATGCTTTTCGAAATATTTCCATAATTTATAAGGTTCGTAGCTAATTTATATGGTTCAAACTAAAAGAATAGCAGACTAAAATTCGATTACATTCAACCATGAATGATACGGTAAATGTTATCCTTTTATGTTGATAACTTTCTGCATATTGCATTTCATCAAACAAAACCCGAAAGGGAATATTTCACTCTTTTGGCGGTATTCCCCGTAGTCTTCCTTACATTTCCACCGACCAAGCAACCTACGATACGATTGATTATTGTATGGCCGATCCGGTTTGATTTGCACTTTGTTTGTGTTTATGGCGATGTTTCAACCATTTTGGCATCATAAATCATGGCATGCCCGCATGCACACAAATTCATGGTTTTACTTATGGCAGAAATAAATGAGCCTTGTAAAACCTCGACGATGTCTGTTTAGGCAAAAGCTCGTGCAAAATTCCTAGGAAATCAGGTATGGCGGGCGATGGTGACTATGGAGCTCGAATTTGAAAGATGTCACATGGGGCGGCTCGCAAGAGGGGTGGCCTGGTAGCCTTGGAGGACGGCGAGTCCTCGTAAAATTTAATCCTATAGAATTCCATACATACATGATCTTTCAAATATTTCCATTTCTTGTAAGGTTTGTAGCTATTTCATAGATATTTCAAACTACGAGAATAGAAGACTAAATTCCAATCACATGAAATCATGAGTGATACAATAAATGTGAGACATTTATATTAATGCCTTTCCGACACTTCATATTGTATCTAATCAAACGAAACACGGAAAAGAATATTTCATTCTAACAACGGACTTTATGATTTCGGGCGTTTCGAACAAAACAGGAAAGATAATACTTCGTTCTCATTGGCATAATCATTAGGATTTTATTAGACGATTTGTACGTGGCGTCATTAGAAAGATAGCTTCTAGACATCATCTACATGGCAATGTTTTGTGTTCCGTGCTGCGTAGATTTCGATAGTGAACACATGGAGAATCAACCCCCCCCCCCTCTTCTCATTTCCCTGTCCCGCTAGTTGTGGCCACCAATTCTCATCTCCCGCCATTTTCCCACTGATTTATTCTGCCTACCCCCCTATTTTCTAGACGATTCTCCCGTCAATGTTTTAGTTTTTGTAATTGTGTTACCTAGCTAGATTCTACCATATTCACATGTAGAAACATGTTTTGTGTTCCATGATACATATAAGCTGGTAGCACACACCGGAGAAATGTTTCCAGCTTGATTCTTTCTCATTGTCACGCTAAATTCTCCCACCCTTTTTGCACGCCGATTTCCCCTGCTTATTTCTCACGCATGGATCAGCAAGGCGGGGGAGGGGCGATCGTGCATGCAACATGTAAATTTCCGTCGCATAAAATCATGAGATAAAATATGTATATCGGACCATGTGTGCATTTTATTGGTTGCTAGCTACTAAATGTCTATTATCATAAACACATGAAACAACGATGAATAATGCACGAGTACTCATGAAATTTATGTAGCCAACAATTCATCGTCACACATCACTAATATGAACAAGGAACAATAATTTGATTCTTTTTTACTATTTGGATCCTAGAAAATAAATAGAGACTTGTGAAAATTCACGAGGAAATAGTTTGAGTAGGTAATCGTGTCAGGGTTGTGCATAGAAATAATCAAACCAACAACACATGAAATTATAGGAACCTTCTATTCCCATAGGCGTTAATCGCTTCAGGAATATCCGATGGATGGATGGATGGAGCCACGCCCTCCTAGTCGCCATGGCTGTGACATGGTTTCCCTTCATATGTACATGTGACTGCCCATCACAAGCCTATCACACACGATGTTTGTAAGAGCATCTACAGTCGAAACTTGCAAATCCGGCTCCTCAAACGTTCACGGACACGCCCGGTCATTGACCGGGCGTGTCCCCTATTTGTCTGTCCGCGTAGCCACACTTCTCATTTTCTTCCTCATATGTCCGGTCACTTGCACGTGATTGGTGAGGAGGAAGAGAGAGAAAGAAAAGTATGAATAAAGAAAAGGAAAAGGTGGTCCGGGGTGGGGTCACATCCTACGTGGCGGACTGACCGGACACGTCCGCGAGCACTCATTTAGGACAGTAAAACTGAGCCTAAAGCGAGCCTTCTCAGCGATTTGCAACCCTGGCCGTTCGTTTTCGCGATCTAGCAGTTCCTGACCGTCGGATCTGAGTGCACTTCCACCCCATGGGCTAACTATGCAGATTAGTGGCCCAACTGTCCCAAGGGGCTGCTGCTCCAGTAGCCAAAACTGAGCCCTCTGGTAAATTGGGCCGCGTCTCGCAGCCCAACTCAGCGCACCACCAGTCCACCACTCCTCCAGGAGACCAGGAGCCACCCCCAAAAAATCTTCTCCAGGAGCCGCGTCGCCCTCCTCCTCATCCAAGCCGCCGCCCCTCGATCTCCCACGAGGGCACGACCACCTCAACCCCGTCGACCCCTCTCTCCCACGCCGCCGCTGCTCCTCACCTATTTCGCTGCCTCCCGTCGCTCCTAGGAGAGCACTACTCTGACTCTTCGGCCATGCGCCGGCCCTCCTCTTCGCCCTAGCCACGAGCATTGCCACGCTCCAAGGCGGGGTCGCGACACCTTCCCAGATGCGGCGGAGGCCTCACATCCCATGGCGACGGCGGCCTGGACCTCCTCTCACTCTGCTCCTTCCCCCTGTTGCTGGTCTGCTCCCCCTCCCTTGCTCCATGAATGGATTTTCTGGGAACTGCGATCTGTCTCGATATTTTCTATAGCCGTACTCCATAGCGCTGATGGATTTGCCTCCAGATGGATAGCAACGATCTCAGGATGATGGTGAGGTTGCGGATTAAACCCTTTGTTTGACTCTGTTCGTGTGGATCTGTTCATGTGCATTTTTTTTATTTTGTCTAGGTACAACTATTCTTTGTTCTAGCCGTTGTGTTCATTAGATTTGGTAAATAGAATTTTCTTAATCTGATTACATTGGGATTTTATGTCGACATGAAATTTTAACTGAATTTGATATTCAGCTAGCAATTCTAATAATTATATGTATTGTATATGCATGTACAGTGTTGGCTACACAACGGCCAGGGGCATATGCTTCTCCTGCGCCACCTACGTCTTCCTCCTATTGTAGCCAGAATCTTAAATGATCAGAAATACATTGTCATTTGCAAGGGCAGAACGCCGTATTAACGCCCACGAATCTGCGAGGTCACCGGCTGAAGGGCAGATGCTAGTCGGCGGCGATGGAGACACGAGCCTCAGGTTCTGTGCGTGCACTGAGGCGGCTGGAACGTCCTTGGTGATGTTCATAACCGGCACCTTAATCTTCTTGTCTGTAGGCATCCTCTTGAATCTGCATCACAAATCCAGCCTTTCTTTTCTTTTATTCAGACATTGAGTCTTTCATGGTGTTGCAGATGCGGGATGAGAAAGCCATCTCGCTGGCCCTCGGCAGCTCTTGGTTTCTGCACCGTCTCACCCGTCCTCGCTGCTTTGGTAGCCTCCCTCACCTTTTTCCTCCCCTCCGTCTACATGACATATGTGTCCTAACTGCTTGTTTTAGTTTGGAGTGCTCACGTTCACTCCTCATGACCAGAGTCTAAAGGCATGCACAGTTCAATTGTTCCATTTATTGGATTTAAATATTTGTGTATTGTATCCTGCAGCCAAAACTCGGTTCTTGGATTGAATTGTTTTTGTCTTGGTGCAATTAGAGTTGTAGATGTATTGTTTAGGGCGCAGTGTGGGCTTGTTTTTTTTGTCAGAGTATGATTAGTATAAAAAGTGTTAGCAATAATTTAATCTACTTTGTTGTACATTGAATTGAACAATAAAATTGGGCTGTCGTTGTAGTGATCTGTCTTTTCATGTGGTTCAGATTTTTCGTAGTTTCTTTCTTTACCTACCAGTGCATGATGATGCAAGCAAAATGCAAAAAGATGTAGAGAGATTATTTGAATATTAATTTTGTTGGGGTTCTAATGATAGCCGACTTTCTTGGCTTACAATCCCTTCCTTCTATTACATAATCAAAATGAAAAGTTCCCTTGGCAAAAAAATAAAATAAGAAGTTCCCTTGGCAGAGTTCAACCATTATATCACAGCATCATGATACTTTGCAATAATCATATTTTGTGACGGGACCATAGGATCTATATTCAGGTGACCTCTTTCAGCATAACATGATCGATTTTGAACATTGCTATTTTCATATGAGTTGATCCCGATCTCCTTAAAGTATTATATGATGCACTGATGGGGTTTTTATTTTGCAATTCACTGCTAACATTATTATTTGTGTGTTTGTATTCTTCCTAAATTTAAAATTTAGGGCACATAGTGGATCTCTAGGGTTTTCAATTCAGCAACGTAAGTACGCCACACAATCCCTTGCGTTCGCCACCATCATATGCCGCATCTGAACTCTGTCACCTGCTCCATTATCATCAACAGGCCCTAGCACCATATTGTGTGCCAAGTGATCTCATCAGTGCTACTCCTGCTTGTGTTTCCTGTACCCGCTCAAGTTCTTCATGCAAGTTTTTTTAGACCAGTATTATGATAGATTTGACATTTATCGGCTCTGAATGATGGTATAAGTATTAAGTAGTACGGATGGGATTATAAGCAGCATATTGTCTCTTCGTGACAACAATGCTATTCAAAAGTGTGGTACATTATCCATCTAATTTCCAGTTTTCTAAGGAGAAAATGTTGTTTTAATCGAGGAATAATGAGCATACACATGGTGTTTCCTGGTCGTGGTTTTCTATCTTGAGTTGGACAATAAGATGTTGAGTGTGAGCATTGTGCCATACTTTATATCTAATTTCCTGCCTATTGATTCATAATGATGCGGTCTCTGAATTTCTGTCATGTCACTTGATAGGTGATGTACGATGCTTTCTTCCATCAATGTCGGGAAGCAAGCAGGAAGTATCTAACAATTGCTGGCACGAGTATGATGTTCTGATTTTTCTGTTATCAGAACTTGTCCTTATCTTATCAATTCTGTATTTGCTGAAACAAAATATCTTAACACATGTTGACTAGAGTGACATCCAAGCTCAAGCGAGAACTTTACATGCTTTCCTTTTTCTAATACTTGTCACTCAGGGTTTACAGAGTCCGGACATTTGCATGCATCTTTTACTGTTGTTGCCCATTGATATCTTCTAATATACCTTTTTATTTCTATTTCCTATCTGTATTGCAGTTATGCTAAGAATTGGGCTATTGCATCAGGCTCGCCTATTTTTTTCTGTTTCCAAACACGGTGGCTCTCCTGGAGATGCATGTGAAGATTTCATGAATGCTCCATGTAAACAATCCACTGCTTATCATCTGTCCTGGTAGTATTGATTATTATATTTACTACAAACAAATATTGTGTGTTTGGTCATACCAATCATATTTCTCTGTGTAAACCTTGCTTTTTACGATTATATATGAGATTTCCTTTGATCACTGGCTTATATTTAGTTATGTTTATTGAAAGTTACTGTGTTTCATGTAGTCATCTATTTAAGAAAATTCCTATTATTTTTATTGTATAAATTGCAAACTCTAGACAAATTAATTGATTCTTGATGTCCTCAAAGAAAGCAGAATATAATAGAGAGACGGACTTGAAAAAGTTGGTTTGCTAAAAAAATAGAGAGACCACTAAGTAATCTTCTTTTCAAGTTATTTAAAATGGGGAATCCCTGCCACTTAATTCATTTTCCTGAAAATAGAAAGTGCCTATCATCACCGTCATCGTGCGGTCTGGCTTGCGCCACCTCACTGATCCGTGGTATGGCTTTGCGCCACCTCACTGATCCGCGGTATGGATTGCGCCACGTCACCGATCCGCAGCACAACCTTTTCCTTTCCCAAGTTCAACCCAACCTTCTAAAGCCATCTCTACCTCTATATATACTAGTAGTAGCGATCCATCCGCGTGCGGGGTGCGTGTGCGACTTGGACTTGGGACTTGGCTTCGGCGACCGGTGACGACGAGAGGAGGGCGCTACGGCGAGATTCATGTCTCTCAGCTCCTCGGAGGTGGCCGAGTTCATCTTCACAGGTGAATCCAACATAAAAAAATCAAGTAACTGTACTGTTTGCTCGAGAGTGTTCCGCTGTGCAGAAGGAAACCTTGCATTTCCGTCTGTGGTGTTCGCATGTGTTTTGTGATGTCCCATCTTTTTTCTAGAAAAAAAAAACAAAGAACGAAACCTTGCATTTCCGTTGACCAAGCCACCTATGGTATACGTAATTATTATTTTTACATATTATCCGTGCTTATGACAACATTTCAATCATTTTTTGCATCATATACCACGGCATGACAGTATGCACAAACTCATGGTTATACTTATGGCAAGAATAAATGAACCTTCTAAAATCTCGTCGATTTCTGTTGAGTTAGAGCATCTACAGCCGGACCCCTCATACTCTTCTCAAAAGCTCATGCAAAATTTTCTACTCCCTCCGTTGACTTTTATAAGTCGTTTCATACAACTCAAATTAAGATGTTTTACACTGTGTCTGAAATATCTACAAAGCCTTATAAAAATGAACATGGGGAGTAGCAAATGAGGTGTGGCGGGCGGCAACGACTCCGGATCTCGGATCGGAATCACATATATATGGGCCAGCTCGCAAGAGGGGGTAGCCTCGGAAGACGGCGAGTCCTTGTATATATAACTAATCATGTAGAATCCCCTACATACATGATTTTCGAAATATTTCCATAATTTATAAGGTTCGTAGCTAATTTATATGGTTCAAACTAAAAGAATAGCAGACTAAAATTCGATTACATTAAACCATGAATGATACGGTAAATGTTATCCTTTTATGTTGATAACTTTCTGCATATTGCATTTCATCAAACAAAACCCGAAAGGGAATATTTCACTCTTTTGGCGGTATTCCCCGTAGTCTTCCTTACATTTCCACCGACCAAGCAACCTACGATACGATTGATTATTGTATGGCCGATCCGGTTTGATTTGCACTTTGTTCGTGTTTATGGCGATGTTTCAACCATTTTGGCATCATAAATCATGGCATGCCCGCATGCACACAAATTCATGGTTTTACTTATGGCAGAAATAAATGAGCCTTGTAAAACCTCGACGATGTCTGTTTAGGCAAAAGCTCGTGCAAAATTCCTAGGAAATCAGGTATGGCGGGCGATGGTGACTATGGAGCTCGAATTTGAAAGATGTCACATGGGGCGGCTCGCAAGAGGGGTGGCCTGGTAGCCTTGGAGGACGGCGAGTCCTCGTAAAATTTAATCCTATAGAATTCCATACATACATGATCTTTCAAATATTTCCATTTCTTGTAAGGTTTGTAGCTATTTCATAGATATTTCAAACTACGAGAATAGAAGACTAAATTCCAATCACATGAAATCATGAGTGATACAATAAATGTGAGACATTTATATTAATGCCTTTCTGACACTTCATATTGTATCTCATCAAACGAAACACGGAAAAGAATATTTCATTCTAACAACGGACTTTATGATTTCGGGCGTTTCGAACAAAACATGAAAGATAATACTTCGTTCTCATTGGCATAATCATTAGGATTTTATTAGACGATTTGTACGTGGCGTCATTAGAAAGATAGCTTCTAGACATCATCCACATGGCAATGTTTTGTGTTCCGTGCTGTGTAGATTTCGATAGTGAACACATGGAGAATCAACCCCCCCCCCCTCTTCTCATTTCCCTGTCCCGCTAGTTGTGGCCACCAATTCTCATCTCCCGCCATTTTCCCACTGATTTATTCTGCCTACCCCCCTATTTTCTAGACGATTCTCCCATCAATGTTTTAGTTTTTGTAATTGTGTTACCTAGCTAGATTCTACCATATTCACATGTAGAAACATGTTTTGTGTTCCATGATACATATAAGCTGGTAGCACACACCGGAGAAATGTTTCCAGCTTGATTCTTTCTCATTGTCACGCTAAATTCTCCCACCCTTTTTTCACGCCGATTTCCCCTGCTTATTTCTCACGCATGGATCAGCAAGGCGGGGGAGGGGTGATCGTGCATGCAACATGTAAATTTCCGTCGCATAAAATCATGAGATAAAATATGTATATCGGACCATGTGTGCATTTTATTGGTTGCTAGCTACTAAATGTCGATTATCATAAACACATGAAACAACGATGAATAATGCACGAGTACTCATGAAATTTATGTAGCCAACAATTCATCGTCACACATCACTAATATGAACAAGGAACAATAATTTGATTCTTTTTTACTACTTGGATCCTAGAAAATAAATAGAGACTTGTGACAATACACGAGGAAATAGTTTGAGTAGGTAATCGTGTCAGGGTTGTGCATAGAAATAATCAAACCAACAACACATGAAATTATAGGAACCTTCTATTCCCATAGGCGTTAATCGCTTCAGGAATATCCGATGGATGGATGGATGGAGCCACGCCCTCCCAGTCGCCATGGCTGTGACATGTTTTCCCTTCATATGTACATGTGACTGCCCATCACAAGCCTATCACACACGATGTTTGTAAGAGCATCTACAGTTGAAACATGCAAATCCGGCTCCTCAAACGTTCACGGACGCGCCCGGTCATTGACCGGGCGTGTCCCCTATTTGTCTGTCCGTGTAGCCACACTTCTCATTTTCTTCCTCATATGTCCGGTCACTTGCACGTGATTGGTGAGGAGGAAGAGAGAGAAAGAAAAGTATGAATAAAGAAAAGGAAAAGGTGGTCCGGGGTGGGGTCACATCCTACGTGGCGGATTGACCGGGCACGTCCGCGAGCACTCATTTAGGACAGTAAAACTGAGCCTAAAGCGAGCCTTCTCAGCGATTTGCGACTCTGGCCGTTCGTTTTCGCGATCTAGCAGTTCCTGACCGTCGGATCTGAGTGCACTTCCACCCCATGGGCTAACTATGCAGATTAGTGGCCCAACTGTCCTAAGGGGCTGCTGCTCCAGTAGCCAAAACTGAGCCCTCTGGTAAATTGGGCCGCGTCTCGCAGCCCAACTCAGCGCACCACCAGTCCACCACTCCTCCAGGAGACCAGGAGCCGCCCCCAAAAAATCTTCTCCAGGAGCTGCGTCGCCCTCCTCCTCATCCAAGCCGCCGCCCCTCGATCTCCCACGAGGGCACGACCACCTCGACCCCGTCGACCCCTCTCTCCCACGCCGCCGCTGCTCCCCACCGATTTCGCTGCCTCCCGTCGCTCCTAGGAGAGCACTACTCTGACTCTTCGGCCATGCGCCGGCCCTCCTCTTCGCCCTAGCCACGAGCACTGCCACGCTCCAAGGCGGGGTCGCGACACCTTCCCAGATGCGGCGGAGGCCTCACATCCCATGGCGACGGCGGCCTGGACCTCCTCTCACTCTGCTCCATCCCCCTGTTGCTGGTCTGCTCCCCCTCCCTTGCTCCATGAATGGATTTTCTGGGAACTGCGATCTGACTCGATATTTTCTATAGCCGTACTCCATAGCGCCGATGGATTTGCCTCCAGATGGATAGCAACGATCTCAGGATGATGGTGAGGTTGCGGATTAAACCCTTTGTTTGACTCTGTTCGTGTGGATCTGTTCATGTGCATTTTTTTATTTTGTCTAGGTACAACTATTCTTTGTTCTAGCCGTTGTGTTCATTAGATTTGGTAAATAGAATTTTCTTAATCTGATTACATTGGGATTTTATGTCGACATGAAATTTTAACTGAATTTGCTATTCAGCTAGCAATTCTAATAATTATATGTATTGTATATGCATGTACAGTGTTGGCTACACAACGGCCAGGGGCATATGCTTCTCCTGCGCCACCTACGTCTTCCTCCTATTGTAGCCAGAATCTTAAATGACCAGAAATACATTGTCATTTGCAAGGGCAGAACGCCGTATTAACGCCCACGAATCTGCAAGGTCACCGGCTAAAGGGCAGATGCTGGTCGGCGGCGATGGAGACACGAGCCTCAGGTTCTGTGCGTGCACTGAGGCGGCAGGAACGTCCTTGGTGATGTTCATAACCGGCACCTTAATCTTCTTGTCTGTAGGCATCCTCTTGAATCTGCATCACAAATCCAGCCTTTCTTTTCTTTTATTCAGACATTGAGTCTTTCATGGTGTTGCAGATGCGGGATGAGAAAGCCATCTCGCTGGCCCTCGGCAGCTCTTGGTTTCTGCACCGTCTCACCCGTCCTCGCTGCTTTGGTAGCCTCCCTCACCTTTTTCCTCCCCTCCGTCTACATGACATATGTGTCCTAACTGCTTGTTTTAGTTTGGAGTGCTCACGTTCACTCCTCATGACCAGAGTCTAAAGGCATGCACAGTTCAATTGTTCCATTTATTGGATTTAAATATTTGTGTATTGTATCCTGCAGCCAAAACTCGGTTCTTGGATTGAATTGTTTTTGTCTTGGTGCAATTAGAGTTGTAGATGGATTGTTTAGGGCGCAGTGTGGGCTTGTTTTTTTTTGCAGAGTATGATTAGTATAAAAAGTGTTAGCAATAATTTAATCTACTTTGTTGTACATTGAATTGAACAATAAAATTGGGCTGTCGTTGTAGTGATCTGTCTTTTCATGTGGTTCAGATTTTTCGTAGTTTCTTTCTTTACCTACCAGTGCATGATGATGCAAGCAAAATGCAAAAAGATGTAGAGAGATTATTTGAATATTAATTTTGTTGGGGTTCTAATGATAGCCGACTTTCTTGGTTTACAATCCCTTCCTTCTATTACATAATCAAAATGAAAAGTTCCCTTGGCAAAAAAATAAAATAAGAAGTTCCCTTGGCAGAGTTCAACCATTATATCACAGCATCATGATACTTTGCAATAATCATATTTTGTGACGGGACCATAGGATCTATATTCAGGTGACCTCTTTCAGCATAACATGATCGATTTTGAACATTGCTATTTTCATATGAGTTGATCCCGATCTCCTTAAAGTATTATATGATGCACTGATGGGGTTTTTATTTTGCAATTCACTGCTAACATTATTATTTGTGTGTTTGTATTCTTCCTAAATTTAAAATTTAGGGCACATAGTGGATCTCTAGGGTTTTCAATTCAGCAACGTAAGTACGCCACACAATCCCTTGCGTTCGCCACCATCATATGCCGCATCTGAACTCTGTCACCTGCTCCATTATCATCAACAGGCCCTAGCACCATATTGTGTGCCAAGTGATCTCATCAGTGCTACTCCTGCTTGTGTTTCCTGTAGCCGCTCAAGTTCTTTATGCAAGTTTTTTTAGACCAGTATTATGATAGATTTGACATTTATCGGCTCTGAATGATGGTATAAGTATTAAGTAGTACGGATGGGATTATAAGCAGCATATTGTCTCTTCGTGACAACAATGCTATTCAAAAGTGTGGTAGATTATCCATCTAATTTCCAGTTTTCTAAGGAGAAAATGTTGTTTTAATCGAGGAATAATGAGCATACACATGGTGTTTCCTGGTCGTGGTTTTCTATCTTGAGTTGGACAATAAGATGTTGAGTGTGAGCATTGTGCCATACTTTATATCTAATTTCCTGCCTATTGATTCATAATGATGCGGTCTCTGAATTTCTGTCATGTCACTTGATAGGTGATGTACGATGCTTTCTTCCATCAATGTCGGGAAGCAAGCAGGAAGTATCTAACAATTGCTAGCACGAGTATGATGTTCTGATTTTTCTGTTATCAGAACTTGTCCTTATCTTATCAATTCTGTATTTGCTGAAACAAAATATCTTAACTCATGTTGACTAGAGTGACATCCAAGCTCAAGCGAGAACTTTACATGCTTTCCTTTTTCTAATACTTGTCACTCAGGGCTTACAGAGTCCGGACATTTGCATGCATCTTTTACTGTTGTTGCCCATTGATATCTTCTAATATACCTTTTTATTTCTATTTCCTATCTGTATTGCAGTTATGCTAAGAATTGGGCTATTGCATCAGGCTCGCCTATTTTTTTCTGTTTCCAAACACGGTGGCTCTTCTGGAGATGCATGTGAAGATTTCATGAATGCTCCATGTAAACAATCCACTGCTTATCATCTGTCCTGGTAGTATTGATTATTATATTTACTACAAACAAATATTGTGTGTTTGGTCATACCAATCATATTTCTATGTGTAAACCTTGCTTTTTACGATTATATATGAGATTTCCTTTGATCACTGGCTTATATTTAGTTATGTTTATTGAAAGTTACTGTGTTTCATGTAGTCATCTATTTAAGAAAATTCCTATTATTTTTATTGTATAAATTGCAAACTCTAGACAAATTAATTGATTCTTGATGTCCTCAAAGAAAGCAGAATATAATAGAGAGACGGACTTGAAAAAGTTGGTTTGCTAAAAAAATAGAGAGACCACTAAGTAATCTTCTTTTCAAGTTATTTAAAATGGGGAATCCCTGCCACTTAATTCATTTTCCTGAAAATAGAAAGTGCCTATCATCGCCGTCATCGTGCGGTCTGGCTTGCGCCACCTCACTGATCCGCGGTATGGATTGCGCCACTTCACCGATCCGCAGCACAACCTTTTCCTTTCCCAAGTTCAACCCAACCTTCTAAAGCCATCTCTACCTCTATATATACTAGTAGTAGCGATCCATCCGCGTGCGGGGTGCGTGTGCGACTTGGACTTGGGACTTGGCTTTGGCGACCGGTGACGACGAGAGGAGGGCGCTACGGCGAGATTCATGTCTCTCAGCTCCTCGGAGGTGGCTGAGTTCATCTTCACAGGTGAATCCAACATAAAAAATCAAGTAACTGTACTGTTTGCTCGAGAGTGTTCCGCTGTGCAGAAGGAAACCTTGCATTTCCGTCTGTGGTGTTCGCATGTGTTTTGTGATGTCCCATCTTTTTTCTAGAAAAAAAAAACAAAGAACGAAACCTTGCATTTCCGTTGACCAAGCCACCTATGGTATACGTAATTATTATTTTTACATATTATCCGTGTTTATGACAACATTTCAATCATTTTTTGCATCATATACCACGGCATGACAGTATGCACAAACTCATGGTTATACTTATGGCAAGAATAAATGAACCTTCTAAAATCTCGTCGATTTCTGTTGAGTTAGAGCATCTACAGCCGGACCCCTCATACTCTTCTCAAAAGCTCATGCAAAATTTTCTACTCCCTCCGTTGACTTTTATAAGTCGTTTCATACAACTCAAATTAAGATGTTTTACACTGTGTCTGAAATATCTACAAAGCCTTATAAAAATGAACATGGGGAGTAGCAAATGAGGTGTGGCGGGCGGCAACGACTCCGGATCTCGGATCGGAATCACATATATATGGGCCAGCTCGCAAGAGGGGGTAGCCTCGGAAGACGGCGAGTTCCTTGTATATATAACTAATCATGTAGAATCCCCTACATACATGCTTTTCGAAATATTTCCATAATTTATAAGGTTCGTAGCTAATTTATATGGTTCAAACTAAAAGAATAGCAGACTAAAATTCGATTACATTCAACCATGAATGATACGGTAAATGTTATCCTTTTATGTTGATAACTTTCTGCATATTGCATTTCATCAAACAAAACCCGAAAGGGAATATTTCACTCTTTTGGCGGTATTCCCCGTAGTCTTCCTTACATTTCCACCGACCAAGCAACCTACGATACGATTGATTATTGTATGGCCGATCCGGTTTGATTTGCACTTTGTTTGTGTTTATGGCGATGTTTCAACCATTTTGGCATCATAAATCATGGCATGCCCGCATGCACACAAATTCATGGTTTTACTTATGGCAGAAATAAATGAGCCTTGTAAAACCTCGACGATGTCTGTTTAGGCAAAAGCTCGTGCAAAATTCCTAGGAAATCAGGTATGGCGGGCGATGGTGACTATGGAGCTCGAATTTGAAAGATGTCACATGGGGCGGCTCGCAAGAGGGGTGGCCTGGTAGCCTTGGAGGACGGCGAGTCCTCGTAAAATTTAATCCTATAGAATTCCATACATACATGATCTTTCAAATATTTCCATTTCTTGTAAGGTTTGTAGCTATTTCATAGATATTTCAAACTACGAGAATAGAAGACTAAATTCCAATCACATGAAATCATGAGTGATACAATAAATGTGAGACATTTATATTAATGCCTTTCCGACACTTCATATTGTATCTAATCAAACGAAACACGGAAAAGAATATTTCATTCTAACAACGGACTTTATGATTTCGGGCGTTTCGAACAAAACAGGAAAGATAATACTTCGTTCTCATTGGCATAATCATTAGGATTTTATTAGACGATTTGTACGTGGCGTCATTAGAAAGATAGCTTCTAGACATCATCCACATGGCAATGTTTTGTGTTCCGTGCTGCGTAGATTTCGATAGTGAACACATGGAGAATCAACCCCCCCCCCCCCTCTTCTCATTTCCCTGTCCCGCTAGTTGTGGCCACCAATTCTCATCTCCCGCCATTTTCCCACTGATTTATTCTGCCTACCCCCCTATTTTCTAGACGATTCTCCCGTCAATGTTTTAGTTTTTGTAATTGTGTTACCTAGCTAGATTCTACCATATTCACATGTAGAAACATGTTTTGTGTTCCATGATACATATAAGCTGGTAGCACACACCGGAGAAATGTTTCCAGCTTGATTCTTTCTCATTGTCACGCTAAATTCTCCCACCCTTTTTGCACGCCGATTTCCCCTGCTTATTTCTCACGCATGGATCAGCAAGGCGGGGGAGGGGCGATCGTGCATGCAACATGTAAATTTCCGTCGCATAAAATCATGAGATAAAATATGTATATCGGACCATGTGTGCATTTTATTGGTTGCTAGCTACTAAATGTCGATTATCATAAACACATGAAACAACGATGAATAATGCACGAGTACTCATGAAATTTATGTAGCCAACAATTCATCGTCACACATCACTAATATGAACAAGGAACAATAATTTGATTCTTTTTTACTATTTGGATCCTAGAAAATAAATAGAGACTTGTGAAAATTCACGAGGAAATAGTTTGAGTAGGTAATCGTGTCAGGGTTGTGCATAGAAATAATCAAACCAACAACACATGAAATTATAGGAACCTTCTATTCCCATAGGCGTTAATCGCTTCAGGAATATCCGATGGATGGATGGATGGAGCCACGCCCTCCTAGTCGCCATGGCTGTGACATGGTTTCCCTTCATATGTACATGTGACTGCCCATCACAAGCCTATCACACACGATGTTTGTAAGAGCATCTACAGTCGAAACTTGCAAATCCGGCTCCTCAAACGTTCACGGACACGCCCGGTCATTGACCGGGCGTGTCCCCTATTTGTCTGTCCGCGTAGCCACACTTCTCATTTTCTTCCTCATATGTCCGGTCACTTGCACGTGATTGGTGAGGAGGAAGAGAGAGAAAGAAAAGTATGAATAAAGAAAAGGAAAAGGTGGTCCGGGGTGGGGTCACATCCTACGTGGCGGACTGACCGGACACGTCCGCGAGCACTCATTTAGGACAGTAAAACTGAGCCTAAAGCGAGCCTTCTCAGCGATTTGCAACCCTGGCCGTTCGTTTTCGCGATCTAGCAGTTCCTGACCGTCGGATCTGAGTGCACTTCCACCCCATGGGCTAACTATGCAGATTAGTGGCCCAACTGTCCCAAGGGGCTGCTGCTCCAGTAGCCAAAACTGAGCCCTCTGGTAAATTGGGCCGCGTCTCGCAGCCCAACTCAGCGCACCACCAGTCCACCACTCCTCCAGGAGACCAGGAGCCACCCCCAAAAAATCTTCTCCAGGAGCCGCGTCGCCCTCCTCCTCATCCAAGCCGCCGCCCCTCGATCTCCCACGAGGGCACGACCACCTCAACCCCGTCGACCCCTCTCTCCCACGCCGCCGCTGCTCCTCACCTATTTCGCTGCCTCCCGTCGCTCCTAGGAGAGCACTACTCTGACTCTTCGGCCATGCGCCGGCCCTCCTCTTCGCCCTAGCCACGAGCATTGCCACGCTCCAAGGCGGGGTCGCGACACCTTCCCAGATGCGGCGGAGGCCTCACATCCCATGGCGACGGCGGCCTGGACCTCCTCTCACTCTGCTCCTTCCCCCTGTTGCTGGTCTGCTCCCCCTCCCTTGCTCCATGAATGGATTTTCTGGGAACTGCGATCTGTCTCGATATTTTCTATAGCCGTACTCCATAGCGCTGATGGATTTGCCTCCAGATGGATAGCAACGATCTCAGGATGATGGTGAGGTTGCGGATTAAACCCTTTGTTTGACTCTGTTCGTGTGGATCTGTTCATGTGCATTTTTTTTATTTTGTCTAGGTACAACTATTCTTTGTTCTAGCCGTTGTGTTCATTAGATTTGGTAAATAGAATTTTCTTAATCTGATTACATTGGGATTTTATGTCGACATGAAATTTTAACTGAATTTGATATTCAGCTAGCAATTCTAATAATTATATGTATTGTATATGCATGTACAGTGTTGGCTACACAACGGCCAGGGGCATATGCTTCTCCTGCGCCACCTACGTCTTCCTCCTATTGTAGCCAGAATCTTAAATTATCAGAAATACATTGTCATTTGCAAGGGCAGAACGCCGTATTAACGCCCACGAATCTGCGAGGTCACCGGCTGAAGGGCAGATGCTAGTCGGCGGCGATGGAGACACGAGCCTCAGGTTCTGTGCGTGCACTGAGGCGGCTGGAACGTCCTTGGTGATGTTCATAACCGGCACCTTAATCTTCTTGTCTGTAGGCATCCTCTTGAATCTGCATCACAAATCCAGCCTTTCTTTTCTTTTATTCAGACATTGAGTCTTTCATGGTGTTGCAGATGCGGGATGAGAAAGCCATCTCGCTGGCCCTCGGCAGCTCTTGGTTTCTGCACCGTCTCACCCGTCCTCGCTGCTTTGGTAGCCTCCCTCACCTTTTTCCTCCCCTCCGTCTACATGACATATGTGTCCTAACTGCTTGTTTTAGTTTGGAGTGCTCACGTTCACTCCTCATGACCAGAGTCTAAAGGCATGCACAGTTCAATTGTTCCATTTATTGGATTTAAATATTTGTGTATTGTATCCTGCAGCCAAAACTCGGTTCTTGGATTGAATTGTTTTTGTCTTGGTGCAATTAGAGTTGTAGATGTATTGTTTAGGGCGCAGTGTGGGCTTGTTTTTTTTGTCAGAGTATGATTAGTATAAAAAGTGTTAGCAATAATTTAATCTACTTTGTTGTACATTGAATTGAACAATAAAATTGGGCTGTCGTTGTAGTGATCTGTCTTTTCATGTGGTTCAGATTTTTCGTAGTTTCTTTCTTTACCTACCAGTGCATGATGATGCAAGCAAAATGCAAAAAGATGTAGAGAGATTATTTGAATATTAATTTTGTTGGGGTTCTAATGATAGCCGACTTTCTTGGCTTACAATCCCTTCCTTCTATTACATAATCAAAATGAAAAGTTCCCTTGGCAAAAAAATAAAATAAGAAGTTCCCTTGGCAGAGTTCAACCATTATATCACAGCATCATGATACTTTGCAATAATCATATTTTGTGACGGGACCATAGGATCTATATTCAGGTGACCTCTTTCAGCATAACATGATCGATTTTGAACATTGCTATTTTCATATGAGTTGATCCCGATCTCCTTAAAGTATTATATGATGCACTGATGGGGTTTTTATTTTGCAATTCACTGCTAACATTATTATTTGTGTGTTTGTATTCTTCCTAAATTTAAAATTTAGGGCACATAGTGGATCTCTAGGGTTTTCAATTCAGCAACGTAAGTACGCCACACAATCCCTTGCGTTCGCCACCATCATATGCCGCATCTGAACTCTGTCACCTGCTCCATTATCATCAACAGGCCCTAGCACCATATTGTGTGCCAAGTGATCTCATCAGTGCTACTCCTGCTTGTGTTTCCTGTACCCGCTCAAGTTCTTCATGCAAGTTTTTTTAGACCAGTATTATGATAGATTTGACATTTATCGGCTCTGAATGATGGTATAAGTATTAAGTAGTACGGATGGGATTATAAGCAGCATATTGTCTCTTCGTGACAACAATGCTATTCAAAAGTGTGGTACATTATCCATCTAATTTCCAGTTTTCTAAGGAGAAAATGTTGTTTTAATCGAGGAATAATGAGCATACACATGGTGTTTCCTGGTCGTGGTTTTCTATCTTGAGTTGGACAATAAGATGTTGAGTGTGAGCATTGTGCCATACTTTATATCTAATTTCCTGCCTATTGATTCATAATGATGCGGTCTCTGAATTTCTGTCATGTCACTTGATAGGTGATGTACGATGCTTTCTTCCATCAATGTCGGGAAGCAAGCAGGAAGTATCTAACAATTGCTGGCACGAGTATGATGTTCTGATTTTTCTGTTATCAGAACTTGTCCTTATCTTATCAATTCTGTATTTGCTGAAACAAAATATCTTAACACATGTTGACTAGAGTGACATCCAAGCTCAAGCGAGAACTTTACATGCTTTCCTTTTTCTAATACTTGTCACTCAGGGTTTACAGAGTCCGGACATTTGCATGCATCTTTTACTGTTGTTGCCCATTGATATCTTCTAATATACCTTTTTATTTCTATTTCCTATCTGTATTGCAGTTATGCTAAGAATTGGGCTATTGCATCAGGCTCGCCTATTTTTTTCTGTTTCCAAACACGGTGGCTCTCCTGGAGATGCATGTGAAGATTTCATGAATGCTCCATGTAAACAATCCACTGCTTATCATCTGTCCTGGTAGTATTGATTATTATATTTACTACAAACAAATATTGTGTGTTTGGTCATACCAATCATATTTCTCTGTGTAAACCTTGCTTTTTACGATTATATATGAGATTTCCTTTGATCACTGGCTTATATTTAGTTATGTTTATTGAAAGTTACTGTGTTTCATGTAGTCATCTATTTAAGAAAATTCCTATTATTTTTATTGTATAAATTGCAAACTCTAGACAAATTAATTGATTCTTGATGTCCTCAAAGAAAGCAGAATATAATAGAGAGACGGACTTGAAAAAGTTGGTTTGCTAAAAAAATAGAGAGACCACTAAGTAATCTTCTTTTCAAGTTATTTAAAATGGGGAATCCCTGCCACTTAATTCATTTTCCTGAAAATAGAAAGTGCCTATCATCACCGTCATCGTGCGGTCTGGCTTGCGCCACCTCACTGATCCGTGGTATGGCTTTGCGCCACCTCACTGATCCGCGGTATGGATTGCGCCACGTCACCGATCCGCAGCACAACCTTTTCCTTTCCCAAGTTCAACCCAACCTTCTAAAGCCATCTCTACCTCTATATATACTAGTAGTAGCGATCCATCCGCGTGCGGGGTGCGTGTGCGACTTGGACTTGGGACTTGGCTTCGGCGACCGGTGACGACGAGAGGAGGGCGCTACGGCGAGATTCATGTCTCTCAGCTCCTCGGAGGTGGCCGAGTTCATCTTCACAGGTGAATCCAACATAAAAAAATCAAGTAACTGTACTGTTTGCTCGAGAGTGTTCCGCTGTGCAGAAGGAAACCTTGCATTTCCGTCTGTGGTGTTCGCATGTGTTTTGTGATGTCCCATCTTTTTTCTAGAAAAAAAAAACAAAGAACGAAACCTTGCATTTCCGTTGACCAAGCCACCTATGGTATACGTAATTATTATTTTTACATATTATCCGTGCTTATGACAACATTTCAATCATTTTTTGCATCATATACCACGGCATGACAGTATGCACAAACTCATGGTTATACTTATGGCAAGAATAAATGAACCTTCTAAAATCTCGTCGATTTCTGTTGAGTTAGAGCATCTACAGCCGGACCCCTCATACTCTTCTCAAAAGCTCATGCAAAATTTTCTACTCCCTCCGTTGACTTTTATAAGTCGTTTCATACAACTCAAATTAAGATGTTTTACACTGTGTCTGAAATATCTACAAAGCCTTATAAAAATGAACATGGGGAGTAGCAAATGAGGTGTGGCGGGCGGCAACGACTCCGGATCTCGGATCGGAATCACATATATATGGGCCAGCTCGCAAGAGGGGGTAGCCTCGGTAGACGGCGAGTACTTGTATATATAACTAATCATGTAGAATCCCCTACATACATGATTTTCGAAATATTTCCATAATTTATAAGGTTCGTAGCTAATTTATATGGTTCAAACTAAAAGAATAGCAGACTAAAATTCGATTACATTAAACCATGAATGATACGGTAAATGTTATCCTTTTATGTTGATAACTTTCTGCATATTGCATTTCATCAAACAAAACCCGAAAGGGAATATTTCACTCTTTTGGCGGTATTCCCCGTAGTCTTCCTTACATTTCCACCGACCAAGCAACCTACGATACGATTGATTATTGTATGGCCGATCCGGTTTGATTTGCACTTTGTTCGTGTTTATGGCGATGTTTCAACCATTTTGGCATCATAAATCATGGCATGCCCGCATGCACACAAATTCATGGTTTTACTTATGGCAGAAATAAATGAGCCTTGTAAAACCTCGACGATGTCTGTTTAGGCAAAAGCTCGTGCAAAATTCCTAGGAAATCAGGTATGGCGGGCGATGGTGACTATGGAGCTCGAATTTGAAAGATGTCACATGGGGCGGCTCGCAAGAGGGGTGGCCTGGTAGCCTTGGAGGACGGCGAGTCCTCGTAAAATTTAATCCTATAGAATTCCATACATACATGATCTTTCAAATATTTCCATTTCTTGTAAGGTTTGTAGCTATTTCATAGATATTTCAAACTACGAGAATAGAAGACTAAATTCCAATCACATGAAATCATGAGTGATACAATAAATGTGAGACATTTATATTAATGCCTTTCTGACACTTCATATTGTATCTCATCAAACGAAACACGGAAAAGAATATTTCATTCTAACAACGGACTTTATGATTTCGGGCGTTTCGAACAAAACATGAAAGATAATACTTCGTTCTCATTGGCATAATCATTAGGATTTTATTAGACGATTTGTACGTGGCGTCATTAGAAAGATAGCTTCTAGACATCATCCACATGGCAATGTTTTGTGTTCCGTGCTGCGTAGATTTCGATAGTGAACACATGGAGAATCAACCCCCCCCCCCTCTTCTCATTTCCCTGTCCCGCTAGTTGTGGCCACCAATTCTCATCTCCCGCCATTTTCCCACTGATTTATTCTGCCTACCCCCCTATTTTCTAGACGATTCTCCCATCAATGTTTTAGTTTTTGTAATTGTGTTACCTAGCTAGATTCTACCATATTCACATGTAGAAACATGTTTTGTGTTCCATGATACATATAAGCTGGTAGCACACACCGGAGAAATGTTTCCAGCTTGATTCTTTCTCATTGTCACGCTAAATTCTCCCACCCTTTTTTCACGCCGATTTCCCCTGCTTATTTCTCACGCATGGATCAGCAAGGCGGGGGAGGGGTGATCGTGCATGCAACATGTAAATTTCCGTCGCATAAAATCATGAGATAAAATATGTATATCGGACCATGTGTGCATTTTATTGGTTGCTAGCTACTAAATGTCGATTATCATAAACACATGAAACAACGATGAATAATGCACGAGTACTCATGAAATTTATGTAGCCAACAATTCATCGTCACACATCACTAATATGAACAAGGAACAATAATTTGATTCTTTTTTACTACTTGGATCCTAGAAAATAAATAGAGACTTGTGACAATACACGAGGAAATAGTTTGAGTAGGTAATCGTGTCAGGGTTGTGCATAGAAATAATCAAACCAACAACACATGAAATTATAGGAACCTTCTATTCCCATAGGCGTTAATCGCTTCAGGAATATCCGATGGATGGATGGATGGAGCCACGCCCTCCCAGTCGCCATGGCTGTGACATGTTTTCCCTTCATATGTACATGTGACTGCCCATCACAAGCCTATCACACACGATGTTTGTAAGAGCATCTACAGTTGAAACATGCAAATCCGGCTCCTCAAACGTTCACGGACGCGCCCGGTCATTGACCGGGCGTGTCCCCTATTTGTCTGTCCGTGTAGCCACACTTCTCATTTTCTTCCTCATATGTCCGGTCACTTGCACGTGATTGGTGAGGAGGAAGAGAGAGAAAGAAAAGTATGAATAAAGAAAAGGAAAAGGTGGTCCGGGGTGGGGTCACATCCTACGTGGCGGATTGACCGGGCACGTCCGCGAGCACTCATTTAGGACAGTAAAACTGAGCCTAAAGCGAGCCTTCTCAGCGATTTGCGACTCTGGCCGTTCGTTTTCGCGATCTAGCAGTTCCTGACCGTCGGATCTGAGTGCACTTCCACCCCATGGGCTAACTATGCAGATTAGTGGCCCAACTGTCCTAAGGGGCTGCTGCTCCAGTAGCCAAAACTGAGCCCTCTGGTAGATTGGGCCGCGTCTCGCAGCCCAACTCAGCGCACCACCAGTCCACCACTCCTCCAGGAGACCAGGAGCCGCCCCCAAAAAATCTTCTCCAGGAGCTGCGTCGCCCTCCTCCTCATCCAAGCCGCCGCCCCTCGATCTCCCACGAGGGCACGACCACCTCGACCCCGTCGACCCCTCTCTCCCACGCCGCCGCTGCTCCCCACCGATTTCGCTGCCTCCCGTCGCTCCTAGGAGAGCACTACTCTGACTCTTCGGCCATGCGCCGGCCGTCCTCTTCGCCCTAGCCACGAGCACTGCCACGCTCCAAGGCGGGGTCGCGACACCTTCCCAGATGCGGCGGAGGCCTCACATCCCATGGCGACGGCGGCCTGGACCTCCTCTCACTCTGCTCCTTCCCCCTGTTGCTGGTCTGCTCCCCCTCCCTTGCTCCATGAATGGATTTTCTGGGAACTGCGATCTGACTCGATATTTTCTATAGCCGTACTCCATAGCGCCGATGGATTTGCCTCCAGATGGATAGCAACGATCTCAGGATGATGGTGAGGTTGCGGATTAAACCCTTTGTTTGACTCTGTTCGTGTGGATCTGTTCATGTGCATTTTTTTATTTTGTCTAGGTACAACTATTCTTTGTTCTAGCCGTTGTGTTCATTAGATTTGGTAAATAGAATTTTCTTAATCTGATTACATTGGGATTTTATGTCGACATGAAATTTTAACTGAATTTGCTATTCAGCTAGCAATTCTAATAATTATATGTATTGTATATGCATGTACAGTGTTGGCTACACAACGGCCAGGGGCATATGCTTCTCCTGCGCCACCTACGTCTTCCTCCTATTGTAGCCAGAATCTTAAATGACCAGAAATACATTGTCATTTGCAAGGGCAGAACGCCGTATTAACGCCCACGAATCTGCAAGGTCACCGGCTAAAGGGCAGATGCTGGTCGGCGGCGATGGAGACACGAGCCTCAGGTTCTGTGCGTGCACTGAGGCGGCAGGAACGTCCTTGGTGATGTTCATAACCGGCACCTTAATCTTCTTGTCTGTAGGCATCCTCTTGAATCTGCATCACAAATCCAGCCTTTCTTTTCTTTTATTCAGACATTGAGTCTTTCATGGTGTTGCAGATGCGGGATGAGAAAGCCATCTCGCTGGCCCTCGGCAGCTCTTGGTTTCTGCACCGTCTCACCCGTCCTCGCTGCTTTGGTAGCCTCCCTCACCTTTTTCCTCCCCTCCGTCTACATGACATATGTGTCCTAACTGCTTGTTTTAGTTTGGAGTGCTCACGTTCACTCCTCATGACCAGAGTCTAAAGGCATGCACAGTTCAATTGTTCCATTTATTGGATTTAAATATTTGTGTATTGTATCCTGCAGCCAAAACTCGGTTCTTGGATTGAATTGTTTTTGTCTTGGTGCAATTAGAGTTGTAGATGGATTGTTTAGGGCGCAGTGTGGGCTTGTTTTTTTTTGCAGAGTATGATTAGTATAAAAAGTGTTAGCAATAATTTAATCTACTTTGTTGTACATTGAATTGAACAATAAAATTGGGCTGTCGTTGTAGTGATCTGTCTTTTCATGTGGTTCAGATTTTTCGTAGTTTCTTTCTTTACCTACCAGTGCATGATGATGCAAGCAAAATGCAAAAAGATGTAGAGAGATTATTTGAATATTAATTTTGTTGGGGTTCTAATGATAGCCGACTTTCTTGGTTTACAATCCCTTCCTTCTATTACATAATCAAAATGAAAAGTTCCCTTGGCAAAAAAATAAAATAAGAAGTTCCCTTGGCAGAGTTCAACCATTATATCACAGCATCATGATACTTTGCAATAATCATATTTTGTGACGGGACCATAGGATCTATATTCAGGTGACCTCTTTCAGCATAACATGATCGATTTTGAACATTGCTATTTTCATATGAGTTGATCCCGATCTCCTTAAAGTATTATATGATGCACTGATGGGGTTTTTATTTTGCAATTCACTGCTAACATTATTATTTGTGTGTTTGTATTCTTCCTAAATTTAAAATTTAGGGCACATAGTGGATCTCTAGGGTTTTCAATTCAGCAACGTAAGTACGCCACACAATCCCTTGCGTTCGCCACCATCATATGCCGCATCTGAACTCTGTCACCTGCTCCATTATCATCAACAGGCCCTAGCACCATATTGTGTGCCAAGTGATCTCATCAGTGCTACTCCTGCTTGTGTTTCCTGTAGCCGCTCAAGTTCTTTATGCAAGTTTTTTTAGACCAGTATTATGATAGATTTGACATTTATCGGCTCTGAATGATGGTATAAGTATTAAGTAGTACGGATGGGATTATAAGCAGCATATTGTCTCTTCGTGACAACAATGCTATTCAAAAGTGTGGTAGATTATCCATCTAATTTCCAGTTTTCTAAGGAGAAAATGTTGTTTTAATCGAGGAATAATGAGCATACACATGGTGTTTCCTGGTCGTGGTTTTCTATCTTGAGTTGGACAATAAGATGTTGAGTGTGAGCATTGTGCCATACTTTATATCTAATTTCCTGCCTATTGATTCATAATGATGCGGTCTCTGAATTTCTGTCATGTCACTTGATAGGTGATGTACGATGCTTTCTTCCATCAATGTCGGGAAGCAAGCAGGAAGTATCTAACAATTGCTAGCACGAGTATGATGTTCTGATTTTTCTGTTATCAGAACTTGTCCTTATCTTATCAATTCTGTATTTGCTGAAACAAAATATCTTAACTCATGTTGACTAGAGTGACATCCAAGCTCAAGCGAGAACTTTACATGCTTTCCTTTTTCTAATACTTGTCACTCAGGGCTTACAGAGTCCGGACATTTGCATGCATCTTTTACTGTTGTTGCCCATTGATATCTTCTAATATACCTTTTTATTTCTATTTCCTATCTGTATTGCAGTTATGCTAAGAATTGGGCTATTGCATCAGGCTCGCCTATTTTTTTCTGTTTCCAAACACGGTGGCTCTTCTGGAGATGCATGTGAAGATTTCATGAATGCTCCATGTAAACAATCCACTGCTTATCATCTGTCCTGGTAGTATTGATTATTATATTTACTACAAACAAATATTGTGTGTTTGGTCATACCAATCATATTTCTATGTGTAAACCTTGCTTTTTACGATTATATATGAGATTTCCTTTGATCACTGGCTTATATTTAGTTATGTTTATTGAAAGTTACTGTGTTTCATGTAGTCATCTATTTAAGAAAATTCCTATTATTTTTATTGTATAAATTGCAAACTCTAGACAAATTAATTGATTCTTGATGTCCTCAAAGAAAGCAGAATATAATAGAGAGACGGACTTGAAAAAGTTGGTTTGCTAAAAAAATAGAGAGACCACTAAGTAATCTTCTTTTCAAGTTATTTAAAATGGGGAATCCCTGCCACTTAATTCATTTTCCTGAAAATAGAAAGTGCCTATCATCGCCGTCATCGTGCGGTCTGGCTTGCGCCACCTCACTGATCCGTGGTCTGGCTTGCGCCACCTCACTGATCCGTGGTATGGCTTTGCGCCACCTCACTGATCCGCGGTATGGATTGCGCCACGTCACCGATCCGCAGCACAACCTTTTCCTTTCCCAAGTTCAACCCAACCTTCTAAAGCCATCTCTACCTCTATATATACTAGTAGTAGCGATCCATCCGCGTGCGGGGTGCGTGTGCGACTTGGACTTGGGACTTGGCTTCGGCGACCGGTGACGACGAGAGGAGGGCGCTACGGCGAGATTCATGTCTCTCAGCTCCTCGGAGGTGGCCGAGTTCATCTTCACAGGTGAATCCAACATAAAAAATCAAGTAACTGTACTGTTTGCTCGAGAGTGTTCCGCTGTGCAGAAGGAAACCTTGCATTTCCGTCTGTGGTGTTCGCATGTGTTTTGTGATGTCCCATCTTTTTTCTAGAAAAAAAAAACAAAGAACGATACCTTGCATTTCCGTTGACCAAGCCACCTATGGTATACGTAATTATTATTTTTACATATTATCCGTGTTTATGACAACATTTCAATCATTTTTTGCATCATATACCACGGGATGACAGTATGCACAAACTCATGGTTATACTTATGGCAAGAATAAATGAACCTTCTAAAATCTCGTCGATTTATGTTGAGTTAGAGCATCTACAGCCGGACCCCTCATACTCTTCTCAAAAGCTCATGCAAAATTTTCTACTCCCTCCGTTGACTTTTATAAGTCGTTTCATACAACTCAAATTAAGATGTTTTACACTGTGTCTGAAATATCTACAAAGCCTTATAAAAATGAACATGGGGAGTAGCAAATGAGGTGTGGCGGGCGGAAACGACTCCGGATCTCGGATCGGAATCACATATATATGGGCCAGCTCGCAAGAGGGGGTAGCCTCGGAAGACGGCGAGTCCTTGTATATATAACTAATCATGTAGAATCCCCTACATACATGCTTTTCGAAATATTTCCATAATTTATAAGGTTCGTAGCTAATTTATATGGTTCAAACTAAAAGAATAGCAGACTAAAATTCGATTACATTAAACCATGAATGATACGGTAAATGTTATCCTTTTATGTTGATAACTTTCTGCATATTGCATTTCATCAAACAAAACCCGAAAGGGAATATTTCACTCTTTTGGCGGTATTCCCCGTAGTCTTCCTTACATTTCCACCGACCAAGCAACCTACGATACGATTGATTATTGTATGGCCGATCCGGTTTGATTTGCACTTTGTTCGTGTTTATGGCGATGTTTCAACCATTTTGGCATCATAAATCATGGCATGCCCGCATGCACACAAATTCATGGTTTTACTTATGGCAGAAATAAATGAGCCTTGTAAAACCTCGACGATGTCTGTTTAGGCAAAAGCTCGTGCAAAATTCCTAGGAAATCAGGTATGGCGGGCGATGGTGACTATGGAGCTCGAATTTGAAAGATGTCACATGGGGCGGCTCGCAAGAGGGGTGGCCTGGTAGCCTTGGAGGACGGCGAGTCCTCGTAAAATTTAATCCTATAGAATTCCATACATACATGATCTTTCAAATATTTCCATTTCTTGTAAGGTTTGTAGCTATTTCATAGATATTTCAAACTACGAGAATAGAAGACTAAATTCCAATCACATGAAATCATGAGTGATACAATAAATGTGAGACATTTATATTAATGCCTTTCCGACACTTCATATTGTATCTCATCAAACGAAACACGGAAAAGAATATTTCATTCTAACAACGGACTTTATGATTTCGGGCGTTTCGAACAAAACAGGAAAGATAATACTTCGTTCTCATTGGCATAATCATTAGGATTTTATTAGACGATTTGTACGTGGCGTCATTAGAAAGATAGCTTCTAGACATCATCCACATGGCAATGTTTTGTGTTCCGTGCTGCGTAGATTTCGATAGTGAACACATGGAGAATCAACCACCCCCCCCCCCTCTTCTCATTTCCCTGTCCCGCTAGTTGTGGCCACCAATTCTCATCTCCCGCCATTTTCCCACTGATTTATTCTGCCTACCCCCCTATTTTCTAGACGATTCTCCCGTCAATGTTTTAGTTTTTGTAATTGTGTTACCTAGCTAGATTCTACCATATTCACATGTAGAAACATGTTTTGTGTTCCATGATACATATAAGCTGGTAGCACACACCGGAGAAATGTTTCCAGCTTGATTCTTTCTCATTGTCACGCTAAATTCTCCCACCCTTTTTTCACGCCGATTTCCCCTGCTTATTTCTCACGCATGGATCAGCAAGGCGGGGGAGGGGTGATCGTGCATGCAACATGTAAATTTCCGTCGCATAAAATCATGAGATAAAATATGTATATCGGACCATGTGTGCATTTTATTGGTTGCTAGCTACTAAATGTCGATTATCATAAACACATGAAACAACGATGAATAATGCACGAGTATTCATGAAATTTATGTAGCCAACAATTCATCGTCACACATCACTAATATGAACAAGGAACAATAATTTGATTCTTTTTTACTACTTGGATCCTAGAAAATAAATAGAGACTTGTGACAATACACGAGGAAATAGTTTGAGTAGGTAATCGTGTCAGGCTTGTGCATAGAAATAATCAAACCAACAACACATGAAATTATAGGAACCTTCTATTCCCATAGGCGTTAATCGCTTCAGGAATATCCGATGGATGGATGGATGGAGCCACGCCCTCCCAGTCGCCATGGCTGTGACATGTTTTCCCTTCATATGTACATGTGACTGCCCATCACAAGCCTATCACACACGATGTTTGTAAGAGCATCTACAGTTGAAACATGCAAATCCGGCTCCTCAAACGTTCACGGACGCGCCCGGTCATTGACCGGGCGTGTCCCCTATTTGTCTGTCTGCGTAGCCACACTTCTCATTTTCTTCCTCATATATCCTGTCACTTGCACGTGATTGGTGAGGAGGAAGAGAGAGAAAGAAAAGTATGAATAAAGAAAAGGAAAAGGTGGTCCGGGGTGGGGTCACATCCTACGTGGCGGACTGACCGGGCACGTCCGCGAGCACTCATTTAGGACAGTAAAACTGAGCCTAAAGCGAGCCTTCTCAGTGATTTGCGACTCTGGCCGTTCGTTTTCGAGATCTAGCAGTTCCTGGCCATCGGATCTGAGTGCACTTCCACCCCATGGGCTAACTATGCAGATTAGTGGCCCAACTGTCCTATGGGGCTGCTGCTCCAGTAGCCAAAACTGAGCCCTCTGTTAAATTGCGCCGCGTCTCGCAGCCCAACTCAGCGCACCACCACTCCACCACTCCTCCAGGAGACCAGGAGCCGCCCCCAAAAAATCTTCTCCAGGAGCCGCGTCGCCCTCCTCCTCATCCAAGCCGCCGCCCCTCGATCTCCCACGAGGGCACGACCACCTCAACCCCGTCGACCCCTCTCTCCCACGCCGCCGCTGCTCCTCACCTATTTCGCTGCCTCCCGTCGCTCCTAGGAGAGCACTACTCTGACTCTTCGGCCATGCGCCGGCCCTCCTCTTCGCCCTAGCCACGAGCACTGCCACGCTCCAAGGCGGGGTCGCGACACCTTCCCAGATGCGGCGGAGGCCTCACATCCCATGGCGACGGCGGCCTGGACCTCCTCTCACTCTGCTCCTTCCCCCTGTTGCTGGTCTGCTCCCCCTCCCTTGCTCCATGAATGGATTTTCTGGGAACTGCGATCTGACTCGATATTTTCTATAGCCGTACTCCATAGCGCTGATGGATTTGCCTCCAGATGGATAGCAACGATCTCAGGATGATGGTGAGGTTGCGGATTAAACCCTTTGTTTGACTCTGTTCGTGTGGATCTGTTCATGTGCATTTTTTTTTATTTTGTCTAGGTACAACTATTCTTTGTTCTAGCCGTTGTGTTCATTAGATTTGGTAAATAGAATTTTCTTAATCTGATTACATTGGGATTTTATGTCGACATGAAATTTTAACTGAATTTGATATTCAGCTAGCAATTCTAATAATTATATGTATTGTATATGCATGTACAGTGTTGGCTACACAACGGCCAGGGGCATATGCTTCTCCTGCGCCACCTACGTCTTCCTCCTATTGTAGCCAGAATCTTAAATGATCAGAAATACATTGTCATTTGCAAGGGCAGAACGCCGTATTAACGCCCACGAATCTGCGAGGTCACCGGCTGAAGGGCAGATGCTAGTCGGCGGCGATGGAGACACGAGCCTCAGGTTCTGTGCGTGCACTGAGGCGGCTGGAACGTCCTTGGTGATGTTCATAACCGGCACCTTAATCTTCTTGTCTGTAGGCATCCTCTTGAATCTGCATCACAAATCCAGCCTTTCTTTTCTTTTATTCCGACATTGAGTCTTTCATGGTGTTGCAGATGCGGGATGAGAAAGCCATCTCGCTGGCCCTCGGCAGCTCTTGGTTTCTGCACCGTCTCACCCGTCCTCGCTGCTTTGGTAGCCTCCCTCACCTTTTTCCTCCCCTCCGTCTACATGACATATGTGTCCTAACTGCTTGTTTTAGTTTGGAGTGCTCACGTTCACTCCTCATGACCAGAGTCTAAAGGCATGCACAGTTCAATTGTTCCATTTATTGGATTTAAATATTTGTGTATTGTATCCTGCAGCCAAAACTCGGTTCTTGGATTGAATTGTTTTTGTCTTTGTGCAATTAGAGTTGTAGATGTATTGTTTAGGGCGCAGTGTGGGCTTGTTTTTTTTGTCAGAGTATGATTAGTATAAAAAGTGTTAGCAATAATTTAATCTACTTTGTTGTACATTGAATTGAACAATAAAATTGGGCTGTCGTTGTAGTGATCTGTCTTTTCATGTGGTTCAGATTTTTCGTAGTTTCTTTCTTTACCTACCAGTGCATGATGATGCAAGCAAAATGCAAAAAGATGTAGAGAGATTATTTGAATATTAATTTTGTTGGGGTTCTAATGATAGCCGACTTTCTTGGTTTACAATCCCTTCCTTCTATTACATAATCAAAATGAAAAGTTCCCTTGGCAAAAAAATAAAATAAGAAGTTCCCTTGGCAGAGTTCAACCATTATATCACAGCATCATGATACTTTGCAATAATCATATTTTGTGACGGGACCATAGGATCTATATTCAGGTGACCTCTTTCAGCATAACATGATCGATTTTGAACATTGCTATTTTCATATGAGTTGATCCCGATCTCCTTAAAGTATTATATGATGCACTGATGGGGTTTTTATTTTGCAATTCACTGCTAACATTATTATTTGTGTGTTTGTATTCTTCCTAAATTTAAAATTTAGGGCACATAGTGGATCTCTAGGGTTTTCAATTCAGCAACGTAAGTACGCCACACAATCCCTTGCGTTCGCCACCATCATATGCCGCATCTGAACTCTGTCACCTGCTCCATTATCATCAACAGGCCCTAGCACCATATTGTGTGCCAAGTGATCTCATCAGTGCTACTCCTGCTTGTGTTTCCTGTACCCGCTCAAGTTCTTTATGCAAGTTTTTTTAGACCAGTATTATGATAGATTTGACATTTATCGGCTCTGAATGATGGTATAAGTATTAAGTAGTACGGATGGGATTATAAGCAGCATATTGTCTCTTCGTGACAACAATGCTATTCAAAAGTGTGGTACATTATCCATCTAATTTCCAGTTTTCTAAGGAGAAAATGTTGTTTTAATCGAGGAATAATGAGCATACACATGGTGTTTCCTGGTCGTGGTTTTCTATCTTGAGTTGGACAATAAGATGTTGAGTGTGAGCATTGTGCCATACTTTATATCTAATTTCCTGCCTATTGATTCATAATGATGCGGTCTCTGAATTTCTGTCATGTCACTTGATAGGTGATGTACGATGCTTTCTTCCATCAATGTCGGGAAGCAAGCAGGAAGTATCTAACAATTGCTGGCACGAGTATGATGTTCTGATTTTTCTGTTATCAGAACTTGTCCTTATCTTATCAATTCTGTATTTGCTGAAACAAAATATCTTAACTCATGTTGACTAGAGTGACATCCAAGCTCAAGCGAGAACTTTACATGCTTTCCTTTTTCTAATACTTGTCACTCAGGGTTTACAGAGTCCGGACATTTGCATGCATCTTTTACTGTTGTTGCCCATTGATATCTTCTAATATACCTTTTTATTTCTATTTCCTATCTGTATTGCAGTTATGCTAAGAATTGGGCTATTGCATCAGGCTCGCCTATTTTTTTCTGTTTCCAAACACGGTGGCTCTCCTGGAGATGCATGTGAAGATTTCATGAATGCTCCATGTAAACAATCCACTGCTTATCATCTGTCCTGGTAGTATTGATTATTATATTTACTACAAACAAATATTGTGTGTTTGGTCATACCAATCATATTTCTCTGTGTAAACCTTGCTTTTTACGATTATATATGAGATTTCCTTTGATCACTGGCTTATATTTAGTTATGTTTATTGAAAGTTACTGTGTTTCATGTAGTCATCTATTTAAGAAAATTCCTATTATTTTTATTGTATAAATTGCAAACTCTAGACAAATTAATTGATTCTTGATGTCCTCAAAGAAAGCAGAATATAATAGAGAGACGGACTTGAAAAAGTTGGTTTGCTAAAAAAATAGAGAGACCACTAAGTAATCTTCTTTTCAAGTTATTTAAAATGGGGAATCCCTGCCACTTAATTCATTTTCCTGAAAATAGAAAGTGCCTATCATCACCGTCATCGCGCGGTCTGGCTTGCGCCACCTCACTGATCCGTGGTATGGCTTTGCGCCACCTCACTGATCCGCGGTATGGATTGCGCCACGTCACCGATCCGCAGCACAACCTTTTCCTTTCCCAAGTTCAACCCAACCTTCTAAAGCCATCTCTACCTCTATATATACTAGTAGTAGCGATCCATCCGCGTGCGGGGTGCGTGTGCGACTTGGACTTGGGACTTGGCTTCGGCGACCGGTGACGACGAGAGGAGGGCGCTACGGCGAGATTCATGTCTCTCAGCTCCTCGGAGGTGGCCGAGTTCATCTTCACAGGTGAATCCAACATAAAAAATCAAGTAACTGTACTGTTTGCTCGAGAGTGTTCCGCTGTGCAGAAGGAAACCTTGCATTTCCGTCTGTGGTGTTCGCATGTGTTTTGTGATGTCCCATCTTTTTTCTAGAAAAAAAAAACAAAGAACGAAACCTTGCATTTCCGTTGACCAAGCCACCTATGGTATACGTAATTATTATTTTTACATATTATCCGTGCTTATGACAACATTTCAATCATTTTTTGCATCATATACCACGGCATAACAGTATGCACAAACTCATGGTTATACTTATGGCAAGAATAAATGAACCTTCTAAAATCTCGTCGATTTCTGTTGAGTTAGAGCATCTACAGCCGGACCCCTCATACTCTTCTCAAAAGCTCATGCAAAATTTTCTACTCCCTCCGTTGACTTTTATAAGTCGTTTCATACAACTCAAATTAAGATGTTTTACACTGTGTCTGAAATATCTACAAAGCCTTATAAAAATGAACATGGGGAGTAGCAAATGAGGTGTGGCGGGCGGCAACGACTCCGGATCTCGGATCGGAATCACATATATATGGGCCAGCTCGCAAGAGGGGGTAGCCTCGGAAGACGGCGAGTCCTTGTATATATAACTAATCATGTAGAATCCCCTACATACATGATTTTCGAAATATTTCCATAATTTATAAGGTTCGTAGCTAATTTATATGGTTCAAACTAAAAGAATAGCAGACTAAAATTCGATTACATTAAACCATGAATGATACGGTAAATGTTATCCTTTTATGTTGATAACTTTCTGCATATTGCATTTCATCAAACAAAACCCGAAAGGGAATATTTCACTCTTTTGGCGGTATTCCCCGTAGTCTTCCTTACATTTCCACCGACCAAGCAACCTACGATACGATTGATTATTGTATGGCCGATCCGGTTTGATTTGCACTTTGTTCGTGTTTATGGCGATGTTTCAACCATTTTGGCATCATAAATCATGGCATGCCCGCATGCACACAAATTCATGGTTTTACTTATGGCAGAAATAAATGAGCCTTGTAAAACCTCGACGATGTCTGTTTAGGCAAAAGCTCGTGCAAAATTCCTAGGAAATCAGGTATGGCGGGCGATGGTGACTATGGAGCTCGAATTTGAAAGATGTCACATGGGGCGGCTCGCAAGAGGGGTGGCCTGGTAGCCTTGGAGGACGGCGAGTCCTCGTAAAATTTAATCCTATAGAATTCCATACATACATGATCTTTCAAATATTTCCATTTCTTGTAAGGTTTGTAGCTATTTCATAGATATTTCAAACTACGAGAATAGAAGACTAAATTCCAATCACATGAAATCATGAGTGATACAATAAATGTGAGACATTTATATTAATGCCTTTCCGACACTTCATATTGTATCTCATCAAACGAAACACGGAAAAGAATATTTCATTCTAACAACGGACTTTATGATTTCGGGCGTTTCGAACAAAACAGGAAAGATAATACTTCGTTCTCATTGGCATAATCATTAGGATTTTATTAGACGATTTGTACGTGGCGTCATTAGAAAGATAGCTTCTAGACATCATCCACATGGCAATGTTTTGTGTTCCGTGCTGCGTAGATTTCGATAGTGAACACATGGAGAATCAACCCCCCCCCCCCTCTTCTCATTTCCCTGTCCCGCTAGTTGTGGCCACCAATTCTCATCTCCCGCCATTTTCCCACTGATTTATTCTGCCTACCCCCCTATTTTCTAGACGATTCTCCCGTCAATGTTTTAGTTTTTGTAATTGTGTTACCTAGCTAGATTCTACCATATTCACATGTAGAAACATGTTTTGTGTTCCATGATACATATAAGCTGGTAGCACACACCGGAGAAATGTTTCCAGCTTGATTCTTTCTCATTGTCACGCTAAATTCTCCCACCCTTTTTTCACGCCGATTTCCCCTGCTTATTTCTCACGCATGGATCAGCAAGGCGGGGGAGGGGTGATCGTGCATGCAACATGTAAATTTCCGTCGCATAAAATCATGAGATAAAATATGTATATCGGACCATGTGTGCATTTTATTGGTTGCTAGCTACTAAATGTCGATTATCATAAACACATGAAACAACGATGAATAATGCACGAGTATTCATGAAATTTATGTAGCCAACAATTCATCGTCACACATCACTAATATGAACAAGGAACAATAATTTGATTCTTTTTTACTACTTGGATCCTAGAAAATAAATAGAGACTTGTGACAATACACGAGGAAATAGTTTGAGTAGGTAATCGTGTCAGGCTTGTGCATAGAAATAATCAAACCAACAACACATGAAATTATAGGAACCTTCTATTCCCATAGGCGTTAATCGCTTCAGGAATATCCGATGGATGGATGGATGGAGCCACGCCCTCCCAGTCGCCATGGCTGTGACATGTTTTCCCTTCATATGTACATGTGACTGCCCATCACAAGCCTATCACACACGATGTTTGTAAGAGCATCTACAGTCGAAACATGCAAATCCGGCTCCTCAAACGTTCACGGACGCGCCCGGTCATTGACCGGGCGTGTCCCCTATTTGTCTGTCTGCGTAGCCACACTTCTCATTTTCTTCCTCATATATCCTGTCACTTGCACGTGATTGGTGAGGAGGAAGAGAGAGAAAGAAAAGTATGAATAAAGAAAAGGAAAAGGTGGTCCGGGGTGGGGTCACATCCTACGTGGCGGACTGACCGGGCACGTCCGCGAGCACTCATTTAGGACAGTAAAACTGAGCCTAAAGCGAGCCTTCTCAGTGATTTGCGACTCTGGCCGTTCGTTTTCGAGATCTAGCAGTTCCTGGCAATCGGATCTGAGTGCACTTCCACCCCATGGGCTAACTATGCAGATTAGTGGCCCAACTGTCCTATGGGGCTGCTGCTCCAGTAGCCAAAACTGAGCCCTCTGTTAAATTGCGCCGCGTCTCGCAGCCCAACTCAGCGCACCACCACTCCACCACTCCTCCAGGAGACCAGGAGCCGCCCCCAAAAAATCTTCTCCAGGAGCCGCGTCGCCCTCCTCCTCATCCAAGCCGCCGCCCCTCGATCTCCCACGAGGGCACGACCACCTCAACCCCGTCGACCCCTCTCTCCCACGCCGCCGCTGCTCCTCACCTATTTCGCTGCCTCCCGTCGCTCCTAGGAGAGCACTACTCTGACTCTTCGGCCATGCGCCGGCCCTCCTCTTCGCCCTAGCCACGAGCACTGCCACGCTCCAAGGCGGGGTCGCGACACCTTCCCAGATGCGGCGGAGGCCTCACATCCCATGGCGACGACGGCCTGGACCTCCTCTCACTCTGCTCCTTCCCCCTGTTGCTGGTCTGCTCCCCCTCCCTTGCTCCATGAATGGATTTTCTGGGAACTGCGATCTGACTCGATATTTTCTATAGCCGTACTCCATAGCGCTGATGGATTTGCCTCCAGATGGATAGCAACGATCTCAGGATGATGGTGAGGTTGCGGATTAAACCCTTTGTTTGACTCTGTTCGTGTGGATCTGTTCATGTGCATTTTTTTTTATTTTGTCTAGGTACAACTATTCTTTGTTCTATCCGTTGTGTTCATTAGATTTGGTAAATAGAATTTTCTTAATCTGATTACATTGGGATTTTATGTCGACATGAAATTTTAACTGAATTTGATATTCAGCTAGCAATTCTAATAATTATATGTATTGTATATGCATGTACAGTGTTGGCTACACAACGGCCAGGGGCATATGCTTCTCCTCCGCCACCTACGTCTTCCTCCTATTGTAGCCAGAATCTTAAATGATCAGAAATACATTGTCATTTGCAAGGGCAGAACGCCGTATTAACGCCCACGAATCTGCGAGGTCACCGGCTGAAGGGCAGATGCTAGTCGGCGGCGATGGAGACACGAGCCTCAGGTTCTGTGCGTGCACTGAGGCGGCTGGAACGTCCTTGGTGATGTTCATAACCGGCACCTTAATCTTCTTGTCTGTAGGCATCCTCTTGAATCTGCATCACAAATCCAGCCTTTCTTTTCTTTTATTCCGACATTGAGTCTTTCATGGTGTTGCAGATGCGGGATGAGAAAGCCATCTCGCTGGCCCTCGGCAGCTCTTGGTTTCTGCACCGTCTCACCCGTCCTCGCTGCTTTGGTAGCCTCCCTCACCTTTTTCCTCCCCTCCGTCTACATGACATATGTGTCCTAACTGCTTGTTTTAGTTTGGAGTGCTCACGTTCACTCCTCATGACCAGAGTCTAAAGGCATGCACAGTTCAATTGTTCCATTTATTGGATTTAAATATTTGTGTATTGTATCCTGCAGCCAAAACTCGGTTCTTGGATTGAATTGTTTTTGTCTTGGTGCAATTAGAGTTGTAGATGTATTGTTTAGGGCGCAGTGTGGGCTTGTTTTTTTTGTCAGAGTATGATTAGTATAAAAAGTGTTAGCAATAATTTAATCTACTTTGTTGTACATTGAATTGAACAATAAAATTGGGCTGTCGTTGTAGTGATCTGTCTTTTCATGTGGTTCAGATTTTTCGTAGTTTCTTTCTTTACCTACCAGTGCATGATGATGCAAGCAAAATGCAAAAAGATGTAGAGAGATTATTTGAATATTAATTTTGTTGGGGTTCTAATGATAGCCGACTTTCTTGGTTTACAATCCCTTCCTTCTATTACATAATCAAAATGAAAAGTTCCCTTGGCAAAAAAATAAAATAAGAAGTTCCCTTGGCAGAGTTCAACCATTATATCACAGCATCATGATACTTTGCAATAATCATATTTTGTGACGGGACCATAGGATCTATATTCAGGTGACCTCTTTCAGCATAACATGATCGATTTTGAACATTGCTATTTTCATATGAGTTGATCCCGATCTCCTTAAAGTATTATATGATGCACTGATGGGGTTTTTATTTTGCAATTCACTGCTAACATTATTATTTGTGTGTTTGTATTCTTCCTAAATTTAAAATTTAGGGCACATAGTGGATCTCTAGGGTTTTCAATTCAGCAACGTAAGTACGCCACACAATCCCTTGCGTTCGCCACCATCATATGCCGCATCTGAACTCTGTCACCTGCTCCATTATCATCAACAGGCCCTAGCACCATATTGTGTGCCAAGTGATCTCATCAGTGCTACTCCTGCTTGTGTTTCCTGTACCCGCTCAAGTTCTTTATGCAAGTTTTTTTAGACCAGTATTATGATAGATTTGACATTTATCGGCTCTGAATGATGGTATAAGTATTAAGTAGTACGGATGGGATTATAAGCAGCATATTGTCTCTTCGTGACAACAATGCTATTCAAAAGTGTGGTACATTATCCATCTAATTTCCAGTTTTCTAAGGAGAAAATGTTGTTTTAATCGAGGAATAATGAGCATACACATGGTGTTTCCTGGTCGTGGTTTTCTATCTTGAGTTGGACAATAAGATGTTGAGTGTGAGCATTGTGCCATACTTTATATCTAATTTCCTGCCTATTGATTCATAATGATGCGGTCTCTGAATTTCTGTCATGTCACTTGATAGGTGATGTACGATGCTTTCTTCCATCAATGTCGGGAAGCAAGCAGGAAGTATCTAACAATTGCTGGCACGAGTATGATGTTCTGATTTTTCTGTTATCAGAACTTGTCCTTATCTTATCAATTCTGTATTTGCTGAAACAAAATATCTTAACTCATGTTGACTAGAGTGACATCCAAGCTCAAGCGAGAACTTTACATGCTTTCCTTTTTCTAATACTTGTCACTCAGGGTTTACAGAGTCCGGACATTTGCATGCATCTTTTACTGTTGTTGCCCATTGATATCTTCTAATATACCTTTTTATTTCTATTTCCTATCTGTATTGCAGTTATGCTAAGAATTGGGCTATTGCATCAGGCTCGCCTATTTTTTTCTGTTTCCAAACACGGTGGCTCTCCTGGAGATGCATGTGAAGATTTCATGAATGCTCCATGTAAACAATCCACTGCTTATCATCTGTCCTGGTAGTATTGATTATTATATTTACTACAAACAAATATTGTGTGTTTGGTCATACCAATCATATTTCTCTGTGTAAACCTTGCTTTTTACGATTATATATGAGATTTCCTTTGATCACTGGCTTATATTTAGTTATGTTTATTGAAAGTTACTGTGTTTCATGTAGTCATCTATTTAAGAAAATTCCTATTATTTTTATTGTATAAATTGCAAACTCTAGACAAATTAATTGATTCTTGATGTCCTCAAAGAAAGCAGAATATAATAGAGAGACGGACTTGAAAAAGTTGGTTTGCTAAAAAAATAGAGAGACCACTAAGTAATCTTCTTTTCAAGTTATTTAAAATGGGGAATCCCTGCCACTTAATTCATTTTCCTGAAAATAGAAAGTGCCTATCATCACCGTCATCGTGCGGTCTGGCTTGCGCCACCTCACTGATCCGTGGTATGGCTTTGCGCCACCTCACTGATCCGCGGTATGGATTGCGCCACGTCACCGATCCGCAGCACAACCTTTTCCTTTCCCAAGTTCAACCCAACCTTCTAAAGCCATCTCTACCTCTATATATACTAGTAGTAGCGATCCATCCGCGTGCGGGGTGCGTGTGCGACTTGGACTTGGGACTTGGCTTCGGCGACCGGTGACGACGAGAGGAGGGCGCTACGGCGAGATTCATGTCTCTCAGCTCCTCGGAGGTGGCCGAGTTCATCTTCACAGGTGAATCCAACATAAAAAATCAAGTAACTGTACTGTTTGCTCGAGAGTGTTCCGCTGTGCAGAAGGAAACCTTGCATTTCCGGCTGTGGTGTTCGCATGTGTTTTGTGATGTCCCATCTTTTTTCTAGAAAAAAAAAACAAAGAACGAAACCTTGCATTTCCGTTGACCAAGCCACCTATGGTATACGTAATTATTATTTTTACATATTATCCGTGCTTATGACAACATTTCAATCATTTTTTGCATCATATACCACGGCATAACAGTATGCACAAACTCATGGTTATACTTATGGCAAGAATAAATGAACCTTCTAAAATCTCGTCGATTTCTGTTGAGTTAGAGCATCTACAGCCGGACCCCTCATACTCTTCTCAAAAGCTCATGCAAAATTTTCTACTCCCTCCGTTGACTTTTATAAGTCGTTTCATACAACTCAAATTAAGATGTTTTACACTGTGTCTGAAATATCTACAAAGCCTTATAAAAATGAACATGGGGAGTAGCAAATGAGGTGTGGCGGGCGGCAACGACTCCGGATCTCGGATCGGAATCACATATATATGGGCCAGCTCGCAAGAGGGGGTAGCCTCGGAAGACGGCGAGTCCTTGTATATATAACTAATCATGTAGAATCCCCTACATACATGCTTTTCGAAATATTTCCATAATTTATAAGGTTCGTAGCTAATTTATATGGTTCAAACTAAAAGAATAGCAGACTAAAATTCGATTACATTAAACCATGAATGATACGGTAAATGTTATCCTTTTATGTTGATAACTTTCTGCATATTGCATTTCATCAAACAAAACCCGAAAGGGAATATTTCACTCTTTTGGCGGTATTCCCCGTAGTCTTCCTTACATTTCCACCGACCAAGCAACCTACGATACGATTGATTATTGTATGGCCGATCCGGTTTGATTTGCACTTTGTTCGTGTTTATGGCGATGTTTCAACCATTTTGGCATCATAAATCATGGCATGCCCGCATGCACACAAATTCATGGTTTTACTTATGGCAGAAATAAATGAGCCTTGTAAAACCTCGACGATGTCTGTTTAGGCAAAAGCTCGTGCAAAATTCCTAGGAAATCAGGTATGGCGGGCGATGGTGACTATGGAGCTCGAATTTGAAAGATGTCACATGGGGCGGCTCGCAAGAGGGGTGGCCTGGTAGCCTTGGAGGACGGCGAGTCCTCGTAAAATTTAATCCTATAGAATTCCATACATACATGATCTTTCAAATATTTCCATTTCTTGTAAGGTTTGTAGCTATTTCATAGATATTTCAAACTACGAGAATAGAAGACTAAATTCCAATCACATGAAATCATGAGTCATACAATAAATGTGAGACATTTATATTAATGCCTTTCTGACACTTCATATTGTATCTCATCAAACGAAACACGGAAAAGAATATTTCATTCTAACAACGGACTTTATGATTTCGGGCGTTTCGAACAAAACAGGAAAGATAATACTTCGTTCTCATTGGCATAATCATTAGGATTTTATTAGACGATTTGTACGTGGCGTCATTAGAAAGATAGCTTCTAGACATCATCCACATGGCAATGTTTTGTGTTCCGTGCTGCGTAGATTTCGATAGTGAACACATGGAGAATCACCCCCCCCCTCTTCTCATTTCCCTGTCCCGCTAGTTGTGGCCACCAATTCTCATCTCCCGCCATTTTCCCACTGATTTATTCTGCCTACCCCCCTATTTTCTAGACGATTCTCCCATCAATGTTTTAGTTTTTGTAATTGTGTTACCTAGCTAGATTCTACCATATTCACATGTAGAAACATGTTTTGTGTTCCATGATACATATAAGCTGGTAGCACACACCGGAGAAATGTTTCCAGCTTGATTCTTTCTCATTGTCACGCTAAATTCTCCCACCCTTTTTGCACGCCGATTTCCCCTGCTTATTTCTCACGCATGGATCAGCAAGGCGGGGGAGGGGTGATCGTGCAATGCAACATGTAAATTTCCGTCGCATAAAATCATGAGATAAAATATGTATATCGGACCATGTGTGCATTTTATTGGTTGCTAGCTACTAAATGTCGATTATCATAAACACATGAAACAACGATGAATAATGCACGAGTACTCATGAAATTTATGTAGCCAACAATTCATCGTCACACATCACTAATATGAACAAGGAACAATAATTTGATTCTTTTTTACTACTTGGATCCTAGAAAATAAATAGAGACTTGTGACAATACACGAGGAAATAGTTTGAGTAGGTAATCGTGTCAGGGTTGTGCATAGAAATAATCAAACCAACAACACATGAAATTATAGGAACCTTCTATTCCCATAGGCGTTAATCGCTTCAGGAATATCCGATGGATGGATGGATGGAGCCACGCCCTCCCAGTCGCCATGGCTGTGACATGTTTTCCCTTCATATGTACATGTGACTGCCCATCACAAGCCTATCACACACGATGTTTGTAAGAGCATCTACAGTTGAAACATGCAAATCCGGCTCCTCAAACGTTCACGGACGCGCCCGGTCATTGACCGGGCGTGTCCCCTATTTGTCTGTCCGTGTAGCCACACTTCTCATTTTCTTCCTCATATGTCCGGTCACTTGCACGTGATTGGTGAGGAGGAAGAGAGAGAAAGAAAAGTATGAATAAAGAAAAGGAAAAGGTGGTCCGGGGTGGGGTCACATCCTACGTGGCGGATTGACCGGGCACGTCCGCGAGCACTCATTTAGGACAGTAAAACTGAGCCTAAAGTGAGCCTTCTCAGCGATTTGCGACTCTGGCCGTTCGTTTTCGCGATCTAGCAGTTCCTGACCGTCGGATCTGAGTGCACTTCCACCCCATGGGCTAACTATGCAGATTAGTGGCCCAACTGTCCTAAGGGGCTGCTGCTCCAGTAGCCAAAACTGAGCCCTCTGGTAAATTGGGCCGCGTCTCGCAGCCCAACTCAGCGCACCACCAGTCCACCACTCCTCCAGGAGACCAGGAGCCGCCCCCAAAAAATCTTCTCCAGGAGCCGCGTCGCCCTCCTCCTCATCCAAGCCGCCGCCCCTCGATCTCCCACGAGGGCACGACCACCTCGACCCCGTCGACCCCTCTCTCCCACGCCGCCGCTGCTCCCCACCGATTTCGCTGCCTCCCGTCGCTCCTAGGAGAGCACTACTCTGACTCTTCGGCCATGCGCCGGCCCTCCTCTTCGCCCTAGCCACGAGCACTGCCACGCTCCAAGGCGGGGTCGCGACACCTTCCCAGATGCGGCGGAGGCCTCACATCCCATGGCGACGGCGGCCTGGACCTCCTCTCACTCTGCTCCATCCCCCTGTTGCTGGTCTGCTCCCCCTCCCTTGCTCCATGAATGGATTTTCTGGGAACTGCGATCTGACTCGATATTTTCTATAGCCGTACTCCATAGCGCCGATGGATTTGCCTCCAGATGGATAGCAACGATCTCAGGATGATGGTGAGGTTGCGGATTAAACCCTTTGTTTGACTCTGTTCGTGTGGATCTGTTCATGTGCATTTTTTTATTTTGTCTAGGTACAACTATTCTTTGTTCTAGCCGTTGTGTTCATTAGATTTGGTAAATAGAATTTTCTTAATCTGATTACATTGGGATTTTATGTCGACATGAAATTTTAACTGAATTTGCTATTCAGCTAGCAATTCTAATAATTATATGTATTGTATATGCATGTACAGTGTTGGCTACACAACGGCCAGGGGCATATGCTTCTCCTGCGCCACCTACGTCTTCCTCCTATTGTAGCCAGAATCTTAAATGACCAGAAATACATTGTCATTTGCAAGGGCAGAACGCCGTATTAACGCCCACGAATCTGCAAGGTCACCGGCTAAAGGGCAGATGCTGGTCGGCGGCGATGGAGACACGAGCCTCAGGTTCTGTGCGTGCACTGAGGCGGCAGGAACGTCCTTGGTGATGTTCATAACCGGCACCTTAATCTTCTTGTCTGTAGGCATCCTCTTGAATCTGCATCACAAATCCAGCCTTTCTTTTCTTTTATTCAGACATTGAGTCTTTCATGGTGTTGCAGATGCGGGATGAGAAAGCCATCTCGCTGTCCCTCGGCAGCTCTTGGTTTCTGCACCGTCTCACCCGTCCTCGCTGCTTTGGTAGCCTCCCTCACCTTTTTCCTCCCCTCCGTCTACATGACATATGTGTCCTAACTGCTTGTTTTAGTTTGGAGTGCTCACGTTCACTCCTCATGACCAGAGTCTAAAGGCATGCACAGTTCAATTGTTCCATTTATTGGATTTAAATATTTGTGTATTGTATCCTGCAGCCAAAACTCGGTTCTTGGATTGAATTGTTTTTGTCTTGGTGCAATTAGAGTTGTAGATGGATTGTTTAGGGCGCAGTGTGGGCTTGTTTTTTTTTGCAGAGTATGATTAGTATAAAAAGTGTTAGCAATAATTTAATCTACTTTGTTGTACATTGAATTGAACAATAAAATTGGGCTGTCGTTGTAGTGATCTGTCTTTTCATGTGGTTCAGATTTTTCGTAGTTTCTTTCTTTACCTACCAGTGCATGATGATGCAAGCAAAATGCAAAAAGATGTAGAGAGATTATTTGAATATTAATTTTGTTGGGGTTCTAATGATAGCCGACTTTCTTGGTTTACAATCCCTTCCTTCTATTACATAATCAAAATGAAAAGTTCCCTTGGCAAAAAAATAAAATAAGAAGTTCCCTTGGCAGAGTTCAACCATTATATCACAGCATCATGATACTTTGCAATAATCATATTTTGTGACGGGACCATAGGATCTATATTCAGGTGACCTCTTTCAGCATAACATGATCGATTTTGAACATTGCTATTTTCATATGAGTTGATCCCGATCTCCTTAAAGTATTATATGATGCACTGATGGGGTTTTTATTTTGCAATTCACTGCTAACATTATTATTTGTGTGTTTGTATTCTTCCTAAATTTAAAATTTAGGGCACATAGTGGATCTCTAGGGTTTTCAATTCAGCAACGTAAGTACGCCACACAATCCCTTGCTTTCGCCACCATCATATGCCGCATCTGAACTCTGTCACCTGCTCCATTATCATCAACAGGCCCTAGCACCATATTGTGTGCCAAGTGATCTCATCAGTGCTACTCCTGCTTGTGTTTCCTGTAGCCGCTCAAGTTCTTTATGCAAGTTTTTTTAGACCAGTATTATGATAGATTTGACATTTATCGGCTCTGAATGATGGTATAAGTATTAAGTAGTACGGATGGGATTATAAGCAGCATATTGTCTCTTCGTGACAACAATGCTATTCAAAAGTGTGGTAGATTATCCATCTAATTTCCAGTTTTCTAAGGAGAAAATGTTGTTTTAATCGAGGAATAATGAGCATACACATGGTGTTTCCTGGTCGTGGTTTTCTATCTTGAGTTGGACAATAAGATGTTGAGTGTGAGCATTGTGCCATACTTTATATCTAATTTCCTGCCTATTGATTCATAATGATGCGGTCTCTGAATTTCTGTCATGTCACTTGATAGGTGATGTACGATGCTTTCTTCCATCAATGTCGGGAAGCAAGCAGGAAGTATCTAACAATTGCTAGCACGAGTATGATGTTCTGATTTTTCTGTTATCAGAACTTGTCCTTATCTTATCAATTCTGTATTTGCTGAAACAAAATATCTTAACTCATGTTGACTAGAGTGACATCCAAGCTCAAGCGAGAACTTTACATGCTTTCCTTTTTCTAATACTTGTCACTCAGGGCTTACAGAGTCCGGACATTTGCATGCATCTTTTACTGTTGTTGCCCATTGATATCTTCTAATATACCTTTTTATTTCTATTTCCTATCTGTATTGCAGTTATGCTAAGAATTGGGCTATTGCATCAGGCTCGCCTATTTTTTTCTGTTTCCAAACACGGTGGCTCTTCTGGAGATGCATGTGAAGATTTCATGAATGCTCCATGTAAACAATCCACTGCTTATCATCTGTCCTGGTAGTATTGATTATTATATTTACTACAAACAAATATTGTGTGTTTGGTCATACCAATCATATTTCTATGTGTAAACCTTGCTTTTTACGATTATATATGAGATTTCCTTTGATCACTGGCTTATATTTAGTTATGTTTATTGAAAGTTACTGTGTTTCATGTAGTCATCTATTTAAGAAAATTCCTATTATTTTTATTGTATAAATTGCAAACTCTAGACAAATTAATTGATTCTTGATGTCCTCAAAGAAAGCAGAATATAATAGAGAGACGGACTTGAAAAAGTTGGTTTGCTAAAAAAATAGAGAGACCACTAAGTAATCTTCTTTTCAAGTTATTTAAAATGGGGAATCCCTGCCACTTAATTCATTTTCCTGAAAATAGAAAGTGCCTATCATCGCCGTCATCGTGCGGTCTGGCTTGCGCCACCTCACTGATCCATAGTCTGGCTTGCGCCACCACACTGATCCGTGGTATGGCTTTGCGCCACGTCACTGATCCGCGGTATGGATTGCGCCACGTCACCGATCCGCAGCACAACCTTTTCCTTTCCCAAGTTCAACCCAACCTTCTAAAGCCATCTCTACCTCTATATATACTAGTAGTAGCGATCCATCCGCGTGCGGGGTGCGTGTGCGACTTGGACTTGGGACTTGGCTTCGGCGACCGGTGACGACGAGAGGAGGGCGCTACGGCGAGATTCATGTCTCTCAGCTCCTCGGAGGTGGCCGAGTTCATCTTCACAGGTGAATCCAACATAAAAAATCAAGTAACTGTACTGTTTGCTCGAGAGTGTTCCCCTGTGCAGAAGGAAACCTTGCATTTCCGTCTGTGGTGTTCGCATGTGTTTTGTGATGTCCCATCTTTTTTCTAGAAAAAAAAAACAAAGAACGATACCTTGCATTTCCGTTGACCAAGCCACCTATGGTATACGTAATTATTATTTTTACATATTATCCGTGTTTATGACAACATTTCAATCATTTTTTGCATCATATACCACGGCATGACAGTATGCACAAACTCATGGTTATACTTATGGCAAGAATAAATGAACCTTCTAAAATCTCGTCGATTTATGTTGAGTTAGAGCATCTACAGCCGGACCCCTCATACTCTTCTCAAAAGCTCATGCAAAATTTTCTACTCCCTCCGTTGACTTTTATAAGTCGTTTCATACAACTCAAATTAAGATGTTTTACACTGTGTCTGAAATATCTACAAAGCCTTATAAAAATGAACATGGGGAGTAGCAAATGAGGTGTGGCGGGCGGCAACGACTCCGGATCTCGGATCGGAATCACATATATATGGGCCAGCTCGCAAGAGGGGGTAGCCTCGGAAGACGGCGAGTCCTTGTATATATAACTAATCATGTAGAATCCCCTACATACATGCTTTTCGAAATATTTCCATAATTTATAAGGTTCGTAGCTAATTTATATGGTTCAAACTAAAAGAATAGCAGACTAAAATTCGATTACATTAAACCATGAATGATACGGTAAATGTTATCCTTTTATGTTGATAACTTTCTGCATATTGCATTTCATCAAACAAAACCCGAAAGGGAATATTTCACTCTTTTGGCGGTATTCCCCGTAGTCTTCCTTACATTTCCACCGACCAAGCAACCTACGATACGATTGATTATTGTATGGCCGATCCGGTTTGATTTGCACTTTGTTCGTGTTTATGGCGATGTTTCAACCATTTTGGCATCATAAATCATGGCATGCCCGCATGCACACAAATTCATGGTTTTACTTATGGCAGAAATAAATGAGCCTTGTAAAACCTCGACGATGTCTGTTTAGGCAAAAGCTCGTGCAAAATTCCTAGGAAATCAGGTATGGCGGGCGATGGTGACTATGGAGCTCGAATTTGAAAGATGTCACATGGGGCGGCTCGCAAGAGGGGTGGCCTGGTAGCCTTGGAGGACGGCGAGTCCTCGTAAAATTTAATCCTATAGAATTCCATACATACATGATCTTTCAAATATTTCCATTTCTTGTAAGGTTTGTAGCTATTTCATAGATATTTCAAACTACGAGAATAGAAGACTAAATTCCAATCACATGAAATCATGAGTGATACAATAAATGTGAGACATTTATATTAATGCCTTTCCGACACTTCATATTGTATCTCATCAAACGAAACACGGAAAAGAATATTTCATTCTAACAACGGACTTTATGATTTCGGGCGTTTCGAACAAAACAGGAAAGATAATACTTCGTTCTCATTGGCATAATCATTAGGATTTTATTAGACGATTTGTACGTGGCGTCATTAGAAAGATAGCTTCTAGACATCATCCACATGGCAATGTTTTGTGTTCCGTGCTGCGTAGATTTCGATAGTGAACACATGGAGAATCAACCCCCCCCCCCCCTCTTCTCATTTCCCTGTCCCGCTAGTTGTGGCCACCAATTCTCATCTCCCGCCATTTTCCCACTGATTTATTCTGCCTACCCCCCTATTTTCTAGACGATTCTCCCGTCAATGTTTTAGTTTTTGTAATTGTGTTACCTAGCTAGATTCTACCATATTCACATGTAGAAACATGTTTTGTGTTCCATGATACATATAAGCTGGTAGCACACACCGGAGAAATGTTTCCAGCTTGATTCTTTCTCATTGTCACGCTAAATTCTCCCCCCCTTTTTTCACGCCGATTTCCCCTGCTTATTTCTCACGCATGGATCAGCAAGGCGGGGGAGGGGTGATCGTGCATGCAACATATAAATTTCCGTCGCATAAAATCATGAGATAAAATATGTATATCGGACCATGTGTGCATTTTATTGGTTGCTAGCTACTAAATGTCGATTATCATAAACACATGAAACAACGATGAATAATGCACGAGTATTCATGAAATTTATGTAGCCAACAATTCATCGTCACACATCACTAATATGAACAAGGAACAATAATTTGATTCTTTTTTACTACTTGGATCCTAGAAAATAAATAGAGACTTGTGACAATACACGAGGAAATAGTTTGAGTAGGTAATCGTGTCAGGGTTGTGCATAGAAATAATCAAACCAACAACACATGAAATTATAGGAACCTTCTATTCCCATAGGCGTTAATCGCTTCAGGAATATCCGATGGATGGATGGATGGAGCCACGCCCTCCCAGTCGCCATGGCTGTGACATGTTTTCCCTTCATATGTACATGTGACTGCCCATCACAAGCCTATCACACACGATGTTTGTAAGAGCATCTACAGTCGAAACATGCAAATCCGGCTCCTCAAACGTTCACGGACGCGCCCGGTCATTGACCGGGCGTGTCCCCTATTTGTCTGTCTGCGTAGCCACACTTCTCATTTTCTTCCTCATATGTCCGGTCACTTGCACGTGATTGGTGAGGAGGAAGAGAGAGAAAGAAAAGTATGAATAAAGAAAAGGAAAAGGTGGTCCGGGGTGGGGTCACATCCTACGTGGCGGACTGACCGGGCACGTCCGCGAGCACTCATTTAGGACAGTAAAACTGAGCCTAAAGCGAGCCTTCTCAGTGATTTGCGACTCTGGCCGTTCGTTTTCGAGATCTAGCAGTTCCTGGCCATCGGATCTGAGTGCACTTCCACCCCATGGGCTAACTATGCAGATTAGTGGCCCAACTGTCCTATGGGGCTGCTGCTCCAGTAGCCAAAACTGAGCCCTCTGGTAAATTGCGCCGCGTCTCGCAGCCCAACTCAGCGCACCACCACTCCACCACTCCTCCAGGAGACCAGGAGCCGCCCCCAAAAAATCTTCTCCAGGAGCCGCGTCGCCCTCCTCCTCATCCAAGCCGCCGCCCCTCGATCTCCCACGAGGGCACGACCACCTCGACCCCGTCGACCCCTCTCTCCCACGCCGCCGCTGCTCCCCACCGATTTCGCTGCCTCCCGTCGCTCCTAGGAGAGCACTACTCTGACTCTTCGGCCATGCGCCGGCCCTCCTCTTCGCCCTAGCCACGAGCACTGCCACGCTCCAAGGCGGGGTCGCGACACCTTCCCAGATGCGGCGGAGGCCTCACATCCCATGGCGACGGCGGCCTGGACCTCCTCTCACTCTGCTCCTTCCCCCTGTTGTTGGTTTGCTCCCCCTCCCTTGCTCCATGAATGGATTTTCTGGGAACTGCGATCTGACTCGATATTTTCTATAGCCGTACTCCATAGCGCTGATGGATTTGCCTCCAGATGGATAGCAACGATCTCAGGATGATGGTGAGGTTGCGGATTAAACCCTTTGTTTGACTCTGTTCGTGTGGATCTGTTCATGTGCATTTTTTTATTTTGTCTAGGTACAACTATTCTTTGTTCTAGCCGTTGTGTTCATTAGATTTGGTAAATAGAATTTTCTTAATCTGATTACATTGGGATTTTATGTCGACATGAAATTTTAACTGAATTTGCTATTCAGCTAGCAATTCTAATAATTATATGTATTGTATATGCATGTACAGTGTTGGCAACACAACGGCCAGGGGCATATGCTTCTCCTGCGCCACCTACGTCTTCCTCCTATTGTAGCCAGAATCTTAAATGATCAGAAATACATTGTCATTTGCAAGGGCAGAACGCCGTATTAACGCCCACGAATCTGCGAGGTCACCGGCTGAAGGGCAGATGCTGGTCGGCGGCGATGGAGACACGAGCCTCAGGTTCTGTGCGTGCACTGAGGCGGCTGGAACGTCTTTGGTGATGTTCATAACCGGCACCTTAATCTTCTTGTCTGTAGGCATCCTCTTGAATCTGCATCACAAATCCAACCTTTCTTTTCTTTTATTCAGACATTGAGTCTTTCATGGTGTTGCAGATGCGGGATGAGAAAGCCATCTCGCTGGCCCTCGGCAGCTCTTGGTTTCTGCACCGTCTCACCCGTCCTCGCTGCTTTGGTAGCCTCCCTCACCTTTTTCCTCCCCTCCGTCTACATGACATATGTGTCCTAACTGCTTGTTTTAGTTTGGAGTGCTCACGTTCACTCCTCATGACCAGAGTCTAAAGGCATGCACAGTTCAATTGTTCCATTTATTGGATTTAAATATTTGTGTATTGTATCCTGCAGCCAAAACTCGGTTCTTGGATTGAATTGTTTTTGTCTTGGTGCAATTAGAGTTGTAGATGGATTGTTTAGGGCGCAGTGTGGGCTTGTTTTTTTTGTCAGAGTATGATTAGTATAAAAAGTGTTAGCAATAATTTAATCTACTTTGTTGTACATTGAATTGAACAATAAAATTGGGCTGTCGTTGTAGCGATCTGTCTTTTCATGTGGTTCAGATTTTTCGTAGTTTCTTTCCTTACCTACCAGTGCATGATGATGCAAGCAAAATGCAAAAAGATGTAGAGAGATTATTTGAATATTAATTTTGTTGGGGTTCTAATGATAGCCGACTTTCTTGGTTTACAATCCCTTCCTTCTATTACATAATCAAAATGAAAAGTTCCCTTGGCAAGAAAATAAAATAAGAAGTTCCCTTTGCAGAGTTCAACCATTATATCACAGCATCATGATACTTTGCAATAATCATATTTTGTGACGGGACCATAGGATCTATATTCAGGTGACCTCTTTCAGCATAACATGATCGATTTTGAACATTGCTATTTTCATATGAGTTGATCCCGATCTCCTTAAAGTATTATATGATGCACTGATGGGGTTTTTATTTTGCAATTCACTGCTAACATTATTATTTGTGTGTTTGTATTCTTCCTAAATTTAAAATTTAGGGCACATAGTGGATCTCTGGGGTTTTCAATTCAGCAACGTAAGTACGCCACACAATCCCTTGCGTTCGCCACCATCATATGCCGCATCTGAACTCTGTCACCTGCTCCATTATCATCAACAGGCCCTAGCACCATATTGTGTGCCAAGTGATCTCATCAGTGCTACTCCTGCTTGTGTTTCCTGTAGCCGCTCAAGTTCTTTATGCAAGTTTTTTTAGACCAGTATTATGATAGATTTGACATTTATCGGCTCTGAATGATGGTATAAGTATTAAGTAGTACGGATGGGATTATAAGCAGCATATTGTCTCTTCGTGACAACAATGCTATTCAAAAGTGTGGTACATTATCCATCTAATTTCCAGTTTTCTAAGGAGAAAATGTTGTTTTAATCGAGGAATAATGAGCATACACATGGTGTTTCCTGGTCGTGGTTTTCTATCTTGAGTTGGACAATAAGATGTTGAGTGTGAGCATTGTGCCATACTTTATATCTAATTTCCTGCCTATTGATTCATAATGATGCGGTCTCTGAATTTCTGTCATGTCACTTGATAGGTGATGTACGATGCTTTCTTCCATCAATGTCGGGAAGCAAGCAGGAAGTATCTAACAATTGCTGGCACGAGTATGATGTTCTGATTTTTCTGTTATCAGAACTTGTCCTTATCTTATCAATTCTGTATTTGCTGAAACAAAATATCTTAACTCATGTTGACTAGAGTGACATCCAAGCTCAAGCGAGAACTTTACATGCTTTCCTTTTTCTAATACTTGTCACTCAGGGTTTACAGAGTCCGGACATTTGCATGCATCTTTTACTGTTGTTGCCCATTGATATCTTCTAATATACCTTTTTATTTCTATTTCCTATCTGTATTGCAGTTATGCTAAGAATTGGGCTATTGCATCAGGCTCGCCTATTTTTTTCTGTTTCCAAACACGGTGGCTCTTCTGGAGATGCATGTGAAGATTTCATGAATGCTCCATGTAAACAATCCACTGCTTATCATCTGTCCTGGTAGTATTGATTATTATATTTACTACAAACAAATATTGTGTGTTTGGTCATACCAATCATATTTCTCTGTGTAAACCTTGCTTTTTACGATTATATATGAGATTTCCTTTGATCACTGGCTTATATTTAGTTATGTTTATTGAAAGTTACTGTGTTTCATGTAGTCATCTATTTAAGAAAATTCCTATTATTTTTATTGTATAAATTGCAAACTCTAGACAAATTAATTGATTCTTGATGTCCTCAAAGAAAGCAGAATATAATAGAGAGACGGACTTGAAAAAGTTGGTTTGCTAAAAAAATAGAGAGACCACTAAGTAATCTTCTTTTCAAGTTATTTAAAATGGGGAATCCCTGCCACTTAATTCATTTTCCTGAAAATAGAAAGTGCCTATCATCGCCGTCATCGTGCGGTCTGGCTTGCGCCACCTCACTGATCCGTGGTCTGGCTTGCGCCACCTCACTGATCCGTGGTATGGCTTTGCGCCACCTCACTGATCCGCGGTATGGATTGCGCCACGTCACCGATCCGCAGCACAACCTTTTCCTTTCCCAAGTTCAACCCAACCTTCTAAAGCCATCTCTACCTCTATATATACTAGTAGTAGCGATCCATCCGCGTGCGGGGTGCGTGTGCGACTTGGACTTGGGACTTGGCTTCGGCGACCGGTGACGACGAGAGGAGGGCGCTACGGCGAGATTCATGTCTCTCAGCTCCTCGGAGGTGGCCGAGTTCATCTTCACAGGTGAATCCAACATAAAAAATCAAGTAACTGTACTGTTTGCTCGAGAGTGTTCCGCTGTGCAGAAGGAAACCTTGCATTTCCGTCTGTGGTGTTCGCATGTGTTTTGTGATGTCCCATCTTTTTTCTAGAAAAAAAAAACAAAGAACGAAACCTTGCATTTCCGTTGACCAAGCCACCTATGGTATACGTAATTATTATTTTTACATATTATCCGTGTTTATGACAACATTTCAATCATTTTTTGCATCATATACCACGACATGACAGTATGCACAAACTCATGGTTATTCTTATGGCAAGAATAAATGAACCTTCTAAAATCTCGTCGATTTTTGTTGAGTTAGAGCATCTACAGCCGGACCCCTCATACTCTTCTCAAAAGCTCATGCAAAATTTTCTACTCCCTCCGTTGACTTTTATAAGTCGTTTCATACAACTCAAATTAAGATGTTTTACACTGTGTCTGAAATATCTACAAAGCCTTATAAAAATGAACATGGGGAGTAGCAAATGAGGTGTGGCGGGCGGCAACGACTCCGGATCTCGGATCGGAATCACATATATATGGGCCAGCTCGCAAGAGGGGGTAGCCTCGGAAGACGGCGAGTCCTTGTATATATAACTAATCATGTAGAATCCCCTACATACATGCTTTTCGAAATATTTCCATAATTTATAAGGTTCGTAGCTAATTTATATGGTTCAAACTAAAAGAATAGCAGACTAAAATTCGATTACATTAAACCATGAATGATACGGTAAATGTTATCCTTTTATGTTGATAACTTTCTGCATATTGCATTTCATCAAACAAAACCCGAAAGGGAATATTTCACTCTTTTGGCGGTATTCCCCGTAGTCTTCCTTACATTTCCACCGAACAAGCAACCTACGATACGATTGATTATTTTATGGCCGATCCGGTTTGATTTGCACTTTGTTCGTGTTTATGGCGATGTTTCAACCATTTTGGCATCATAAATCATGGCATGCCCGCATGCACACAAATTCATGGTTTTACTTATGGCAGAAATAAATGAGCCTTGTAAAACCTCGACGATGTCTGTTTAGTCAAAAGCTCGTGCAAAATTCCTAGGAAATCAGGTATGGCGGGCGATGGTGACTATGGAGCTCGAATTTGAAAGATGTCACATGGGGCGGCTCGCAAGAGGGGTGGCCTGGTAGCCTTGGAGGACGGCGAGTCCTCGTAAAATTTAATCCTATAGAATTCCATACATACATGATCTTTCAAATATTTCCATTTCTTGTAAGGTTTGTAGCTATTTCATAGATATTTCAAACTACGAGAATAGAAGACTAAATTCCAATCACATGAAATCATGAGTGATACAATAAATGTGAGACATTTATATTAATGCCTTTCCGACACTTCATATTGTATCTCATCAAACGAAACACGGAAAAGAATATTTCATTCTTACAACGGACTTTATGATTTCGGGCGTTTCGAACAAAACGGGAAAGATAATACTTCGTTCTCATTGGCATAATCATTAGGATTTTATTAGACGATTTGTACGTGGCGTCATTAGAAAGATAGCTTCTAGACATCATCCACATGGCAATGTTTTGTGTTCCGTGTTGCGTAGATTTCGATAGTGAACACATGGAGAATCAACCCCCCCCCCCCCCCCCTCTTCTCATTTCCCTGTCCCGCTAGTTGTGGCCACCAATTCTCATCTACCGCCATTTTCCCACTGATTTATTCTGCCTACCCCCCTATTTTCTAGACGATTCTCCCGTCAATGTTTTAGTTTTTGTAATTATGTTACCTAGCTAGATTCTACCATATTCACATGTAGAAACATGTTTTGTGTTCCATGATACATATAAGCTGGTAGCACACACCGGAGAAATGTTTCCAGCTTGATTCTTTCTCATTGCCACACTAAATTCTCCCACCCTTTTTTCACACCGATTTCCCCTGCTTATTTCTCACGCATGGATCAGCAAGGCGGGGGAGGGGTGATCGTGCATGCAACATGTAAATTTCCGTCGCGTAAAATCATGAGATAAAATATGTATATCGGACCATGTGTGCATTTTATTGGTTGCTAGCTACTAAATGTCAATTATCATAAACACATGAAACAACGATGAATAATGCACGAGTACTCATGAAATTTATGTAGCCAACAATTCATCGTCACACATCATTAATATGAACAAGGAACAATAATTTGATTCTTTTTTACTATTTGGATCCTAGAAAATAAATAGAGACTTGTGAAAATACACGAGGAAATAGTTTGAGTAGGTAATCGTGTCAGGGTTGTGCATAGAAATAATCAAACCAACAACACAAGAAATTATAGGAACCTTCTATTCCCATAGGCGTTAATCGCTTCAGGAATATCTGATGGATGGATGGATGGAGCCACGCCCTCCTAGTCGCCATGGCTGTGACATGTTTTCCCTTCATATGTACATGTGACTGCCCATCACAAGCCTATCACACACGATGTTTGTAAGAGCATCTACAGTCGAAACTTGCAAATCCGGCTCCTCAAACGTTCACGGACGCGCCCGGTCATTGACCGGGCGTGTCCCCTATTTGTCTGTCCGCGTAGCCACACTTCTCATTTTCTTCCTCATATGTCCGGTCACTTGCACGTGATTGGTGAGGAGGAAGAGTGAGAAAGAAAAGTATGAATAAAGAAAAGGAAAAGGTGGTCCGGGGTGGGGTCACATCCTACGTGGTGGACTGACCGGGCACGTCCGCGAGCACTCATTTAGGACAGTAAAACTGAGCCTAAAGCGAGCCTTCTCAGCGATTTGCGACTCTGGCCGTTCGTTTTCGCGATCTAGCAGTTCCTGACCGTCGGATCTGAGTGCACTTCCACCCCATGGGCTAACTATGCAGATTAGTGGCCCAACTGTCCTAAGGGGCTGCTGCTCCAGTAGCCAAAACTGAGCCCTCTGGTAAATTGGGCCGCGTCTCGCAGCCCAACTCAGCGCACCACCAGTCCACCACTCCTCCAGGAGACCAGGAGCCGCCCCCAAAAAATCTTCTCCAGGAGCCGCGTCGCCCTCCTCCTCATCCAAGCCGCCGCCCCTCGATCTCCCACGAGGGCACGACCACCTCGACCCCGTCGACCCCTCTCTCCCACGCCGCCGCTGCTCCCCACCGATTTCGCTGCCTCCCGTCGCTCCTAGGAGAGCACTACTCTGACTCTTCGGCCATGCTCCGGCCCTCCTCTTCGCCCTAGCCACGAGCACTGCCACGCTCCAAGGCGGGGTCGCGACACCTTCCCAGATGCGGCGGAGGCCTCACATCCCATGGCGACGGCGGCCTGGACCTCCTCTCACTCTGCTCCTTCCCCCTGTTGCTGGTCTGCTCCCCCTCCCTTGCTCCATGAATGGATTTTCTGGGAACTGCGATCTGACTCGATATTTTCTATAGCCGTACTCCATAGCGCTGATGGATTTGCCTCCAGATGGATAGCAACGATCTCAGGATGATGGTGAGGTTGCGGATTAAACCCTTTGTTTGACTCTGTTCGTGTGGATCTGTTCATGTGCATTTTTTTATTTTGTCTAGGTACAACTATTCTTTGTTCTAGCCGTTGTGTTCATTAGATTTGGTAAATAGAATTTTCTTAATCTGATTACATTGGGATTTTATGTCGACATGAAATTTTAACTGAATTTGCTATTCAGCTAGCAATTCTAATAATTATATGTATTGTATATGCATGTACAGTGTTGGCTACACAACGGCCAGGGGCATATGCTTCTCCTGCGCCACCTACGTCTTCCTCCTATTGTAGCCAGAATCTTAAATGATCAGAAATACATTGTCATTTGCAAGGGCAGAACGCCGTATTAACGCCCACGAATCTGCGAGGTCACCGGCTGAAGGGCAGATGCTGGTCGGCGGCGATGGAGACACGAGCCTCAGGTTCTGTGCGTGCACTGAGGCGGCAGGAACGTCCTTGGTGATGTTCATAACCGGCACCTTAATCTTCTTGTCTGTAGGCATCCTCTTGAATCTGCATCACAAATCCAGCCTTTCTTTTCTTTTATTCAGACATTGAGTCTTTCATGGTGTTGCAGATGCGGGATGAGAAAGCCATCTCGCTGGCCCTCGGCAGCTCTTGGTTTCTGCACCGTCTCACCCGTCCTCGCTGCTTTGGTAGCCTCCCTCACCTTTTTCCTCCCCTCCGTCTACATGACATATGTGTCCTAACTGCTTGTTTTAGTTTGGAGTGCTCACGTTCACTCCTCATGACCAGAGTCTAAAGGCATGCACAGTTCAATTGTTCCATTTATTGGATTTAAATATTTGTGTATTGTATCCTGCAGCCAAAACTCGGTTCTTGGATTGAATTGTTTTTGTCTTGGTGCAATTAGAGTTGTAGATGGATTGTTTAGGGCGCAGTGTGGGCTTGTTTTTTTTGTCAGAGTATGATTAGTATAAAAAGTGTTAGCAATAATTTAATCTACTTTGTTGTACATTGAATTGAACAATAAAATTGGGCTGTCGTTGTAGTGATATGTCTTTTCATGTGGTTCAGATTTTTCGTAGTTTCTTTCTTTACCTACCAGTGCATGATGATGCAAGCAAAATGCAAAAAGATGTAGAGAGATTATTTGAATATTAATTTTGTTGGGGTTCTAATGATAGCCGACTTTCTTGGTTTACAATCCCTTCCTTCTATTACATAATCAAAATGAAAAGTTCCCTTGGCAAAAAAATAAAATAAGAAGTTCCCTTGGCAGAGTTCAACCATTATATCACAGCATCATGATACTTTGCAATAATCATATTTTGTGACGGGACCATAGGATCTATATTCAGGTGACCTCTTTCAGCATAACATGATCGATTTTGAACATTGCTATTTTCATATGAGTTGATCCCGATCTCCTTAAAGTATTATATGATGCACTGATGGGGTTTTTATTTTGCAATTCACTGCTAACATTATTATTTGTGTGTTTGTATTCTTCCTAAATTTAAAATTTAGGGCACATAGTGGATCTCTAGGGTTTTCAATTCAGCAACGTAAGTACGCCACACAATCCCTTGCGTTCGCCACCATCATATGCCGCATCTGAACTCTGTCACCTGCTCCATTATCATCAACAGGCCCTAGCACCATATTGTGTGCCAAGTGATCTCATCAGTGCTACTCCTGCTTGTGTTTCCTGTAGCCGCTCAAGTTCTTTATGCATGTTTTTTTAGACCAGTATTATGATAGATTTGACATTTATCGGCTCTGAATGATGGTATAAGTATTAAGTAGTACGGATGGGATTATAAGCAGCATATTGTCTCTTCGTGACAACAATGCTATTCAAAAGTGTGGTACATTATCCATCTAATTTCCAGTTTTCTAAGGAGAAAATGTTGTTTTAATCGAGGAATAATGAGCATACACATGGTGTTTCCTGGTCGTGGTTTTCTATCTTGAGTTGGACAATAAGATGTTGAGTGTGAGCATTGTGCCATACTTTATATCTAATTTCCTGCCTATTGATTCATAATGATGCGGTCTCTGAATTTCTGTCATGTCACTTGATAGGTGATGTACGATGCTTTCTTCCATCAATGTCGGGAAGCAAGCAGGAAGTATCTAACAATTGCTGGCACGAGTATGATGTTCTGATTTTTCTGTTATCAGAACTTGTCCTTATCTTATCAATTCTGTATTTGCTGAAACAAAATATCTTAACTCATGTTGACTAGAGTGACATCCAAGCTCAAGCGAAAACTTTACATGCTTTCCTTTTTCTAATACTTGTCACTCAGGGTTTACAGAGTCCGGACATTTGCATGCATCTTTTACTATTGTTGCCCATTGATATCTTCTAATATACCTTTTTATTTCTATTTCCTATCTGTATTGCAGTTATGCTAAGAATTGGGCTATTGCATCAGGCTCGCCTATTTTTTTCTGTTTCCAAACACGGTGGCTCTTCTGGAGATGCATGTGAAGATTTCATGAATGCTCCATGTAAACAATCCACTGCTTATCATCTGTCCTGGTAGTATTGATTATTATATTTACTACAAACAAATATTGTGTGTTTGGTCATACCAATCATATTTCTCTGTGTAAACCTTGCTTTTTACGATTATATATGAGATTTCCTTTGATCACTGGCTTATATTTAGTTATGTTTATTGAAAGTTACTGTGTTTCATGTAGTCATCTATTTAAGAAAATTCCTATTATTTTTATTGTATAAATTGCAAACTCTAGACAAATTAATTGATTCTTGATGTCCTCAAAGAAAGCAGAATATAATAGAGAGACAGACTTGAAAAAGTTGGTTTGCTAAAAAAATAGAGAGACCACTAAGTAATCTTCTTTTCAAGTTATTTAAAATGGGGAATCCCTGCCACTTAATTCATTTTCCTGAAAATAGAAAGTGCCTATCATCGCCGTCATCGTGCGGTCTGGCTTGCGCCACCTCACTGATCCGTGGTCTGGCTTGCGCCACCTCACTGATCCGTGGTATGGCTTTGCGCCACCTCACTGATCCGCGGTATGGATTGCGCCACGTCACCGATCCGCAGCACAACCTTTTCCTTTCCCAAGTTCAACCCAACCTTCTAAAGCCATCTCTACCTCTATATATACTAGTAGTAGCGATCCATCCGCGTGCGGGGTGCATGTGCGACTTGGACTTGGGACTTGGCTTCGGCGACCGGTGACGACGAGAGGAGGGCGCTACGGCGAGATTCATGTCTCTCAGCTCCTCGGAGGTGGCCGAGTTCATCTTCACAGGTGAATCCAACATAAAAAAATCAAGTAACTGTACTGTTTGCTCTAGAGTGTTCCGCTGTGCAGAAGGAAACCTTGCATTTCCGTCTGTGGTGTTCGCATGTGTTTTGTGATGTCCCATCTTTTTTCTAGAAAAAAAAAACAAAGAACGAAACCTTGCATTTCCGTTGACCAAGCCACCTATGGTATACGTAATTATTATTTTTACATATTATCCGTGTTTATGACAACATTTCAATCATTTTTTGCATCATATACCACGGCATGACAGTATGCACAAACTCATGGTTATACTTATGGCAAGAATAAATGAACCTTCTAAAATCTCGTCGATTTATGTTGAGTTAGAGCATCTACAGCCGGACCCCTCATACTCTTCTCAAAAGCTCATGCAAAATTTTCTACTCCCTCCGTTGACTTTTATAAGTCGTTTCATACAACTCAAATTAAGATGTTTTACACTGTGTCTGAAATATCTACAAAGCCTTATAAAAATGAACATGGGGAGTAGCAAATGAGGTGTGGCGGGCGGCAACGACTCCGGATCTCGGATCGGAATCACATATATATGGGCCAGCTCGCAAGAGGGGGTAGCCTCGGAAGACGGCGAGTCCTTGTATATATAACTAATCATGTAGAATCCCCTACATACATGCTTTTCGAAATATTTCCATAATTTATAAGGTTCGTAGCTAATTTATATGGTTCAAACTAAAAGAATAGCAGACTAAAATTCGATTACATTAAACCATGAATGATACGGTAAATGTTATCCTTTTATGTTGATAACTGTCTGCATATTGCATTTCATCAAACAAAACCCGAAAGGGAATATTTCACTCTTTTGGCGGTATTCCCCGTAGTCTTCCTTACATTTCCACTGACCAAGCAACCTACGATACGATTGATTATTGTATGGCTGATCCGGTTTGATTTGCACTTTGTTCGTGTTTATGGCGATGTTTCAACCATTTTGGCATCATAAATCATGGCATGCCCGCATGCACACAAATTCATGGTTTTACTTATGGCAGAAATAAATGAGCCTTGTAAAATCTCGACGATGTCTGTTTAGTCAAAAGCTCGTGCAAAATTCCTAGGAAATCAGGTATGGCGGGCGATGGTGACTATGGAGCTCGAATTTGAAAGATGTCACATGGGGCGGCTCGCAAGAGGGGTGGCCTGGTAGCCTTGGAGGACGGCGAGTCCTCGTAAAATTTAATCCTATAGAATTCCATACATACATGATCTTTCAAATATTTCCATTTCTTGTAAGGTTTGTAGCTATTTCATAGATATTTCAAACTACGAGAATAGAAGACTAAATTCCAATCACATGAAATCATGAGTGATACAATAAATGTGAGACATTTATATTAATGCCTTTCCGACACTTCATATTGTATCTCATCAAACGAAACACGGAAAAGAATATTTCATTCTTACAACGGACTTTATGATTTCGGGCGTTTCGAACAAAACGGGAAAGATAATACTTCGTTCTCATTGGCATAATCATTAGGATTTTATTAGACGATTTGTACGTGTTGTCATTAGAAAGATAGCTTCTAGACATCATCCACATGGCAATGTTTTGTGTTCCGTGTTGCGTAGATTTCGATAGTGAACACATGGAGAATCAACCCCCCCCCCCCCCCCCCTCTTCTCATTTCCCTGTCCCGCTAGTTGTGGCCACCAATTCTCATCTACCGCCATTTTCCCACTGATTTATTCTGCCTACCCCCCTATTTTCTAGACGATTCTCCCGTCAATGTTTTAGTTTTTGTAATTATGTTACCTAGCTAGATTCTACCATATTCACATGTAGAAACATGTTTTGTGTTCCATGATACATATAAGCTGGTAGCACACACCGGAGAAATGTTTCCAGCTTGATTCTTTCTCATTGCCACACTAAATTCTCCCACCCTTTTTTCACACCGATTTCCCCTGCTTATTTCTCACGCATGGATCAGCAAGGCGGGGGAGGGGTGATCGTGCATGCAACATGTAAATTTCCGTCGCGTAAAATCATGAGATAAAATATGTATATCGGACCATGTGTGCATTTTATTGGTTGCTAGCTACTAAATGTCAATTATCATAAACACATGAAACAACGATGAATAATGCACGAGTACTCATGAAATTTATGTAGCCAACAATTCATCGTCACACATCATTAATATGAACAAGGAACAATAATTTGATTCTTTTTTACTATTTGGATCCTAGAAAATAAATAGAGACTTGTGAAAATACACGAGGAAATAGTTTGAGTAGGTAATCGTGTCAGGGTTGTGCATAGAAATAATCAAACCAACAACACATGAAATTATAGGAACCTTCTATTCCCATAGGCGTTAATCGCTTCAGGAATATCCGATGGATGGATGGATGGAGCCACGCCCTCCTAGTCGCCATGGCTGTGACATGTTTTCCCTTCATATGTACATGTGACTGCCCATCACAAGCCTATCACACACGATGTTTGTAAGAGCATCTACAGTCGAAACTTGCAAATCCGGCTCCTCAAACGTTCACGGACGCGCCCGGTCATTGACCGGGCGTGTCCCCTATTTGTCTGTCCGCGTAGCCACACTTCTCATTTTCTTCCTCATATGTTCGGTCACTTGCACGTGATTGGTGAGGAGGAAGAGTGAGAAAGAAAAGTATGAATAAAGAAAAGGAAAAGGTGGTCCGGGGTGGGGTCACATCCTACGTGGTGGACTGACCGGGCACGTCCTTGAGCACTCATTTAGGACAGTAAAACTGAGCCTAAAGCGAGCCTTCTTAGCGATTTGCGACTCTGGCCGTTCGTTTTCGCTATCTAGCAGTTCCTGACCGTCGGATCTGAGTGCACTTCCACCCCATGGGCTAACTATGCAGATTAGTGGCCCAACTGTCCTAAGGGGCTGCTGCTCCAGTAGCCAAAACTGAGCCCTCTGGTAAATTGGGCCGCGTCTCGCAGCCCAACTCAGCGCACCACCAGTCCACCACTCCTCCAGGAGACCAGGAGCCGCCCCCAAAAAATCTTCTCCAGGAGCCGCGTCGCCCTCCTCCTCATCCAAGCCGCCGCCCCTCGATCTCCCACGAGGGCACGACCACCTCGACCCCGTCGACCCCTCTCTCCCACGCCGCCGCTGCTCCCCACCGATTTCGCTGCCTCCCGTCGCTCCTAGGAGAGCACTACTCTGACTCTTCGGCCATGCGCCGGCCCTCCTCTTCGCCCTAGCCACGAGCACTGCCACGCTCCAAGGCGGGGTCGCGACACCTTCCCAGATGCGGCGGAGGCCTCACATCCCATGGCGACGGCGGCCTGGACCTCCTCTCACTCTGCTCCTTCCCCCTGTTGCTGGTCTGCTCCCCCTCCCTTGCTCCATGAATGGATTTTCTGGGAACTGCGATCTGACTCGATATTTTCTATAGCCGTACTCCATAGCGCTGATGGATTTGCCTCCAGATGGATAGCAACGATCTCAGGATGATGGTGAGGTTGCGGATTAAACCCTTTGTTTGACTCTGTTCGTGTGGATCTGTTCATGTGCATTTTTTTTATTTTGTTTAGGTACAACTATTCTTTGTTCTAGCCGTTGTGTTCATTAGATTTGGTAAATAGAATTTTCTTAATCTGATTACATTGGGATTTTATGTCGACATGAAATTTTAACTGAATTTGCTATTCAGCTAGCAATTCTAATAATTATATGTATTGTATATGCATGTACAGTGTTGGCTACACAACGGCCAGGGGCATATGCTTCTCCTGCGCCACCTACGTCTTCCTCCTATTGTAGCCAGAATCTTAAATGATCAGAAATACATTGTCATTTGCAAGGGCAGAACGCCGTATTAACGCCCACGAATCTGCGAGGTCACCGGCTGAAGGGCAGATGCTGGTCGGCGGCGATGGAGACACGAGCCTCAGGTTCTGTGCGTGCACTGAGGCGGCAGGAACGTCCTTGGTGATGTTCATAACCGGCACCTTAATCTTCTTGTCTGTAGGCACCCTCTTGAATCTGCATCACAAATCCAGCCTTTCTTTTCTTTTATTCAGACATTGAGTCTTTCATGGTGTTGCAGATGCGGGATGAGAAAGCCATCTCGCTGGCCCTCGGCAATTCTTGGTTTCTGCACCGTCTCACCCGTCCTCGCTGCTTTGGTAGCCTCCCTCACCTTTTTCCTCCCCTCCGTCTACATGACATATGTGTCCTAACTGCTTGTTTTAGTTTGGAGTGCTCACGTTCACTCCTCATGACCAGAGTCTAAAGGCATGCACAGTTCAATTGTTCCATTTATTGGATTTAAATATTTGTGTATTGTATCCTGCAGCCAAAACTCGGTTCTTGGATTGAATTGTTTTTGTCTTGGTGCAATTAGAGTTGTAGATGGATTGTTTAGGGCGCAGTGTGGGCTTGTTTTTTTTGTCAGAGTATGATTAGTATAAAAAGTGTTAGCAATAATTTAATCTACTTTATTGTACATTGAATTGAACAATAAAATTGGGCTGTCGTTGTAGTGATATGTCTTTTCATGCGGTTCAGATTTTTCGTAGTTTCTTTCTTTACCTACCAGTGCATGATGATGCAAGCAAAATGCAAAAAGATGTAGAGAGATTATTTGAATATTAATTTTGTTGGGGTTCTAATGATAGCCGACTTTCTTGGTTTACAATCCCTTCCTTCTATTACATAATCAAAATGAAAAGTTCCCTTGGCAAAAAAATAAAATAAGAAGTTCCCTTGGCAGAGTTCAACCATTATATCACAGCATCATGATACTTTGCAATAATCATATTTTGTGACGGGACCATAGGATCTATATTCAGGTGACCTCTTTCAGCATAACATGATCGATTTTGAACATTGCTATTTTCATATGAGTTGATCCCGATCTCCTTAAAGTATTATATGATGCACTGATGGGGTTTTTATTTTGCAATTCACTGCTAACATTATTATTTGTGTGTTTGTATTCTTCCTAAATTTAAAATTTAGGGCACATAGTGGATCTCTAGGGTTTTCAATTCAGCAACGTAAGTACGCCACACAATCCCTTGCATTCGCCACCATCATATGCCGCATCTGAACTCTGTCACCTGCTCCATTATCATCAACAAGCCCTAGCACCATATTGTGTGCCAAGTGATCTCATCAGTGCTACTCCTGCTTGTGTTTCCTGTAGCCGCTCAAGTTCTTTATGCAAGTTTTTTAGACCAGTATTATGATAGATTTGACATTTATCGGCTCTGAATGATGGTATAAGTATTAAGTAGTACGGATGGGATTATAAGCAGCATATTGTCTCTTCGTGACAACAATGCTATTCAAAAGTGTGGTACATTATCCATCTAATTTCCAGTTTTCTAAGGAGAAAATGTTGTTTTAATCGAGGAATAATGAGCATACACATGGTGTTTCCTGGTCGTGGTTTTCTATCTTGAGTTGGACAATAATATGTTGAGTGTGAGCATTGTGCCATACTTTATATCTAATTTCCTGCCTATTGATTCATAATGATGCGGTCTCTGAATTTCTGTCATGTCACTTGATAGGTGATGTACGTGTAGGAGATATGCCCTAGAGGCAATAATAAATGTTATTGATTATCTCCCTGTTCATAATTAAAGTTTATTTTCCATGCTATAACTGCAATGATTCTCGAGTCTACAAATAAAACGAGGCTTGGAGGGAAACTCATGTGCACGTGTGGGATAATAAACGGTAAAATGTATTCCTAGTCTGGCCTCTAAGACTGGCTCAAGTATTGCATGATGATCCTGTTTTCCTGATCATGGGCATGGCTATGCCGGCAATTTTGAGGGCACAATGTTAGTAGAACATTTGTGTTGAATCGACCCGAATTGATGTTATGCTATGAGATACATTTGTCACTAGTTAATGGTTAATAACACAGAGAAGTTAATGTTTGCATAATTCCTTAGACCATGAGAGTGTCGAGTTTCTTCATGCTTGCTTCATGAACTTTGGGGTTTGTTAAACGTCATCCGTAAATGGGTGGCTATTACGGCGGCTTACGGGTTCATGGAAAAGTATGTCAAGGGACTTGATAACTCAAGATTGGGATTTGCTCCTCCGACGATGGAGAGATATCTCTGGGCCCTCTCGGTGTTACGGTATCCATCATCGTCTGGCCAGACACAGGGTGATTTGATCACAGGGATGCCGGAACACGGGAACGAGAAAAGAGAACAATACCGGCAACGAGGTAACTGGCATTGTGGACAAGTGTTGATCCACGAGGATGCCGATGTTTCTCACCTCGGGTAATTGTAACATATCGCGAAGCAATAGGAATAGCTCACGGCAACTGGAGGTTCACTCGAATATTTATTCGTGTGGGTATAGGGATCGATATGGGTGTCCACGGCTCCGATGTTGATCATTGATCGGAAGGGGTTCCGGGTCATGTCTATGCTTCACCGAACCTATAGGGTCACACGCTTAAGGGTCATCTATCTGCTGAATACTAGACAGGGAGTCTGAGAGAAAATCACCGAAAAAGTTTCGGACGCCGGAAAAGCTTCGGACAGCGGAAAAGTTCCGCAGAGAGGTCACCGGATGAGTTCCGGTGAAACTGAAAAGTTGTTTCAGAGGATACCATAAAGTCAAATTGGTTTTGGCACATGCCTGATAATTCTTGGAGGGTGCCAGAATCATTCTGGAAACTTTCTGGAATTTTCCGGGATGAAAACCGGAAATGTTCCGGAGCTGCCGAAACCGCTTCAGATGCTTTTCGCAGATGAAATCACTAAACCGGAATTGTTCCGGCTCGCGTTGAAAATTATTTTGGTGGGTACTAGAATTGTTCTAAGCCCACATGAATATTTTCAGTTCGATCAGACGCTGAAAAATGTCATCGTGAATAGTGAAAGTGCTTTTTGGGATATTTTTGGAAAGCCACCTTTTGGGGCTTTGCTCCAAAAGATCTTGGGGATGACATGGATGGATAGGGGCCAATTTTGGGGCCCCACATGAGGGTGTGGCCGGCCACATGGTGGACTCCTTATGGAGTCCCCCTTGTTCCTTGGTTTCACCTTTTAAGTCCTTGGGAAGGACTCCTTTCCATGTGGGTTTTGGGTCTTCTTGTAAAACCACCCTACCCCTTGGGTTTCCTATAAATAGGATGTGTGTGGGCTGCCATAAGACACACTCTTGCTCTCATACACAAAGCCATGCATGATCTGGCATTCTTCTCTCCCTCCCAGCGAAATAGTTTCGTAGAGCCGAAAGGCTGTCTGGGTTCCGGCAGGAACTAGTTCTGGACGGCGAAGCCCTGCCGGATAGATGACACCGTATGTGTGCAACTCTGTAGAGAGATCGTAGTTTCGGTCTTAATTCGAGAGTGCCTCCCGAAGGGCTGTCCGTGTGACCGTCCGAGTTTTGGAGGTCCTCCCGAAGGGCTGTCCGAGTGACAGTTCGAGTTTCGGGGGTCCTCCCGGAGGGCTGTCCGCGGGGCAGATGAGGGTATACATCCTCGCGGTTGGGAGATTGTAAAATCCTAGCTGCGGGGATCTGCACCGCCGTTCGTCATCGACTCTACTTCCGCTGCGCTACGAGTCGGTAATGAAAGAGATCAAACCTTGTATGCAGTCTCCATAGTGGTCCTGGGCTGGTACGTAGGTCGGAAAATTTTTGTTTTCTGCTGCGTTCCCCAACAGTGGCATCATGAGCCGGGCTATGCGTAGATGCAGGTTGCGATCTAGAATACATGAGATGTATGGGTGTTGCACAATATAATTAGGTAGTAGATGAGTTCTATTGCTGAAAATTATTTGTGCGGGTAGCAGATGAAATCTGTTACCCGATATTCTTGTTGCTTCCCTGGAATTTGCATATTTCTGATCTTGATAACGGTATGGTGGAGTTTCAAAGTTCTGGCAATCCGCGATCCTGATTGATCAACGAAGTGCTAACAGTTCTTTGAATTCCACCGTAGTTAAAAAGAAAGATGAAATTTCGCAGACGAAAGGGCAATGCAGATGTGATCTGCACGGGGGTCACGCGTATGACGAAGTTTAGTATGGGGCTCGAGATTTTATTATCTCGTGTTTCATACACCCTAGAATGTTAATCTAGCGACTTGGATTATCATGCTTGATGATGGACGTTGGTAGCTTCGGTTTGTTTCGAAACCTTAGAAGCCACGTAAAATAAATTTTTGCATAAACCGATTAGAGGCGTCTAACTTGGTTTTGCAGGATGGTTTGCATGTGCATATGATGTGGTATAGCAGTACTCATAATAATTTGATTATGTATGAGATGACTATATGATGTAATATTAACATGACCTGCGTGTCATGATTCGGCATGATGGATGGAGCCATATGATTGCACTTTAATGACCTGTGTGTCAACCTTATGTAATGCACTTATTTTATTAGCTATAGAGATAGCAATATTATCTGGTGCATCGACAAGGTGGTGGCAATCTTCGCAAAGGTGAACACCGACGCGAATGCCGGAGATGAAGAAATACGAGACTTCTCCGTCAGAAAGGGCTATACCATATCATGCTAATTATGAATTGCCTGAGATGTTTATCCCTTATGTTGCACCCTTTTGATTGCGCGGTAGTCGCTTTTTATTAGGGTGATCTCTCACGTAAATATCAAGTAGTTAGTGTTCTCCCAAGTGTAGCACCGTCACGGCACCTATCTCTTTGGGGTATCACATGGTTGCATGGGTACGAACGATTAGAGAAGTGTGAGGCGGGTGAGTTGAGACCTCGCAGTGAGATCACTTGGTTGTCTTGACGTTCAGGCATGAAAGTCATGAGCTCGAAACACACGCATCGAAAGATGAACAAGAGTCACATAGAGATGTGATTGGCAAGTTGGCCTACCAATTGAAATTCTCGTCACTTGAGATGGTTGCATCCTTGACGCTGAATTGAAAGTTGGGTCTTGTATCACTCAAAATCAATTATGAGAGATATTGATTTGAGTGGGAGCGCACTGTAGAATTGAATTCTTTTAATTCTCAGTGCAATTAATTTTGAACACTGTCTGAGTGTGATTTGCAAAATAGTTGTAGAATAATGGCTCGCGTTTCCACCTTCCCTATTAAAATTGAATAGCTGTTAAATATCTGGTTAAAACGTTACGGTTGGTAAACGTAATGTGAGGATTGTCCTCAATAGTGCCGACAAGGACTTTGTCCTATCGCATACTTTCGGTATTCTCCCGCTAAATGCTATGGATCATGTGGCTCTCGTCCTTCGATCCAAAAGCTAGAATTCTGTTTCAGTCAAGTGCAATACGTTTGCTTCCATGAGACCCGAACTTCGAATTTTTGGATAGTTATGTGATATTCATGGAATCTGAAAATAATTTTCAGAGACAGACAAAGGCTAAAAGATATGAGATATCCAAAGCATTGTTTGTTTGCAAACTATTAGTAAAAGTGTTTGCTAGGCATTTGACTGATAAGAGAGGGATCCAGGAGAACGCCTGTCATATGATGAAAGGTGAATAAAACAACAACTTAAAGAGAAAGGAAGTGTCCGAAGGGTGTTAGTGAAACTTTCACGCCTAGGAAGTCCGGGGCTATCGCCACTCTTAAGTTGGGTGCTTCTTCTGAGAGTAGGAGAAATACTGAAAGTTAAACTATTAGAAGTATAATGGCAAAAGGAAAGAAGACTGGAATATCCAGCTCATGTGTGAATGTCATACAAGTTTTTGATGTATAGAAGGCTAGTCAAAGATATAGTTCTTGGGAATTATGGTTAAACATGTTAATCACTAATTCTTGGGTATTGTAAGTTAGTCGCAAAGATACCCGCTCGATTGCATTCTGTTGCAACTCGATGTAAGAACTACTATGGCCTGAAAGACTAGCCAGGAATGAGGTTTAGATACACGCAGGGAACATAGTAAATGTTACTATGCCTTCCATAGGTGTATTCCCTATGTATTTACTTTCATAATTCATTTTAGAGTTTCACACTCTAGCCCTTTGCATAAGGTATCTTGCAAGAAGGTTGTTCATAAGAGAACTTTTAATGTTCGGAGTTATGAATAACAAAAGGGCCATACTTTCATTATGAATGAGAAGTATGTTATGAATATTGATAATAATACATTACCTCTGTATTTACTTTCATAATTCATTTAGAGTTTCATACACTCTAGCCCTTTGCATAAGGTATTTTGCAAGAAGGTTATTCATAAGAGAACTTTTGATGTTCGGTGTTATGAATAACATGAAGGGCCATGCTTCCATACAAGATGGGATGTATGTTATGAATATTGATGGAAATATGATACATCCATAACACTGACGCTAAATGTCGCAAGACTAAAAGAATACCACACAAGTGTGGCACTGCATTTGGTCACATTGGAGAAACCCGCATGGAAAATTCCATTGTGATGGATTTTGAAGTCGTTTGATTTTGAATCATCTGACACTTGCAACTTTCCTCTGAAAAGTGAAGTGACTGAAATACCGTTCACAGGCCATAAGGAACGAGCAAAGAACATATTGGTGATCATACATTATGATGTGTGTAGTCCAATAAATGTTGTTGCAAGTAGTGGATTTGTCTATCTTCAGAAATGACTCAAGTAGATATATGGATATTTACTTGTTGAGACGTAAGTCTGGATCTTTTGAATTCATTCATAAGGTTTTCAAAAATGAAGTAGAAGTTATTGTAACAAGAAAATTATGTTTCTACAATTCGATTGCAGAAAGGAATATTTGAGTTACAACTTTAGCGAATGTCTGATGAGTTATGAAAGGGGTTTCATAACTTGCACCTCCTGGAACACCACTGCAAGTGGAAAGTCCATGAAGATGTAATCGAACCATTTATGACATGGTAAGATCAAAGATGACATAAATAAAATTGCCATTATCCCTTTTAAATTGATGCTTTAGAGACTGCGGCTTTTTCACTGAAAAGAGATCCATCAGGTCTATTGAAATGATGCCATGGTATGGTACGCCCAACCATGTTATATCTTTTCTTAACATTTGGAATATGGGGCTTGTGTAAAAGGTTACAAACCTATTCCAAATCAGACAAGTGCTACTTTGTAAGGTTATCCCAAGTCATTGGGTATTCCCCACCACTATACCGAGGCAAAGGATTTTGCCGCAAAACGGTATGCTTTTAAAGAGAATAGTTCTTACAAAAGGCGAGTGGGAGGACAGTGCAACTCGACGAGATAACCAGTATCTTCGTCATCAGATCAAAGGAAAGAAACCTTGGAAGTGATTCCGGAGTTTCCTACTGCGACTGATACGGAAGTCTCTACAATAAAATGTATGGACTTCAGTCGAACTTGCAGCTGAACCACGTAGGCAAGGCTCGTGCAAACCTCTCAGGTGCGCAAACGAGATATTGTTGTTGGACAACAGTATACCTACGATACATAAGGAAGCGATGATGGGCCCTGACTCCGGAGTTGGCTAAATGCCAATACAATCTGAGATAGTTTCCATATCAATGTTTCAAGATTAAAATCTTGATACACCTTTCGGAAGGCTTAGAGTCTAACGAATATTTATGGAACTAAAAACTGATACGGATAAAAATGTTTTATCCATAAAGCTCGACTTGTTGCAAAAACAAGTTCAAAGAGTTGACTACGATGAGATTGTCTCACCGTAGCGATGCTTGAAGTCGGTTTGGGTTGAACTAGCAATTAATACATATTTCAATCATGAGATATGAAACATGGATGACAAAAGGATTTCCATCTGATGGGAATGAAACCTAGGACTTGTATGTGATACAGTCCAAAGTAATTTGTCGATCCAGAGGATGCTAGTAAGTATGCAAACTTCAGAGTTCCAGCGATGGACAGAAGAGGGCAAAGTGGAGTTGGAATCTTTGTTTTTGATTGAATGGTCAAAAGGGTTTTGACTTCATCAAATGGGTATCGAAGATGCTTGTGATTCAAGAAAGTAAGTGGGAGCATAATAATATTTCTAAAAACCGTGTGTACTTGACACATTGTTAATTGGAAATACATTTCTTGACACGAATAAGGACTTCATTAGAAAATAGTTTTTCGATGAAGTGCTTAGGCTAAATTGCCTCAATATTAGGCATGATGATCTATGGAGATAGATTTACCTAATGGGGCTAAGCAATGAATACATATTGACGAGATGCTAAAATTTTTTAGCATTTAAAACGCTAAGGAGTGATTCTTGCCGAAGTCACATGGAAAGAGTTTTTGCAAGACTCGGTGTCCCAAAACACTGATGAGTAAAATACAAGATGGAGATTCCACACACTCTTGTGTTTGGATTAATCATGTATTCCATGGTATGTAAAACAACCAGATATGTCCAATACTCCAAAGTTGTTGCGAGTATAGATACCAAAGTGATCAAAGTACTGATCATAGGACAACAGTGAAAGATGTCACTGAGTACTAGAGTCGTACTGATGACATGTTTTCTCGCAAGCAGAGATTATGAAGTGCTCGTTGTAAGTAATTACATCGATACAGTCTTCATCAATGCTACATGCGATTTTCGATTTAAGTTAAGGGTTTTGTGTAATACACAATATGGTGGCACGGTAGTTGGAAATTGTTCCAAACAAGATACTGTGGCGAATTCTATAACAAAGGCTAAGTATGTTGACGCTTGAGAAGCGACAAAGAAGTTGTTGAATCATATAGTTCATTCATGAACTTAGTATGATTCCAAGATGGCTTTGGTCTATGGGACACTATTGCAGATAGTTGCTACATAGCTCAGTCTGAGGAATCAGGTTTCGACCAATGATTCACACATATGCAAAGCCAAGTCCACACAAAATATGAATTTTGTGAAAGTGTGAAAACGCGAGGATATGCAAAGTTACACACGGAGCTGAAGTTGTTAGATCTGTTGGACATCAGGCTATACCACAAGCGAAGCATATTTTACACCAGTATGCCATAGGTGTAAAGTGCATTAGCATTGACTAGATTATTGACTCTAGTGCAAGTGGGAGTCTGTAGGAGATATGCCCTAGAGGCAATAATAAATGTTATTGATTATCTCCCTGTTCATAATTAAAGTTTATGTTCCATGCTATAACTGCAATGATTCTCGAGTCTACAAATAAAACGAGGCTTGGAGGGAAACTCATGTGCACGTGTGGGATAATAAACGGTAAAATGTATTCCTAGTCTGGCCTCTAAGACTGGCTCAAGTATTGCATGATGATCCTGTTTTCCTGATCATGGGCATGGCTATGCCGGCAATTTTGAGGGCACAATGTTAGTAGAACATTTGTGTTGAATCGACCCGAATTGATGTTATGCTATGAGATACATTTGTCACTAGTTAATGGTTAATAACACAGAGAAGTTAATGTTTGCATAATTCCTTAGACCATGAGAGTGTCGAGTTTCTTCATGCTTGCTTCATGAACTTTGGGGTTTGTTAAACGTCATCCGTAAATGGGTGGCTATTACGGCGGCTTACGGGTTCATGGAAAAGTATGTCAAGGGACTTGATAGCTCAAGATTGGGATTTGCTCCTCCGACGATGGAGAGATATCTCTGGGCCCTCTCGGTGTTACGGTATCCATCATCGTCTGGCCAGACACAGGGTGATTTGATCACAGGGATGCCGGAACACGGGAACGAGAAAAGAGAACAATACCGGCAACGAGGTAACTAGCATTGTGGACAAGTTTTGATCCACGAGGATGCCGATGTTTCTCACCTCGGGTAATTGTAACATATCGTGAAGCAACAGGAATAGCTCACGGCAACTGGAGGTTCACTCGAATATTTATTCGTGTGGGTATAGGGATCGATATGGGTGTCCACGGCTCCGATGTTGATCATTGATCGGAAGGGGTTCCGGGTCATGTCTATGCTTCACCGAACCTATAGGGTCACACGCTTAAGGGTCATCTATCTGCTGAATACTAGACAGGGAGTCTGAGAGAAAATCACCGAAAAAGTTTCGGACGCCGGAAAAGTTTCGGACAGCGGAAAAGTTTCGCAGAGAGGTCACCGGATGAGTTCCGGTGAAACTGAAAAGTTGTTTCAGAGGATACCATAAAGTCAAATTGGTTTTGGCACATGCCTGATAATTCTTGGAGGGTGCCAGAATCATTCTGGAAACTTTCTGGAATTTTCCGGGATGAAAACCGAAAATGTTCCGGAGCTGCCGAAACCGCTTCAGATGCTTTTCGCAGATGAAATCACTAAACCGGAATTGTTCCGGCTCGCGTTGAAAATTATTTTGGTGGGTACTAGAATTGTTCTAAGCCCACATGAATATTTTCAGTTCGATCAGACGCTGAAAAATGTCGTCGTGAATAGTGAAAGTGCTTTTTGGGATATTTTTGGAAAGCCACCTTTTGGGGCTTTGCTCCAAAAGATCTTGGGGATGACATGGATGGATAGGGGCCAATTTTGGGGCCCCACATGAGGGTGTGGCCGGCCACATGGTGGACTCCTTCATGGAGTCCCCCTTGTTCCTTGGTTTCACCTTTTAGGTCCTTGGGAAGGACTCCTTTCCATGTGGGTTTTGGGTCTTCTTGTAAAACCACCCTACCCCTTGGGTTTCCTATAAATAGGAGGTGTGTGGGCTGCCATAAGACACACTCTTGCTCTCATACACAAAGCCATGCATGATCTGGCATTCTTCTCTCCCTCCCAGCGAAATAGTTTCGTAGAGCCGAAAGGCTGTCTGGGTCCGGCAGGAACTAGTTCTGGACGGCGAAGCCCTGCCGGATAGATGACACCGTATGTGTGCAACTCTGTAGAGAGATCGTAGTTTCGGTCTTAATTCGAGAGTGCCTCCCGAAGGGCTGTCCGTGTGACCGTCCGAGTTTTGGAGGTCCTCCCGAAGGGCTGTCCGAGTGACAGTTCGAGTTCCGGAGGTCCTCCCGGAGGGCTGTCCGCGGGGCAGATGAGGGTATACATCCTCGCGGTTGGGAGGTTGTAAAATCCTAGCTGCGGGGATCTGCACCGCCGTTCGTCATCGACTCTACTTCCGCTGCGCTACGAGTCGGTAACGAAAGAGATCAAACCTTGTATGCAGTCTCCATAGTGGTCCTGGGCTGGTACGTAGGTCGGAAAATTTTTGTTTTCTGCTGCGTTCCCCAACAGTACGATGCTTTCTTCCATCAATGTCGGGAAGCAAGCAGGAAGTATCTAACAATTGCTGGCACGAGTATGATGTTTTGATTTTTCTGTTATCAGAACTTGTCCTTATCTTATCAATTCTGTATTTGCTGAAACAAAATATCTTAACTCATGTTGACTAGAGTGACATCCAAGCTCAAGCGAGAACTTTACATGCTTTCCTTTTTCTAATACTTGTCACTCAGGGTTTACAGAGTCCGGACATTTGCATGCATCTTTTACTGTTGTTGCCCATTGATATCTTCTAATATACCTTTTTATTTCTATTTCCTATATGTATTGCAGTTATGCTAAGAATTGGGCTATTGCATCAGGCTCGCCTATTTTTTTCTGTTTCCAAACACGGTGGCTCTTCTGGAGATGCATGTGAAGATTTCATGAATGCTCCATGTAAACAATCCACTGCTTATCATCTGTCCTGGTAGTATTGATTATTATATTTACTACAAACAAATATTGTGTGTTTGGTCATACCAATCATATTTCTCTGTGTAAACCTTGCTTTTTACGATTATATATGAGATTTCCTTTGATCACTGGCTTATATTTAGTTATGTTTATTGAAAGTTACTGTGTTTCATGTAGTCATCTATTTAAAAATTCCTATTATTTTTATTGTATAAATTGCAACCTCTAGACAAATTAATTGATTCTTGATGTCCTCAAAGAAAGCAGAATATAATAGAGAGACGGACTTGAAAAAGTTGGTTTGCTAAAAAAATAGAGAGACCACTAAGTAATCTTCTTTTCAAGTTATTTAAAATGGGGAATCCCTGCCACTTAATTCATTTTCCTGAAAATAGAAAGTGCCTATCATCGCCGTCATCGTGCGGTCTGGCTTGCGCCACCTCACTGATCCGTGGTCTGGCTTGCGCCACCTCACTGATCCGCGGTATGGATTGCGCCACGTCACCGATCCGCAGCACAACCTTTTCCTTTCCCAACCTCAACCCAACCTTCTAAAGCCATCTCTACCTCTATATATACTAGTAGTAGCGATCCATCCGCGTGCGGGGTGCGTGTTCGACTTGGACTTGGGACTTGGCTTCGGCGACCGGTGACGACGAGAGGAGGGCGCTACGGCGAGATTCATGTCTCTCAGCTCCTCGGAGGTGGCCGAGTTCATCTTCACACATGAATCCAACATAAAAAATCAAGTAACTGTACTGTTTGCTCGAGAGTGTTCCGCTGTGCAGAAGGAAACCTTGCATTTCCGTCTGTGGTGTTCACATGTGTTTTGTGATGTCCCATCTTTTTTCTAGAAAAAAAAAACAAAGAACGAAACCTTGCATTTCCGTTGACCAAGCCACCTATGGTATACGTAATTATTATTTTTACATATTATCCGTGTTTATGACAACATTTCAATCATTTTTTGCATCATATACCACGGCATGACAGTATGCACAAACTCATGGTTATACTTATGGCAAGAATAAATGAACCTTCTAAAATCTCGTCGATTTCTGTTGAGTTAGAGCATCTACAGCCGGACCCCTCATACTCTTCTCAAAAGCTCATGCAAAATTTTCTACTCCCTCCGTTGACTTTTATAAGTCGTTTCATACAACTCAAATTAAGATGTTTTACACTGTGTCTGAAATATCTACAAAGCCTTATAAAAATGAACATGGGGAGTAGCAAATGAGGTGTGGCGGGCGGCAACGACTCCGGATCTCGGATCGGAATCACATATATATGGGCCAGCTCGCAAGAGGGGGTAGCCTCGGAAGACGGCGAGCCCTTGTATATATAACTAATCATGTAGAATCCCCTACATACATGCTTTTCGAAATATTTCCATAATTTATAAGGTTCGTAGCTAATTTATATGGTTCAAACTAAAAGAATAGCAGACTAAAATTCGATTACATTAAACCATGAATGATACGGTAAATGTTATCCTTTTATGTTGATAACTTTCTGCATATTGCATCTCATCAAACAAAACCCGAAAGGGAATATTTCACTCTTTTGGCGGTATTCCCCGTAGTCTTCCTTACATTTCCACCGACCAAGCAACCTACGATACGATTGATTATTGTATGGCCGATCTGGTTTGATTTGCACTTTGTTCGTGTTTATGGCGATGTTTCAACCATTTTGGCATCATAAATCATGGCATGCCCGCATGCACACAAATTCATGGTTTTACTTATGGCAGAAATAAATGAGCCTTGTAAAACCTCGACGATGTCTGTTTAGGCAAAAGCTCGTGCAAAATTCCTAGGAAATAAGGTATGGCGGGCGATGGTGACTATGGAGCTCGAATTTGAAAGATGTCACATGGGGCGGCTCGCAAGAGGGGTGGCCTGGTAGCCTTGGAGGACGGCGAGTCCTCGTAAAATTTAATCCTATAGAATTCCATACATACATGATCTTTCAAATATTTCCATTTCTTGTAAGGTTTGTAGCTATTTCATAGATATTTCAAACTACGAGAATAGAAGACTAAATTCCAATCACATGAAATCATGAGTGATACAATAAATGTGAGACATTTATATTAATGCCTTTCCGACACTTCATATTGTATCTCATCAAACGAAACACGGAAAAGAATATTTCATTCTAACAACGGACTTTATGATTTCGGGCGTTTCGAACAAAACATGAAAGATAATACTTCGTTCTCATTGGCATAATCATTAGGATTTTATTAGACGATTTGTACGTGGCGTCATTAGAAAGATAGCTTCTAGACATCATCCACATGGCAATGTTTTGTGTTCCGTGCTGCGTAGATTTCGATAGTGAACACATGGAGAATCAACCCGCTGGTGTGCGTGTGCTGGCTTGCGCCACCTCACGGATCCGTGGTCTGGCTTTGCGCCATCTCACTGATCCGCGGTATGGATTGCACCACGTCACCGATCCGCAGCACAACCTTTTCCTTTCCCAAGCACAACCCAACCTTCTAAAGCCATCTCTACCTCTATATATACTAGTAGTAGCGATCCATCTGCGTGCGGGGTGCGTGTGCGACTTGGACTTGGGACTTGGCTTCGGCGACCGGTGACGACGAGAGGAGGGCGCTACGGCGAGATTCATGTCTCTTAGCTCCTCGGAGCTGGCCGAGTTCATCTTCACAGGTGAATCCAACATAAAAAATCAAGTAACTATACTGTTTGCTCGAGAGTGTTCCGCTCTACAGAAGGAAAATAATCTGGTATGTTTAATAAACAACCACAAAAACCTTGCCATGTTTTATTAATTAAGAGAGAGAAGTATGTACAAGTAATAGGCCGAAGCCAGGATAAAAACTACTCTGCCGGTATTACATCGCCAATGCGATCAGCACAAGCAAGGTTCCACAATGCCGCCTCTCTTTAGATGCTGGACAAAATGATCGTTGGCATGGTAGAGACTTGGAAACTAGGGGAGATAGAACTCGAAAGTTAAGCGTGCTGGGGTTGGAGCAGTGAGAGGATGGGTGACCGGCCGAGAAGTTAAGCGTGTTGTGGTTTGGTTAGAGCAGTGAGAGGATGGGTGACCGGCCGGGAAGTTTGACGATTTGTTGGCAAATTGTTACGGACTAACTAATGTTACGGACTTGAATTTCTATCATTGTTGGCAAATTGTTCTTGATTTGATCTCTATGTTGCTTCGAAGACTGTTCATCATCCGCACTCTTGCCCAGATATATTAGGTTGTGATAGATTGGATAGATAGATCTCTCAAGAACACAAAATAAAAGAGGCAAATAAAAAGTGCAGCAAAGTATTTTTTTTTGGAATAATAGATCTGAAAACAAAAGCGGCAAAAAGATAGATCGAAAAGCAATATGTTGGAAAAGTAGACTCGGGGGCCATAGGTTTCAGTAGTGGCTTCTCTCATGAGTATAGCACACGGTGGGTGAACAAATTACTGTTGGACAATTGATAGAAGATCAAATAATCATGATGATATCCAATGGGATGATCATTATATAGGCATCACGTCCAAGATTAGTAGACCGAAACGATTCTGCATCTACTACTATTACTCCACACATCGACCACTATCCAACATGCATCTAGTGTATTAAGTTCATGGAAAAATGGAGTAATGCAATAAGAACGGTGACATGATGTAGACAAGATCTATTCATGTAGGAATAGACCCCATCTTGTTATCCTTAATAGCAACGATACATGCGTGCCTCCATGCCTCTTCTGTCACTGGGACAGGACACCGCAAGATCGAACCCATCACAAAGCACCTCTTTTCATGGCAAGAAAAATCGATCTAGTTGGCCTAACTAAACCAAAGATTCGAAGAAGAAATACGAGGCTATAAGTAATCATGCATATAAGAGATCAAAGAAGACTCAAATAATATTCATGGATAGAAACTGATCATGAACTCAAAATTCATCGGATCCCAACAAACACAATGCAAAAAGTTTACATTAAATAGATCTTCAAGAGACCATTGTATTGAGAATCAAAAGAGAGAGAGAGAGAGAGAGAGAGAGAGAGAGAGAGAGAGAGAGAGAGAGAGAGAGAGAGAGAGAGAGAGAAAGCCATCTAGCTACTGCCTACGGACCCGTAAGTCTATGGTGGACTACTCACGCATCATCGGAGAGGCACCAATGAGGATGATGAACCCCTCCGTGATGGTGTTAGATTGGATCTCGCGGTTCTGGAACTTGCGGCGGCTGGATGTATTTTTCGTCGACTTCTCTAGGGTTTCTGGAATATTTGGGTATTTATAAAGTTCAGAGGCGGTGGAGAAGGTTCCCGAGGCGGCCACAACCCATCCGGGCGCGTCCGGGGCCCCTGGCGCGCCCTGGTGGGTTGTGGGCGGCCTTGGCTCCCTCCTGGTTACTTCTTTGGCCCACTGGCCTTCTTCTGGTCCAAAAAAATTCTCCAAAAAGTTTCGTCCCGATTGGACTCCGTTTGGTACTGATATTCTGCGAAGTAAAAAACAAGCAAAAAACAACAACTGGCATTTGGCACTATGTCAATAGGTTAGTCCCAAAAAATGATATAAAGTTGTTATAAAATGATTGTAAAACATCCAAGAATGATAATATAACAGCATGGAAAGCAAAAATTATAGATACGTTAGAAACGTATCAGGCGCCGCGACCATGGTCAGGGGCTGGACGCGTGCCGCCGGCGACATCATGCTGCCCCGCTGCGGCTACGCGCGTCGGCCCGTTTTCACACCTTTCCCAGCTTGTCCTGCCGCGACGCGCGTGGGGCCGGTTGGCCACTACAAATCTACGATTGTGTAAAACGGTTGGAGGAGCCCGGAATCGGCATGTCATAGTGGGGTGTGATTTGTTCTGCTCTTGCCGTGTGGAAATATTTTATCGTGCGATGGATTTGTTTTTTATAAAGTTGATCAAAGTTTATGTAGAATATAAAAGTATAAAACTAATGCGCATAGTAAATACTACAAAAGAGGAAGGTACTAACTAGTGGGCAAAGAAACGCATTTCAAATCTTAATAAGTGGACTAAGGGCATCTGTAACGGCGACCCATAAATTTTCTCCCGCATCCATCTGTGGACAGGAGGGATCAGTCCACGACACAGATGCGGAAGGACACCATTCAATCGTAGCCGCATACATTTCAACTCGCATTTCAACATACCGGATTACTACAATGCAAGCCAAGTTTAAACGTACCGGTTACTAGTTAAGGAAATTACTAGTGAAGCATTTGTGCTTTTGGCCAACAGCCTTGCTTGCTTTTCGCCAACAACACAAGATCAAGTTTATGCGGATTAAATTATGAACATCATGTGCACAAGTGCTTTCCGGCAACACCAACAACCATGCACGAATGCTTTCCGCCAAAAGCCATGCATGCCAATTACTAGTGATATGCTTTGACCAAATTATTATGGGCTTTTCGAAAAAAGTCCATTCTATTTATACAGCTTCCACCAAATATTAATTATATTAGTATATTCCACTACATTAATTATTTAATTTAATCACTCCTTCCGCCAAATAGCAGTGGCTTTCTGCCATCATACGCGGGCGGAGAGAAGAAAGGGTGGCATCGGGTATGGCGGATGTTCGAACTCCCGCAAAGCTCCCCACATTTATTCTGCTTTACAGGAGAAAGTACGTCCGGATCGCGCCGCGGACCGATACATGCCCGCGGTGGATGCCACAATACGTCCGAATAGCACGGTCCGAACGGATGTGAGCGGTCTGCGGGTCCGCCTTGAAAATGCCCTAAGCATTGTACGGCTCTAGGATTTCTTCTTGACAAACTCGCCTATGGAATGTCATTGACTTTTTTCCCCAGGGCACGTGTAGACAATAATAGGTAATATTTTGCATCAATCAGTGTTGAAGATTCTCGAGCTAAGGACGATTTGACAGAAGCTCTTAAGGATGGTAATGACCTGAAGCTCTCCTACGGCCGTAACCACAACGAGATCATCTCCGTGATCAGCAACGTATTGGTGAGATGCATCTTGGCAAGTTCGTCGTGCGAACTCGCCGGCTCGCTAAACTCCACGGTCAAAGATCATACACGTGGGGTGACGTCCCTATGCCACCCATGCCCATATCTGTTGCTAGCTTGCTTGAAGTCAAAGGAAAAAAGTGTAGGTGCTCAAGCGCCCCGATGCTCAGGTCCATCCTTTCTTACACGCTTGTCTACCTTGAGATATGACTGACAAATATATTACCCTTCGCGGGCTTGTTGGGACACAAGTTTCTCTTCTTGTGCACCAATCCCAAACGCCAGAATTAATAATCCCATGCCACCTTGTCACCTACTTCTCCTATGTTAAAATTGGCTAGCCACGACATTGAGTATGTATCGTGTGCTCTCGGACGTGGAGTACTCTTAGTATAAAACCACATTTCAAATTTTATGGGGAAAAAACCCGTTGGTGAAATTGACACATAACACACCAGTGATTCCACAAAGATCAAATCCAATTTGTAACACATAGTTAGAAACAAAAAGGAAAGACAAATCTAATTTGGATTAGTAGCCATCTCAATTTGGTCCATAAATTTGGAACATGGACAATACCATTTTTGGAATTTTTTTCTTTGTTTCTCGAACAATTAATGGAGCTTGGATTTGAACTCTGTTGTAGTATTGTGTTGTGTTTCTATGGAATTTTAGCAACATTTCAATGGACCAAACTATATGGGAATACTTGAAGCACACCATGTCAGGGAGTACTGATTCCCCGTACATTCATCTAAAAAATGTTTGCTAGGTTTCCGTTTCAACTGCTATACGTTTGGTGGGCCATAAGCTCCGTTACCATTATACCTTCGGCTATTTTTTTAAATGGATATCATCTATGGCCATGCAATGTATATCGTTTTCTAGTAATTTTCCGATCTATAGGTTCTGGATAAGGCGGGTAGGGTGGTCAGTCATCTTGAGTTTTACATTTAAACTGCTCTAAAATACTCCATCTGTTCCAAAATAAGTGTCGTGGTTTTAGTTCAAAACCATGACACTTATTTTGAAACACAGGGTGTACATCAATAGGACATTATACGAGTCCTTTTGTGATATTTTTGACTCGATGAGCCTTGTACGCATGCTTATACGGATTCTTTGATCAATAAAACACAAAGGCTCGCAATTTAGAGATCTCTCATGATACCGGCAGTTTAATATAATGGCGTTGCCAAGTCGATATGTAGGTCGTCCATTTTGTAGTCCCCAAATCAATCTAAACTAGTACTAACGTGAGTTATGTTAGCGACTTGAGGGTAATAATATAATGGCGTTGCCAAGTCGATACGTAGGTCGTCGATTTTGTAGTCCCAAGAGTCCAAATCAATCTAAACTAGTCAAAAGCAGTTATGTCGTGTTCTTAGATACCAAGGCAGAGGAAAGGGATTGATTAATGTAGGTGTAAGGCATCTTCCAATGCATTGATGCTTAGATGCATTAAAAATCTTAACAACTAATCTCATCAATGTATAGGTGTTTAGCTTTTGTTGCTAAGCATCCCTCATTCAATTGTTTAACCATTAAAGTCCTTCATGTATTGATTGAAAGCCATTTTTTATAGGTTCGCGTGCTTAGTACCGTTTCTTCCTGGGGTCACCATATTGCTCTCTCCTCTCTTTAATTGCGTTGTTTTTGCATATGTGGCATCCTTAGCACCTATACACATGGATCACTGGGAATGAGAAAGTAAGTCGTAATTAATCAAAGCTCAGCCAACACATGAATTCGCCAATGCAATGCTGCGCAATGTGAAGGGAAGGAGTATTTAATGCTTGAGATCGGTTTGAACTGTTTGCTTTAATAATGGCTATCCTAGCAGTAATCTATCAGGTGACCATGAATCGGCATGGCATAGTGGGGTGTTTTTTTTTGTTCTGCTCTTCCCGCGTGAATATATATTTTTTGTGCAAATGTTTATATTGTTTTTCATAAATTTGATTAAACTTTACTTAGGATAAAACTAGGGAAATGATAAAACTAATACTATCGAACATTTGGCGAAGCAACCCATTTCAAATCTTTGTAAGTGGACCAAGCGTGGTAGTACGGCTCTATGTTTTTTTTCTTGACAAACTCCTGTATGGAATGCCATGCACTTTGACAACATGAGGTGGTATTTTGCGAAGATTCTCGAGCTATGGACTATCTGACACAAGCTCTTAAGGATGACAAAATTTACAAGCTCTCCTACGGCTGTAACCACAACGAGATCACCTTTGAGATTACATCACACATGCGTCAGATCAGCAACCTTTTGGTGACATGCATCTTGCGAAGCTTGTCGCGGGAACTCGCTGGCTCGTTAAACTCCACGGTCAAAGATCATAGCTGCGGAGTGATGTCCCTATGCCACCCATATCCATATCTTTTGCTAGCTTGCTTGACGTAAAACGAAAAAGAACTGGTAGGCGCTCAAGTGTCCCTATGCGCAGGTCCATCCCTTCTTGCACGCTTGCCTACCTTGATATATGGCGGGCATATATATACCCTTCATGGGCTTGTCGGGTTTATCTTCTTGTGCACCAACCCCAAACACCACAATTAATCATCCCTTGCTTGCTTGTCACCTACTTCTCCTGGCTCAAAGTTGGCTAGCTAGGACATTGAGAATGTATCGTGTACTCGTGGATGTGGAGTACTCCTAGTATAAAAACCGCACTCCAAATTTTATGGGAAAAAAACCGTTGGTCAAACTGACATATAACACATACCAATGATGCCACAATGATCAAATTCAATTTGTAACACATAGTTAGAAACAAAAAAGAAAGACAAATCTAATCTAGATTTGTAGCTTTTTCAATTTGGTCCATAAATTTGGAACATGGACAATATCAATTTTGGATTCTCCTTTCTTTGTTTCTCGAACAATTAACTGAGCTTAGACCTGAAATCTGTTGTAGTATTGTGTTCTGTTTTTTTAGATTTCTAGCAACTTTTCAATGGACCAAAATATATAGGAGTACTCGGAGCACACCATGTCAGGGAGTACGGATTCCCCAGACATGCATCTAAAAATTGTTAGTTAGGTTTCCATTTCAACTGCTATACGTTAGGTGGGCCATAAGCTACATTGACATTATACCTTCGACTATTTTTTCTAACTGCATATCATCTATGGCCGTGCAAAGCATATCGTTTTCTAGTAATTTTCTGATCTACAGGTTTTGGATAAGGTGGGTAGGGTGGTCAGACATCTTGAGTGTTACATTTAAACGGCTCTAAAAATACTCCATCAATTCCTATAAGTGTCGTGGTTTTAGTTCAAACCATGACACTTATTTTGAAACGGAGGATGCACATCAATAAAACAGTATATGGGTACTTTTGTGATATTTTTGACTCGATGAGCCTTGTACGCATGCTTATACGAGTTCTTTGATTAGTAAACCACAAGGGCGTGCGATTTAGAGATCTCTTATGATACCGCTAGTACAATATAATGGCGATGCCAAGTCGATATATAGGTCGTTGATTTTGTAGACCTATCAGTCCAAATCAATCTAAACTAGTCCTAACATGAGTTATGTTAGCGACTTCAGGGTAATACCCAAGCAGAAGCAGTTCTGTCGTGTTCTTGGATACCAATGCAGAGGAAAGGGGTTGATTAATGTAGGTGTAACCATGTGAGAAAGCAAGTCATGATTAATCAAAGCTCAGCCAACACATGATTTCACCGATGCAATGCTGCCCAATGTGAAGGGAAGGAGTATTTAATCCTTGAGATCGGTTTTGAACTGTTTGCGGGAATAATGGCTATCCTAGTTAATCTACCAGGTGACCATGAAAAAACACACATTAATTAACTAGAGCAAAAGTAGTGGCCTTATATTTCTGCAACTTTCAAGTTTGCATGGTGATCTTCTATATTAAAAATGAAGGGAGTATGAAGCCGCTTTAAAAAACACCACATCCTCTTGCCATCCTAATAGATTGGTAGAGCATGGTGATAAAGTTGTCATTTCTATAGTGGATTTCGGCTGAAGGACCGACACATCATGGCTATAGAGCCCAGATGGACAAGTGCAGCAAGATCAAGAGTATATCCTCCCTCGACGGGTGTGCCAAATAGCAATTAGGTTGACAAAGTTGGTGAAGATGAGACACAAGAGGTTCAAACTCCGTATTTCCATGGTTCGCTTCATAGAGCAATACCCAAATGTTTTTTACAAGCATGGTTGAAGATCAGGATGAACTACAAAGGATTTTTCTTCTTGAACACCCTTTATAAGAAAAGGAGCACTTTCCCCACTGGATTTGCTCTTTAATGCAATTCAATTCTCTTAACAGGCCGCCAGTAAAGGTCGCTGGTCGGCCCTGTGCCTTCACTTCGCCACCAAACATTACGAGTTTATAAGAAAAAAACATTCATGGACCATAAACACCTATTTTTCCTTGTACAATTTCTTGTACATCGTAAATGTTGCTAGTGTGCTTAATCATATTCATTTAGCTGTAACTTATTGCGTCCGTTACAGTTCATGTCACCAATTATGCAAATGAGTTCCTTCTAACTCTAGTGAATGAACTTGCACATCCTTTGGTAGTTGGTCAACATATGAAGACAACATATCCACAAGTTCAGAGTTATCGTTTGAAAAGTGGCTACCTAGATATGCGTGTTATCCCAACCTCCGAGATAAAAGCTAGTACTTATAGACCTCAATGTGTAGCTGGACTAATGCCTACTTTTTGTTGCGTATCTTTTATAGTTCATTAATCACTAAACATATCCATAGAAGAAAAAAAAGTCTAATCTGCAATCAAGGATAAGGTGGGACTTCCATTGTAGCATAGGAAAGTTGGCTTGCTAATGTGTCCCATGCCCCATGTAATGTAAATGTCTACCTAGACTGTGACTATTGGAAACGTTGATAGCTAGGTACTTGTTTGTAGCTCAACACACGGGGCATGCATTGGATATTGGATGGACCGTGTGTCTATGCTTATATCTACACACACTATGTACTCTTACAAGTCATAACTTGCAATTGAAGTCGGCCCTCGGATCCATATTAGATGTCGTAAAAACGGATGTATCTCGATAACTAGTTTGGGTTGGAGGGAGTACTAAAGATTGAAAATATGCCTTGATTCCTTATTGTTGAGAGAGAATAGGTTTGACGAGGCACCACCGTGTGCGTAAATTAAATCGTTAGCATGAATTGTACCTCAAATAGGATTGATCCAATCAAGGCGGTGAAGCCTATTTAGGACTTGTGGGGTGTTTTTTGTAAATAATCTTGAACGGTTTATATTGCTAAGGCAAATTTACTATACTCGGTGTGATAATATGGTGTGATTTACTATACTCGGTGTGATAATATGGTATGACATGTGGTGCCAAGTTGCAAGATCAAGAGATAATATGGTGTGATTTCATAGTGTTCCCTTCATTGGAAGAGCTACATATATGTTGATGTAGGAATGGATATGTTGGAAAATGCAAGGCAAACATGTTTGCTTTCTAATCGAAAGTAGATTCTAGAAGTTTTAGAAATAGAGCAAGTTTTAGATTATGATTAGATTGAAAGGGAAAATATTGTTTGGAGGATCGAATATGTAAATATGCTGCAAAAACTTGAAATCCATGCGAAACTCAAAATGTGGCATTGAGATACGACAAATGCATCCCCCTCAAAATAACCGAACCCAACATTAAGTGGCTGTCGTCGTTTTCTCACGGGGGGTGCCCCGAGATGGCAGATGCCATGGGATGGCTTAAGAGGTGAGAGCAAGGCTGCCGTGGAGATCCGGGACGGGATAGGGTAACAGCGCGCGGTGGTTTACCCAGGTTCGGGGCTCTCCGGAGAGATAATACCCCTACTCCTGCATGTCTGTATATGAGGAATATATTGCAGTACAAAGTTGCTCCTGGAGCTGTATCATAAATGTGTGTATGAGCTAGTGTGGGCAAGATGGCTTGGAGCCTCATCCCCTGAGTGTGTGCCCGTGAGAGAGTGAGAGGGCTTGGTGCCCTTTTATAGTGTGGGCATGGGCATGGTGGGTGGTGGCCCACCCACCAACTACACTATTCCAGATGTCAAGCGAGGTGACGCGTGAGCAGGCCATAGTGCGCCACTATTGCTCAATAGTGCCCGGTACGGCCGTCTCGTCCGCGTCGGGTCGGATGTGATGTTGCGGTTGACTCCGGGCAGCTGGCTGGCCGGCGCAGCCGGCAGCCGGCAGCCGGCTGGCTGGGGCAGCCGACAGTCAGCTAGGCAGCCGGCCGGGTGGAGCAGCCGGCCCGGGCGGGCGGGCACCCCGTCTGACTCGCCGTCTTTGGGGTACCCGGGGGTCATCCCCCCGACAGTGGCCATGATATTATGAAGCCCAAAATGGTATCTTTCCATATGGATCTTTCCATGTGCCTTTTCACTTTCCATGTTCCTGTTGACATTTGCCAAGATCGACGATGAAACTAATTGCTTGTAGATGACGCTAGCTTTAGGTGCATGCTTCATTCTAGGTTGTTGGAGCGGTGGAATACCATAGTTGAACATCCTAGAGCCTTACATTTGAGTGATCTTTCTAATGGCATATAATGATGTTGTTTCCACTAAATCAATTTATAATTAGTTGGAGCATGATATTTCCGGTGCCTATAATAAGTGCATATGGAAAGCTTGCATCCTTTGAAGACTAAAGTTCACCTAGAAATGTGTTCAAAATTATTTGTAATGAGAGATAATATGAGGAAGCTTAATTGGTCTGGATCATGTTGTCCATTTAGTGATAACTGAAACAAAAAAAATCATCTCTTCTTTGGTTGATGTGTCGCTTTGTTTGAGGCATGATTTTGCTTGGCCATGTGTAAGAGCACATTTATCCATGTGTGGTTTTGGTAATTGATGACAATCCCTATGGACTAATGGTTGCCTTGAGTTATATTCGAAGGATTTGTCCGTAGGTACTTCTTGAAGTCCATTTGTTGGTTTCAAGGAGTTTATATGGTGACCAAGGTGGTATTCAAGGTTTTATCCAAAGATTGGTCATGTGAGAGTTGAGCTTATTGCAAGCATGTCTTGAAGAAGAAGATTGTGTGAGCATTCATGTTTACCTTCAAGACATCATCTTTATGAAGAGAGAAGATAAGATACAAGGTTGATCAAGGCTAAGTCAAAGAGTGAATCAAGTTGATCAACACACAAAGCATACAAGATATACTGAGAGGGATCAAGTGATCCCATGGTATGGTAAGCATTGTCCATTACGCTTTGTGTACTAACCCATGGTATATGTGAGTGTTCTTTGTGGGGTTAGGTATATTTCCATGGGCTTGCATCAAGAGGAAGATCCCATACAACCCATGGAAGATGACATCAAGTGGTGATCGTCATCAAGGTTGCAGTGTGCAAGTTCAAGTGAAGCATCACAGAGAGATCATGCTTGAAGCTTGTCATCCATTTTGGTGACAATGGACTTGTGAAGATGTGCTGAAGAGTGGCTCACCCATAGTGGAGTATGGGGGAGCAATCTACTAGTCTTTACCGAGCCAGCGCAATCAAGAAAGGTGGTCCATCTTGAGGAGGACAAGATTGTCATCATCTAGCTCAAGTGGACTATGCGCAAGGCAAAGGTTTGACCTTGATAGGGTTTTCTATTTTACCGGTCTCATGGCGGTAGTTGGAAGACCGGGTTATAGGATCGATAGCCGTACTATCAAGGGGGGCTCTCAAGTGAGTAGCTTGATCGTATCGTTCGTTAAGAGCTCAAACCATTGCATTCTTGGCATCATCATCTTTCTTGGTTCTTGGTTGGCTTTTCTCTATGTGGGTTCTTGAGCTTATGGTCAGCTTCATGACAAGCTCAAATTCATCGAAAACGGAGTCCATATGCATCTTCTATGATGTTTTCGATGTTGGAGATTTTGCCGGTTCTTCATTCATAGAGGTTTCACATCTCTATATCATTCGGTTCTTCATTCATAGAGGTTTCACGTCGCTGTTGGATAGCTCTTGTCGTCCTGAATCCAACAAGCTTGAGTTTGCTCAATTCGGAGCTCATTTGCAGAAGTTATGGCAGTTCTGGTCTTACCTGTTTTCTTGATGCTATTATACCGCTGTCCCGACCGGTTGCACCGTTCGCTCCAGTCATCCGGTTTATGTTGGAAATATGCCCTAGAGGCAATAATAAAATGGTTATTATTATATTTCCTTGTTCATGATAATTGTCTATTGTTCATGCTATAATTGTATTAACCGGAAACCGTAATACATGTGTGAATACATAGACCACACCATGTCCCTAGTGAGCCTCTAGTTGACTAGCTCATTGATCAATAGATGGTCATGGTTTCCTGATCATGGACATTGGATGTCGTTGATAACGCGATCACATCATTAGGAGAATGATGTGATGGACAAGACCCAATCCTAAGTATAGCACAAGATCGTGTAGTTCGTCTGCTAGAGCTTTTCTAATGTCAAGTATCATTTCCTTAGACCATGAGATTGTGCAACTCCCGGATACCGTAGGAATGCTTTGGGTGTATCAAACGTCACAACGTAACTGGGTGACTATAAAGGTGCACTACAGGTATCTCCGAAAGTGTCTGTTCGGTTGGCACGAATCGAGACTAGGATTTGTCACTCCATGTGACAGAGAGTTATCTCTGGTCCCACTCGGTAATACATCATCATAATGAGCTCAATGTGACTAAGGAGTTAGTCACGGGATCATATGTTACAGAACGAGCAAAGAGACTTGCCGGTAACGAGATTGAACAAGGTATAGGGATACCGACGATCGAATCTCGGGCAAGTAACATACCGATGGACAAAGGGAATTGTATACGGGATTAATTGAATCCCCGACATCGTGGTTCATCCGATGAGATCATCGTGGAACATGTGGGAGCCAATATGGGTATCCAGATCCCGCTATTGGTTATTGGCCGGAGAGGTGTCTCGGTAATGTCTGCATGGTTCCCGAACCCGTAGGGTCTACACACTTAAGGTTCGGTGACACTAGAGTTGTAATGGGAATTGTATGTGGTTACCGAAAGTTGTTCGGAGTCCTGGATGAGATCCCGGACGTCATGAGGAGTTCCGGAATGGTCAGGAGGTAAAGATCTATATATGGGAAGTCCTATTTTGGCCACCGGAAAATGTTTGGGATTTTTCGGTATTGTACCGGGAAGGTTCTAGAAGGTTCCGGAGTGGGGCCCACCTGCACGGGGGGACCCACATGAACGTGGGTAGTGGGGGCAAGGCCCCACACCGCTGGTCAAGGCACACCAATATCCCCCCTTAGAAGGAATAAGATCATATCCCGAAGGGATAAGATCAAGATCCCTAAAAAGGGGGGATAACAATCGGTGGGGAAGGGAAAGGATGGGATTTCTTTCCTCCCACCTTTGCCAACCCCCCAATGGACTTGGAGGGCAAGAAACCAGCCCCCTCCACCCCTATATATAGTGGGGAGGCGCATGGGAGCTGCACCCCTTGCCCCTGGCACAGCCCTCCCTCCTCCTACACCTCCTCCTCCTCCGTAGTGCTTAGCGAAGCTCTACCGGAGAACCACGAGCTCCACCGCCACCACGCCGTCGTGCTGCCGGAGCTCTCCCTCAACTTCTCCTTCCCCCTTGCTGGATCAAGAAGGAGGAGACGTCCCCGGGCTGTACGTGTGTTGAACGCGGAGGCGCCGTCCGTTCGGCGCTTGGATCGGATCTTCCGCGATTTGAATCGCCGCGAGTACGACTCCATCAACCGCGTTCTTTGCAACGCTTCCGCTTAGCGATCTTCAAGGGTATGAAGATGCACTCCCTCTCTCTCGTTGCTAGCATCTCCTAGATTGATCTTGGTGACACGTAGGAAAATTTTGAATTATTACTACGTTCCCCAATAGTGGTATCAGAGCTAGGTCTATGCGTAGATTCTATGCACGAGTAGAACACAAGTAGTTGTGGGCGATGATTTGGTCAATTTGCTTGCCGTTACTAGTCCTATCTTGATTCGGCGGCATTGTGGGATGAAGCGGCCCGGACCGACTTTACACGTACGCTTACGTGAGACTGGTTCCACCGCCTGACATGCACTTGTTGCATAAGGTGGCTAGCGGGTGTCTGTCTCTCCCACTTTAGTCGGATCGGATTCGATGAAGAGGGTCCTTATGAAGGGTAAATAGCAATTGGCATATCACCGTTGTGGCTTTTGCGTAGGTAAGAAACGTTCTTGCTAGAAACCCATAGCAGCCACGTAAAACTTGCAACAACAATTAGAGGACGTCTAACTTGTTTTTGCAGGGTATGCTATGTGATGTGATATGGCCAAAAGGATGTGATGAAATATATGTGATGTATGAGATTGACCATGTTCTTGTAATAGGAATCACGACTTGCATGTCGATGAGTATGACAACCGGCAGGAGCCATAGGAGTTGTCTTAATTTATTGTATGACCTGCGTGTCAATCAAAAACGCCATGTAATTACTTTACTTTATTGCTAACCGTTAGCCATAGTAGTAGAAGTAATAGTTGGCAAGACAACTTCATGAAGACACGATGATGGAGATCATGGTGTCGTGCCGGTGACGATGGTGATCATGCCGCGCCCCGAAGATGGAGATCAAAGGCGCAAGATGATATTGGCCATATCATGTCACTTTATGATTTGCATGTGATGTTTATCATGTTTTTACATCTTATTTGCTTAGAACGACGGTAGCATAAATAAGATGATCCCTCACTAAAATTTCAAGAAATGTGTTCCCCCTAAGTGTGCACCATTGCGAAGGATCGTTGTTTCGAAGCACCACGTGATAATCGGGTGTGATAGATTCTAAAGTTCGCATACAACGGGTGTAAGCCAGATTTACACACGCGAAACACTTAGGTTGACTTGACGAGCCTAGCATGTACAGACATGGTATCGGAACACGAGAGACTGAAAGGTCGAACATGAGTCGTATAGTAGATGCGATCAACATGGAGATGTTCACCATTGATGACTAGTCTGTCTCACGTGATGATCGGACATGGCCTAGTCGATATGGATCATGTATCACTTAGATGACTAGAGGGATGTCTATCTGAGTGGGAGTTTATTAAATAATTTGATTAGATGAACTCAATTATCATGAACTTAGTCTAAAATTGTCTTTACAATCTATCTTGTTGATCCAATGGCCCACGCTAATGTTGCCCTCAACTTCAACGCGTTCCTAGAGAAAACTAAGCTGAAAGACGATGGAAGCAACTATACGGACTGGGTCCGTAACTTGAGGATCATCCTCATAGCTTCCAAGAAAGCATATGTCCTTGATGCACCGCTAGGTGACGCACCCATTTTCCTAGCAACTCAAGACGTTATGAACGCCTGGCAGTCGCGTAGTGATGATTACTCCCTGGTTCAGTGCGGCATGCTTTACAGCTTAGAACAGGGGCTCCAAAAGCGTTTTGAGCAACACGGAGCATATGAGATGTTCCAAGAGCTGAGAATGGTTTTCCAAGCTCATGCCCGGGTCGAGAGATATGAAGTCTCCGACAAGTTCTTCAGTTGTAAGATGGAGGAAAATAGTTCTATCAGCGAGCACATACTCAAAATGTCTGGGTTGCACAACCGCTTGTCTCAGCTGGGAGTTAATCTTCCGGATGACTCGGTTATTGACAGAATCCTCCAGTCGCTTCCACCTAGCTACAAGAGCTTTGTGATGAACTTCAATATGCAAGGGATGGAGAAGTCCATTCCTGAGTTATATTCGATGCTGAAATCAGCGGAGGTGGAGATCAAAAAGGAACATCAAGTGTTGATGGTGAATAAGACCACCCGTTTCAAGAAAGGCAAGGGTAAGAAGAACTTCAAGAAGGACGGCAAAGCAGTTGCCGCGCCCGGTAAATCAGTTGCCGGGAAGAAGCCCAAGAATGGACCCAAGCCTGAGACTGAGTGCTTTTATTGCAAGGGAATCGGTCACTGGAAGCGGAACTGCCCCAAGTACTTAGCGGATAAGAAGGCCGGCAACGTCAAAGGTATATATGAAATACATGTTATTGATGTGTACCTTACCAGCGCTCGTAGTAGCTCCTGGGTATTTGATACCGGTGCGGTTGCTCACATTTGTAACTCAAAACAGGAGCTGCGGAATAAGCGGAGACTGGCGAAGGACGAGGTGACGATGCGCGTCGGGAATGGTTCCAAGGTCAATGTGATCGCCGTCGGCACGCTACCTCTACATCTACCTTCGGGATTAGTTTTAAACCTCAATAATTGTTATTTAGTACCAGCTTTGAGCATGAACATTGTATCTAGATCTCGTTTGATGCGAGATGGCTACTCATTTAAATCCGAGAATAATGGTTGTTCTATTTATATGAGAGATATGTTTTATGGTCATGCCTCGCTGGTCAATGGTTTATTTTTATTGAATCTCGAACACGATGTTACACATATTCATAGTGTGAATACCAAACGATGTAAGGTTGATAATGATAGTCCCACATACTTGTGGCACTGCCGCCTTGGTCATATTGGTGTCAAACGCATGAAGAAACTCCATGCAGATGGACTTTTGGAGTCTCTTGATTATGAATCATTTGACACGTGTGAACCATGCCTCATGGGCAAGATGACTAAGACTCCGTTCTCCAGAACAATGGAGCGAGCAACCAACTTGTTGGAAATAATACATACCGATGTATGCGGTCCAATGAGCGTTGAGGCTCGCGGTGGCTATCGTTATGTTCTCACCCTCACTGATGACTTAAGCAGATATGGGTAGGTCTACTTAATGAAACACAAGTCTGAGACCTTTGAAAAGTTCAAGGAATTTCAGAGTGAGGTAGAGAAACAACGTGACAAGAAAATAAAGTTCTTACGATCTGATCGTGGAGGAGAATATTTGAGTCACGAGTTTGGCACGCACTTAAGGAAATGTGGAATTGTGCCGCCTGGCACACCTCAGCGTAATGGTGTGTCCGAACATGGTAATCACACTCTATTGGATATGGTGCGATCTATGATGTCTCTTACTGATTTACCGCTATCATTTTGGGGATATGCATTAGAGACTGCCGCATTCACTTTAAATAGGGCACCGTCTAAATCCGTTGAGACGACACCGTATGAATTATGGTTTGGGAAGAAACCTAAGCTGTCGTTTCTGAAAGTTTGGGGATGCGATGCTTATGTCAAGAAACTTCAACCTGAAAAGCTCGAACCCAAATCGGAAAAGTGTGTCTTCATAGGATACCCTAAGGAAACTATTGGGTATACCTTCTACCTCAGATCCGAAGGCAAGATCTTTGTTGCCAAGAATGGATCCTTTCTAGAGAAAGAGTTTCTCTCGAAAGAAGTAAGTGGGAGGAAAGTAGAACTTGATGAGGTAATTGTACCCCCTCTCGAACCGGAGAGTAGCGCAGCGCAGGAAAATGTTTCTGTGGTGCCTGCACCGACTAGAGAGGAAGTTAATGATGATGATCATGAAACTTCGGATCAAGTTACTACTGAACTTCGTAGGTCCACGAGGACACGTTCCGCACCAGAGTGGTACGGCAACCCTGTCCTGGAAATCATGTTGTTAGACAACGGTGAACCTTCGAACTATGAAGACGCCATGGCGGGCCCGGATTCCAACAAATGGCTTGAAGCCATGAAATCCGAGATAGGATCCATGTATGAGAACAAAGTATGGACTTTGGTGGACTTGCCCGATGATCGGCAAGCCACAGAAAATAAATGGATCTTTAAGAAGAAGACTAACGCGGATGGTAATGTGACCGTCTATAAGGCTCGGCTTGTCGCTAAGGGTTATCGACAAGTTCAAGGAGTTGACTACGATGAGACTTTCTCACCCGTAGCGATGCTGAAGTCCGTCCGAATCATGTTAGCAGTTGCCGCATTTTATGATTATGAGATCTGGCAAATGGACGTCAAAACGGCATTCCTTAACGGTTTCCTTAAGGAAGAATTGTATATGATGCAGCCGGAAGGTTTTATCGATCCTAAGAATGCTGACAAGGTATGCAAGCTCCAGCGCTCCATCTATGGGCTGGTGCAAGCATCTCGGAGTTGGAACATTCGCTTTGATGAGGTGATCAAAGTGTTTGGGTTTATACAGACTTATGGAGAAGCCTGTATTTACAAGAAAGTGAGTGGGAGCTCTGTAGCATTTCTCATTTTATATGTGGATGACATATTGTTGATGGGAAATGATATAGAACTTTTGGAAAGCATAAAGGCCTACTTGAATAAGTGTTTTTCAATGAAGGACCTTGGAGAAGCTGCTTACATATTAGGCATCAAGATCTATAGAGATAGATCGAGACGCCTCATTGGTCTTTCACAAAGCACATACCTTGACAAGATATTGAAGAAGTTCAATATGGATCAGTCCAAGAAGGGGTTCTTGCCTGTATTGCAAGGTGTGAGATTGAGCACAGCTCAATGCCCGGCCTCGGCAGAAGATAGAGAAAAGATGAGTGTCATCCCCTATGCCTCAGCCATAGGCTCTATTATGTATGCCATGCTGTGTACCAGACCTGATGTGAACCTTGCCATAAGTTTGGTAGGGAGGTACCAAAGTGATCCCGGAATGGAACACTGGACAACGGTCAAGAATATCCTTAAGTACCTGAAAAGGACTAAGGATATGTTTCTCGTTTATGGAGGTGCCGAAGAGCTCGTCGTAAAGGGTTACGTCGATGCTAGCTTCGACACAGATCCGGATGACTCCAAGTCACAAACCGGATACGTGTATATTTTGAATGGTGGGGCAGTCAGCTGGTGCAGTTGCAAGCAAAGCGTCGTGGTGGCATCTACATGTGAAGCGGAGTACATAGCTGCTTCGGAAGCAGCGCAGGAAGGAGTCTGGATGAAGGAGTTCATCACCGACCAAGGAGTGATTCCCAATGCGTCGGGCCCGATGACTCTCTTCTGTGACAACACTAGAGCTATTGCCATTGCCAAGGAGCCCAGGTTTCACAAGAAGACCAAGCACATCAAGCGCCGCTTCAACTCCATTCGTGGTTACATTCAGGATGGAGATATAGATATTTGTAAAGTACATACGGATCTGAATGTCGCAGATCCGTTGACTAAACCTCTTCCACGAGCGAAACATGATCAGCACCAGAACTCTATGGGTGGTCGATTCATCACAATGTAACTAGATTATTGACTCTAGTGCAAGTGGGAGACTGTTGGAAATATGCCCTAGAGGCAATAATAAAATGGTTATTATTATATTTCCTTGTTCATGATAATTGTCTCTTGTTCATGCTATAATTGTATTAACCGGAAACCGTAATACATGTGTGAATACATAGACCACACCATGTCCCTAGTGAGCCTCTAGTTGACTAGCTCGTTGATCAATAGATGGTCATGGTTTCCTGACCATGGACATTGGATGTCGTTGATAACGCGATCACATCATTAGGAGAATGATGTGACGGACAAGACCCAATCCTAAGTATAGCACAAGATCGTGTAGTTCGTCTGCTAGAGCTTTTCTAATGTCAAGTATCATTTCCTTAGACCATGAGATTGTGCAACACCCGGATACCGTAGGAATGCTTTGGGTGTATCAAACATCACAACGTAACTGGGTGACTATAAAGGTGCACTACAGGTATCTCCGAAAGTGTCTGTTGGGTTGGCACGAATCGAGACTGAGATTTGTCACTCCGTGTGACGGAGAGGTATCTCTGGGCCCACTCGGTAATACATCATCATAATGAGCTCAATGTGACTAAGGAGTTAGTCACGGGATCATGTGTTACGGAACGAGTAAAGAGACTTGCCGGTAACGAGATTGAACAAGGTATAGGGATACCGACGATCGAATCTCGGGCAAGTAACATACCGATGGACAAAGGGAATTGTATACGGGATTAATTGAATCCCCGACATCGTGGTTCATCCTATGAGATCATCGTGGAACATGTGGGAGCCAATATGGGTATCCAGATCCCGCTATTGGTTATTGGCCGGAGAGGTGTCTCGGTCATGTCTGCATGGTTCCCGAACCCGTAGGGTCTACACACTTAAGGTTCGGTGACGCTAGAGTTGTAATGGGAATTGTATATGGTTACCGAAAGTTGTTCGGAGTCCCGGATGAGATCCCGGACGTCACGAGGAGTTCCGGAATGGTCCAGAGGTAAAGATCTATATATGGGAAGTCCTATTTTGGCCACCGGAAAATGTTTGGGATTTTTCGGTATTGTACCGGGAAGGTTCTAGAAGGTTCCGGAGTGGGGCCCACCTGCATGGGGGGACCCACATGAACGTGGGTAGTGGGGGCAAGGCCCCACACCCCTGGTCAAGGTGCACCAAGATCCCCCCTTAGAAGGAATAAGATCATATCCCGAAGGGATAAGATCAAGATCCCTAAAAAGGGGGGATAACAATCGGTGGGGAAGGGAAAGGATGGGATTTCTTTCCTCCCACCTTTGCCAACACCCCAATGGACTTGGAGGGCAAGAAACCAGCCCCCTCCACCCCTATATATAGTGGGGAGGCGCATGGGAGCTGCACCCCTTGCCCCTGGCGCAGCCCTCCCTCCTCCTACACCTCCTCCTCCTCCGTAGTGCTTAACGAAGCTCTACCAGAGAACCACGAGCTCCACCGCCACCACGCCGTCGTGCTGCCGGAGCTCTCCCTCAACTTCTCCTTCCCCCTTGCTGCATCAAGAAGGAGGAGACGTCCCCGGGCTGTACGTGTGTTGAACGCGGAGGCGCCGTCCGTTCGGCGCTTGGATCGGATCTTCCGCGATTTGAATCGCCGCGAGTACGACTCCATCAACCGCGTTCTTTGCAACGCTTCCGCTTAGCGATCTTCAAGGGTATGAAGATGCACTCCCTCTCTCTCGTTGCTAGCATCTCCTAGATTGATCTTGGTGACACGTAGGAAAATTTTGAATTATTACTACGTTCCCCAACAGTTTAGACACCACTCCAGGGGTGATACCCTGGGGTGCTGCCACTGAGTGGTCCCCAGCGGTTGTACCGCTGCCCCCGGGCGGTTGTACCGCCCACAGCTGGGTGATCCAGGGTGGCAGCCCTGGGCGGTTGAACCGGCCTAGCACCTGGCTTCAACCGGACGCGGTTCTGTTGAGCTGCGGTTGTTGGGCGGACGTGGGACGGTTGTATCGCTATATTACTATAGCCCGGTACTACCGGTGTCCCTAGCGGTTGTACCGCTCGGGACTTTGCCCTGTCCAGCGCTCGAGCCGAGCGGTTGCACCACCGCCTCAGGTTCTGTTTTGATGCGGTGGTTGGGCGGTTGTACCACTATATTACTATAGCCCGGTTCTACCGCCCGCATCACCGGTTGTATCGCCCCTATGTAATTCTGCACATAACGGGCAGATTTGTGGGGACCTATTTAAGGGGGTCTTCTTCCCCAATGGTTCCTAACTCTTGAGCTCGTGTTTGCCCCCCATTGTTGACCTTCTTTGAGCTTGCTAACTCTCAATCCCTCCAATGATTCTTGCTAGTTCTTGAGGGAAAAGAGAGAGGAGATCTAGATCCACATTTCCACCAATCACTTTCTCCTCTATGTGAGGGGAACCCCTTGGATCTAGTTCTTGGAGTTCTTGGTGTTCTTCGTTCTTCCTCTCATTTTCCACCATAGCATTAGTTGTTGTGGTGGGATTTGGGAGAGAAGGACTTGGGCACTCCGTGTGCCCTTGCCATTGCATTTGGTGCATATGTTTGAGTTCTCCACGGTGATACGTGGAAGTGAAGTTTGAGAAGCTTATTACTCTTGGGTGTTTGAGCACCCTAGAGCTTGTTCCTCTTGGGTGCCTTGGCGCCCTAGACGGTTGGTGGTGTCTCGGAGCTCAATCATTGTGGTGTAAAGCTCTGGGCAAGCGTCGGGGTCTCCAATTAGGTTGTGGAGATTGCCCCGAGCAATTTGTACGGGTACCGGTGACCGCCCCCAAGGGTTGCCATTTGTACGGGTTCGGTGACCGCCCTCAAGGGTCCCTTAGTGGAATCACGGCATCTTGCATTGTGCGAGGGCGTGAGGAGATTACGGTGGCCTTAGTGGCATCTTGGGGAGCATTGTGCCTCCACACCGCTCCGAACGGAGATTAGCATCCACAAGGGTGTGAACTTTGGGATACATCGTCGTCTCCGCGTGCCTCGGTTATCTCTTACCTGAGCCCTTTACTTATGCACTTTACTTTGTGATAGACATATTGTTGCTATATATCTTGCTATCACTTAGTTGTTTATCTTGCGTAGCATAAGTTGTTGGTGCACATAGGTGAGCCCTAGTTGTTTTAGGTTTTGTGCTTGACATATTAAACGTTAGTTTTATTCAGCATCTGTTCAAGCCTAAACCGTAATTATTTTAAAGCGCCTATTCACCCCCCCCCCCTCTAGGCGACATCCACGTCCTTTCACCATGTTCTTATTTTTCTGGTGGCGAAGATTTTTAAGTTATGTGCATTGCTAGTGTTTTTGGGGGTATTCGTACATAACAAAGTACCTATGAGGCACATGTTTTGCGCATGCCCAATGAGATAATCTTCATGGTTTGTTCATTTCAGTATTGTGTTGGTCGGGTTAACTCAAGGACGATGACAAGGTTAGTTGTCACTTAGGTGACGAGGGTGTCCACTTCTCTCGCTAGACAATTTGGAGGAAAATATATTGCTGGTGATCATGGGATCCATCCGTATTATTGATCCTTAGCTGCCTAGTTGTTCCTTGTGCGCATGTTGGCTGGTGGATAGTTGTTTGGATTCTTTTGACAGTAAACATTTAACTTAATAGGCTTGGTGGTCGTAGGTTTTTGCCTCACAGTCAGCTTTTTTATGGTGAGCACTAATAAAGGGTTTCTTGTTAGTGCCCAAAACCATAACTCTCTTTCCGTCCCCTTTTGTTGTTATATGAACTGGTAAATCCGTTGAACAATCATAGGAAAAAGGATTTGTCAGGTTGAAAAGAAATATGGTTCTTCGGAAATTTTAGTTATGAAGCTCGAGCTAGTTATTCTCCGGTACGCGATTCAATTGTATCGATGATCCAGTAGCACCAATACATAAAGTAATCTAGAAAATATATGTTTTCACGATGTATAAGAGTAATTTGTTTACCCTTTTATAGTATTCTAATCACCACCACCTTGTTTATGACATATGCTCAACCATTCTTGTGACCAACTAGGTAGCGATTCATATCTCTTCTCAATCAATGATAAAGAAAAGGAAAAAACTTGAATATGTTAGGCAGAATGTAAGCCCAATCTACTTGCATTTTACAGTAATAGAAGGTATAGCAGTCGAGTGCTTCAAGAGACTCTTTGGCAAGGCAGGGAGAGGATGCAGTGCGGAAGTAGGATGTGTGGCATGGTAAGGATCAGACGTGGTTCATTCAACGGATGGCAAGGTGCGTGTCCGTGATGTTGGAGAGCGGTGTTGATTGAATATACTCAGGCTTTGTATCAATGTCCCAATAAGAAAAACATCGACCGGGTGTATGATGTTGCCTCCTGGGCCTAAAAACGATCACTACTAAAAAAGGGACAATATTGGACATCGAAAACCTCCATCTACTGATAGTTGGCCATATGTCAACATGTGAATGTTAGTGGAGGGGTGCCCTCCAGTTATGGGCGACCTTCTCGTTAATATGGCCCCTTTCATTGAGGTCGCAAGTTTAAGACCCATCAATAGAAACCACCTTCAGCAATGGGAAACGCCCTAAGGGGCCATCAATGATGGCCCCTACAAGGTCTTTTAATGCTAGCACTACACTGCCTATCAACACCCCCGAACTACTGAAGAAGCAATCTCACAATATATACATTTCTTAGACAATGCAAAATTCCATTAGCAATCTCACAACATATTGGATGTGTCGGGCTAATCCAGCCTCTAGAAACGTTATTTCTAATGAAAAGATTTTTTTCGAAAAGGTGCTAATGAAAATATCTCTACCTAATAATAAAGCACGGACGGTTTCTGGTCGTCCGTCATCCAAAATACCCTTGAAGTTGGTAAGAATTATCCACCAATGTCACCCGTAAGTGATAAAAAACGCTTCACACAATGTAATCCCTGTCTGGGCCGGCCATGCAGTAGGAACCACCTATACTGCGCTCTGGCCGCTGGGAGAAGATACAGCACACCAGTTTGGGCCGGCCAATGTCCGGGCGGCCTGTTTCTAAATTTCTGTTTTTTATTTTCCGTCTTTATTCTTTTTACATTGAATAATTTATTTAGGAATTTAAAAAAGTTCTTAAAACAAAAAAAACAAAAAAGAAGATATAAAATGTTTAATAAATCATAAAATGTTTGTGCATTCAAAAGAAGTTCGCGATTTTGTAAAAAAAATGTTTGCTTATTTGAAAAATGTTTGCAACATTGAAAACAAATATTTAGAAAATAATAAATTTTCATGAATTTTTAAAAAACTCGTTTAGTAAAAAAATGTTAATGAAATTTAATAAAATTTTGCAAATTCAAAATGTTCATCAATGGAAAAATATACTTAAAATTCAAAAAATGTTCGTGACTTACAAAATGATGATACATATAAAAAAATGTTTGTTAAATTTTAAAAATATTCTAAAATAAAAAAAATCGTGAATTTCAAAAATTGTCCCATCACTTTCCAAAAAAAATGTTCGCCGATTCAAGAAAATTGTCTAATTTTTTTACAATTTTAAAAAATGTTTGCGAATATCATTAAAGACTATAATTGATAGTGTATCTCGGTGATGCAGCAAAATATGTTCATGGCCCTTCAAGACTATAATTTTTTTTCCCGTTACAACGCACGGGCCCTTTTGGTAGTGTAAGAACAATAATTTGTGAGCAATACAAACCCATGCAATTAATAAGGTGCATGATGGTTGTTACTGCGATAGTGCAAACTCAAGCAAGCTGACAAGCTTAATGATTCCAACTCCCAAGTCCTTTGGTATATTTTTCCACCACCTGCGCGCGCACACACATGGAGGTTTACTTGGTGCACACTATGGCTCCCAGTAGTTCTTGAGCGGGTTAAATCATTGGTAGCTTTGTGTCATTGGCTTCTTTCTCCTTTCTTCGGTACTAGGCTTGATCACATCTCCTCCCCTAGAATTACTGCCAAGCACGTCTATGGCTAATTTTTTTTCTTCGCATTCTCTCCCTCCTGTGGCTTTTGTGACTACCCACCTCTTCCTCTGTAGATTTAGCTAGCTCGCTAGGATGTACTCCCTCCGTATCAAAATATAAGCCATTTTTGTAGGCTAGTTTAGCCTGAAAAGCGTCTTATATTTTGATACAGAGGTAGTATCATATAGCAGAGAGAAACATAAATAAATTAAATCCATGGTTTGCAACTTAGGGGGGTTTGGTAAGCTTATATATACTTTATCTCCTTTCATAAGCCAAAGTCCAGCAAAACAACAAGCTTTTGTTGAGCTCTTATAAGCGTAGTGTGGTGGCCTATTAGTTCATCACAACCAGAGCACCTCCAAATCCAAAGTGCTGCTATTGTGGCTTATATTTCTTCACATGCCTTCCTACACGTAAAACTTTGGATTATTGTCCTCGTCTCACATCCTGCACGTCTAGAGACATGCCACACGTAGCTTTAGTAGTTGCCTACACTTTTTCTCGACCTCTGGCAGCACCAGGCACAACGGAGTAGTGTTATCTCCCATTGCTTCTTCGTATTGATTAGAGGTGCAAACAAAGGGTAGAATGATATTACATTGCCTCCCAATGCTACACTAACAACTTAAAGTTCGCTCTCGTCATGAATATAGCCGTGATCTCTTGCGAATCCTCCACTCCATCTTGACTTATTTAATCATATCTTCACTTCACTTGGGTGTAAGTCTAGCACAAATAGGAAGCTTTTTATGTGACAAAGATGCTCCTTCTCGGCTTCTTTATATATACACGACGATCAACCACAAACCTCGTCGGCAATACAACCATTATTGTAATGGTTACTTGCATGCAATATACATGTCATTGGTAGGAAGGTATCATGTATTAAGGTTGGTGTGATCTCTGAGTACATTAAGATCCTCTCTTCGAGAAATATATGACACTTTATTTGTATTATGCAGTACAAGGATTTGGCTAACAGATTTGAGATTGGAAGGGGGGGGGGGGGGGGGGCTGAATTTGTACTTACCTGTATAAGATGCAATTTTCAAACATTTTTTTTACATTTAACTATTGTGGGAACACTACTATTGATATAGTAGCTACGCTGGTGTGGTGTTAGGAGCGCTCTCTGCTTTGCCGCGGTGCATGAGATTTGAATCTTTCTCTCACCTTAGCCAACTAAAAATATCATGATAAAAGTTTCGGCAGTGAGATCTAATCCAATGACCACAAGCAAACTAGCCAAGTGTTTGTCCATTGTACTATGCTAGACATAATATAAGCCACGGGCCTCTGAGTAATTAGTATTTTGACATAATCCAGAAAATGTCAACTGTAGACCAGTAATTTTGGTTATCGGGGGATGATCATTGTATTTCGTTCGGTAACCAAAATCCTTATCAATGTTCTAAAACTCAGAAGTATGAATCTAGCATGAAAGAAGAATATCTAAGACTTACAACTTTTTATGTTATATATATACCTTTAGCATGTTACAAGTAAAAATAGTAACCAAAATTGTGTATTGAGGTATGTGAAATGTCAATCATGAGAGTACATGCTAATATTTTCTTAACATTTTAAAACTCTATGTCCAACCTTCATTGGTTGGACTTGACAATGGCGTCATTCACTTAACATCACATTATTGAAGGCATTGTATGGAGTTTACTCAGACTCCTCTTTGGGGGTAAAAACGCATGATCTGGTGTCAGTGATTGGGTCTAGCGATGGCAACGCTCGTGTGTCGTTGCCCTGTTGGAGGCGTCGTTGTTGGAGCACCTATCCTATTACCTGGTGTTGCCATCATAAATGGTTGCTGTTGCTATTGTTTACTGTAGTTGTTCTATTGGTCACTTTCCCGATTCTTGTAGTTGTTCTATTGTTTTTTCTTTCTTTCTTCAGGGCCTGTTTGTGCTGTGGCCCCAGCAAACTATTTCGTGCCTTGCGGTAATACTCGTTGTTGGATTTGGTGGTTGCTTTATCTATAAAGCGGGGCGAAAGCCCGTTTCGAGACTTTCCCCATTCCTTTTGTAATAATTTGGTGTGCATCCTTAGCGTCTTTAGTAGCTCTTAAATCGTGTATTGCTGGAGAGGTCAGATGTAATCGATATCTTTCAATAATAATATTTTCTATTTATAAAAAAACTGTCACCAATTCACTCTTATTAATTCCTTCTAGTGGGCAATTGTGGGGGCAAATTAGTAGCCTACTAGACTCCATGCACTTTACACATGAATTGCACATCGGTTTGACATATGAGTGGAATGTATTCAAATGCATCATAAACAATCACATAATAATTAGCATCAAATTGTTTAGTTCTACAACAGGAAACACTTCAAGTAACGCACAAATGCCTGGTCGAAGACGTGCTAATTCAAGTGATCCCTACCCAATCCTCTAATCTAGATGGGGGTATAAATTGGACCATAGATGTGTCCATACCTTTCTTGTTTATTGGACCATAGATGTTTCCATATATTTTCTATATTTTTTCTTATTCAGCGTAGATGTTTCCATACCTTTCTTGCTTATTGGACTATTAACAATACATTGACGTCTTCAACATACCAGCAACTCGACCCAAATGTAAGCTACCCCCTCCGTCCCATAATATAAGACAGTTTTTGACACCACAACAACGTCTTACATTATGGGATGGAGGAAGTAATTATTTTCAACTCAAGTGATTAATTTGGATATCCTTTATTTGATTATAATCGACTTAGGAGTACACGAGAAATGTACAAATCATCAAGCAGTTGTCCCCAATCTCTGTATTATCCTCACTTCCATCCATGCTCACGGGGCTAAGTAGCTTCCTCGGACTATGATACCCCCACAATGAGTCCAAGGTCACGGTTAGGGATACATGTGTAATTTTCTCTCTCTAATGACAACCCTATGTCATTGGAGCGTCTTCGAAAGAGAGTCGAATGTATTGATCATTCTTTTCTAAAAAAAAAACCTTCTGCCTCTATTTATTTATTTTGATTTTGATTGTGTTTTTGTTTACAGTTTAGTTTACTGATAATTAGGCAGGGTTTGAACAAATTGTTTTTTTCTCACCGTTGGATGGAAAAGAAGAAGAAAAATGACTGAGGCGGCTAAACTTTCAGTCTTGCGACGCATAGTCACCCCCAATTTTGATAGCTGCAAGTACTGTAATTTCCATCGGTTCGCTCTGTACGTGTCGCCGCGTGTGACACCGTCATTGCTACGCTCACCTCGCGCCAGACCTCTCGCCTCCTGGCGTGGCGTGGCTGCATCGGCTCGCCGCGATTCTCCCTACACAGTGCGCCGCAGGTCAAGCCCTCGCTCAAAGCTTCGTCATGGCTGCTCTCTCCTGTCCTCCGACGGTTGTGTGTCATTCACTCTGTGGCGCCGCTCTGGTGCACGGAAGGTGTTCGATGAAATGGCTGTGAGGCCAAGACTGGTCCTCAGGAGGGCCGACGATGTTGGCAAGCCAGTCTCCCGCGTCTAACACTGGTGCCCGGATGTTGTTCGACGAAATGGCCGTGAGGCCAACACTGGTCCTCAGGAGGGCCGACGATGTTAGCGAGCCAGTCTCCGTCTAGCACTGGTGCCCGGATGTTGTTCGACGGAATGGCCGTGAGCCCAACACTGGTTCTCGCGACGTCCGTCCGACGACGTGAGGTCAGCCTGTCGTCGTTCCCCGTCTCGTAAGAATGCGTGAGTAATCTTCAGTGATGTCATTGGTTCTCTCTCCCTTTGGTTAACTCGTGTTGTTGCATACGACTAGAAACTTGTAGTACTTGTGTTGGCTTGTTGCCTGATTTAGTTAGCAGTTTAGCACGTATGCTGGTGTTGGCTTGTTGCCTGATTGGCCTGCTCAACCTTCTGTGAATTTATGATGGACCTTGATGCCATGGTATTTTCATTTCTTATATTACTACCCATTTTACGCAGACCATTTTGCCACAGCAAGCCTTGCTGACAGGGGAGGAATAGGGTCAAAGAAAGTTGCCGAGCAAAGCCAAGACTCCCGGGTCAGCCAAACTGACCTCCCCGGACCGCCTGGATCAGCGTGGAATCCTATCCTTTCACAAGCTGAAGGTGGACTAGTTCACAACACTGGTGCCTGGATTGGTTGTCGACGAAATGGCAGTGAGGCCAACACTGGTTCTCGCGACGTCCGACGACGTGAGCCTGTCGTTCCCCGTGTCTCGTAAGAATGCGTGAGCAATCTTCAATGATAGCGTTGATTCTCGGTTAACTCCTGTTGTTACATACGACTAGAAACTGGTAGTTGTTGGCTTGTTGCCTGATTTGGTTAGCACATATTTCTTATTTGGTTCTCTCTCGTTTGATTGGCTTACTCAACCTTTTGTGAATTGTGATGGACCTTTACACCATGGTATTTTCATTTCTTATATTACTACCCATTTTATGCAGGCCATTTTGCCACGGCAGGCCTTGCTGACAGGAGAAGAACAGGGTCAAAGAAAGTTGCCGAGCAAAGCCAAGATTCCCAGGTCATCGTCATCTCCGTGATGCATGAAACGAGCTGACCTTCCAGGACCGTCTGGATCAGCGTGGAATCCTATCCTTTCACAAGCTGGAGGTGGACTAGTTCACAACACAACTGGTGATATATATATATTTCAGTCGGCCATACTAAGTCTCTCTGCAACATCTGGATATTGACTTGCAGGACCCGCAGTCTGCAATTTCCAGCCGCCTCCTGCCCTTTCCTGGACTCCCTGACCAGTTAGCACCCTTCGGCTGCACTGAGTTGAAGATGGAGCATGTCATATCTGCGGTAACAGGCGAACTCGTGAGCCGATTCGTCTCCTTCCTCGCCGACAAGTACTGATCGAGCCGCTGCACACAACCGGAAGAGAAGCAGCTGCTGCAGAGGCTGCATCAGCTGCTCCTGAGAGCCCGGACGGTCGTCGAGGAGGCGGATGGGCGCTACATCACCAACTCCGGGATGCTGGCGCAGCTCGACGTGCTCGCGCGCGCCACTACTGGGCACTGGCGGCGTTCAGCTACATGTCACACGAGGAGACAGAGACCACTCCCATGGAGCAGGAGGGTGCGGAGGTTAGCAACTTCTCTCCTACCAAACGTCTTCGCACGGTTCATGGCGGTGCTAGGACGAAGAACAAGGCCATGCGCCTTGCCGACCTGCAAGGCATGGTGGAGAGCTTGGAGGCTGTCATCGCCGGCATGACGGAGTTTGTCCTTCTTTTGGGTGGGTGCGATCGGACGCGTACCTTTACAACGACAACATCATGTTCGGGCGCCACGCCGAGAAGCAGAAGCTCCTGAATTTTGTTCTGCACCACAGCTCTCCTGGTTGCACTCCGGCCGTCCTCCCGGTCATCGGTGCTCCTAGGGTCGGGAAGAGGACCCTGGTCGCCCATGTATGCAAGGACGAGAGGGTCAGCTCACATTTTTCGTCGATTCTGCACCTGAATGGAGATTCCATCTTTAGATTAGCAGACCATGATCGTAGCCTCTTGTCAGGGAAGATACTGGTGGTTGTTGAGGTTGTCTCAGATGTCAGCCAAGAGGATTGGGCCAGGTTCCGTTCAACCTTGGCAAGCATGGAGCCATGGACAGCGGAAGCAAGGTGATCATCATCAGCCGGCTTACAAGTTCAGAGCGACTCGGAACCGTGAAGCCCATATTCCTCAACACCCTGTCGTATGAGGAGTTCAGCTACCTCTTCAAGACGCTCGTATTCGGGAGCGCAAACCCGGCGCAGCACCCGCAGTTGGCACGGATAGCAGACGAGCTGGCCAGGGAGTTCCGGATGGAATGGTCGCTCGCTCGACCAACATATTCGCGGACGTGATCAGAAGGAATCTAGACGCCCATTTCTGGCTCGGCCTGCTGGGCAAGGTAAGAAAATGTGCGGAGAGGAACCTCTCCATGTTTGGGGAGCACCCGAGGCTGCTCGTCGAGAGACGCCACCAGATAGACATGACAGACTTCGTCTTGCATCCTGTTGCTGCTTCTTCACTCCGCATGGTGCCTTCGTCGTGTACCAGTGGCAGCGGCCGCACTCAAGTTATGGCGGAAAGGGAATTGATACCAAGGGTGAGGCTTGACGATCTGGTGACGGATCCTGGAGCGCGGCCACGGGGGGATTTCAATGTGGTTACGTGGGAATCAAGGTTGCCACCTTACACCTCATTTGTTAGTTTCGTTCCAAACGGAAATGGTGCTCCAGGTCCGGCGAAACAGAGTGCTCCTGCTCCCCTATCTGGGAGGAAGCGTCCATCGGTGGCTTTGTAAGGCCTTTTGATTCGAACGGTTTCTACGGGGATTTTGTTGAGTTAGAATCTCTAGTACTCCCAGGTCCATAATCTAAGTAGAATTTAGATATTGGCATAGTCTCCATTATGTATCTTTAACCTTTATCTTTAAAAAATCATGGAATTTTATATTATGAAAAAACATGGGAACTTTAATTGTATATATCTGTAGTCAGAATTAGAAAATGTTGAATACAAGCCTTTCTAGGAAGTCATGCGTTTATGAAAAGTTTTTTTTTCGTGCGTAAGATGTTTGATTTGCAGGATTGTGAATTTTATCCAAAGAACCCTTTGTAAACCAAGTTTCTAACAAAGTTTTCCATTAACTTAAACCTCTCAGGGGGAGAAATTCTTGTTTGGTGCACTCAAAATAACTTCAACGCAAAATATATCTGGGCAAGAGTGCTGATGATGAACAGTCTTGGAAGCAACAGAGAGATCAAATCAAGAACAATTTGCCAACAATGATAGAAATTCAGGTCTGTAACATTAGTTGTGTTGGTGACTCCATGGTAAAATTGTTAAAGCATGTGAATAAGTCCCATATCTTCTCAAGTAAAAAAATGCCTCACATCTCCATAGTTGCAATATTTTAGTGCAAAAAATATCATGTTATGTTTCCTACCAATGCGACAAGGCCGCGGTGAGGGGGTGGCGGTTCTTTGTATACGGGGGAAAGGGTACTTGTGGAGCACTGCCACAATGGAATTGCGGCACATGTTGTGAGAGAATGAAGAAGGGATAAAATAGGCACATGATTGCCTAGCCAATGTCGTGGTGTATGTAACCATCAAGTCGACCAAGGAATTGAAGCGGTGTTAAGGTATCCATGGCCCGTACAGCGGGTTCATGATGAGAAGTCGCTTAAGTTCGGGGATTGGCTATATGCAGATATTCCTGGCAGATCACGAACAGATGCAAGGCTCAGTAGGGCGACTGGCCAAGAATCTAAGGTGGCTGGGATCCCTAAGGTTGGTAGGACTCCTGCAGAACAAGTTCCGGTTGATCCAGAGGTCGCAGATATTACTTCAAGCCCAATGAAACAACCCGGCGATAGAATGGAAGTAGACAAGGACCCGAAGAGGAGATTGAACAAGGATGTGGAAGCGGTTATCCCTTGCGATGGGTCAGGTACTTCAAAGATGGTGCTTGCTATTACTGATGGTAGTGGAGCGGATCTGAAGGAGGGCACCTCGCCTACAAGTAGCAGCTCTAGCAGCAAAAGGTTGAAATTATCCATGGACAATGATAAAAATGAGATATCGGCGGCCTTCCTTGAGGAGGACCGCCGGATGCAATGAATATCTTATCTTGGAACTGCCGGGGGGGGGGGGGGGGGGGGGGGGGGGGAACCGCACCAGAGAGTTTGTGCGCTAGACTGCTGAAAGCCAAATACTTTGCTACCGGTAACCTTCTTGATACTGTGTTCTCGAGCAATGGCTCGGCGGTGTGGAAGGGCATACTACATGGGCTTGACCTGCTGAAGAAGGGTATAATTTGGCGCGTCGGGAATGGGTCTCTTATTCGTACCTGGAGAGATCCTTGGATTCCACGGCCTTATTCTTACCGGCCTATTACCCCGAAGCGCAATTGTCGCTTCAATAGAGTCTCTGACTTTTTGGATGGAAATGGTGCTTGGAGATTGGACAGGTTAAGAGATCACTTTTGGGCGATGGACATTGAGCATATACTAAAGATACGAACTTCCCCAAGGCAGTGTCCTGACTTTGTTTCATGGGCTCCTGAGAAAAGTGGGCTGTTTACGGTTAGAAGTGCGTATAAATTGGCCACTTGTGATCATGAAGTTTCTTTTGCAGGAGGTGCTTCCAGCTCGGCACCTAGCGGTAGCCGAACGCTATGGAATTGCATATGGAAATCTTCGGTTCCCCAACGCATGAAAATATCGGCTTGGAAAGTAGCTACTGGAGCCCTACCAACACAAAAATGTAAAGTCTCCAGGCATTTGGCAACAAGTTCCACGTGCCCTTTATGTGGTGTGGAGGAGGAAGGTTCTTTCCATGCCTTAGTGGCGTGCCCTCATGCCAGAAATATATGGACTAGTATGCGTATAAGATGGCCCCTACCTGCAGATGAATGGTTGATTGACAATGGAAGGGAGTGGCTGCTACTACTCCTGTCTAGATGTTCTGATGATACACGGGACATGATTATCATGCTATGTTGGCGCATTTGGCAGCTGCGGTCTGACCAAACACATGGGAAGGAGGTTCCTCCAATTCATGTCACAGTCGATTTCTTGGACAGCTACTATCAATCAGTCAAATTGGCTGCTCGTTTCTCATCGGAAGAGATTATTAAAGGGAAGATGCCATCTTCGGCGACCCCTCATATGGTTAAGAAACCGACGCCTCTTGCAGCGCCGTGGTCGAAACCACTTCCAGGTCATGTTGCGCTCTCAGTGGATGGTTCCTTCAACGGTTCCGACGGATCGGCGGCTGCTGGGATGGTATTACGTGACAGCGACGGTCATATCATATTCTCTGCGTACCGTGTGATCTTCCACTGCAATGACTCCTTGGAAGCGGAAATACATGCGATCATGCAAGGCATGGCTTTGGCTGTCCAACATTCTATACTTCCAGTTGTCGTTCAGTCGGACTCATCGGAAGCGCTTTCTTGTTTATTGAACCGGGGACTGGAGCGTTCGGCGTATGGACATTTGGTTAGAGAGATCAAGGAGTTAATGTGTAGTAGGGAGTTTCATCCTCAGAAAATTCTTCGTAGTCAAAATAGTGTTGCAGATTGTTTGGCCAAATATAGCCGCACCGAGAGTACTACTGCTGTGTGGTTGACCTCGGTTCCACCTTGTATAGAGGATTTGTGGCCTCTTGATTGTAACATTATTACTTAGAAATAAAACTCCCTTTACCTCGCAAAAAAAAAAAAGAAAAGGACTAGGGATGTAGTTTGGACGCGAATGCCAAAAATGGACTAGTGATTGGGCTTTTGATATCCGCTATTGACTATGGAGATTATTGCAAGCATGCGAGATGCTCAACATGCAATCTGTCCACGGTACTATACTTCTGTTAGGAGATATCATGTGTACTGCCAATGCATTTCAAAGGAGAGAATCTCAAAAGAAAAAAACAAGTAAGAAAAGCAACTTCAACAAGTAATCATGTGTTGGATCGTTTTGAGCTTGGATCATCCACGGAGTATCAAAAGGCATGTGTAGATCTGGCGGATGAGATTGTTAGAATTTGTGTTTATCTCCACAATGTAATCTCAACCATCTTCTATCTCTCTCCCGTAGCTGTTTAAATCTCTCTGTAACAACCGAATCTCTCACGATCGGTTCTCTCTTCTTGTAAGCCACGGCAGGGCTATTCTGCCTCAATCAATATAAACCAACGAGGCTCCTTATCGAGGAGTAGGAACGCTTCCCAAATCTTACATGGTAATCAGAGCGACCTCTTCCCTACACATCTAGCCACAAAAATCAAAACTCAACCACATCAGCGTCGCCCCCATGTCTTCGTCAACAGGAGTCGCCCTCAACCTCGGTGCGCCCCCGTCTGAGAAGCTTGCAAGAGGAAATTTCATCCTCTGGAAGGCGCAAGTCCTTCCAGCCCTGCGAGGTGCGCAGGTGACTGGACTCTTGGACAACTCCGATGCTGCTCCACCCAAGATGGTGGAGATCACCAAGGCGGACAAGACTTCGGCCATGGAGCCGAACCCGCTGTACGGGCCATGGATCGCCAAAGATCAGCAGGTCCTCTCATACTTACTCAATTCTATGACACCAGAAATTCTTGGACAGGTCGTCGGGAAGGAATCCACCTTCGAGCTGTGGACGACGGTGACGACCCTCTTTGCCTCCCAGTCGCAATCCAGGATCACAAACCTGAGAATTGCGATCACCGCAACCAAGAAGGGCTCCATGTCAAGCTCTGCTTTCATGGCAAAGATGAAAAACCTTGCAGATGAACTAGCTGTTGTTGGCCGTCTGGTGTCAGACCCGGAGATGGTGGACTATATTCTTGCAGGACTAGACTGCGAGTACGACCCTGTGGTTGCGGCGGTTGGCGCTGTCAAGAGTCAGATCACGCCGGACGACCTCTTCGCTCAAATCTCCGCTTTTGATCAGAGGATGGAGATGTTGAGCGACTCATCTTCAGGCAGCTTCCACACATCTGCAAACGCGGCCTACAGAGGCCGTGGTCAAACCCGCGGAAAACCCTATCGCGGACGAGGAGGAAGGGGGCGTGGCCGTGGTGACCACCAGGCCTCTCCTGCTGGTGGAGGCGGCGGCAACAGAGGACGTCCTCGACAACAACAGCAGTAGCAAGGGCGCGATCAGCAACAACATGACTACGCTGAATGTCAGATATGCTATAAGCATCATCCAGGGGGTGCACGCACATGCTGGTGGCGCTATGAAGAAAACGAGTAGGAGGAAATGGGGGCACATGCTGTCTCCTACGGTGTGGATACCAATTGGTATGCCGACACCGGAGCTACAAACCACATCACCGGGGAACTTGACAAGCTGACGATGCGGGAAAGGTACAATGGAGGCGACCAGATTCACACAGCGAGCGGTTCTGGTATGGAAATCACACATTGTCGTGGTTTTGTCACGGCAGATGTCCGAAGACTTAGGTTCGAGGCCATCGCTAAGGCGGTGGACTCAAAGGGGTTGGTCGAGATGAGGGACACGGGTTTACCCAGGTTCAGCCCCTCCAGAAGAGGTAAAAGCCTACGTCCTGCTTGTATTGTATTGATTGGTGTATCGATTACAAGGGAGCGGATTCGCTTGACCTAGTTCTCGATTGATTGGTTTCCTGTCTAAGCCGCCCCAGGGTCTCACCTTTATATAGGAGGTCGAGGCCCTGGGTTACACGAGTCCCAGACCGACTCATACAACGTAATCGACCCTGCCTCTAAGCCGCCTGGCCACCTTGGGCAAGCCGTCTCCGGGCGGCTTAACCGCCCGGGTCTCTCACCATCTTCTGTCTCTGGGCCTTCGTCTTGGCCCGTCTGGTAAACCGCCATGCGGCCTGGCCTTCATCTTCCGGCCCACCTTAAGGGTCTTGGCTATGAGCCGCCTGGTATGACTCGGCCCCTCCTGGGCGGGTCTTACCACGGGGTTATATCCCCAACATTAGGCCCCAGATTGATTTGAGCCTGCTCATGTCAATCTCCAAACTCACTTGGCGGCGAGTCTCACATTTTATCACCTGAAAAAGAAAACTCATAACCCGCCGTGACGTCACGTCGAATATGCTAAAAAGATTCTGTGACGTTCGCAACGGATCCCCTCATTAAACGGTCGGCCCGAAAATCGAGGCGCCCCCTCCAGTCAATCATCACTGCACCTCTTCGATTTTCGCGCGCACTGTTGCCATCCCATCTCATAAATAGGGATTCGAGGTGCCCTCTTTCCTTTCTCTGCCGCCGCTGTCTTCTTCTTCCTCCTTCAGACTCGCGCCTCTAGAGCTCCGCCGCACCGACCGGACCTCACCATCGTTCCCAACGTTGGCCGCTGCATCAACCTGATTCGGACCAGAACCTCGTCAGCCCGTCTGCATCAGCAGGGTACCATTCTCAACCTGTAGTCATTTTCGATTAGGATCTCCCCGAGTTCATCGGGTTTCTTTTAGTGTTCTTCGCCGTTCGTCAGATTGCCCTTCGTAATGTAGACTGCCAAGTATGCCCTTGAATCTCGTAGCACTGTCTATCCGTTGCGGTCGTCCTTTTAATGTCAATGTCCGCTTGTTTTAGATCTGCATACCAATCTTCTCCGCGTGCTGTCCGCCTGTTCTTCCACTCCCCTTTTTAGGTTTTGAATATATTTCATTTATCTCCGCCCGTAGATCTTGCTGCCACAGTTGCAATATGTGAAACCTGTTTATCCATACTTAACACTATTTCTAGTACCGCCTTGTCCACTTAACCCGCCATTGCATTGCCGGCTCTCTGATAACGTATGTCGGCGGCTTAACGCCTCATCATCATATTGACCATAACCGACTGTCGTAATTTATTTGACGTTTTTTCTAACCTGCCATATTCTGCACCTTCTCACAGTTTAACCCGCCACCATGTCAAGATCACACGCGTCTTGCGATTGGGTTGGCTCCGGAGTGACCGAGCAGCTTCTGCTTGACTTCGTAGAATCGGGTATCTTGCCGGCTCAGGATGTTATACATTGGCGGGTTCCAGGGCCAGAAATAAGACCTACTCCTCAGGAAGGAGAGGTTGTCGTATTCACTGATCACCTCCTCCGTGGTTTTAACCCGCCCGGGTCGAAATTTTTCTGGGACGTTCTTCACTCCTTCAAGCTTCACCCTCAAGATATAGGACCAAACTCTGTCACCAATATGTGTCAGTTTCAAGTCTTATGCGAAGTTTACCTGCAAGAAGAGCCATCTGTTGACCTCTTCCGTGACTACTTTTACGTCAACCGCCAAACTGAAGTGGCGGCTGGACCAAGTTTGGAGCTTGGCGGCGTATCTATCCAGAGACGGAGAGATTTGCCTTACCCAGCAGCCGTCTTACCAAGTCACCCCAAAGATTGGAACAAGACCTGGTTTTACTGCAAAGATACTTCTCCCAAAGAAGAAAATCCGCTGCTGGGTTACCGTCCTACCCGGCTTTGCACCTCCGGAGAACTCCCACACCGGATGTCCGCCGCAGAGCGAGAAAAATATGCTCCGGCCTTCGCGAAGATTAGGGCTTTAATGGCGAACGGCTTGACTGGCGTCGACTTAACCCGTTGCTGGGTTACTTGGAAAATCTTGCCACTGAGCCGGCGTGACCGACTCATGTGCGAATTTACGGGTGAACGAAATGACCCTCTCTGTTTCAACGCCACCCCTCTGACAGAACAAGACATCAACTCTTCCGTCAAATCACTTCTTGGCGAAAAACAAGAGACTTGCAACAAAATTGGGCTGAAACCTTTTTGCGTCAAGAACCCGGCTCCGGCTGTAAGAAACCCTTTTCCATAAAACTGGTCATTCTTGCCTTAACCTTTTGCCTTGCTCCTTTTAACCTTTTTTGGTGGCTTATGCACAGGCTGGCTCTACTTTCTGGAAGAAGAAATATAATCCTCCTGTGAGGAGGCCTAAGGCGGGTAAAACCCGCGTCCATAAGAAGAAAACTTCTGCTCAGGAACTGCATGAGCCTGACAACTCGGAGGTAGAACTTGACTCCCTTGGCCGTCTCTTTATGCAATTTATTGACAACAATTATTCACAGGAGGAAATGGAGACAAGCCACGCGGACGCCCCTGAGGTAACTTACATTTCCTCTGATTCAGAAAACTTTCCACAAGAGAAAACACGGCGGGTCATCCGGAAAGTTCCCTTTTCTCATCCTCTTGCTTATTTAGACCCCAACTTTCTTTTGAAAAAGCAACATCACAACTCCAGACATCAGACCCGGAGCACCGGCTTTGAAGAGCTTTTGACCGGCTTACCAAACTCTCCGGCTCCTCGGAAACGGCCTGCTGAGGTACTCTTTTAACCAAGCCTAATTTCTAACAGTCTTACATTGTAACCTTACTCTATTTTTTTATCGTCTTAACTTTTTCAGGAGACGCCCCCTTCGTCTGGTGATTCCACTGCATCCAAGCTGCCTCCTCTGAAGATCAACCCGGAGTGCGTACCTTTGTATTTGCACCATACCTTTTTACCATCCTTGTCCTCTATGTGACAATCTTTTTGTTTCCAGGGCTCAAGCCAAACGAAGGAAGACAGGCGGGTCTACCGCTGCTCCTGCTGCCCAAGAGCCGGAGACTGCTAAGCCGGACTCCCCTGCAACGTATGCTGAACCTACTGAGGTTAGGAAAGATGCGCCTGAAGATGCTCCTCAGCCCTCTGAGCCGGCTGACGATAACATGGCCACCCCTGAGAGTCCTCCAAAGTCTGATCCTAAACCGCCCAGCCCTTCAACAGCCACCGAAGACACAGCTCATCCAGAAGTTATCGTCACTCGGACGAGTTATCACTCTCCTGAACCTCATGTACTGACAAAGCACACCAGCAAGGCTGAAGCATTCTCACCTGAAAAACTTGATTTTGAATTCCCCGTGTTGGAAAAACTGACTGCGGACGAGTTACATGCTAGTTATCTGAATCGCCTCTCTACCAGCCGCAACATGGAGTCCAAGCTTGTTGGACTAATGAAGAAAAAATATGAGGTACTCCTCTTCTCTTGTTTTTTCCTTATACCCTTATGTAGCCCCCAAGAGCTGGTTTAGTATTGCAAATAGTAGACCGGGTCTTCCAATCTTTGTCATTCTCCAGATAGCTTAGCTTGTAGCCCCCAAGTATCGGGTTAATATAAATAATAAGCCGGTACTTATTTGAAAACTAGATCCAAGTGTAGCCCCCAAGTCCGGGTCTTTATAATGATGATGAGCCGGAACTTCACTGCTAAAATGAGCCGGAGAAAACTTCATTGTTTGAAAAGCGCCGTGTGTAGCCCCCAAGTGCCGGCTTAACTTTATGAAGATGAGCCGGAACTTGTTGACAAATTGTGAGAGAAAACACAGACATTAGCCCCCAAGTGTCAAGTATATTGCTTGCAATCTGCTTGAGACTTGTATCATAACAGCTTCATCAATCGTCCACTAATGTCTCATCTTGGCGACTTAGACCTCCTGAACTTTTTGTTTTTGTACGATGCAGGAAGCTTTGGATGTGGCCGAGTCTGATCTGACCAGGCTAAAGGAAAATGTTGCTTCGCAACAAACCGCCCGGACTGAGGCGGAAGAAAAATGGCGGGTTGCCGTTAAAGAGCTTGAGAAGGTTCAAGCTGACTTTACTGCCTTAAAAAAGACTGCTGAGTCTAAACAAGCCGCCCTAACCAAGCGCGGAGACGATGCTGACCAGCGGCTCAAGCTTGTGTCAGAAGAGCTACAAACCCTCAAGCGTCATATATCCAGGATGACTTCTGCTATCTTTGGTAAGTACTGAATACTTAGAAAATTTCCTTGCCTCGTTGAAAAACTGCGCGAGCGGCTTATAACGCTTAACTTTTCTTGCAGGTCAAAGAAGCCGCCAATTATCTTCTGACAGCTTGTTGAAGTTGAAAGCAATATACACCTTGACAGAACAGCTATACTGTGGGACCCTTTGCACCATCAAAGCGATGTTGACTGAAAAAAGCATCCCCAAACTCATGAAGGGAGCAATAGAGCCCTTGTCGACTCTGCCCAAGCAAATTGATGAACTCAAACGATCAGCCGCCAGAAAGGGAGCAATGGCCGCGCTAAGCCGGTCTCTGGCCTTTGCCCCTGAACTGACTGCAGAAGAAATGATGGATGGCTTTCCATCCAAGAAAGATGACGGCTCAGACTTTATGGAAGTTGACTATGCCAAATGTATGAATGCCTCCCGAGTACTCGCATCAACGCTTGTCAATGAAATTGATCTGACTTCATACCAGGTGGCTTACGGCGAGGACAGCAAACGAGTGCGCTGCCCAACTTTTGAAGCCAGGGACTTAACTCCTGCACGCCGTAAGCCACTCTTTGCTCCTGAAATGGACCCATCTCCCCTCTTTGACGAGGCCCAGTTTGAAGCTTTAACAAACTGCAACTGGGATGTGGACAATCTTCAGATCGAAGAGGTCGAAGACCCGACACAGGATGACCCGCTGTCGAGCTAAGCACGTTGCTCCTGATAACCCGGCTTTCTGAGCCGCCGGAAGTGTGTAAAAAAACTTTAAATCCGTTGCATTTTGGGATCCCTGGAGAGCTTTGTAATAGGCGTAGAAAAACTTGGTTGCCTCAGTCGTGCCACTTAATGCACTTTTATCTGCCTTGTATGCTGCCTGCAAACATCTTTCGTCATACTTTACGGTGGCTCATCTTTAGGATATAAGACCTGCAAAAAACAAACAAGACAGAGTATGTTCTGTATTGCTGTGAGGGCGGCTTGAAAAGCACAACCCGGAGATGTTAAATCTTTTATGACCTTGCTTGTGAAATCTTTCGAAAACTCATATGCCGGCTCTTATGGCATGAATTTGTTGTTTGAACTCTTAACAGTACAGGGTCTCTAGTGAGAGTGACCGTCAACTCCTTTGAATGGCTCAGGGTCTCTAGGTGAGATTAACTAGTAAGAGCAACAACAAACCATAAAGAGGCGCAGTAGGGCATGAGTACCCCCAGGGCCCATAAGCTACTTCTCACGTGACATAAATCCGTCGTTTGAACCTTTAAACAGTGCAGGGTCTTTAAAAGAGTAACTGTTTAAGAGTACGAACGGGCCACATAGCGGAGAGTATGCAGCAGATGGGTGAGTTTATCCTCGCTTTCCGTAAGCCGGCCCTCACGTGACAAGAGCCGTCAGTTTAACCTTGACCAGTACAGGGTCTCTAGTGAGAGTGACTGTCAAATACTTTGAACAGCTCAGGGTCTCTAGTCGAGATTAACTGGTAAGAGTTCGGCGGGTCACCTAGCGGAGCAGCAGCAGCATACAGGCAGGTTTAACTCGAACTTGCGGTGGCTGAAGAGCCGATCAAGAGGGTGTGTAAGCTAAACTCGGTGGGTTGGAAGCCCCCAAATGACCTTGTTGACGGAGTCAACTTTTTGGGTGTATAACCCGGCCTTACAGTGGCTGAAGAGCCGATCAAGAGGGTGTGTAAGCTAAACCCGGTGGGTTGGAAGCCCCCAAATGACCTTGTAGTTGTATCCATCTTTGCACAATCTGAAATACATAAACGGTAGAGGCCCCGGCTTGCAGGGATGCCAACTTTATTATATATATATATATATATATATATATATATATATATATATATATATATATATATATATATATATATATATATATATATAAGAGATATATACAATGATGGATGTACAATGATGGGAGTCGATGACTCAAGTATAATAAGGCCGCAGATGAGCAATATTCCACGGCCGGTGGGTCTCCTGCCCAGAAGTGCGTGACTCGTCTCGTACGTCGATGAGATAATAGGACCCATTGTTGAGATTTCTGCTGACCACAAAAGGCCCTTCCCATGGGGGAGATAGCTTGTGTGCATCCGTCTGATCTTGAATCAAACGCAACACCAAGTCGCCTTCCTGAAACGTCCGGGTCTTAACTCTGCGGCTATGATAGCGACGCAGGTCTTGTTGATAAATCGCCGATCGAGCTGCTGCAAGGTCACGCTCTTCATCCAAAGCATCTAACGCGTCCTGATGCGCTGTCTCATTATCTGTTTCAACGTAAGCCACCACCCGCGGCGAGTCATGATGTATATCACTTGGTAACACGGCTTCCGCACCATAAACCGTAAAGAAAGGCGTATAGCCTGTTGACCTGTTGGGGGTAGTTCTGATGCTCCAGAGAACTGACGGTAATTCCTCTACCCAACAACCCGGCGTTCGCTGTATAGGAACCATAAGCCGGGGCTTGATACCTCTCAAGATCTCCTGGTTAGCCCGCTCTGCCTGACCATTAGATTGTGGATGGGCAACAGTAGAGACGTCAAGCCGGATGTGCTCACTTTCACAGAATGCCTGCATAGCCCCCTTGGATAGGTTGGTGCCATTGTCCGTGATGATACTATGAGGGTAACCAAAACGGTAGATCGATTTTTTGACAAACTGAACCGCCGTAGCCGCGTCACACTTGCTGACCGGCTCAGCCTCAACCCACTTGGTAAACTTATCCACCGCCACCAAAAGGTGGGTCTTCTTGTCTTTAGATCTCTTGAAGGGCCCGACCATATCAAGCCCCCAAACCGCAAACGGCCAGATAATTGGAATCATCCGCAATTCCTAAGCCGGCACATGAGCACGTCGCCCGAACTTCTGACATCCATCGCACTTGGTGACCAGGTCTTCTGCATCCTTATGAGCCGTCAGCCAGAAGAAACCATGCCGGAAAGCCTTGGCCACCAAAGATTTTGAGCCGGCGTGATGACCGCAATCGCCGGCGTGGATTTCATTTAAGATTTCCTTACCCTCTTCAGGAGAAACGCAACGCTGAAAAACGCCAGTAACGCTGCGCTTATGTAACTCGCCATTGATGATAGTCATGGATTTAGATTGCCTTACGATTTGTCTCGCCAAGTTCTCGTCTTCGGGCAACTCGCCGCGAGTCAGATATGCTAGGTAAGGCAACATCCAATCAGGGGTAGCATGCAGAGCCGCCACCAGCTGCCCCTCCGGGTCAGGTACAGCCAGATCCTCCTCTGAAGGTAGCTTAACAGACGGGTGATATAACACATCCAAGAAAACGTTAGGCGGCACCGGCTTACGCTGAGAGTCCAGCCTTGACAATGCGTCAGCCGCCTCGTTCTTGCGACGGTCAATATGATCCACCTGATACCCCTTGAAGTGACCAGCAATGATGTCCACCGCCTGACGATAAGCCGCCATCCGTGGGTCTTTGGAATCCCACATGCCTGAAACTTGCTGAGCCACTAGGTCTGAGTCGCCGAGGCATCTAACCCGGCTCAGGTTCATCTCCTTAGCCACATGGAGGCCATGAAGTAAAGCCTCATACTCAGCTGCATTGTTAGTACAAGGAAACATCAGCCTTAACACATAACAGAACTTATCACCTCTAGGGGAAGTTAAAACAACTCCAGCCCCTGACCCTTCCAATTGTCTGGATCCATCAAAGTGAATTGTCCAATACGTGTTATCCGGCTTCTCCTCGGGCGACTGACACTCTGTCCAGTCGTTTATAAAGTCCACCAGAGCTTGAGACTTGACAGCCGTGCGAGGTACATATTTTAGATTAAGAGGCCCAAGCTCCAATGCCCACTTAGCAATCCTTCCAGTGGCTTCTCTGTTTTGAATTATGTCTCCCAACGGTGCAGAGCTAACTACGGTGATCTGGTGTCCCAGGAAGTAATGCTTCAACTTACGATTTGCCATGAACACCCCATATATTAGCTTCTGCCAATGTGGGTACCGTTGCTTGGATTCTATCAGGACTTCACTGACGTAGTAAACCGGCCTCTGAACCGGGTATTCTTTCCCTGCCTCCTTACGCTCCACAACAATTGCGGCGCTGACTGCCCTGTTGTTAGCCGCCACGTAGAGGAGCAAAGGTTCCTTCTCAGCTGAAACGGCCAAGACCGGCGGCTCAACCAGCTGCTTTTTGAGCGCCTCAAGCGCCTCACCCGCCTCCTTACTCCAGACAAAGTTGTCTGTTTTCTTCATCATCTGATACAGAGGAATAGCCTTCTCACCCAGGCGGCTTATGAACCGGCTTAACGCAGCGATTCGACCCGCCAGGCGTTGAACGTCATTGATGCATGCCGGCTCAGACAGGGAGGTAATAGCCTTTATCTTGGTCGGATTAGCTTCAATGCCACGCTCAGAGACTAGAAATCCCAGGAGCTTGCCTGCAGGAACTCCAAAGACGCACTTGGACAGGTTAAGCATCATCTTGTAGACCCGTAAGTTATCGAACGTTTCCTTTAGGTCGTCAAGTAGAGTCTCTTTCTTCCTTGACTTAACCACAATATCGTCCACGTACGCATGAACATTACGCCCAATCTGGTCGTGAAGGCAATTCTGCACACAGCGTTGATAAGTCGCCTGCGCACTCTTGAGCCCGAAGGGCATAGACACATAGCAGAAAGCCCCAAAAGGTGTTATAAAGGACGTCTTCTCTTGGTCTTTAACTGCCATCTTGATCTGATGATAACCTGAATAAGCATCCAGGAAGCATAAACTCTCACAACCCGCCGTTGCATCAATAATCTGGTCGATACGGGGGAGAGCAAACAGGTCAACTGGACAGGCTTTGTTAAGATCCGTGTAATCCACACACATACGCCACGTGCCATTCTTCTTGAGTACCAACACCGGGTTAGCAAGCCACTCCGGGTTAAAAACTTCAACGATGAACCCCGCTGCCAAGACCCGGGCTGCCTCTTCTCCAATAGCTTTGCGCCTCTCCTCATTGAACCGCCGGAGGAACTGTTTAACCGGCTTAAACTTAGGATCCACATTAAGGTGGTTCTCAGCGAATTCTCTCGGTACACCCGGCATGTCAGAAGGCTTCCATGCAAAGATGTCCCGATTCTCACGGATGAATTTGATGAGCGCGCTTTCCTATGCGGGGTCCATGTTAGCCCCAATAGTGAACTGTTGTGATGAGTCGCCCGGCGTAAAGTCCACCAACTTGGTATCTTCTGCCACAAACTTGAGGGGCGGCTCAGATTCCGTGTTGGGTTTCTTCAGTGGGGTCATATCTGCCGGGTCAATATTTTCCTTATAAAAATTGAGCTCCGCTTCAGCACAACTTGACTCTGCGTAAGCTGCATCACCTTCCTCACACTCAAGAGCCGTCTTCCGATCACCATGCACGGTAATCGGCCCATTCAACCCGGGCATCTTGAGCTGTAAGTAAACATAGCAAGGTCTAGCCATGAATTTGGCGTAAGCCGGCCGTCCAAACAGAGCGTGATATGGGCTTTTGATTTTGACCACTTCAAACCACAAAGACTCCACCCTGTAGTTGAATTCATCACCAAAAGCTACCTCCAAAGAAATCTTTCCCACTGGATAAGCCGACTTTCCGGGCACCACACCGTGAAAAACTGTTGAAGAGGGCTTAAGATCCTTGTCAAGCAAATTCATCCGGCGGAAAGTGTCATAGTACAGGATGTTGATGCTGCTGCCACCATCCATGAGTACTTTAGTGAACACGTATCCTCCCACTTCGGGGGCGACTACCAAAGCCAGCTGCCCCGGGTTATCAACACGCGGCGGGTGATCCTCCCTGCTCCAAGTTATGTCATACTCAGACCACTTCAAATACTGCGGGAGAGCCGGCATGACTGCATTAACCGCCCGCTTGCGCACCTTCCGGTCTCGCTTGTCAAGGCTGGTTGTAAAACCATGATATTGACCCCCGCTGAGCTGCTTCGGGTTACTCTGGTACCCCGATTGGTTATTCTGTTGCTGGCCTCCACCGCCAGACTGTTGATTATGACCTCCATGGTTGCCTTGACCCTGGTAACCGGACCCTGAGCCGCCGGCACCGAAGCCGGCTCCTGAACCGCCCGGCCCTGAGCCGCCTGACAGACCATTACCGTTATTACGATGTTGTTGAAGGCTGTAATCCCAAAACTGCCGCATAATACTGCAATCCCTCCATGTATGTCCTGCCGGCTTATCTGGCCGGTTGTGCTCTGGACAAGGTTTGTTGAGCATCTCTTCCAGGTTGAAAGGAGTTTTACCCTTATTAAAGGGCGGCCTGAAGTTCCCGTTACCCTTAGCACGGTTGTTCCCAGCGCTGGTGTTCGCCACCAATTCTGACCCGCCGTCTGGGTTCTTCTGCTTGCCCGGGTTGCTGCTTCCAGCCGTGTTTTGCTGTTGACCCTTGCCATTGTTATTTTTCTTACCCTGAACCGATCTCTCATCATCGGAGCCAGGGTCCTTCGTGTTATCGGAGTCTGCATATTTGGTGAGAGCCGCCATGAGCTCCCCCATATCTTGGCACGAGCGCTTGAGCCGGCCAAGTTTCTGCTTTAAGGGCGTAAAGTGGCAATTCTTTTCTAGAATCAAGACCGCTTGAGCCGCCGTAATGTGTTCGGAAGAGTGGATAATCGTTGAGACCCGCCGGACCCAGTGATGAGCCGACTCATCCTCACGCTGCACACAATGGTCCAAATCCACAATCGTCATGGGCTGCTTGCACGTTCCTTGAAATTTTTTGATGAACTTCGCCTTTAACTCGGCCTAGGAGTTGATGGTGTTGGGTGGCAGACCCTTCAACCATGTGCGAGCCGGCCCTTCCAGCATCATGATGAAGTATTTGGCACATACTGCATCACTGACATCTAACATCTCCATGGCTAGCTCATAGCTTTCAATCCAAGCTTCTGGAGGTAAGTCAGCAGTATAATTGGGCACCTTACGAGGACCCTTGAAATCCTTCGGCAGACGCTCATTCCGCAAGGCCGGCGCCAAGCACGGCACTCCCACAGCCCTGGAGGTTACTCCTACTCCTACTGAAACGGAAGGTGCAACTGTGGGTTCCTGATAAGCCGCAGCAGCTGCCAGAGCCGCCGCCTCCTGCTGTGCTCTTGCCCGATCCACCAGCGCCTGAGCATCCAGAGCCGCCCGATCAACTCGCGGCGGGTTCCGATGTCGGTCATTGCTAGACACCGCCGGCGACTCATAACGCCGGATGTAGCTGCGGCTAGGGATGGGGGTTGAGTGCACGCGACTCCGACTATAAGTGTACTTCTCCTGCTGGGCCACCGCCGTCTGCAGGTATCCTATGGCATTCCGCACCTCCTCTACGAAGGGCGCCTCATCGGGAATCGGGATTGTACCAAGCCTGGTTGCCGCTGCCACCATGTTCTCCGCCGGGTTAGAATAATGACCCGTCGGTGTTGGAAAAGACTGTGGCGGGTTTTGGTTCCGTCGGGGCGGGTCTGGCTGCTGATGCTGAACCGCCGCCCGGCTTCCAGGTACTTCCGCCGTCCGGGTTATGGTCAAAGGCACATTCCGTCCCGTCCCTGGCGTGTTAAAAAGATTTCTGGCTTCATATTGATCCGGCAGGCGGGATTGATGCCTCATCCGATGAACCGCCGCTGCAGACTGCTGCTCTAGCTCAAGGCGGAAAGCATCTGCCCTAAGGCGCTCCGCCTCAGCATCCATCTGAGCTTTTAGTGCATTGATTTCCTGTTGGACTCCGGCCATCTGGTTCTTCAACCTCGTGATCTCCGTGTTACGGGCCGCTTGGTTTTCAGCAGTGACCTCGGTTTCCATCAGAGTTGTAAACTTGTTCATCAGATCCAGAAGAACTTGAGCCGGCGGCCTGCCAGCTCCAGACCAGGTTGCACCGGCGGCTGTGCTACTGGGGGCCAGCGCTGAACCCGCCATGAAAACAGCAGCGCGGTTCGGCGGCTCATAGTCCTCCGGCTCATGATACTCTGGCTCGGGGTAATCCTCGACGTAGCCCCCGAGTCCGCCGTTGTGAAGCTGATAGATTGATTCCGTCTCTCCGCTCGAGGATCCATCCTCTGAGCAGATGAGAGTTTCCTCCCCTGACATGGAACCTTCAAGCTCCATGCCTTGGGTAAAGCCGACGAAGACATGCTTCCTGCCCGGATTAACACGGGCGGGTTGCACGCGCCGGGCCGGCTCGAAGAGGTCGGTGCAGATGTCCGGCCCGGGTTTAGATCCACCGATCTTACCGATGAAGACGTGAATTCCACCGAAGGGGACCCGGTACCCGTACTCAACTGAGTCGGCCTCGGGGCCCCAGCCGGCGTCGTCGATGTAGAGCTTGCCGCGGCGACTCTTGGTCATCCTACCAACGGCGTATCCCTCGATCCCTGGGAGAGAGCCCTTCGAGAACTCCACACCACCGAGCGCTAGCCCCATGGTCGGCGCCAACTGCCGTGGTTTTGTCACGGCAGTTGTCCGAAGACTTAGGTTCGAGGCCATCGCTAAGGCGGTGGACTCAAAGGGGTTGGTCGAGATGAGGGACATGAGTTTACCCAGGTTCAGCCCCTCCAGAAGAGGTAAAAGCCTACGTCCTGCTTGTATTGTATTGATTGGTGTATCGATTACAAGGGAGCGGATTCGCTTGACCTAGTTCTCGATTGATTGGTTTCCTGTCTAAGCCGCCCCAGGGTCTCACCTTTATATAGGAGGTCGAGGCCCTGGGTTACACGAGTCCCAGACCGACTCATACAACGTAATCGACCCTGCCTCTAAACCGCCTGGCCACCTTGGGCAAGCCGTCTCCGGGCGGCTTAACCGCCCGGGTCTCTCACCATCTTCTGTCTCTGGGCCTTCGTCTTGGCCCGTCTGGTAAACCGCCATGCGGCCTGGCCTTCATCTTCCGGCCCACCTTAAGGGTCTTGGCTATGAGCCACCTGGTATGACCCGGCCCCTCCTGGGCGGGTCTTACCACGGGGTTATATCCCCAACACACATATTGGTAGTTCAATTGTTAAAACCCCGTAAAAAAATTGCACTTGAAAGATCTTGCATGTTCCTAAAACATCCAAAAATCTTGTTTCCGTCCATCGATTCACTCTTGACAACAATGTTCTTATAGAGTTTTACCCTTACTTTTTCTTTGTAAAGGACCTAGCAACGAGGAGAATCATTCTTAGAGGACGGTGCGTGGGAGGCCTCTACCCACTCATATTATCATCATCATCATGGTTCAATAAACAAGCATATGTCGTCACTAAGCCATCTTCAACAAAGTGGCATAGTCGCTTGGGTCATACATCTTCAGTTATTGTTAGTTATGTTCTTAGTAAAAATAAACTCTCATATGACTCCAGTGTTGAGTTAGTTTGTGGTCCGTGTCAACAGGCCAAAAGTCATCAGTTACCATATCCTATTTCTACCAGTGTATCCACCGCTCCATTACAACTTATATTTTCAGATGTATGGGGGCCAACCCCCACTTCAGTTGGTAGATTTTCCTATTATGTAAGCTTCATTGATGACTATAGTAATTTTACTTGGATTTACTTATTAAAGAAGCGGTCTGATGTATTCCAAGTTTTTATCAACTTTCAAAACCTTGTTGAACGCAAACTGAACTCTAAGATCATTACCATGCAAACCGACTGGGGTGGTGAGTATGAGAAGCTCAATTCTTTCTTTCAGAAACTTGCTATCTCACATCATGTCTCTTGCCCTCATGCTCACCAACAGAATGGATCAGCTGAAAGAAAGCACCGTCACATTGTTCATGTAGGACTTGCATTGCTAGCAAATGCATCTATGCCACTCATGTTGGGGAACGTTGCATGGGAAACAAAAAAATTCCTACGCACATACAAGATCTATCCATGGAGATGAGCATCTACGAGAGGAGAGATCGGATCCACATACCCTTGTAGATCGCTAAGTGGGAAGCGTTAAGAAATGCGGTTGATGTAATCGAACGTCTTCGCGATCCAAATCGCAAGCCGTCCCGCGATCCAATCATGATCTAGCACCGAACGGACGGCACCTCCGCGTTCAGCACACGTACAGCTCGATGACGATCTCCGCCTCCTTGATCCAGCAAGCGAGGGCGGAGAGGTAGATGGGTTCTCTGGCAGCACAATGGTGTGGCGGCGGCGATGGTGGAGTTGATCCGGCAGAGCTTCGCTAAGCAACGCGGAGTCAAACTATACTAGAGGAGAACCAATCTAGGGGAGAGGGAGGGCTGCCTCGTGGCTAATGGTGTGGCAGCCCTCCCTCCCCTCTCATATATATAGGGGGAGAGGGAGAGGGGGTCGCCCCCCTAGGGTTCCCACCCCTAGGGGCGGTGGCCGAGAAAGAGAGGGAGGGGGCGGCGGCCAAGGGGTGCCTTGGCCCCCAAGGCAAGGTGGCCGACCCCCTCTAGGGTTCTCCCCCTTCACCCTTCGGCCGCATGGGCCTTGTGGGAGGGGCGGCCAGCCCACCAAGGGCTGATGCGCCCCCTCTCACTGCCCATGGGGCCCTCCGGGGCTGGTGGCCCCCTTCCGATGGACTCCGAAACCCTTCCGGCACCCCCGGTACATTACCGGTGACGCCTGAACCTTTTCCGGTGACCAACACGGAACTTCCTATATATCAATTTTTACCTCCGGACCATTCCAGAGCTCCTCGTTACGTCTGGGATCTCACCCGGAACTCCAAACAACCTTCGGTCACCAACATACATAACTCAATACTACCGAAACGTCACCGAACGTTAAGTGTGCAGACCCTGCGGGTTCGAGAACTATGTAGACATGACCGAGACACCTCTACGGTCAATAACCAATAGCGGGACCTGGATGCCCATATTGGTTCCTACATATTCTATGAAGATCTTTATCGGTTGAACCTCTATGTCAAGGATTCAGTTAATCCCGTATGATGTTCCCTTTGTCCATCGGTATGTTACTTGCCCGAGATTCGATCGTCGGTATCTCTATACCTAGTTCAATCTCATCACCGGCAAGTCTCTTTACTCGGTCCGTAATACAAGATCCCATGGCTAACACTTTAGTCACTTTGCTTGCAAGGCTCATTGTGATGTTGTATTACCGAGCGGGCCCTGAGATACCTCTCCATCACACGGAGTAACAAATCTCAGTCTTGATCCATGTCAACTCAATAGACACCTTCGGAGATACCTATAGAGCATCTTTATAGTCACCCAGTTACGTTGTGACGTTTGATACACACAAGGCATTCCTCTGATGTCAGTGAGTTACATGATCTCATGGTCATAGGAACACATACTTGACATGCAGAAAACAATAGCAATAAACTGACACGATCATATGCTATGTTCATAGTTTGGGTCTTGTCCATCACATCATTCTCCTAATGATGTGATCTCATCATCAAATGACAACTCTTGTCCATGGCTAGGAAACCAGAGCCATCTTTGATTAATGAGCTAGTCCATTAGAGGCTTACTAGGGACACATTGTTGTCTATGTACCCACACATGTATTTGAGTTTCCAATCAATACAATTATAGCATGGATAATAAACATTTATCATGAACAAGGAAATATAATAATAACCATTTTATTATTGCCTCTAGGGCATATTTCCAACAACTCAAATTTTGGGATGAAGCCTTTCTAATTGCCACATATCTTATCAACTTGCTCCCAAGCAAAGTCATCAAACTTGAAACACCCATCACACGGCTCCTTGGTGTAACACCCAATTACACATCTCTTCGTATCTTTGGTTGCGCATGTTGGCCAAACCTTCGACCCTACAACACACGAAAACTCGCATTTCGTTCAAAACAATGCGTTTTCTTAGGCTATAGCCCTATGCACAAAGGGGTAAAATGTCTAGATGTTCCCACTGGTAGGGTTTACATATCCAGAGATGTTGTTTTTGATGAATCTGTGTTTCCCTTTTCATCCCTTCATCCCAATGCCGGTGCTCTTCTTCGCAAGGAAATTCTCCTTCCCCCATCAAATCTTCAAAACTTTTATCACGGGGGAGACAATTGTACTAACCAATATGCTGATGATTCTGCTATTTCTAGTTCCACTCTTATGCCTGTGCAGGTTTCTGGAGAAAACGGCATTCAAAATGGTCAAAACCATGAAAATATAGCTCAAAATGATGTGATATTGCATGCTCCAGAAGAGGACGAACCTAGCGCACATCCCGAAGCTGATTCGGCGGCGCCTGCTACCCCTACACGCCAGCAGGCCTCGGATCATGCGCGCCCATCTTCCGCGGATCGCGTCCCAGGTGACAGCGGCCCAGATTCCTGGGACGGCCACTCCCACGCCGACGCGTCACCCGACAGCGGGGCCAGCCGAGAGGCCGGATCCTCCTCGCGTCCCGCGCGCACGCAACCGCAGGTGGGCGGTGGATCTTCTGCACCCGCTAGCCCTGCGGTCTCCAGGGCGTCCAGTGGCAGGGGGGCCACACCGAGGTCCACTGGATCTCCTGCTCCAGCACGATCATCAGCAGCAGGCGGATCTTCTGCGGCTTCTGCGACTGTACAACCAGTATAACAAATAGCTCCCTCGCGAGTTATGACCAGGTTACAAAAAGGTATACGTAATCCAAAAATAAGAAAAGATGGTATTATACCGTATGGCATGCTATGTATTTCAGGGGAACCAACAACATTGAATGATGCACTTGGTGATCCTAAGTGGAAGAAAGCAATGGATGAGGAATATTCTGCGCTTATGAGGAATAAGACTTGGCGTCTTGTGCCTGACCAAAGAGGTAAAAATATTATTGATTGCAAGTGGGTGTATAGAATTAAGAAGAAAGCAGATGGCTCCATTGACAGGTATAAGGCACGTCTAGTTGCAAAGGGTTTTAAACAACGTTATGGTATAGACTATGAGGATACTTTCAGTCCCGTTGTAAAAGCTGCAACTATAAGACTTGTGTTAGCTATTGCTGTATCCAGGGGATGGAGCTTAAGACAACTAGATGTGCAGAACACGTTTTTACATGGTGTTCTGGAAGAGGAGGTGTTCATGAGGCAGCCACCTGGGTACGAGAGTAAGAAAACACCACATTATGTGTGCAAGCTTGACAAAGCACTCTATGGCTTGAAACAAGCACCCAGAGCATGGTACTCTAGGTTGAGTTCACAATTAAAACGTCTTGGCTTTATTGCTTCCAAAGCTGACACATCTCTGTTCATTTATAACAAGGCAAAAGTAGTCATATTTGTAATCATATATGTGGATGATATTATAGTTGCAAGTTCATCACAAAGTGCTACTAATGCTCTCTTGCATGATTTGAGCTCAGAGTTTGCCTTGAAAGATCTAGGAGATTTGCACTTCTTCCTAGGCATTGAAGTTAAGAAGACTCAAGATGGCATAGTACTAAATCAAGAGAAATATGTCATTGAGCTTCTATCTCGCATGGGGATGACAAACTGTAAGCCTGTACCTACACCTTTCAGCATATGAAGGGGAGCCACTTCAGGAGGAAGATAGTACAAGGTATAGAAGTACTGTTGGTGCATTACAGTACCTGACTCTTACTCGCCCAGATATCTCATTTGCTGTTAACAAGGTTTGTCAATATCTACATGCACCCACTACCACACATTGGACAGCTTTCAAGAGGATTGTAAGATATGTCAAACATACTATGGGAATAGGACTTCATTTCAGACGTTCTAATTCCGCTCTTGTGAGTGCATTCTCTGATGCTGACTGGGCAGGTTGCAGTGATGATAGAAAATCAACTGGAGGCTTTGCAGTATTCTTTGGTCCTAATCTTGTGTCTTGGAGTGCCACGAAATAGGCTACTGTGTCAAGGTCAAGTACAGAAGCCGAGTATAAGTCTTTGGCTAATGCTACTGGAGAAATCATTTGGATTGAGTCACTACTGGATGAAATGGGAGTTAAGCAGAACCGCATCTCATGCTTATGGTGTGATAATTTGGGAGCAACATACTTGTCTGCGAACCCAGTGTTTCATGCAAGAACCAAGCATATAGAGATTGATTTTTTTCTTTGTGCGTGAAAGGGTTGCAGGAAAGAAACTTGAGATACGGTTTATTCCTTCCAAAGATCAAGTGGCAGATGGATTCACCAAGGCACTACCAGCAAAACCATTTGAAGAGTTCAAGAGGAATTTAAACGTAGGATAGTTGAGATTAAGGGAGGGTGTTAGAATTTGTGTTTATCTCCACAATGTAATCTCAACCATCTTCTATCTCTCTCCCGTAGCTGTTTAAATCTCTCTGTAACAACCGAATCTCTCACGATCGGTTTTCTCTTCTTGTAAGCCACGACATGGCTATTCTGCCTCAATCAATATAAACCAACGCGGCTCCTCATCGAGGAGTAGGAACGCTTCCCAAATCTTACAGAGATATGCCAGGTTAGACTCGGGTATAGATTGGTGTTGGAAACCCACATGTTCCTTTCCATATAGCTGCATCAACACGCATAAATAACTGAAGTAAGCTTTAGTTGTTGAGGTAGCAAGTCGTGTGCTCCCACCGGTCCGCCTAAGATTGAGCAGAAGAAGTGCCAAGATCGATGGATGGATGTTCAAACACAAACCACCAGGTTTCTCATATCAGGTGAGAACGAACAAACCCGTAGCAGGTGCACCATTGTTTGCATCTCCTGATCACAGAAGTTGCACAAAGGATAATTCTTAGACGAGTCTATGCAACACATAAGGGCTGAGCCGGAGCGACGAACGATGTATGTACCATGGAGAACATGGTAAAAAAGTACCATCAATAACTTTTGTGCATGAACAAGCATAAATGAGGGTCAAAGGAACGGATATGTGAACTAATTGAGAGAAATTCATATTTGTTTACGTACGTTGTAATGCTCTCGACAGAAATAACATCCCAATGCCTTCTAATACCATGTTCAAAAGAGCTTGTTTGAAGAGAGAAATATACATGTGGCTCGATCGCAATGTTATCGGCCTGCCACTAGCATATCATATTTATGAACCCAACCACATTCCACGCCATCCCTTATAAATACAAAATTATGATACTTATTTATTTTCCTTTTATCAACTCCAACTACCATCAGCCTATTGCAGATTTACCAACGAGCAAATTGTGCCATTTAATGGAGTTGTTTGCAAAGCATTATTCTTTCTTATGTCTAATATAGTAGATATGCATTATATTTAACCTAGTAAACCAAACATCACCTACAACCATGTACTTATTCCCTGCAACATATAATGGATACATCACCGTACATAGAACCAAAAGTTTGGTCACTGTCTCTTCAATTTTGCTAGTACTAATCCATCGCAAAAAAATTGCTAGCACTAATAATTTCCCCCATTAGATTCTTATGCATTTTGACCCGAGATCATACAAGAATGAGCCAATGTAATTAAGCTGGAGAAATCAAAGTTGCCAATATATATGTGCAATAATTGAGGGGCGAGAAGAATATTGAAGAGAGTTTTTGGTTGAGTACATAGAGTGTGCACCACCATCTTTAGGGCATCTCCAAGACTCTAACGCTGATCCACAAATCAGACATCGCATCCGTCCGCGAACAGGGGGGACCAGTCCGCGGATATGGATGTGGGAGCCGGCATCCAATGCTACCCATGTACATTTCAAAACAAGTTTAAAAAAACCGAACGAAATTCATGCAAACCGGATACTTTTCGTACAAACCAAAGCGTTTCCATTACATTTTAGACAATTCTCATTAAAAAGGTAGGGCCGGACCAAAACGTAGACTACGGTGGCGTCTGTTGTCCAAGTCCTTGTTGTTCCCCTCTGATGACTGTGTCCTCCATCCGCCGTCTCCATGCACCGACACGGGCTCTGGCGCGGAGTCATCGTAGTCGGAGATCTCGGGGGAGCTCATAGCGTGCCGACCTCGATCCGCCAGGTACGACAATGGTGCGAGGACTCCATTTCGGGACTCCCCTTGGCTTCTTGGCCGCAAGCCTAAGGATATCGCTCCGCTCATTTTTGAGTCCTCCTCCCAGAAGCGCTGGAAGGTACGGGAGGCCCTTAAGGAAAACGCGTGGATCCTAAAAATCAGACCGCCTGCATCGGTTTCCGTCGAGCATGTCACGCAATTCTTCACCCATTGGATGCTTCTGCATGAGGTGCAACTTGATGAGCTCACTGAGGATGATATTCTTTGGAAGCACACAGAATCTAGGCAATACTTGGTGGCCTCTGCCTATAGGGCACCGTTTTTGGGTTGGTGACTCCATGGTAAAATTGGAAAAGCATGTGAATAAGTCCCACATCTTCTCAAGTAAAAAAAGGCCTCACATCCCATACTTGCAATATTTAAGTGCAAAAAATATCATGTTCTGTTTCCAGAAACAATGCGACGAGGCCGTGGCGAGGGGGTGGCGGTTCTTTGTCTACGGGGAAAAGGGTACTTGTGGAGCACTATCGCAATGGAGTTGAAGCGGTGTTAAGGTATCCATGAGGAGGGAGAGGAAAATGATTGGTTGATGTATTTCCTTCTTAAGTTGACCGATCACTTGGATTGTAGATGTTTTCTTAAAGGAGTGATCGCAAGGGCGGCCAGCTCGTGCTTCATCTTTGACCACGGGCTCTCCCACTGAGCGTTCCTGTTCGAGGTCATGGAGGACGTGTTGCACGGGAGGAAGTTGTGGAGCAGATGGGGTTGTGGTGTGCAACTTGCTGGGTGTTGCTGCCTTCAAATAGTGCATGACGGTGAGGCCAAGCGTCCGGGTGCGTTAATGCGCGAGTGCCGGAGTTGGTTTCTCTGACGGCGACCCTGTTTAATGGCAGCAGACGGAGGGACAGACATTGAGCGAGCGTGGTAGATATTCGTCCCGTCCCACCAGTAAACGCCATCTCTCCGACATTGAACAGGCGCAGACACTAGAGATGTGGCGTGGACGGTGCCCTCAGCCGGTGAGCCGCTTCAGTGCCAGCACCAGCGAGAGGTCACGCCCGCTTTGCGCCGGCGTCAACGGCTGCTCTAGAATTTTGGTCCTCCCACCACCCATCTAATCACTAGTGTCAGGGACTTAACCGATGTATTGGCCAGCACCTCTGAGGACTTAACCGACATGGATGAAGATGTCGGTGAAACTTTAGACACCTCTCCACCACCAGCCAGTAATCATACCGACAAGTGGGCTGCGACCTCCACCTATGATATCTGCATGATGGACACCTCTTTTGTAAATGTAAATAATTAAGTTAATATACCGACAAGTGGACTTGAGCATTACACAGCTGAGCTTCCAAGCCGGTTTCGCAAGACTCCATGTTGTCATTCCTGACCCCGTAGATAACTGTGTGCTCAACTCACTAAAGACACAACTTAACCGGGGACAACTTTCTGTTATCCATCTTTCACAATCTCACCATCGAACATGGCAGCAACGATAAAGGAAAACATGACTAGTACCTGGGTCTAGATTCAGGCACCAATAGAAGAAAGGTGAGCTCCTAACGCCACCCATGCCAAATATACTATGTATGCATGTCCAATTGATGACCGATGCGAATATGTCAGTTAGGTGCTTGCCAATAGCCAGGATTGCATGCCGACAATGACTTGTGAATGCGGATATATGCACAGTCCTTTTAGAAGGCACAACTCCATGGTGGTCTCATTTTATCAACGATATAAAGGCTTGAAATAATAACGTGGCCACTAATTTGAATTCTTGGTGCCCACGAGTTGTATCGATCAGATGATGAATAAATTAAATGATTGCATGCATTAATTGTTCAATTGATATATAGAGGCCGGGAGTGATCCCCCTTTTCATAAAACATGTTGAAACTAGGCCTTTGTTGTTGAGGAATAAAAGATTTGATGAGGTTTCATTGTTAATCAGTAAAATCTGCTCAACGTCAATACTACAAATTGTACCTGAAACAGGATCAATTGCAATCCAGACAGTGAAGTCTACTTACGATGCTCGGACGAAATTTAGCTGTAGTTTGTTGTTGAACGGAGATGTTTGTGGTTGGTGAAAACTTCAATATAGGCCGACTGCAGAAATTTTTACCACCAGTGAAAACAACAGACATTTCATCACCTCAAAACACCAACGGTTGCCTGAAGGGCTTGAAGAGGCTCACGATGCTGCACGACATGAAGTACATGTAGTTGTAGGGCAAAAGGTAAAGGACTGCATTCACAAGAAGCTCACAACCCCTTCCACTTTTGACACAACAAATAGTCAGCACAAACAACATATTCTATAGTGTCGTTCAGTGGAATTTGCGAAAGAGTTGATTCACTTGGCATGTGGAATGGAAACTAGTTTACGTATGAGACATGATGTGTTAAGTTTCAAGATCAATATGTAATATGATGTGATTTCATAGTGTATCCCTAACTCGGATAGCTAGATATGCACTACTATAGGGAAGGATTTGTTGCAAAATGCGACTACAAACATGTTTGCTCTAGAAAGGACATGCCTACTAGTATTCCAAGAAACAGAGCAAGTAACGTCATTCGGAGATGACATATCCGTCTCCCATCATGATCAAACTATATATTGAAATAGCTTCATATTCTGAAGCATATACAATATCTAAGACTACATATTATTCTTAGAAAATTTCACTTGCAAAGATGAAGCTAGCCCTCGATCGGTATAGAATTACCTGTGCCACTGGTCCACTAGTACTAGCACCAAAACACAAAGCCATACAAAGCCATATTTTTTCTTCCGGAAAGGAGGATAACCCCAGTCTCTGAATTGAGCGATGCATACAACCATCTTTATTATATTGTTTCACAAAGCCATACAAAATTAATACATGAACCGACCCAAACCCAGCTTTCACTAGTAGAAAACAGGCCATTAGTCCCGGTTGGGAAGGGCCTTTAGTCCCGGTTCCCCAATCGGGACTAAAGTATAGAGACTAAAGGGTCCAAGCCTTTAGTCCCGGTTGCCTACGACCCGGGACTAAAGGGGCTCCACGTGGCCACTGTCTGGAGCAGGGCTGGAGGACCTTTAGTCCCGGTTGGTGTTACCAACCGGGACTAAAGACTCCACCTTTAGTCCCGGTTGGTAAGAATTATTTCGAAAAAATTGAATTTTTTTTATTATTTTTTTTGAAATTTTGTTTATGATTTTTTTAAGTTTTTCCCGATTTTCAAATCTTTGAATTATTTGAGAATTTAATCTCTAATCACCCCTCCTCATTGCTCCAACGTGGAGCAGTCATTCCAAATCGTCTAACTTCCTGACCGGTCACCCATCCTCTCACTACTCCAGCCCCAGCACGCTTAACTTCCCAGTTCTATTTCCCCTAGTTTCCAAGTCTGCACTTGTTGTTTTCCTGACAATAGTAAGCTATCAATCCTATTAACCCTTAGGACTTTATGTCACATGATTTAATTTTTTGAATTCCAAACAATTATTAAAATAAAATAAGTAATAATAATATTGAATTTCAATGAAAATCAAATAAGTAATAATATTATTTTATTCATTTTTTTGCCATTTATTCATTTAATATGGCATAATTAATATCTTTAAATCTGTAAATCGAAATTGGACAAATAATATATCCATTATTATCAGAAAAATGCGAGGAATCCAAATATGACATCATTTTTTTAAATAAAATTAAAAACAACTAACATAGCAATAAAGTAATATTAACTAATTACAAAAACTAAATTATTGTCAAACAACAGAAACTACAGTTAATTATATTAAAGTGGCAAAAAGAATTACTTTTAAATATAGCAAAACTAATTCTACCAACTAAAGTGCCAAGTTTCAACCTTTTCAGTGTTCATTTGTATTGCTTTTTAATTTTAGGGTCATTTAGCTCAAAAAAAATCATTAAATGCATGAAAAGTAGCAAATGAAGTTAGAAAGGGTTGAAATTTGAAGATGTGGCTTATAATGGTGCATATTGAATGCACAAAAAGTCTGGAGTTGAAATAAGTTAAAAAAAATGAAATGCCTTTGTAACAGATGAGTTTTCGTCCGAAACCCTCATACTTCGAAGGAGATGGTCCAGTTTGTACACGAAGTGCATCCAGTTTTTGCTGTAACCCTCTCAACTTTTTAGCACATGCTATGTGGTTGAAATGATGATATCATGCCAAGTTTCAACCTTTTCAGTGTTCATTTGTATTGCTTTTTAATTTCAGGGTCATTTAGCTCAAAAAAATCATTAAATGCATGAAAAGTAGCAAATGAAGTTAGAAAAGGGTTGAAATTTGAAGATGTGGCTTAGAATGGTGCATAGTGAATGCACAAAAAATCTGGAGTTGAAATAAGTTAAAAAATGAAATGCATTTGTAACAGATGAGTTTTCGTCCGAAACCCTCATACTTCGAAGGAGATGGTCCAGTTTGTACACGAAGTGCATCCAGTTTTTGGTGTAACCCTCTCAACTTTTTATCACATGCTATGTGGTCGAAATGATGATACCATGCCAAGTTTCAACCTTTTCAGAGTTCATTTGTAGTGACAACAATTAAAAATAACAATTAAATGACTAAAACAACTATATAAGCAAAACACTACTGTTTTAATTAAAATCCTAATTTAAATTATTCTAAAAATAACCAAATAAATCTTACTGTGACAACAATCTAACATGTGACTAGGAGCAAAAAGAATTAAATTAAAAACTATTTTTAAACTCAAGTTATTCACAATCTAGGGTTTAAAGCAAATTTGAACAATTTCAAATTTAAACCATTCAAATTTGAAAACTAATGGCACAAACAGAAACTAGACAAAATTTTGAATCTAATGCAAAAAGAATCACTCAAAAACATCAAATATCCTAAAAGATATAAGGAATTTAAAACAGAAACTAAAAACAGACAACAAATAGAAAAACAGAAAAGAAACTTTCAAAACCCTTTAGTCCGGGTTGGTATCTCCAACCGGGACTAAAGGTTAGACCCCTTTAGTCCCGGTTTGTATCACCAACCGGGACTAAAGGTCTATCTCTAGTCCCGGTTGGTGATACCAACCGGGACTAAAGGGGCTCGTAGGGGCCCCAGCCTGACGCCAGCCTGCCACCACCCCTTTAATCCCGGTTGGTAACACCAACCGGGACTAGAGGTCACAAATGAACCGGGGCTAAAGCCTAGCCGTTGGAACCGGGACTAGAGGTCACATTAGTCCCGGTCCAAAACCCGACCGGGACTAATGCTCCGGACGAAAGGTCCTTTTTCTACTAGTGCTTCGGATGATCTATCGCCAAACCTACAAAGTTGATGATGTGCTTGGTCGCATACCAACACACACCAGGTAATCCAGTGGCCTCCCCAAGCCGCCCGCTGGCTAGCCGGGAGCACCAACCGGTCTAGCCAGCCCTCAACACGCACAGCATGCGCATGCTCAAAAATTTGCCACCGCCATCTTCATCTGTGCCATAGAACCTTTGTTTTCGGGAGATGGAAAAGCGCCATTTGTTTACCTCCTTCCAGTTTTCGAATCACTCTCGCCTCCTTCAATGATTATGTTATTGGCTATGTTTTGTGACCAACTTGTGCAGTGCCCCTTTATCAACGACAATTATATAACATGCTTTTGCATTGATTAGCCTTAGTGCAGCACGTACAAGAAGAACCGGTCGAGGGGATTGTCTTTGTTGATCAATGAAGTTAAGCAACTAGATAATCCACTGAAGAAAGAGTTAATAGTTTGCCCATGTACACTCACAGAACCAAGTAAACATGTTACAACTATGTTACATCGCGTCATTCTGCAAGCTTGTATATTGCCGGAGGGATCTTCACGTTGGCACCATGCTCCGCACCTTATCGTGTAACTGTCCAGTTAGTATGATCACCTAAGATTCTTGCAGCGATAGACTAATTCCGACGTGCATCTTTCTTTATCCTATCATGGCCGCAAAGCAAAACCAAAACATGGCTAGCAGCTAAGTCCAGGATTCTGAAAGAGGTAGAACTTCCGGAAAGGATGGAACAGAAAGTTGAGTTCCCAAGGCCGCCCATCCCCAATGCACGGTATATGCCTGCCCGGTTGAAATATGTTAATTAGGCTAGTTAAATGTCAATAGCTCAAGAAACCAGGCAAGGCGGGACTGGATGCATGGTGTGAGTATATATATACACATGCTTTCACTACACATAAATCTGACCGTGATCTCATTTTATTAATAAATTATTGACATAAAGGGTGACAATATTAACCTTGAATTGTACCTGGTGTCCACTGCAGGGATTTTATCTTCCTAGATAATCAATGCATGAGATATGTTGTTGTTTGCTCTGTTGCTTTGCACTTATTCTGAGCTATGCGTTGTAATCGATCGGATGACATGAATACATTCTTAAATGATTGCATGGATTGGTGGATACGGAGATCAGGTTGATCCTCGTTTTAAAAAATATACTATATTGAAAATAAGCCTTTATTGTCAAGAGATAAAAATTCGATGAGGTGTCATTATTCATCAATCAATCTGAGGAATGTGAATAGAAAAAAAAAATACTACTTGAGCTCTTGAAGTCTACTTGTGGAGTGTGATATGATTGGCGAAGTCATACTTTACTTCAACATCAGACGGTTTTACCACCAGAGACAACAACCATAGACGTTTTGAGGCTGACGATGCCGCATGGCTTGAATCTATATATACTTTCAGTTTTAGGGGCAGAAGAGAAGCAAATGCTAGACAAGGATTGGATTCCAAGAATTCACTCCCAGAGTTCACTCCCACTTTCCTTGTCATACAGTTGAATTTGCACAATACTAGTTGATTCACCCGGCACCCCGAAGCTAGTTTGCATATGACGAATAACAAAACATAATAAGGCGTTGTAGATCTGTTACACATCGGGTCATGATTCCTGAGTGGAGGGGTGCGAATCTTCTGGTCGGTTGCTCGATTACATGTCGGCACCAGCCTTCCGTTTCCATCCCCCTCGATTTTCTCCGTTCCATGACTCACGTCACTAGCTAGCTCGACGGTGTGAGATTCTTGCGGACACGAACGAATACTAATAAATAGATAAGAAATGCAATAAATAGATACGAAATGCTCCAATACGGTTTCAGGTGTATAGCCACCACGTCTCGCCTTCACTAGGAAGGATGGTTTTAGTCACACGTGTCTTTTCCACCTAGGAAGGATGCCCCATGCTATGTCTTCGCCCGAGCAGTCACCAGGAAAGGAAGCCAATAATGGGAGTGTCAGTGCTTAATGAATGGATTTTCAGTGACCCACCATGCAGCTGGGACAAACTTCAATGGCCCATCATAACACTCTTAGCCAGGGGGCTATGGAACTTTTTCAGATATCGATAGAATAACATTTCTTTTTCATAGGTTTTACTGGATGCAGAATCAATAACTACTATTTTTTTAGCATAAGGTCAGGTTACAGAAAGACCTATTATGTTGAATCACTTGAGTGCAAAAAATGGGCAAGGGAGGCTCTTTGAGCTCCACAACTAGGCAGGATGAGTGCAGTTGGGGCTCATCGAGGGCCACACCGTCCAAGGTGGCCTAAAGGGGCTCTTGCACCTCTAGGCCGGCACTGTCGGCCCGCATGCCCCGGAGCCACTTGGTGCTCGTTTTGCGTCCTCTGAGCCCGCGAAGGGTCTCTTAAACCGATGCCCAAACAGCTTACAGTGCCAGGTAAGCGGCCCAGGTCGTGGCCGAATCCAGCTGCTCCGCTTCGATCTTCTCTGTGTCCTAGGAGAACAAGGAGGATCACCTAGTCCGCGGCGTCCTGTACCGGTCCTTGACCACCGCAGAGACGGACGCCCATCACCGCCACCACAGGAATACCAAGATGTTGTGCCAAGGCATCGAGGCGTCAAAGTGGCCCACGGGCCAGCAAGCCCCATCATCGCCATATCCCACTGCCTCGTCGTTCTCCCCTTGTCCTCCCCGATTCCGACAGTTCCCTGAACGACGACCCATACGCCATCTTCGCGATGTACTACCATCGCCGCAGACAAGGGCAAGGGCAAGGAGAAGCGGTGAATACCTTTCATCCTAATTTTATCCAAGGACATAGTGATATCCAAGGACAAATAGGACTTAAGCCCCTCATTTCTATGAAAGCGTCGACGAACATATAGGGGGCAAATTAGACAAATTCGGTTGGAGAGGCTCTCACAATCTGTGACCAACTTGGCAGTGAATAATGATTCATGTCCACCTTTTTTTAACAGAGATGGGTCTACAAAGCTTCATTTACTATCAGGGACTGATGTGTTATTTTCTTTTTATTTGAGTCAACTAAATCATCCACTGAAGAAATGTGACACACACAGTCTAAATCATATATATACCTAAGTAGTTCATCCTCACTATCTTTATTATCTCTTAACCATACATGCCACCTCATTAAAGGCCCATCACAACATACATGAAAAAAAGTTTTTCATTATTAGTTGATTCTATGCGCACATCACACCTCACCACGCATGCTACCTCATCAAAGATCCACTCAACATGCAGGGAAAAAAGTATTCCATTATTATTATGCCACTTATATTCAAAATATTTTTTGGCTACACAATAATAAATACAATGTATAATATTTATTTTTAGTTTTAGTTCATATATTACTAACTCAACCATGCATGTTTTATACAATCCAATCACTAAATATATTGCAATCAATTCCCGCAGCAACGTGCGGGGTATTCTATAGTTTTATTAATATGTAAGTCCTCACAGAAATATCAATCACAGAAAGTAATAACATGTTACATGTTTGTTACATGTTGCGTCATTCTGTAAGCTGTTAGGTGGGAGTGATCTTCACGACTGTTCTGGATTGTTGCCACCACGTTTGCTCGATCTGGGTCTTGTCGTGCCACTGTCTAGTTAGCTCCAGCAAAAGACTAGTTCCTACGTGCATCTTTCACGGTCCTATCACTGAACATGCCGACGAAATAAAACCAATACACGACTGGCAGCTGACGCTAGGATCCGGAGATTGATAGAACAAACTGTTCAGTTGGAGCTGAAAGTTGAGTTCGGCTGATGACTGCCGGGAAGGCGGTATATGTCAATAGCTCAAGGAGCCAAGCAAAGCGGGATCGCATGCATGGTGTGACTTGTGAGTGTGTATATATACACATCCTTTTACAAGGCATAAACCGACTGTGATGTCATTTCATTAGTTAATGATATAAATGTTGAATATATTAATATTGCTACTCATATGAACTATACCTTGTTTGCTCTGTTGTTTTGTACTTCTTATGAGTTGTAATCGGATGATATGAATAAATTCATAAATGATTGTGTGGATTGGTTGATACGGAGATCGGGATTGATCTTCCTTTAAAATAACATACTGACAATAAGCCTTTTATGGCAAGAGAAAAATATTTGATGTTGTCCCGTTATGCATCAATTAAATCTGATGAATGCCAATAGCAAAAGATGAACTTGAAGTACAGACAGTGAAGTCTACTTGTGCTGTTCTAATGAATTTCGTGAGTAGTACTTTGTTGTTGTACGGCGAGGTTTGTGGTTGGTGAAGTCTTACTTTACGTCCATTGCAGACAATTTTATCACCGGAGACAACCATAGACTTTTAATCACCTTGAAACATCCCACACCAGCAACAGCCTGGACGGCTTGACGAAGAGGCTGGCGACGCCGCACGGCGGTCTGAATCTATACATGGGGTGGGAATGGGAGTGGGAGATCTTGCTTTCGTCCCGTTTTAATATAAAACAATCACACAACAGAATACACGGCCGAACGATATAATATGGTGGGAAACCCCTTACAAAGCGAATCGAAAAAAAAAACATCAAACTAGAACAAGCCAAACACCAAGCCGAGGCCCGACCAAAGACACCTGAGCACCATGACAACGCCCCCAAGAGGATGACGGCGTGAAGATTGAATATTCGGCCGCCCAGCGCCGCCACCCAAGGGCGCCGTCCTGCGACAGCCTCCCACGAGCAGAGGAGGGGGAAGGGCCCCGCCGCCGCCGCGCCAACCAGGCTTCGCCCGTCAGCGCCTGCCGGCGGCGGCGCGGAGGAGGGGAGGCAGGCGGGGCCAAACCATTAGCATCTACCATCAATGTTTTTTGTCACTGTTAATTTTTCGCTGCGTGCAAAGTGTCACGTTTTGTAAAGTGATGATTTTTCGAGAACTGGGATACTAATATAATGGTTATGTGCATTTTACTCGCTAGGCAAGGATTGGATTCTCGGAATTTTGCTGCTGGACTTGCAAATCGTCAGCAGAGACAACATATTCCACATGCAATCAAATTTGCACAATACCAGTTGATTCACCGGCACGTGGAAACTAGTATGCATATGTGCAATACAAAACATAATAATACGTTGCAGATCTATAACACGTTTGGTTGTGAATCCTGAGCTCGCGGGTGCGGATCTCGAGGTCGGTTTGCTTGATCACACGTCGGCGCCACATTCGCATATCTCTCCCCTCTCGCTTCTCGTCGTGGCGTGGCTCGTGTCACTAGCTTGATCGCGTGAGATTCTTGCAGACACAATCACACAAGATATATATATATATATATATATATATATATATATATATATATATATATATATATATATATATATATATATATACACACACACACAAACATTAAAGCTACTAAGCTAGCTCTCCTGCCAAGCTTCCACGTACTATGGTGTGAGATTGACACGTGTTGGTTTCTTACTTAGCTCACTATCGGATTTCTTCTTTTATTTATTTTTAACACAATACAATACATCTCATATATATATGCATATACACATCCCTACGAACGCAGTCACTCACATCCTATCCTTATAATAACTTCCGATATACTGAGCCGACACAACTTTTTAAGATTAACGAAGTCACCGTAGACGCCATCGTAGTCGACGGGGAACGTCTCCTCTCACTAAACGAATAACGCCGAAAAGTTTGCAATAAATAAAGAAAAGTGTGAGCACTAACTAACACAGTAGATCGCATATGCTCATATATATGTGCATACATTTACCCCTATTAACACACGCGCACACCCTACACCTATAACACTGTGAATAGTATAAAAGCATAGCATTTTCTCTCACTCTACCTTCTATATAGATACTGAATCAGCACAACATCTTGAAATTGATGAAATCACTCTAGGTGCCTTTGGAGTCGACGGGAACGTCTCCTCCCACTAAAGAATATTGCGAAGAGCTTTTCACAAATCTAGAAAAATATGAGCACCAATGTAAACAAAGTACAAAGCATATGCTCATATATATGCACATACATTCACCCATATTACGCACACCCTACCCCTAACGTTGTAAGTAGCGTAGCATTTTTCCTCATTTACCTTCTATATAGATACTGAGCCACACAACATCTTGAAATTGTACAACACATATGCTCATATATATACACATACACTCACCCTTATTCGCGCGCACACGCACACCTAACATCTTGAAATTGATGACGTCACCCTAGGCGCTTTCGTAGTCGAGGGGAATGCCTCCACCCACTAAATGAATATCACCGAAAAGCCTGAAATAAATCCAGAAAAAAGCAAGCAGTAGGGCCAGCACGATACAACGCATATGCTCATATATATGCACATACACTCAACCCTATTAACGCACACACGCACACCCTACCCTTATAACGTTGTGAGTAGTATAAAGTGCAGCATTTTTTTCTCATTCTACCTTCTATATAAAGTTAAATTAATTATGATGCGATACCTAACAACTCCTTTCTGCATGACACCATAGGATAAGCAAACCAAAGAAAATTATGTGCCTTAGAGTATCTAGGTTAGTACAATTTAGACTATGAGAATTAGGCTTGATTTTGATTGATGATGCATCTCTAATTATGTTGTTTATGCCTGCTATTTTCACAACTAAGGGTTAAGCGATCAAACATATATTACTCAAAATATCATGTATAAAGAAATCGTCAACGCACTATAATGGCAAAGGTTTTAACTTTTTACTAGAGTATTTAATTTATTTTTTCCTGTTTTGTGAACTAAAATGTGTATGCATTAGAGGAAACAATTACATTGTTGACTTTTTCACTGGGTTGCCAACACCGAGCCTGAAAGAATGAACCTTTGTATAAAGGTTAATCCTTTCTATTTTCCAATGCACTTTTTCTTTTGTTTTTCCTTCCTCTGTATCTTGCTTCGTTCACTAATACAAATTTCCATCTGTTGTAGGACGGGGTATTAGGAAGTAATGTGATCTTTAAAATATATACCGGAGGAATTTTCCTTCGGTTCGAACGACCTTCATTTTGTTAAACTTTTGGTTGCATCAGACGATTTTCAAATTATGTTTCTCTTGGTAAAAAGAGATTTGGCTCAAACATTTAGGATATATAGCTAAGTGTTTGTAACCATGGATGATTTGTTACCTTTTGCTATCTATCTAAGTTAAATTGGATTACACATTACCAATTGCCTTCTTTTTTCTATAAAAAAACAACACAACCATGCACATGGGCTTCACGACGGGCGCCACGCCTCTGCCTGCTAGTACTATATAGATGGATTAGGAAATACAACACGGTGCCGGGTGTATAGCCACCACGTCTCGCCTTCCTTCCTTCCTTTGCGCCGTTTTCTTGGTAGAAAGAAACGCACTGTGTACGGAGCATGCATGATTGAATATCCGGCAGTGTCGATCGGAGTGTCTCGTGAGCCATCCACACTGCATACCATTACACGTACATCGCCAGCGTTGTAGTACGTAGGGTAGGGGAGACCGGGCGCTTCCATGAAGCTTCTGGACCCCGGAAGAGACAAACGAACAAATTCGGCCATCTGTTGAGTTAATCTCGCATCGCATGGTGCTACGGTGCTAGTCACCATGCCCTATCTTCCTTCTGTTTTTGTATTTGTATCTTTGCAGCTTTTGTCATGCTGCGTAGCCCGTATGATGAGCCGAGCCGGCCGGTGGCCCGTCAGCCCGTTTTGATCTCGCGCATGTGCCTAGGCCTAGCATCGGCAAAATGCTACACCCATATGCATGTGAAATGTCATTCCACTACCCCTTCCACTTTTGGCCCATCAAATAGTTAGCACAAAAAACATATTCTAGAGTGTCATTCAGTCAAGTTTGTAAAAGAGTTGGTTCACTTGGCATGTGAAATGGAAGTTGATCTACGTATGAGACATGATATGTTAACTTGCAAGATCTAGAGGTAATATGATGTGTTAACTTGGAATACTAGTAGGCATATCACTTTTTACCCCATTCAAGCAAGTAAGATATGCGCTGCTCTAGGAAAGGATTTGTTGCAAAGTGCGACTGCAAACATGTTTGCTCTAGGAAAGGATATGCCTACTAGTATTCCAAGAAACAGAGCAAGTAATGTCATTCAAAGATGACATATCCGTCTCCCATAATGATCAACCCATACATTGAAGTAGCTTTGTATTCTGAAGCATATACAATATCTAAGACTACATATTATTCTTAGAAAATTCCACTTGCAAAGATGGAGCTAGCCCTCGACCAATATAGAATTTACTGTGTCATTGATCCACTAGAACTAGCACCAAAACAAAAGTGATATAAAAATTATGTGTTTTCAGGAGATGGAAAAGTGCCATTTGTTTGCTTCCTTCCAGTTTTCGAATTACTGTCGTTGTTAATGACTATGGTCTTGGCTATGCTTTGTGACCAACTTGTTTAGTGCTTAGTGTCACTAGTTCATGCCACCTTGATCAACAACTAAACAACATCCATTTGCATTGATTAGTAGTGCAACACGCACAAGAAGAACAGGTTGAGGGGATTTTCTTTGCCGATCAATGAATTTTAGCAACTAAGATAATCCACTGAAGATTGAAGAAAGAGTTAAAAGTTTGTCCATGTACGCCATGAAGACCAGTCAGAGAACCTAATAAACTAGATTGCATATTGCTGCGGAGAACTTCACGTTGGCACCACGCTTTGCGCCTTGTCGTGTCACTTTCCATTTAGCTGTATCACCTAAGATTCTTGCAGCGATATACTAGTTTCGACGTGCTTCTTTCTTGGTCCTATCACTGCACATGGCCGCAAAGCAAAACCAAAACATCACTAACAGCTAAGGTCGAGCTTCAGAAATTGGTAGAACCAGCTCTTCTGGTGAAACTAAACGTTGAGTTCCCAAGGCCGCCCATGCCCAATGTAGTAATGTGATCACTGGGAATATGCTAAGGTTAGGTATGTGTGAATAGCTCAGAAACCACGCAAGGGGAATTGCATGCATTGTGTGACTTGTGTGTGCGTATATATACACATCCTTTTACAAGGCATAAATCGATATAAAGTCCGAAAATCCATTTCTGAGCCCGGGCTCATCTGCACCCTCGCTGAGTAAAAAAATCAAAATAAATACTAAAAAAAATCAAAACATTCCAAAAAAAAATTGGGTGGTACTCCCTCCGTCCCAAAATAAGTGACTCAACTTTGTACTAACTTTGTATTAGAGTTAGTACAAAGTTGAGTCACTTAATTTGGGACGGAGGGAGTACATAATTTCATGCGTGAGATTCGCTCCAATTTTTGTATCATTTGAACATCTGAGCAGCTCTCGGCAAAAAAGACAAATTCGGGGTCTCTAAAAAACTTTACTGTTCACGCACTGTTTTGACCCGATTTGTTTTTTTTTTTTTTGCCGAGAGCTGCTCAGATGTTCAAATGATACAAAATTTGGAGTGAACCTCACGCACGAAATTATCTTACACCCAAAAAAAATTTGGAATTTTTTGAATTTTTTTAGTATTTGTTTTGATTTTTTTACTGAACGGGTGCAGATGAGCCTGGGCACCAAAACGCCTCACTCAAGTCCGAAAATCCATTTCTGAGCCCGGGCTCATCTGCACAAAGTCTGGCTATATTAATCTTAAATTTGCTCTGGACGATCAATGCATGAGATATGTTGTTTGCGTGTGAATTGTACCGGTGTCCGCTGCGGAGATTTAATCTTACTGGACCAATGCATGAGGTATGTTGTTTGCTCTGGTGCTTTGCACTTATTTTCGAGTTATGAGTTGTAGCTGTATGATGAATAAATTCATAAATGATTGCATGGACAGGTTTATACGGAGACTGGGGTTTGATCCCCCTTTCAAAAATATACTATATCAAAAATAAACCTTTATTGGCAAGAGCTAAAAGATTCAGTGAGGTGCCATTATGCAGAAATTAAATCTGATGAACAGCAAAAATTGGAGTTTGAAGTCCCGAAGTCTGCTTGTGATGATCTAGTGAATTTCATATGTACCGTTGTTGTTGAACAGTGGGGTTTGTGGTAGGTGAAATTTTACTCTACATGGACTGTAGAAATTTCTACCACAAAGGCAACCGTAGACATTTCATCGCCCCAAACATCCCACACCACCACCACAGGCTGGCGACGCTGCACGACCTGAATCTATATATACATGAAGTCGTAGGGGCCGAAGAGTAGCAGATGCTAGGCAAGGTTGGATTCTCAAGAAGTTTGCTGTTGGACCTGCAAATGGTCAGCAGAGACAACATATTCCACATGCAGTCGCATTTGCACAATATACCAGTTGATTCACCGGCACGTGGAAACTAGTATGCATACTATGTGCAAATACAAAACATAACAATCTGCTGCTGATCAGTTACACGTTGGGTTAGGTTATGATTGCTGGGCGGGCGGGTGCGGATCTTGAGGTCGGTTTGCTTGATCACACGTCAGCGCCACATTCTCATTTCTCTCCCCTTTCGCTTTTGGTTTCTAGTTTATTATGCTTGGGGTTGTTTGAAATGATTAATTTGACCAAATTTTTATATGGTAAAAAAATACCTTAAAATTCTGGATGTGTCACGGCACACCCGCTAGCTACCCATTGGGCATGACTCGTGTCACTAGCTAGCTCGATCGTGTGAGATTCTTGCATACACAAGATATATATAATAATAAAAGAATAAAAGCTGCTAAGCTAGCGCGCCTCTCCTTCGCTCCCTGTGTTAGGTCATGCATCTTCTAGGTTGACACGTGATTCCTTTTAAGATCTGGTTTTCTTTTTAAAAAAATTTACTGTTGCATCTTTTTTAGCACAGTATAATTGTATGCGCTCACATATACGAATATATACTTATTCCTATGAACGCATCCATGCACACTCTATCCATACGAGCACCTCCTAATAGTGAGCCGACATATTTTACGAAGTCGACCATAGACGCCCAGTCCATGAAAACGTCTCATCCCACTGAACGAACATCACTGGAAGTGTTTATTGTTAAAAAAAATTAGCACGGTACAATCGAAATTGCTCGCATACACGAATATACACTCATCATATGAACGCACACCCGCACATCATATCCATATGAACACCTTCCGAACACTCAGTCGGCATAACATCTTGAGATTTTATGAAGTCATCATAGACGCCTTGCAGTCCACGGGAACATCACATCTTACTGAACGAACATCGCTGAAAGCCTAAAATAAATCAGGAATAATGCGAACACCAATATCAAATGTAGGATTTGAATCCTGGTGGACCGGGGAGCTAATAAGGTAATTCAATCATTTATTTTTCTCACCACGCGTGATGGTCACTTCTTTGTGCAAGTATGCATAGACAGAACTCTCTAACAACAACATGCTTTGTGGTACCGGTAAGCAACTCCATTTAGTTTTCTTATTAGATGACATCAAACTAGAGAATACAAAGAAATGCTCTCTATGGATGCTTTCTTTATTTGTTGAGTTGCTCAGCCCTACCGAATTGGTCCAACAATAGTTTGAACTGATCATGTTTTGTATATGTTTTCTATGGCATCATATAGTTTTGATTAGCATATGCATCTTATGTACTTCGAAAATTCTTTTGACACGAGACTTGAGATCCTGCATCATATATGACTATATTTTTTGCTCCGCTCAATATTTTTGTGACATTGCAAAAATGACATTAGTGCAAAATCTTCTCCGCATTATTGCAAATGTGACATTAGAGCAAAACCTTCTGGGTTAGATGATCCTCTTCTTCCAGCTGCGCCCACAGATTTGGACGCTAATTTTATAACGATTAAAACTCTTCAGGGAAGAGATGTGCAAACTATTTGGCAATATGAAATAAGTTTAATTTTTATAAATAAAATTTTGGAAATTTACCAGCTAAGCAAAATTGATTCTTTCAAATGTCAAAACTACCAAAGGTGCCACAATCAATTGAGTTTGCACGTTTTAAATACATTTCTCTTCTCTCTAAATTAATGATAATACATTTTTCTTCTCTCTAAATGAATGATACAGAAAGCCAATCGACTGGCTACTTCACTAGGAGGATGAACAAATGCTCGCCATCCAAAAGACACTTGAATCCTGATTGTGCCATGTGCTCCAACTCCGAACTCCACTCATCCAAAAGACACTGTTTTGATATCACTATCTTACTATAATAACAATTCTACTGTCCAATGGGTGTCCTATTTACTATCTCCTCTCAATATTTTTTTGTGATTCCTGATTGCCTCCGTTTCAGTTTTAACCAATTTTCGGTAGGTATCTTTCCTAGAATTGTATTTTCTATTTTACAATAAATTAGCCACTTCATTTTGAATTGCCATGTTCACTATGAAGCAGACCTGACTTATGTCCAAAATGACAGTAGTTAATTTATGTAATTTAGCCAAAAACGGGCTCACCCAAGCTTTCCTTCGGGTGCGGCGTGCCGCCGCGCGTTCAGCCTACTAGTATTATATAGATGGATTACGAAATACAACACGGTGCCAGGTGTATAGCCATCACGTCTCGTCTTCCTTCCTTTGCGCCTTTTTTGGTAAAAAGAAAGGCGAGTGCTCTGCGCCGGCGCGCCGGCCCAAACTTTCGGCCGGCCGCCTGGCAGCCACACGATGCGGCTGTGCGTAACCATCCGATTAACTCGCTTCGCGACTCGTACACGAGTCTCCTTTTCTCGCGGCCGTCTTCTTCCTCCCCGCAGCGCCTGCTTGCTTGTCGCACCGGTGCAGCCTCCCGCATGCAGCTCCCGTTGCGCCGCTCGTTGGCTCGTCGCAGCACGCCGTCCCTCTTCCCGGCGTGTTCCTCCTTCCTTTCTCCCTCCTGCAACGCTCCTCATCCAGCAAAAACCATCCATGATTGAAGCATCTCCGCAGCCGCTCCAGCAAAAACCGACCATGGTTGTAGCATCCACACAAGCCGGTTCCAGCTTTTTCATATCACGGTTGTAGCATACCACGCAGGTCGGTTCCAGCATATTCCGGCTGTGGTCGTAGCATCCCTGGAGAACGGTTCCAGCATCTCCAGGCCGTGGATGAAGCTCCCTCGTTCGCCGATTGAAGCTTTTCTTGTGCCCACTTGCAGCTTTCGTCAATGCCCGGCCATGATTTCCGTCATCGTTGGTTGAAGCTTTTTGCGATGCCGGTTGTAGCTTTCTTCATCGTTCCTTGCAGCTTTTTCCCGTGGCAATGACCAGTTCCAGCATCCATTGTTGTGGTTGGAGCTTTTTGAGACTTCGGTTGTAGCTTTTTGCAATGTGGTTGCATCATTTTTGGTATTGACAGTAACCAGCCCTGGCACATGTCGTCGTCGTTGAAGCTTTTGGGGATGCCGGTCGAAGCTTTTTACGACGCCGGTTGTAGCTTTTTGCTATGGCGTTGGCCAGTTCCAGCTTTTGGCGTCGCTGCTTGAAGCTTTCTGCGGCGCCTGTGGTAGCTTTCTGGAAGACCAGTTGTAACATGGGAGGTGCCGCTTGTGCTCCCAGCTCTGATGAGAATCTCCCCGTAGCAAAATGCTCGACGGCGTCGTCAATAGCAGCTCGTAGTCGTCCCCGTCGTCGTTCACCCCGAGCTTATAAGCCATGTCACCCATAGCAGCTTGTAGCTGTCCTCCGTCGCTGTTCGCCCTGAGCTCATAAGCCATGGCCGCCTTGACCTGTGAGCTCGAAGGCCATGGCACCCTGTCGTAGCAGTGCCTCGGGGTGACGACACATGGGAGCAGCATCTCCATGGAGGAGGTGCAGTGCGAGGTGCGAAGGAAGGACTGCTCGAAGCTGCTGAGGCTATGGCGGAGGAGGCGAGGCGGAGTGCCGCGGAAGAGATAAGGTTCAGATAAGAAAAATAATGTGTGGCAGAGAAAGCACGTGGTCAATTGGATCTTGTTTCATCCAACGCGCACCGTGCGACCGGCCGAATCACTCGGCCGGCGTGTCGTACAGAAACATTTCCCAAAAAGAAATCCCCGCGCATGCGTGATTGAATCTCCGGCCGTCTTGCTCGGCGTGTCTGGTGAATCAGCCATCTACACTGCATACAGTTACACGTCGATCGTCAGCGTTGTACGTACGGTAGTGGAGACCGAACGGTGACGCGTGCCCCTGGATCTGGATGGACGGCGCTGGCCGCTTCCATGAAGCTTCTGGACCCCGGAAGAGACAAGCAAACAAACAAATTCGGCTATATGTTGGGTGAATCTCGCATCGCATGGGGCTAGTCACCATGCCTTATCTTCGTCCAGTTTTGTACTGTATTTGTATGTATCTTTGCAGCTTTTGTCATGCTGGTAGGCACAGATGAGCCGGTGGCATGCGTCAGCCCGTTTTGATCGCACGCACGGCAAAATGCTAGTACACCTATGCATCAATATATATATTTTTTTTGAGAAAAATGCATCAATATATAGTCACATCGTACTCGAATTGGGCCAAGTTGGTGGCGCTTGGAGGCTATCATATATAGAGCCTACCAGCGCGCTTGTCGGCCACTCAATTAGATTGGTGAAAAGAGAAGGCGAAATTCGATTTTCAGGTTGCCAAGGATCCATGCATCTCAGATCTAGGGCGTGTAGAGCTTGTGCTCTTCAATGGCGTTTGCTTCAGTCGCATTGGTCTCAATATACTTTTGTTTTACACATGCTGCTTATGTGTTTCGATTACGACAACCGCTAAGTAATACTTTCTCTGTCTTAAAATAAGTGTCTCAACTTTTGTACTACAACTTTGTACTAAGACATTTATTTGAAGACGAAGGGAATACTGTAGTGTGTAGGTCGAGAAAAGAAAATCCTAGTTAAGCTGGATCGAATCCTTTGCATTAGTCGCCTAATTATTGTATCCTTTCCCAGCCTAACTCCACAAAACAAACCATATTAAGTGAGTCGTTCAAGTCGAGGATCACCTTATCTCTCTCATCGACCAGTTCGTCTTTTGCCATGCATATCGATCTCCATGCATGATATATAGCCTCTTTTTGTCTCCATGGTCGATCGACAAATTAGGTGAAATTCTAGAAGAGCATTCAACGCACTAGCTTGCCTTCCTTTTGTTCTTCTACGTACGGATCATTCTCGGAAGAAAAATACATTTACTCCTTCCGGCGTTTCTGAAATACTCCCTTCTTTCATAAATATAAGATATTTTGGATATTTCACTATGGATTACATACGATTGAAGTGAGTATAGAAACGTGCAAAAATGTGTCTATATACATCTGAATCGAACAGAAAAAACTTAGAAAAAGTTATATTTGTGAATGGATGGAGTATCTATTACTATCTCCATTTGGGTTTATTAGTCCTCATTTTATTCTAGATCAAAGTTTGATCACATATTTAACTAGCAAAATATTAATATACGTCATTAAAAATTTATATTGTTGGATTCATTTTTAATGTAATTTCCAGTGACATTTTTTTACTACATTATATTATACTCCCTCCGTCCGGAATTACTTGTCACCAAAATAAAAAGAAATGAATGTATCTAGAACTAAAATATGTCCAGATACATACATTTCTATGACGAGTAATTCCGGACGGAGGGAGTATTAGTTAATTTCATGATCAAAATGATTCAAAAACACACACCAAAGGGACTAGTAAACAAGGACAAAGATAGTAAGATACAAAGCTTTCTAAATTTGGAGCCTCTTCAGGGGCCCTAGATCACTATGGGCCCCATCGGTAGAGGTGTGTGTTGCTGGTTGAAAGTAACACACACTGGTAGCCTTAATGCGTCGGACGGTTTCTTTTGGTTTTGAGAAAGTTGCAGAACGTTTTGCTTGGTTTAGTTTTCCTTTTTGTGTTTTCTCTATGGGTTTTAATAGTTTACCTTTTTTTTCATTATGTTTCCCCATTTCTTCTCTTTTTTTTTCTTTTTCCACATTTTATTTCATCACCATTCTTAGAGAAATCATGAACATTTATTGTAATTCACACAAAAAAATGCTTAAATATTTTAAAGTTCATGAACTTTTTTAAGCATGTGAATTTAAAATTTGCAAACCTTTTCTCAAATTCATGAACATAGTCCAAAATCCACAAAAAATAAATTCATGAACATTTTATAAAATCATTCTTTTTTAATTCACAACATATTTTTAATCCATATTTTAAAAAGTCCATGAACAACTTTTGATTTAACAGACTTTTCAAATAAAAAATGATCAGAGTTTTTTTGTTTTTTTAGCTAGTAGTGGAGTGAACAGAGAAAAATCTAAACTAGTGATCTGGGAGGGATGCAAGTTGAGCATGTTACAAGTAAAAATAGTAACCAAAATTGTGTATTGGGGTATGTGAAATGTCCGAAAATATGTTGTAGAGCATAGACTCAGGTGCACCTCCTTATCTAGCCATCCATTTCTGCATCGCGACTCATACAAACACTTTTGTCTTTTTTATTTCTTCTAAATAAAACAACATATGAACTTCAAACTTTGCAGGATAAGAAAACATTCTAACTAGAATGTGAGAAAAAAACTTTCAGATTTTTTCATGAAACATAAATACGAAAAATAATATTTTTACTCAAAAAAATCTTAGTTCGTATATGTATGTCGGGCGAAAAAATCTGAAAGTTTTTACCCACGTTCTAGTATGTACGTGTTGTTGTCCTGTAAAGTTTGAAGTTCATATGTTGTTTTATTTGAAAGAAACAAAAAGAAGAAATGTTCATGTACTAAGTTAGTTGTCTAGCACACATCTCAAAGCAAGATTGAACTGTCATGATAGGAGGTGTCCAGGAGCCTAAGCTCCAAAAATCCACGTCCGTGAAATGTCAATCATGAGAGTACATGCTAATATTTTCTTAACATGTTCAAACTCTATGTTCAACCTTCATTAGTTGGACCTGACAATGGCATCGTTCACATAACATCCCCTTATTGAAGGCATTGTATGGAGTTTACGCAGATTCCTCTTCGGGACAAAAACGCATGATCTAGTCTCAGTGATTGGGTCCAGCGATGGCAACGCTCGTGCGCCGTTCCCCTGTTGGAGGCGTCGTTGTTGGAGCACCTATCCTATTACCTGGTATTGCCATCACAAATGGTTGTTTTTGCTATTGTTTGTTGCAGTTGTTCTATAGGTCACTCTCCCCCTTCCTTTTGTAATAATTTGGTGTGCATCCTCAATGTCTTTAGTAGCTCTTGAGTCGTATGTTGCTTGAGAGGTTAGATGTAAACGATGTCTTTTCGATATTAATATTTTCTCCTTATAGAAACAATCACCAATTCAATCTTATTAATTCCTTCTGGTAGCAATTGTTGGGGCAAATTATTAGCCTACTAGACTCGCATGAACTTTACACATGGACTGCACATATCAGTTTTACACATGGATTGCTAATTCTATTGACCCCCATCCAATCCTCTAATCTAGATGGGGTACAAAGTGGACCATAGATGTTTCCATACCTTTCTTGTTTATTGGACCATATATGTTTCCATATATTTCCTACAAATTTTCTTATTTGCCATAGATGTTTCCATACCTTTCTTGTTTATTGGACCATTAACAATACATTGACTTCTGGGTTGTTCAACATACCAGCAACTCGACCCACATGTAAACCCTCAAGTGAATTAATTAGATATCCTTTATTTGATTACGGTCAACTTAGGAGTTCATGAGAAATGTACAAATCATCAAGCAGTTATCCCAATTCTCTATAACATCATGCTCCCTAATTTTAAAGAGCCCATATTCAATTGAGTTCTCCAATCAGAATTGGGTCACCCGATTTTTAAAGGTCGACAATTTCTTAAAGCTCTATATTTCATTTATTTTATAGTACAAACTATGCTTCCTAATTTTTAAGGCGTCACGACTAATTAAGGTCTTCAATTTAGAATTGGATCATCCGATTTTGACCGGGTCAACAATTTCTTAAGGAGCTCTCCCATTCAATTCTTATAGCCTTTACTCCCAAACAAGTTGGGGTAGGCTAGAGGTGAAACCCATAAGATCTCGCGACCAACTCATGGTTCTGGCACATGGATAGCAACTTCCACGCACCCCTGTCCATGGCTAGTTCTTTGGTGATGCTCCAATCCTTCAGATCTCTCTTTACGGACTCTTCCCATGTCAAGTCCGGTCTACCCCGGCCTCTTTTGACATTATCAGCATGCTTTAGACGTCTGCTATGCACTGGGGCTTCTGGAGGCCTGCGCTGAATAAGCCCAAACCATCTCAGACGATGTTGGACAAGCTTCTCTTCAATTGGCGCTACCCCAACTCTATCCCGTATATCATCATTCCGGATTCGGTCCTTCCTTGTGTGGCCACACGTCCATCTCAACATGCGCATCTCCGCCACTCCTAACTGTTGCACATGTCGCCTTTTAGTCGGCCAACACTCAGCGCCATACAACATTGCGGGTCGAACCGCCGTCCTGTAGAACTTGTTTTTTAGCTTTTGTGGCACTCTCTTGTCATAGAGAATGCCAGAAACTTAGCGCCACATCATCCATCCGGCTTTAATTCGATGGTTCACATCTTCATCGATATCCCCATCCTTCTGCAACATTGACCCCAAATATCGAAAGGTGTCCTTCTGAGGCACCACCTGCCCATCAAGGCTAATCTCCTCCTCCCCGTGCCTAGTAGTACTGAAACTACACCTCATGTACTCGGTTTTAGTTCTACACAGTCTAAAAACCTTTCGATTCCAAGGTTTGTCTCCATAGCTCTAACTTCCTGTTGACCCGCGTCCGATGATAACCCACAAGTATAGGGGATCGCAACAGTTTTTGAGGGTAGAGTATTCAACCCAAATTTATTAATTCGACACAAGGGGAGCCAAAGAATATTCTCGAGTATTAGCAGCTGAGTTGTCAATTCAACCACACCTGAAAGACTTAATATCTGCAGCAAAGTATTTAGTAGCAAAGTAGTATGGAAGTAACAGTAACGATGGCAAAAGTGACAGTAGCAGTTTTGTAGCAATCGTAACAGTGGCAACGGAAAAGTAACTTAGCAAAGATCAATATGTGAAAAGCTCGTAGGCAATGGATCAGTGATGGATAATTATGTCGGATGGCATTCATCATGCAACGGTTATAACATAGGGTGACACAGAATTAGCTCCAATTCATTAATATAATGTAGGCATGTATTCCATGTATAGTCATACGTGCTTATGGAAAAGAACTTGCATGACATCTTTTGTCCTACCCTCCCGTGGCAGCGGGGTCCTAATGGAAACTAAGGGATATTAAGGCCTCCTTTTAATAGAGAACCGGACCAAAGCATTAGCACTTAGTGAATACATGAACTCCTCAAACTATGGTAATCACCGGAAAGAATCCCAGTTATTGTCACCCTGGGGGATGCGGATCATAACTCGTAATAGGTGTCTACAACTTGCAAGATAGGATCAAGAACACATATATATTCATGAAAACATAATAGGTTCAGATCTGAAATCATGGCACTCGGGACCTAGTGACAAGCATTAAGCATAGCAAAGTCATAGCAACATCAATCTCAGAACATAGTGGATACTAGGGATCAAACCCTAACAAAACTAACTCGATTACATGGTAAATCTCATCCAACCCATCACCGTCCAGCAAGCCTACGATGGAATTACTCACGAACGGCGGAGAGCATCATGAAATTGGTGATGAAGGATGGTTGGTGATGACGACGGCGTCGATTTCCCCTCTCCGGAGCCCAAAACAGACCCCAGATCTGCCCTCCCGAGGAAGAACAGGAGGTGGCGGCGGCTCCGTATCGCGAAACGCGATGAACTCTTCTCCTTGATTTTTTTCTCCCCGAATAGGGTTATATGGAGTTGGAGTTGAGGTCGGAGGAGTTGCAGGGGGCCCACAAGCCACCTGGATGCGCCCTAGGGAGGGGGGCGCCCCCCTGGCTTGTGGCCAATGGGTGGACCCCCTCCGGTTGATTCTTTCGCCAGTATTTTTTATTAATTCCAAAAATATTCTCCGTAAATTTTCAGGTCAATCCGAGAACTTTTATTTCTGCACAAAAATAACACCAAGGCAATTCTGCTGAAAACAGCGTCAGTCCGGGTTAGTTCCATTCAAATCATGCAAATTAGAGTCCAAAACAAGGGCAAAAGAGTTTGGAAAAGTAGATACGATGGAGACGTATCAACTCCCCCAAGCTTAACCCATTGCTTGTCCTCAAGCAATTCAGTTGACAAACTGAAAGTGACAAAGAAAAACTTTTACAAACTCTGTTTGATCTTGTTGTTGTAAATATGCCTAACTGATGGTCAGGTTTTCAGCAAAGATTATAGACTAAGCACATTCACAATAACATTTAGGTCTCACATTTACTCATATCAATGGCATAATCAACTAGCGAGCAATAATAATAAATCTCGGATGACAACAATTTTATCAAAACAATCACGATACAATATGATATAATGGTATCTCGCTAGCCCTTTCTGAGACCGCAAAACATAAATGCAGAGCACCTCTGAAGAACAAGGACTTACTAGACATTGTAATTCATGGTAAAAGAGATCCAGTCACAGTCATACTCAATATCAATTAATAACAAAGCATACAAATGATGGTGGTGCTCTCTAACCGGTGCTTTTTATAAGAGGAGGATGACTCAACAGTAAAGTAAAATAGATAGGCCCTTCGCAGAGGGAAGCATTGATTTACAGAGGTGCCAGAGCTCGAGCTTTTAAAACAGGGATGAATAATAATTTTGAGCGGTATGCTTTCATTGTCAACATAACAACCGATAGATCTCGTTATCTTCCATGCTAGATACATTATAGGCGGTTCCCAAACAGAATGGTAAAGTTTTTACTCCCCCTCCACCAATCAATCACACTCCACGGCGAGCCGAATCCACGGGTACCGTCCATACAAACAACAATCCTGGGGGAGTTTTGTTTCATTATATTTTGATTTGATTTTTGAGCATGGAACTGGGCATCCCGAATACCAGCCACTTTCTCGTGAATGATAGTGAATCAACACATATCGTGAGAATAACCCACCTAGCATGGAAGATACTGACAGCCCGTAGTCACTATATGAGCGATTCGGGCATACAAAACAGAATATTATTTGAAGGTTTAGAGTTTGGCACATGCAAATTTACTTGGAACGGCAGGTAAATACCGCATATAGGTAGGTATGGTGGACTCATATGGAACAACTTTGGGTTTATGGAAATGGATGCACAAGCAGTATTCCTGCTTAGTACAGGTGAAGGCTAGCAAGAGACTGGGAAGCAACCAACTAGAGAGCGACAACAGTCATAAACATGCATTGAGATTAACCAACATTGAATGCAAGCATGAGTAGGATATAAATCACCATGAACATAAATATCGTGGAGGCTATGTTGATTCTGTTTCAACTACATGCGTGAACATGTGCCAAGTCAAGCCACTTGAATCATTCAGAGGAGGATACCATTCTATCATACTACATCACAACCATTTTAAAATGCATATTGGCACTCAAGACAAACCATTATACACTCTTAGCTAATTAAGCATGGCATGAGTAACTATAATCTCTAATTGTCATTGCAAACATGTTTCATCCATAATGAGCTGAATTCAGAACGATGAGCTAATCATAATTACAAAAACAAAATAGGTCGAGTTCGTACCAGCGTTTCTCCATCTCAATCACTTCATCATATATCGTCATTATTGCCTTTCACTTGCACGACCGAACGGTGTAAATAATAATAAGAGTGCACGTGCATTGGACTAAGCTGGAATCTGCAAACAATAACTCAGATGAGAAGGCAGGGTAATATGGGCTCTCTGTAAGATAAACAATAATGCATATCAGAGCCACTCAACATTTTCATTGTGGTCTTCTCCTTGCGACCCAAAGAAAAGAAATTTCAAAACAAGAACGAGAAAAACTATTTACACGGGAAAGCTCCCAACAAGCAAAAGAAGAACGAGAAATCTTTTTGGGTTTTCTTTTAATGCTACAACTAAACAAACTAGGAGGTAAAGCTAGAACTATTTTTTTTGGATTTTTCTCAAGGTTAATTAAGCACACAAGAAGAAAGCGGAAAGAAGAAATAAAATACCATGGATGATTCAATGAAAAAGTATAAGCACCGACTACTAAGATGAGTGTGTGAACATGAATGTAATGTCGGTGAGAAATACGTACTCCCCCAAGCTTAGGCTTTTGGCCTAAGTTGGTCTAGGGCCATGGCTGGCCCGGATAATATCCAAAGTCATAGTTGGGGTTGTACTGGACTGCGGCGACTACCGCCTGAACGGCTGCAGCGCGGAGGCGAGCGGCTTCCGCCTCTCTCTCGTACTAGTTTGCCTCCTCTCTGGTTATAAAGTGTCTCCGTTTTTCCTGAAAGTTAAAGAAGGCAGGAGCAGGAAGGGTAATATGGACATCACGCTGTCTATCAAAAATTAGTCGGTACAGGAAGGACTGTTCATTCCTCTCAAGAAACTGGTAGCGCACCATAGCCTCATAATCAAGAAAAGCAGGTGGTAACTCAATATCATTCCCCCTTATGGGTACCCCAAGATAATTAGCTACACGGGTGGCATAAATCCCGCCAAAGAAATCTCCATCCTTAGCATTTTTATGTAGTCTCCTAGCAATAATAGCCCCCAAGTTATATCGTCTATCACCCACTACCGCACTCTTAAGAATACTAAGATCAGGTACGCAAAGGTGGCTATGATCATGTTTACCGTTAATACATCTACCTATGAAGAGAGCAAAATAATGTAAAGCAGGAAAGTGAATGCTCCCCAAGGTAGCCTGTGTAATGTTTCTAGTTTCTCCCACAGTGATGCTAGCAAGAAAATCACCATATCAGTTTTGTGAGGATCACTATAGCTGCCCCATTGTGGAATTTTGCATGCACGGTTATAATCTTCTAGGTCCATAGTATAAGATTCATCATAAAGATTTAATAGAACAGAATGCGTATTACGCCTGGATGAAAATTCAAACCTCCGCATGAAGGAATCAGTGAGTTGATAATATTGCTTGCATTGGTCTGAAACGAAATCTTCAAGGCCAGCATTTCGTATGTACGCGTAAAATTCTTCTTTGAAACCAGCATGAACCATGAATTGATCCGACGGCCATTCACAAGGCCGCACTTGAGCTTCCATTGGTGGTTCAAAGTCGGGCTCACGTATCGCGAGTCTCGGGGCCTTCTTGCTCGAGGAACCACCTTGGTATATTCTCCTCAACATCTTTCTTTCTCTGAAAAATTTCTGAAATTTTTAGTGACTCACAATAAAGGTGAACAAAACTCAACAAAACTTATAGCAACTACTCCCACAAGTGCCTAGAGACTATATCATGCATCTAAACTACTTGGGACCATACAAATTTGATCTAAATAACAGAAAGTAAAAGTTGGGTACAGAAGGTTGTGCTTTCTAAATTCATCCATCTTATGCTCATCAAAAAGAATCCATCAATAAGGTTGATCAAGTCTTATTGACAAACTTTTTTCGAATGACACAGAACCGGAGAATTTTCGAATAACACTAGGTTACCTCAAAGGGGATATGCATGTCCCCAAGGTTCTGAACCCAAGGTTCTCTTTCTTTACCATGCTTCCTAACAACGAAGTCTCTTTTATCATATCTTTTATTCCTAGGTTGTGGGTTATCAAGATCAATAGCAGGTTCAATCTCCACATCATTATCATTACTAGGTTGAGCATCAACATGAACATCATCATTAATATTATCACTAGGCTCATGTTCATTACCAGATTGTGTCTCAGCATCAGAAATAGAAATATCATTTGGGTTTTGATACGTCTCCAACGTATCTATAATTTTTGATTGTTCCATGCTATTATATTATCTGTTTTGGATGTTTTATATGCATTAATATGCTATTTTATATTATTTTTGGGACTAACCTATTAACCTAGAGCCCAGTGCCAGTTTCTGTTTTTTCCTTGTTTTTGAGTATTGCAGATAAGGAATATCAAACGGAGTACAAACGGAATAAAATCTTCGGGACGATTTTTCTTGGACCAGAAGAAACCTACCAGACTTGGAGATGAAGGAAGGAGACCTGCCGGGAGATCACAAGCCTGCAGGGCGCGCCCTAGGGGGGGCGCGCCCCCCTGGCTTGTGGCCCCCCTGCAGGCCCTCCAACCCTAATCTTCGGCCTATAAATTCCCAAATATTCCCCCAATACCAAAAAGAGCCACGAAAATACTTTTCCGCCGCCGGAAGCCTCTGTTCCCGTGAGATCCCATCTTGGAGCCTTTTCCGGTAATCTGCCGGAGGGGGATTCGATCACGGAGGGCATCTACATCAACTCCATTGCCCCTCCGATGATGCGTGAGTAGTTCACCTCAGACCTTCGGGTCCATAGCTAGTAGCTAGATGGCTTCTTCTCTCTCTATTTTCTTCAATACCATGTTCTTCCTGATCTTCATGGAGATCTATCCGATGTAATACTCTTTTGCGGTGTGTTTGTTGAGATCCGATGAATTGTGGGTTTATGATCAGATTATCTATGAATATTATTTGAATCTCCTCTGAATTCTTATATGCATGATTTCATATCTTTGCAAGTCTCTTCGAGTTATTGGTTTGGTTTGGCCAACTAGATTGGTAATTCTTGCAATGGGAGAAGTGCTTAGTTTTGGATTCAATCTTGCGGTGTCCTCACCCAGTGACAAAGTAGGGGTAGCAAGGCACGTATTTGTATTGTTGCCATCAAGGGTAAAAAGATGGGGTTTTCATCATATTGCTTGAGTTTATCCCTCTACATCATGTCATCTTACTTAATGCGTTACTCTGTTCTTCATGAACTTAATACTCTAGATGCAGGCAGGAGTCGGTCGATGTGTGGAGTAATAGGAGTAGATGCAGAATCGTTTCGGTCTACTTGACACGGACGTGATGCCTATATGCATAATCATTGCCTTGGATATCGTCATAACTATGCGCTTTTCTATCAATTGCTCGACAGTAATTTGTTCACCCACCGTATTATTTTCCTTCAAGATAGAAGCCTCTAGTGAAACCTATGGCCCCCGGGTCTATTTTCCATATTATATTTTCAGATCTATAAACCAAAAATACCAAAAATACTTTGCTGCAATCTTTTTACTTTTGTTTTACTTTTCGTTTTAGTATTATTATATATATATCTCTATCAGATCTCATCCTTGCAAGTAACCGTGAAGGGATTGACAACCCCTTTATAGCGTTGGGTGCAAGTGTTTGATTGTTTGTGTAGGTGCGAAGATTGGGGACTTGCTTGTATCTCCTACTGGATTGATACCTTGGTTCTCAACAACTGAGGGAAATACTTATCTACTTTGCTGCATCACCCTTTCCTCTTCAAGGGAAAACCAATGCAAGCTCAAGAAGTAGCAAGAAGGATTTCTGGCGCCGTTGCCAGGGAGATCTACATCAAGCCTACCAAGTACCCATCACAAACTCATCTCTTGCATTTACATTATTTTCCATTTGCCTCTCGTTTTCCTCTCCCCCACTTCTAAAATGATTTTCAGAAAAAACCAAAAAGATTTGCCTTTTTATTCGCCCTTTTTCCATTCGTCTTTTCGTTTTCTTTTTGTTTGCTTGTGTGCTAGATCGTTTGCTCGTCTTTATGGCTCAACCAAAAAGCTTTGATCCTTATCTTAGGAAGTTGGAAGATATTGAGAATAATGCTAAAAGTTTTATGTCACTTCAATTTGACCATAATAGTTTCTTTAGAAACGAGCTTAAAGAACAAAAGACTATGCTGGAATACATGAATAAAGAACTTGATGATATGTCTAAGGAATTTTATGGTTTGAAATCTCAGTTTGCTCATCTTGAAAATTTAGTAGGCCAAATTTCTGATAAACAAGCTACTTTAGTCAATAAAATGGCCGCGAAGCCAGAATCTTTAAATAATGATGAAGGTCTTAAAGTGATTGATGTGACTCCTATTGAATCTTTGTTTTCTACTACAAATCTTGATAAACATGGGACTGGAGATAAGTCAACTTTAGTTAAAAGTCGTCCCAATGATTCGGAGTTTATAGATCTTAATGCTAAGATTGATAAAAGTGGGATTGAAGAGGTCAAAACTTTAAATAGCAATGAACCCATTCTTTTGGATTTCAAGGACTTTAATTATGATAGTTGTTCTTTGATTGATTGTATTTCCTTGTTGCAATCCATGTTGAATTCTCCGCATGCTTATAATCAAAATAAGGCTTTTACTAAACATATTGTTGATGCTATGATGAAATCTTTTGAAGAAAAACTTGAGTTGGAAGTTTCTATACCTAGAAAGCTTTATGATGAGTGGGAACCTACTATTAAGATTAAAATTAAAGATTATGAGTGCCATGATTTGTGTGATTTGGGTGCTAGCGTTTCCACGATTCCGAAAACTCTATGTGATGTGCTAGGTTTCCATGATCTTGATGATTGCTCTTTAAATTTGCATCTAGCGGATTCCACTATTAAGAAACCTATGGGAAGGATTAATGATGTTCTTATTGTTGCAAATAGGAATTATGTGCCCATAGATTTCATTGTTCTTGATATAGATTGCAATCCTACATGTCCTATTATTCTTGGTAGACCTTTCCTTAGAACGATTGGTGCAATTATTGATATGAAAGAAGGAAACATTAGATTCCAATTTCCGTTAAGGAAAGGCATGGAGCACTTTCCTAGAAAGAAAATTAAATTACCTTATGAATATATTATGAGAGCTACTTATGGATTGCATACCAAAGATGACAATACCTAGATCTATTGCGTTATGCCTAGCTAGGGGCGTTAAACAATAGCGCTTGTTGGGAGGCAACCCAATTTTATTTTTGTTTTTGTTTCTGTTTTTGAGTGCTTTACACGTTATTACCTCTGTAGTAATTGTGTTTTATTGTTTTAATTAGTGTTTTAGCCAAGTAAGACCTTTGGGATGGTCTACGGTGATTGTTGATTTGATTCTGCTGAAAAACAGAAACTTTTGCGCTCAGTCCAGGAATTTTATAAATTCACCAGAGCGTCGAATGAGTCTTAATTTCTTACACAAGATTGATATACAAATTTCCCAGATTTTCCTAATTTTTCAGAATTTTTGGAGTGACATAAGTATTCTAAGTTTACAGATTGCTACAGACTGTTCTGTTTTTGACAGATTCTGTTTTCTTTGTGTTGTTTGCTTATTTTGATGTATCTATGGGTTGTATCGGGGGGTATGAACCATGGAGAAGTTAGAATACAGTAGATATTACACCAATATAAATAAAGAATGAGTTCACAACAGTACCTAAAGTGGTGGTTTATTTTTCTTATACTAACGGATCTCACGAGTTTTCTGTTGAGTTTTGTGTTGTGAAGTTTTCAAGTTTTGGGTAAAGATTTGATGGACTATGTAATAAGGAGTGGCAAGAGCCTAAGCTTGGGGATTCCCAAGGCACCCCAAGCCATATTCAAGGATACCAAAGAGCCTAAGCTTGGGGATGCCCCGGAAGGCATCCCCTCTTTCGTCTTCAATCCATCGGTAAATTTACTTGAGGCTATATTTTTATTCACCACATGATATGCATTTTGCTTGGAGCGTCTTGTATGATATGAGTCTTTGATTTTTAGTTTGCCACAATCATCCTTGCTGCACACATATTTTGAGAGGGACACGCATTAATCATGAATTTATTAGAATACTCTATGTGCTTCACTTATATCTTTTGAGCTTGGCAATGTTGCTCTAGTGCTTCACTTATATCTTTTTAGAGCACGGTGGTGTTTTATTTTATAGAAATAATTGAACTCTCGTACCTCACTTATATTATTTTGAGAGTCTTTAAACATCATGGTAATTGGTTTAGGTTGTGAATTTAGTCCTAATATAATGGGCATCCAAGAGGGATATAATAAAAACTTTCATATAAAGTGCATTGAATACTATGAGAAGTTTGATTCCTTGCATATAGTTTTGAGATATAAAGATGGTGATATTAGAGTTATGCTAGTGAGTAATTGTGGATTGGTAGAAATACTTGTGTTAAAAGTTTGTGATTCCCGTAGCATGCACGTATGGTGAACCGTTATGTAACGAAGTCGGAGCATGATTTGTTTAATGATTGTCATCCTTTGTGTGAGGGTCGGGAGCGCGCGATGGTTAACTCCTACCAACCTCTCCCCTAGGAGCATGCGTCTAATACTTTGCTTCGATAACTAATAGATTTTTTCAATAAGTATGTGAGTTCTTTATGACTAATGTGAGTCCATGGATTATACGCACTCTCACCCTTCCACCTTTGCTAGCCTCTCTAGTACCGCTCAACTTTCGCCGGTGCATTAAACCTACCATATTTCCTTCCTCAAAACAGCCACCATACCTACCTATTATGGCATTCCATAGCCATTCCGAGATATATTGCCATGCAACTTCCACAGTTCCGTTTATTATGACATGCACCATCATTTTCATATTGCTTTGCATGATCGTAAGATAGCTAGCATGATGTTTTCATGGCTTGTCCGTTTTTTTTGATGTCATTTGCTAGGCTAGATCGTTGCACATCCCGGTACACCACCGGAAGCATTCATATAGAATCATATTTTGTTCTAGGTATCGAGTTGTAATTCATGAGTTGTAAGTAAATAAAAGTGTGATGATCATCATTATTAGAGCATTGTCCCATGAGAGGAAAGGATGATGGAAGCTATGATTCCCTCACAAGTTGGGATGAGTCTCCGGACTTTACAAATAATAAAAGAGGCCAATGAAGCCCAAATAAAAAAAAAGAGGCCAAAGATGCCAACCAAAATAAAATAAAATAAATGAGAGAAAAGAGAGAAGGGACAATGCTACTATCTTTTTTTTCCACACTTGTGCTTCAAAGTAGCACCATGATCTTCATGATAGAGAGTCTCCTATTTTGTCACTTTCATATAGCTAGTGGGAATTTTTCATTATAATGCACACCCACTTAGTTTCTTTTTGAGCTTTCATACACTTATAGCTCTAGTGCATCCGTTGCATGGCAATCCCTACTCACTCACATTGATATCTATTGATGGGCATCTCCATAGCCCATTGATACGCCTAGTTGATGTGAGACTATCTTTTCCCTTTTCCTCACAACCTCCACCATATTCTATTCCACTTATAGTGCTATATCCATGGCTCACGCTCATGTATTGCGTGAAAGTTGAAAAGGTTTGAGAACATAAAAGGTGTGAAACAATTGCTTGACTTGTCATCGGGGTTGTGCATGATTTAAATACTTTGTGTGGGGAAGATGGAGCATAGCCAGACCATATGATTTTGTAGGGATAACTTTCTTTGGCCATGTTATTTTGAAAGGACACAATTGCCTTGTTAGTATGCTTGAAGTATTATTGTTTTTATGTCAATATTAAGCTTTTGTTTTGAATCTTATTGTCGGTGCACTAAGGATTGGGTCCTTTAGTACCCCGTACTTGTGCATGGGAAGTTGTAGCCACGCCTGCGGCAAGGCTTGCCGGGAGACAACCAAATGCAAGTTCATAAAGTCAAGAAGGCATCCAAGACAAGGCAATAATCAGAAGATAGAAGACTGGAGGCTGGAGCCCCGGCAAGATCTTGCCGGGATGGCTTGCAATCCCGGCAAGGCTCACACCCGGCAAGCCTTCGCTACCCTGTCACCGCTCCAGTACGGTCACCAGCTTGTCTTTTAGCTGTTGTCCTCCTGGTAACGTGTCAGGTGCTAGCGGTGGATGGGCTTAAGCGGTGCGATGGGACGGCCCCTTTTTCCAGCCCCAAGACGTTAAGGGACACCTCAACGGAGCATTTAATGTTCTTGTCCTAAACTGTCAGTGTTAGGTATGATAGCACTGTAGCTACTTTTACACCTCATGTATGCACTGTACGCCACTGTTGGTGACCCCTTCGAACGTATAAAAGGAGGCCCAAGGCGTAGCTACAGGGGGGCGGATCTTCGAGAGCTCATTCTACATGTGTAGCTGCTGAGTACTGTAGCGCTCCCAGGACTTGAGCTAGAACACACTTAATACGACCAAGCAGGAGTAGGGTTTTACGCATCTTTGCGGCCCGAACCAGGGTAAAATTCCCGCGTGTTGATTGCTTGATCTGCTCTCTGTGCAAACCTTCTCCCTGCCGAATCGTAAAGGGATCCTCCCGGTCCCATAGGTGTCGTTTCTCCGACACTTATGGATCTGAACATTCATGCCACAATAAAGAATATTACATGGATAAATATGTTAGGTAGCATTCCACATCAAAAATTCTGTTTTTATCATTTACCTACTCGAGGACGAGCAGGAATTAAGCTTGGGGATGCTTGATACGTCTCCAGCGTATCTATAATTTTTGATTGTTCCATGCTATTATATTATCTGTTTTGGATGTTTTATATGCATTAATATGCTATTATATTATTTTTGGGACTAACCTATTAACCTAGAGCCCAGTGCCAGTTTCTGTTTTTCCTTGTTTTTGAGTATTGCAGATAAGGAATATCAAACGGAGTCCAAACGGAATAAAATCTTCGGGATGATTTTTCTTGGACCAGAAGAAACCTACCAGACTTGGAGATGAAGGAAGGTGACCTGCCGGGAGATCACAAGCCTGCAGGGCGTGCCCTAGGGGGGGCGCCCCCTGGCTTGTGGCCACCCTGCAGGCCCTCCAACCCTAATCTTCGGCCTATAAATTCCCAAATATTCCCCTAATACCAAAAAGAGCCACGAAAATACTATTCTGCCGCCGGAAGCCTCTGTTCCCCTGAGATCCCATCTTGGAGCCTTTTCCGGTAATCTGCCGGAGGGGGATTCGATCACGGAGGGCATCTACATCAACTCCATTGCCCCTCCGATGATGCGTGAGTAGTTCACCTCAGACCTTCGGGTCCATAGCTAGTAGCTAGATGGTTTCTTCTCTCTCTATGTTCTTCAATACCATGTTCTTCATGATCTTCATGGAGATCTATCCGATGTAATACTCTTTTGCGGTGTGTTTGTCGAGATCCGATGAATTGTGGGTTTATGATCAGATTATCTATGAATATTATTTGAATCTCCTCTGAATTCTTATATGCATGATTTCATATCTTTGCAAGTCTCTTCGAGTTATTGGTTTGGTTTGGCCAACTAGATTGGTAATTCTTGCAATGGGAGAAGTGCTTAGTTTTGGGTTCAATCTTGCGGTGTCCTCACCCAGTGACAAAGTAGGGGTAGCGAAGCACGTATTTGTATTGTTGCCATCAATTGTAAAAATATGGGGTTTTCATCATATTGCTTGAGTTTATCCCTCTACATCATGTCATCTTACTTAATGTGTTACTCTGTTCTTCATGAACTTAATACTCTAGATGCAGGCAGGAGTCGGTCGATGTGTGGAGTAATAGTAGTAGATGCAGAATCGTTTCGGTCTACTTGACACGGATGTGATGCCTAGATGCATAATCATTGCCTTGTATATCGTCATAACTATGCGCTTTTCTATCAATTGCTCGACAGTAATTTGTTCACCCATCGTATTATTTTCCTTCAAGAGAGAAGCCTCTAGTGAAACCTATGGCCCCCGGGTCTATTTTCCATATTATATTTTCAGATCTATAAACCAAAAATACCAAAAATACTTTGCTGCAATCTTTTTACTTTTTTTTTACTTTTCGTTTTAGTAATCTTTTATATCTATCTCTATCAGATCTCATCCTTGCAAGTAACCGTGAAGGGATTGACAACCCCTTTATAGCGTTGGGTGCAAGTGTTTGATTGTTTGTGTAGGTGCGAAGATTGGGGACTTGCTTGTATCTCCTACTGGATTGATACCTTGGTTCTCAACAACTGAGGGAAATACTTATCTACTTTGCTGCATCACCCTTTCCTCTTCAAGGGAAAACCAACGCAAGCTCAAGAAGTAGCAGGTTTTCATGTGTATCTATAACAGGTTCACTAGCAGCATGCAAAGTCCTATCATCATTCTTTTTCCTTTTATTACTGGGACAAATAGGTGCATCAGTATTAATTCTTTGAGAATCTTGCTCAATTCTCTTAGGATGGCCCTCAGGGTACAAAGGTTCCTGAGTCATTTTACCACCTCTAGTCACAACTCTAACAGAATGATCATTGTTCTTACCATTCATCTCATTAAGCAAATCATTTTGTGCCTTAAGTACTTGTTCTACTTGAGTAGTTACCATGGAAGCATGTTTACTAATAAGCTTAAGATCATTGATAGTTCTACTCATATAATCACCTAAGCGATCAAGCATGTAAGCTTTATGTTTCAATTGTCTACTAACATAAGCATTGAAATTTTCTTGCTTAACAATAAAGTTATCAAACTCATCCAAGCATTGGCTAGCAGACTTATTATAAGGAATATCACCTTCATCAAATCTACGGAGAGAATTTACCTCTACTACCTGTGTCGGGGTATCAAGACCATGTATTTCTTCAATAGGTGGTAAATTCTTAACATCTTCAGCTTTAATACCTTTTTCTTTCATAGATTTCTTTGCCTCTTGCATATCTTCAGGACTGAGAAATAGAATACCTCTTTTCTTCGGAGTTGGCTTTGGAGGTGGTTCGGGAATAGTCCAATCATTATCATTGCTCAATATATTATTCAATAGTAGTTCAGCTTGTTCAACAGTTCGTTCCCTGAAAACACAACCAGCACAACTATCTAGGTGGTCCCTAGAAGCATCGGTTAGTCCATTATAAAAGATATCAAGTATTTCGTTTTTCTTGAGAGGATGATCAGGCAAAGCATTAAGTAATTGGAGAATCCTCCCCCAAGCTTGTGGGAGACTCTCTTCTTCAATTTGCACAAAGTTAAATATTTCCTGCAGGGCAGCTTGTTTCTTATGGGCAGGAAAATATTTTTCAGAGAAGTAATATATCATATCCTGGGGACTACGCACACAACCAGGAGCAAGAGAATTAAACCATATCTTAGCATCACCCTTTAATGAGAAAGGAAACAACTTAAGAATATAGTAAAAACGAATTTTTTCCTCATGAGTAAATAGGGTGGCTATATCATTCAATTTAGTAAGATGTGCCACAACAGTTTCAGATTCATAACCATGGAAAGGATCAGATTCAACCAAAGTAATTAACTCAGGATCGACATAGAATTCATAATCCTTATCAGTAACAAAGATAGGTGAAGTAGCAAACTTAGGATCATATTGCATTCTAGCATTCAAAGATTTTTCCTTCCACTTGCATAGCAATTTCTGAAGATCATCTCTATCCTTACAAGCGAGAAAGTCCCTAGCTACCTCTCCTTCCATAACATAACCCTGAGGTATATTAGGCAATTCATATCTAGGAGAGCTAGGTCTAGCAGGTGTCTCATAGTGTTCAGTTTCAATAATTTCATCAGTTTCAGAAATATCATCAGTTTCAGCGTTGACTCTAGCAATTTGTTCATCAAGAAATTCACCCAGTGGCATAGTATTATCAAGCAAAGTATCATCATAAGCATCATGCATAGCAGAAGTGGCATCACCAATTACTTGCGACATATCAAAATCAATAGCAGGTGGTGGTGTCGCAAATTTACTCATAACAGAAGGTGAATCAAGTGCAGAGCTAGATGGCAGTTCCTTACCTCCCCTCATAGTAGAGGGATAGATCTTGGTTTTTGGGTCTTTCAGATTCTTCATAGTGATCAACAGATATAAATCCCAAGTGACTCAGAGAATAGAGCTATGCTCCCCGGCAACGGCACCAGAAAATGGTCTTGATAACCCACAAGTATAGGGGATCGCAACAGTTTTCGAGGGTATAGTATTCAACCCAAATTTATTGATTCGACACAAGGGGAGCCAAAGAATATTCTCGAGTATTAGCAGCTGAGTTGTCAATTCAACCACACCTGAAAGACTTAATATCTGCAGCAAAGTATTTAGTAGCAAAGTAGTATGGAAGTAACAGTAACGATGGCAAAAGTGACAGTAGCAGTTTTGTAGCAATCGTAAGAGTGGCAACAGAAAAGTAACTTAGCAAAGATCAATATGTGAAAAGCTTGTAGGCAACGGATCAGTGATGGATAATTATGTCGGATGGCATTCATCATGCAACGGTTATAACATAGGGTGACACAGAACTAGCTCCAATTCATCAATATAATGTAGGCATGTATTCCATATATAGTCATACGTGCTTATGGAAAAGAACTTGCATGACATCTTTTGTCCTACCCTCCCGTGGCAGCGGGGTCCTAATGGAAACTAAGGGATATTAAGGCCTCCTTTTAATAGAGAACCGGACCAAAGCATTAGCACTTAGTGAATACATGAACTCCTCAAACTACGGTAATCACCGGAAAGAATCCCAGTTATTGCCACCCTGGGGGATGCGGATCATAACTCGTAATAGGTGTCTACAACTTGCAATATAGGATCAAGAACACATATATATTCATGAAAACATAATAGGTTCAGATCTGAAATCATGGCACCCGGGCCCTAGTGACAAGCATTAAGCATAGCAAAGTCATAGCAACATCAATCTCAGAACATAGTGGATACTAGGGATCAAACCCTAACAAAACTAACTCGATTACATTGTAAATCTCATCCAACCCATCACCGTCTAGCAAGCCTACGATGGAATTACTCACGAACGGCGGAGAGCATCATGAAATTGGTGATGAAGGATGGTTGGTGATGACGACGGCGTCGATTTCCCCTCTCCGGAGCCCAAAACGGACCCCAGATCTGCCCTCCCGAGGAAGAACAGGAGGTGGCGGCGGCTCCGTATCGTGAAACGCGATGAACTCTTCTCCTTGATTTTTTTCTCCCCGAATATGGTTATATTGATTTGGAGTTGAGGTTGGAGGAGTTGTAGGGGGCCCACAAGCCACCTGGGCGCACCCTAGGAGGGGGCGCGCCCTAGGAGGGGGCGCGCCCCCCTGGCTTGTGGCCAATGGGTGGACCCCCTCCGGTTGATTCTTTCGCCAGTATTTTTTATTAATTCCAAAAATATTCTCCGTAAATTTTCAGGTCAATCCGAGAACTTTTATTTCTGCACAAAAATAATACCAAGGCAATTCTGCTGAAAACAGCGTCAGTCCGGGTTAGTTCCATTCAAATCATGCAAATTAGAGTCCAAAACAAGGGCAAAAGAGTTTGGAAAAGTAGATACGATGGAGACGTATCATCCGACTATCATCGAGTAGCACCACATCGTCTGCAAAGAGCATACACCATGGGATATCTCCTTGTATATCCCTTGTGACCTCGTCCATCACCAAGGCAAAAAGATAAGGGCTCAAAGCTGACCCCAGGTGCAGTCATATTTTAATGGGGAAGTCATCAGTGTCGCCATCACTTGTTCGAACACTTGTGACAACATTATCGTACATATCCTTGATGACGGTAATGTACTTTGCTGAGACTTTGTGTTTCTCCAAGGCCCACCACATGACATTTTCCAATATCTGATAACCCACAAGTGTAGGGGATCACAACTGTCTTCACGGGTAGTATTACACCCTAATTTATTGATTTGACACAAGGAGAGCCAAAGGATATTTATTGGTCTTAGCAGTTGAGTTGTCAATTCAAGCACGCCTGGGATATCTCTTTGTAGCAAAAGTTTTAGTAGCACGGCAAAATAGTAATAGTAATGACAACAGTAACATCAGCAGTTTTGTAGTGATTGTAACAGCAGTAGAAGCAATAGTAACTTAGCAAGATTCAGTATAAGAAAAGCGTAGGCATTTGGATCGGTGATGGATAACTATATTGGATAAAGTTCATCATGTAACAGTTACATACTAGAGCGACGCAGAACTAGCTCCAATTCATCAATGTAATATAGGCATGTATTCCGTATATAGTCATATGTGCTTATAATAAAAACTTGCATGACATCTTTTGTCCTACCCACCCGTGGCAGCGGGGTCCATAAGGAAACTAAGGGATATGAAGGCCTCCTTTTAATAAAGAACCGGAACAAAGTATTAACACATAGTGAATACATGAACTCCTCAAACTACGGTAATCACCGGAAAAATCCCAATTATTGTCACCTTGGGGTATGCGGATCATGACACGTAATAGGTGCATACAACTTGCAAGATAGGATCCAATACACTCTCATATTCATAGAAACCATAATAGGTTTAGATCTAAAATCATGGCACTCGGTCACTAGTGACAAGCATTAAGCATAACAAAGTCATAGCACATCAATCTCAGAACATAGTGGATACTAGGGATCAAGCCCTATCAGAATAACTCGATTACATGAAAAATCTCATCCGATCCCATCACCGTCCAACAAGCCTACAAAGTAAACACTCAATCCTGGTGGTGAGCATCATGATGGTGTTGATGGAGAAGGGTTGGTGATGACGACAGCGACGAATCCCGCTCTCCGGAGCCCCAAACGGACTCCAGATCAGCCCTCCCGAGGAAGAACAGGAGGTGGCGGCGGCTCCGCCTTATAAAACGCGATGAAAACTTCTCTCTATTTTTTTCTCCGGAAATAGGAATTTATAGGACTAGAATTAGGGTCGGCAGAGCCACGAGGTGGCCCCAAGCCAAAAGGGTGCGCCCAGGGGGTGGGCGCGCCCTGTTGCCTTGGCAGCAGCAGGTGGCCCCCTCTAGTGGATCTTTGCTCCAATATTTTTTATATATTCTAGAAAAATTCTCCAAAAAGTTTCGTCCAATTCTGGGAACTTTTATTTCTACTCAAAAATAACACCATGGTATAGTTCTGCTAAAAACAGCCTCGGTCCAGATTAGTTTCATTCAAATCATTCAAATTAGAGTCCAAAACAAGAGCCAAAGTGTTTGGAAAAGTTGATACATTGGAGATGTATCAGTATCTTATCATAGGGCTTCTCCAAGTCAACGAACACCATATGCAGGTCCTTCTTTTGATCTGCATATCTCTCCATAAGTTTTTGTACCAAGCAAAAGGCTTCCATGGTCGACCTCCCAGGCATGAATCCAAACTAATTTTTGATCATGCTTGTCATTCTTCTTAAGTGGTGTTCAATGAATCTCTCCCATAGCTTCATTGTATGGCTTGCCAGCTTAATTCCACGGTAATTAGTACAGCTCTGAACACCCCCCCCCCTTGTGCTTGAAGATCGGTACTAATATACTCTGTCTACATTCTTCTGTTCTTCCCCGGGAGGGCTGATTTGGAGTCCGTTTGGGGCTCCGGAGAGGGGAAATCGTCGCCGTCGTCATCACCAACCCTTCTCCATCAACACCGCCATGATGCTCACCACCGGGAGTGAGTAATTCCTTTGTAAGCTTGCTGGACGGTGGTGGGATTGGATGAGATAGATCATGTAATCGAGTTAAGTTTGATAGGGTTTGATCCCTAGTATCCACTATGTTCTGAGATTGATGTTGCTATGACTTTGCTATGCTTAATGCTTGTCACTAGAGCCCGGGTGCCATGATTTCAGATCTGAACCTATTATGTTTTCATGAATATAAGAGTGATTTGGATCCTATCTTGCAAGTTGTATGCACCTATTACGTGTCTTGATCCGCATACCCCAAGGTGACAATAATTGGGATTCTTTCCGGTGATTGTCGTAGTTTGAGGAGTTCATGTATTCACCATGTGTTAATGCTTAGGAGGCCTTAATATCCCTTAGTTTCCAATAGGACCCCGCTGCCACGGGAGGGTAGGGCAAAAGATGTCATGCAAGTTCTTATCGCAAGCACGTATGACTATATATGGAATACATGCCTACATTACATTGATGAATTGGACCTAGTTCTGTGTCGCCCTAGTGTGTAACTGTTACATGATCAATGTCATCTAAATCATTATCCATCACCGATCCACGTGCCAACGCTTTACTTACTGAATCTTGCTAAGTTACTATTGCTACTGCTACTGTCACAACTGCTACAAAATTCCTGCTGTCACTACTACTGTTACTCTTGCTACTACTATTTGCTGTGCTACTAAACCTTTGTTGCAGAGAGATATCCCACGTGCGGTTGAATTGACAACTCAACTGTCAAGGCCAATAAATATTCTTTGGCTCCCCTTGTGTCGAATCAATAAATTAGGGTGAAATACTACCCGTGAAGACTGTCGCGATCCCCTATACTTGTGGGCTATCATTACCCTCCACCTCCTTTGCCTTCTGTAACCTCCATTTGGTCTCTTCGCGCAAAGGATATCAACACCACTCCTCACCATTGTATCAACTACCTCCCAAAGCTTACCTGTCACAGACCCTGCGTTCCAGCTACATATGCGGATCCTCCTAGGCTAGGCTAGCTTCCTTACCCTTCGCACTCATCGAGTCAAGTGCAAAGACCCTTACTCATTTTCCACTACACCCGGGCACCGACGTAGCGCGCCACTAAGGATGCGACGACCCGATCCTTGCCCACTTGCCACCGTATCTAGATCACTATACGGCGCACCACCAAGGGGTGACGACCCAGCCCTTGCCCATTTGACACCACACTCGGGTTCCGATATGGCGCGTCGCTGAGAGGGTTATGCCCCAACGAAAATCTTTTGGGTTTCATCTCCATAAGAGTGGCTGAGTTTTGACGTTGGCTCGCCAAGCCTATCACAACCCTCCTCCTTTACCCGGGATTGGGACCGACTATGTTGAGACAAAATAGGTGGAGTTTGGTGAATATCCCATCAAAATAATAATAAAATGGATTTAAATATGTCATACCTTCATTCCAAACTCCCTGGTCATCCGTCAACCGCTTAGTCTGGTTCATTTGCCTACATGTTGAACCAAAATTATGAAAGTGTGAGATATTCTTGTCACCAAAATTGAGACACTTATCTGGCTTCTTTGGGCCCAAGGAATGTCCTCAAACTCTATAGTATTTTGACCTCCAATGCTAATTCCTTCTAGCGCTTAATATTTTCATGTGATATCACATACGGTGTAAACCTTTCAAGATCTCTATGGACCTTATTCGGTTTCTTTGATGATTTCTTAAGTATTGTTTTATCCCAATTATGTGGGTGTTTATGAATGAGCGCTAATGTTCCTGTCAAACATGTATTTTGAACCAAAGGTTCTGAGGCATGTCATGCTTCCTCAACTACGTACCAGAATCGGGCCTCTCTCAGCCACCAGGCCTCAAAATGAAGAATTTTCATCCCTCCTTTGTCATGGGCCAATTTTACCTACAAAATCATTAGCAATAGTCTATAATAAGAATGGTAAGAATCCAGATGTTACAGTATTGCACTAGGGAACATTAATTTCTAGCCTTCATTTGTTAATACCCCTCAAGCCTTTCTCTAATCAAACCCTCATGCCACGTGAATTTATTGCCAATAAATCCATGGCCCGATAGGTTACAGTCCTCCAGAGCATCTCCAAAAGCTTGCATAAAATGATTCGATCGATCATTACCACCCACCTTTTAAAAAGAATATAAGATTTCATTAAGATCACCAATAACCTTCCAAGGCATGTTGCTAAAACTTTTTAGATGTGTGATCCTGATGTAAGTGAGATGTTTATCTGCTCACTTGGGCTCCCCATAAAATCCGGTGAGCCTCCAAAACTTCTCTTGGACAGTTCTAGCATAAACAACAATATATGACATTTGTCAAAGAGAGATGCCACCTCCTTTTTCCCAAGAAAATCAAACCACTGCTCTCGACAACTATCTTCTGACCCATCTTTAACCTTTGATGTAAACATTCAGGAGGATATTCATCCAAGTGATTTTACAATGACATGACGATACGGTTCCCATGCTTCTGAACATTCAGAAGCGCCCTCACTGGCGTAGCATGTCAAAGACCGCGGAAATTCCAGTTGAGAATCTTCATTGTTGTCTAGATCCCAGAACCTTTCCCAATACCTAAAACCCACATCGCGCCCTCTCCCTCGACCGGGAAGGTGTGCAAGGATACCCCATAGTGAACATGATCAAGAGGTTTGTCCCAGGGAGAGGGAAGATGAGGACTGGTGAAGGAATAAACTCTTGGTCAGATGACAACTAACCCTAGCTTTTATCGCTTGGGGATGACAACTCTGGCAAGGAGGTGCCCTCGTCATGACATTAAACTAGATTCACAAAGAGGCAACCAAGTAAGCGGCGGTCCAAACATAATCCCCAAATTAGTCTCCTCTCAAGGGAGTTCATGTGACTTTGGCAACACCATATGTTGAGTGGTGGGTAACCTATTACCTCGCATGGGTGATATAATAATTGGGACCATCTTAAAATTTCACAAGTGACCTCCAATGAGTGAATATCATATTTTATATTTTTGATAATCAAGGAGAAACTCTTAAAAATTAGTGAGTCCTCATACCTGGCTAGGTCGATTCACATCCATGTGTGCCCATCATTACACCATAGGAGAGTTTTACATGGATAAGAACTCTTTTTACAAATATATCGGATACACAAAGTCAATTGTTAAAAAGTTCACTAAGTCTCAAAATAAATAAATAAAAATGTTTGGCAAAAAAAAGTCATGCAACAAGCCATCAACATACTAAGAAATCAGGTATTATATAGTCAAATGCTAAACAACAATTGTGGTAACTTGCTCTAGTTTAGGTTACCAGCTATCATTGTTCCTCATGTTTCAGCACAATGTACACCAAGAATGCAACCGGCTAATAGCTAGACAAGAACATATATGTTGAAATATTTTTTAGTAAGAATTTGTATATGGCCAAAATTGTTGGTGGGTGACCTGATGATATTGCACCAACACTAGTACGAAAGTCCATTAGTAATCTCAATCATACAGGACGAAGTTGCTAATGCATCTGCATAACCTTCAAGAGCTATCAGAAGTAGCAAGGAATCTCGATTCCCTAAACTCCATCTCAAAGATCTGTTGGCCCAGAACCGAAGCGACCATTCCAGAAGCTAGTTGGTGAGGAAATGGTTTACCAACACGATGGATAGTAGTTGGTCCGAGAGGATGATCAGACACACTGGGATTAAGATGCGTCCCAAACTCCTACAGGAGCCATAAGTGGGAATTTTGCAAGATGGTGTGAAGCATATCAAAGTAATGTTGCATGGAAGTGGAATGCATATGGGTCGTCAACTTCTTTTCAACATTATTACGAGAAACATTGATGTCATTGTGAGAGACGAGCATCCCATAGAGATAGTTAGCCCAAAATGAACTAAATTGTAGCAAGAATTAATTTACTTTCAGGAACCCATCTCCAAAATACCAAATATTAGCCTTCCCTAATGAAGGTTTACCTCCTAAATATTTGTTTTTAGCAAGTCCTGCCACACACATCCTCGTGCTTAAAGAGTCATTTTTTCAATTAACCCTTATTCTCCTCTAAATTCAGAATATCGAGTCCCCGTTATTCTTTGGATATGGACATGATGCCCAATTTTACATGTATATATTTTATGATTATTGAAGAAGCTAGAGCACAAAAACTCCACATGCTTATGGACTCTACTAACACTTCAAAAAGGGAAAGTGTGAACATTGGCATACTTGTGATAACTAAATTGATAGGCACAAGCCATCCTCGATGGGATAAGTTCATACCTTTCCAGCACCTCAATTATCTTATCTATTCTATATTTCGTGACTTTCTAGTTGGTGTTTCGTAACTTCCTATACTTAATGGAATGGAAAGACACGCAAAGGGACTTCCCTAACGGTACAACCAAAAATTTGTACATGGCAAACTTTAATTTCCTTAGTCTTGCCAACACATTACATCTTACTTTTGTGGAAGTTCATTTTCAATCCGGCTCATAAACATAGAGTATCAATTTCAAATTTCTAGCACACTCCATGTCGTGCACCAAAATGATCATGACATAATCTGTAAATTGTGAAAAAAAGATACACACGAGTCGACTAAGTGAGGAATAACACCACAAGTCCATCTTCTTTCTCTCTGTCAATAAAAATAACAGCATATCCATCACAATATAAACTACAATGAGGTATATAGGTTCATCGTATCGTTAAACCTAAGTCTGGAACAAATTTCCAAACAAAATCACATATGGTTTGAGGATGCAAGAATATTATCACTATATTTGACTTGTGAAACTAGTCTATGTTACATGTTATTTTCCTATTTTGTGGGCATATGATCAAAGTTATAGTAAAATTTGTGCATTAGAGGACATGAAATATCCAATATGTCCTATCTTTCCAAACAGAGGGGGTATTGGCATTGTGTATGCATGTTTTGTATCAAGACATACATACTTTTTCTTAACACGGTACAATCACACGTGCTCACATACACGCACATGACTCACTCTATGAATGACTGCATGCACACCCTACCCCTATGAGCACCTCCGGGGTACTGATCCAACACAACATCTTGAGATTGACGAAGTCACCACAGACGCATCATAGTCGATGGGAACGTCTCCTCCCGATGAACAGACATCACCGAAAAGTCTGAAACAAACCCAGGAAAATGCGAGCAACAGCACCAAGTCTAGTACTTGAACCTTAGTGGGTTGGTTCCACCACAAAGAACCTAACCATATGAACTACTCTACTAGATCCTACCTTGGGATGTTATACAAACTTTAAACTTAATATTCCTAGCGTGAAAACAAAACATATGTATTTGAGAATGATCGGTGGGTGGTTTTACATGCTTAGAAAAAAATCCTCAAGATAATATCTTCTTCATCATCCTTTATTTTTGTTGTCCGGTTGTGCTCGGAGCTGGAGTCATACTCAATGCTGACAAAGGAAGCGGCGTCGTAGAGACAAGGGTGATGTGAAATGTTAGGTATTAGGATGGAGGGATGCACCAAAGTCTGGGGATAATCTCTAGAGAAGGCTTGGTCCATTCATGGTTGTAGTAGCCACCAAAATAAATAAGTGACAAGGGGTGGGTGGCGGAAGAGACAATGTAGGCAAAAGATAAGTAAGGTAAAGAAAGCAGGGTAGTTAGAAGCTGAAAAGTATGGGCTATTATTTGAAGATCTTGCAGTAAACAAAACTATTATGTTAAATGGGAGTTTATTAGATGAAGTCGTTAAAAACAGAAATAGAAACTTGATTATTCGTGCACGAAAAAACAACTTGCTAGAAGTGATCATTACTATGTACTTTCCTTGCCACCATTACATGTATAGTTACATGTATATTATCTTTTCTAATGCTCACATGGGAGGAGCGAGGCCCCCAACTAAATTTCATAAAGGTTAGTCAAGAGGCATGCTGTCCCACTTGGGTACATACAAGGCAAAGAGTGTGGGGGGAGGTAGATCAAGGTAGAACTACATGTAAGGCGTGCGAGCCATGATTAAATAAACTCGCTAGAGAATGGCGTCATCATGACACTTCTTAACCATGAAACTTCTTCAACCACGGTAAATTATGGGGTAAATGAACTCGCTAGAGAATGACGTTGTTGTGACAATTCTTCAACCATGAAACTTACATTTAACTCTTGCATTATTAATTCAAGCAAGTAGAATTCTTGTCTTCTTTCAGCAAGAAATGAGAAATTTTGGATATTTCAGTCCAACTCTTCTAAGATTATCTCCAACAAGGACACTCAAATAAAACTCTCAAAAGGCCATCTGAGCCCCCCCCCCCCCCCACACACACACACACACACATTTTCCAACCCTTTAATTTTAATCTCTACTCCAACACTAGCCATCATTTTGTATTTCCTTCTATTTGCACATATACATATTACACCTATTTTGACACCACAATAACTAAAACCAAAATTTTCTATGCCTACAACTCAATGATATTATATTAGATGAGGCTACTAACATTCATGACACGCTTGATGAAAATATTGCCACTATGATGAAACTATGTATGTTGTCACTATTCATGATGAGTGTGGTATATCTATAATGATGATCATGGTTAGGAAGATAAAATATGATACTTATTGGGGCGTTGAATAATTATTTGGGACTAATAATGAATATATAGTTGGTCACAATGGTTATGATATTATTGCATGTCAGTTTGGACAGGTCATGCCTTTAGTTAGTAATGTTCCAATTATTTTGGAGAATGTTCAATATGGTTGTGATATTGATAACAGTGTTTTGATAGGTCATGACTTTAGTTACTATTGATTCCACTATTTTGGAGAGAGATATAAATGTATGTGCATGTGGATCATGAGGAAACGTTCCTTAGGTGATAGCTATATTATTGAGTTTGATCATGATCCCACATGTAATTATTATTAGAGAGGAAAATATGGTTATAGAAATCTTTTGTTCCTAGATCACCTCTCTTTATGTTGAATTGAAGCTGCATTCTTCTCTCTTGCCTATGCTAGGGATCTTTTTTCCTGATGAATTGTTTACTTATAAGATGCATATGCATAGGAAGTGGGTCGGCCTTAAATGTGTTTGATATAGGCTATCTTATAGTCTCTTTTATGCTTCAATTCATGTTTTCATGTGATTATCATTAGAATTGCAAATCTAGCTAAAACGGCTATAAAGAAAGCACTTACATGAGGCAACCTATAGTAATTGTCAATAATGTTTTTTACCTTTTGTAAAAACAAAAAAAATTATATTTTTGTTGAATAAAGGCCCATAATTTCCTTTAGCGTGTTAAGATTACAATTGTATGTGTTGTTGTGCTGAAATAGAAAGTTTTGTTGTTGTTGTTGCTTATTTTTGTAGAGAATTATCAAAACATGCTAAATGCACACATAAAATACACAATAGACCTATATGAATCATATGCTACGTGTTTTTTTAGAATGTAATTATTTACAAATAGTGGATTGAACTTTTCATCTTTTCATACTACCCGTGTTCGTCCTGCTTAGAAATATTGTTGTTATGATTGTCTTTAGTTACTTATGTTTGCATTTTATTGTTCCCATAAGGGTGTGGGAATTTTAAAATTGTGTTATCATACAGTAGCTAGCGATGGGTTACAACTTTATAATTAGTCTACAACTAGGCACGGTTAGATTGAAGTGTTCTTTATACTAACATATCCCACGAGTTATATGTAAGTTTTGTGTCCTTGAAATATTTATGACTTGGGTGAGACAGTAAAATGAGAGAAATCAGGAGATGCAAGCGCTCAAGCTTGGGGATGCCTAAGGCACCCACAAGAAATATTTGAAGAGATCCCAAGCTTCTAAGCTTGGGGATGCCCAAGGTATCCCCCTTCTTCAACAACTACCGGTTTGTCTCGATTGGACCTATGTTTTAAGTATTCCAACGGAGCTTTCATGAACAAGATATTTTTTCTATGTATTTTTGTAGATGCTAGCTTCATTAGGATTGTGTCCATTTTGACATGATTACTTAGGATTCTAAGTATTAGGTGATTCTTTGTAGAAAACTCCTAATGATTAGAGCGGTCAGTGCATCCTACTCCCTCTGTTTCATTTTTTTTTGAAATTATAGGTTTGTCCTAAGTCAAACATCTTTAAGTTTGACCAAATTTATAGGGAAATATACAAGTATCTACAATACCAAATTAGTTTCATTGTATTCATTGTAAGATGCTTTTTCATACTATGTATATTTGATGTCGTAGATATTAGCATTTTTTTCTATAAAGTTGGTCAAAACTTATAGAAGTTTGACTTAGGACAAACCTAAAGCTTCAAAGATTTTGAAATAGATGGAGTATTCTTTGTCTTTTCATCTTTCTCTGATTTGAAGAAATCCTATCAACCGACTACGCTAAGGGCATCTCCAACGTTGTCCACCAAAATGGACACCCTAAACGTCCACCAAAACATGAGCTATTGTCTTTGGGAAAAGTTAGATTATTTCTCACCCCTTAGATCAGAGATGGTCTTGAGAAGGTTGCCCGCGAAGGATAAATACCATCACAAAGATAATAGCTCATGTTGTAGTCATGATCATTGATGGTATGGTTGTGCAGTGAAGCTTCTCCCACACACACAACCTTGCAAACAGTGGAGACTGCTACAGCACATTGGTGTCATTGTGAGACCCGGGCATCCCAAAGAAAGAGTGTCAAATCTAGATGTCTTGTGATGCAACTGCTTCAAGAATGATGTGTACTTCTTGAAATGGCCCTAGTATTTCCCTTGTAGAGCATATGGGTGATTCTTTGTCGGTGCATGCAATCCAGGGATCCGAGCATGCCTGATCATCCTCTTGTTTTTGACAGTCCCATAAGTCGTGCGGTGTCTTCGCTAGTTGGTTCTCTCAAGTACTCCGGTCCAAACACCATGACCACCGCAGTAGCAAACCTGACCATGGCTTCGAGACATGTGGTCCGGACATTCAGAGGTACTCGTCCCGCAAAGTCGTGCCATAGGCAAGCATTCTCAATGCATATGTGCACTTCTAGTAACCAGATAATCCATTGCTTCCAACGACATTCTTCTTCAAAATGAAGTAGTCATCATAGGCACAAACATCATTGTAGAGGCGGTCGAACACAGTTCAAGTCATCTGGAATCGACGGGGAAAAAAGGAATCGAATAGCTCATATCCCCCCGTGCCCTATGCCGATTCAACACTCGATGTCCCTTGGTCGATCGCTTAAATTTGAGGACATGCTCCATGCACGTTCCGCATCTTCAATAACCGCTTGCATCATCATCGTGTCATCCTCAAATTCATCCTCGTCTGACGAGGACAAATCCATGAACTTGACGTTGAAGTATTTGGCGGTCAAATCCATCGTGTTTGCTTCAAACTAAACAACAAAACTGTCAATAAATTTGGTCATGACATTTAGTCAAACACTTGTCGGGCGTGGTGTCCATCATGGGCAGCATTGTGCAGAGGCGGGCGTTACCTGGGTGGTGTACGAACCAGTGAGAGGAGGCGTAGGCAAGTCGGAGTTGGCACCCGGGCAGAGCGGCGGAGTGGGTGTTACAGAGTCGGTGGTGATCGGACTACGTGGATACAGAGCAAGGGCGGACGGTCGGAGAGAGAAAAGCAGGGCTCTAGGTGGTGTTTTGTGTGGGCCGAGTGCGTCAGACACCTACATGGCGGCTGTACATAGGTCTGCAAACCTCCTCCAACTATGCCTCCGGTTTATGAGAATTCAGACGGTCAAACCGATCCACGAAACTTCGATGTATGAATGACATTGGACGGCACAAAGTATCCGGACCCTAGACGTTTGGCGGCGTTTTGATGAAGGGCATTGGAGATGCCCTAAGGGTCTGGTAGGGTTAACTCTTCTTTTCCTCACGGACTCGTTAGGTGAATGTACTTTGTCGTCGTCGAGGAGGTAACGATGGCATGAGAGGGATGACATGGCAGGCACAACAACTTGGGGGCTATTTGGTTCTATGCCTTGGATTGCCACACTTTACCACACATTTTTGCCAAAGTTGACTAACCTTAGTTTAACAAAATAAGAGCCACAAGTTGGCAAGCCTAAGAAAATCTGATCATGCTTTTTGTGTGTATGTAATGTAGGGCTCTAGTGTGGCTTGACTAAGATGTGGTTAGAACCAAACACACGCCTAATAAATTGGTCAAGCTTACCTAACCTTAGATGTGACAACATTTGGCAAACTTTAGTCACAAACCAAATAGCCCCTTAGGTACTCGTGCTCGAAACCACGTGTCTCGAAACCATGGTCGGATTTGTTGGTGCGATGGTCACCGAGCCGCACAGCTGTCGCTTTCCTACATGTCTTCCAGGTGTCACTGACGTCTCACTCATGTCACCATCTAGCTTTGACCGATCTGGAAGATCCGTCGGGTCAGTGAGCCGGTCCACCCGGATTTGCACTGCACGGACGCCGGGACAAGAGAACGTGAATTTCGCTCTTCACCACCGGAGGCGTAGCACTAGCCAGCCAGCTGCTCCATGCATGAGCAAAGGAGAAGGTCGTCTTGTTGGCTTTTTGCCCTCAGGATCAATCACATCAAAATATCACGAACACACGCGATAAACACTTTTAGCCAAGGGTGCGTCTCGCATCCTCTAATTCCTCTCTTTATTTATTTTCTTCTTTTTTCTCAGTACAAATCTCACGCCATGGCTATGTATATATATGCATGAGACAACCGACCTCAGAACCTACTCGTACTTCACTTTGAAACCGGCTCGTACATGGCCTTCCTAGTTTTACTAGAACTAGGACACGCTCTAAACTAGTACGTGATACGGACTAGTATCCATGCCATGCAAGCCAGCTCAAAACTTTCCTAAACTAATGTTCCGGCAACCATGATCACAAAACTAACCAAACTAACACATACGTGTTTGGATTATTCTAACATTCACCTCCTAATCCAAACATGTGACTCTTTACACGAACAAGACGCACAGACGATCACCTCTTCATCTCATCATGCCGGTTACCTCCGGTGACGCAACTTACCGGAGCGCGATTTCTCTCTTCTTGGAGCGATGGGCACCACTTCATCATCATCTTTTCTTTTTTCTGCTGACCTGTAGACTGAAACCAACGATTATCTAGACTACCAGCCACGCTGCCACATCTTAGCGTGCTACATGCAGACTAAATACATAGCCTCATGCAGGAACTCAACTTAACTGGTCCGCGTCCATCTTCACGTTGATCTTCATCTTCACACCAGTTGCTTGCTCACGGGGAGACACATCTCTTCACCCGCCACATTTTCTTTTTCTCTTTGTCGTTGGTGACACAACTTACCGAACGACACCTCCTGTCCGGCGGTAACACAACTCGCCATATACGCGCAACTCAACTTCACCGTATATGAACTCGCCGGAACCCCTTGATCACGAACGGAAACGCAAGGCACAAATTCCTTTTTCCATCCGCTCTCAATCTCCTCCGCCAGTGACGCATCTCAACTGCAGCAGAAGACTCACACCCTCGAGCTCTTGGACGCACCTTGCAAGAACTCATGTGCACACCTTGTTGACGGCTCACAACTTCGCCATCTCCACCTTGCACCCTTCAACGATGATCTTGATGAACTACTCGGTGCCAATTCCACACCTTCATAACCATCAACAATCACCGGTGCCTTGTCGACGACAGCCTATCGCTCTCCTCCAAGTCGTTCCGCCGAACGACAATCACTCGTCGCCTCGCTTCCAACAGCACACGCACCGCCTGCTCTTCGTCGCTCCACCGATCGACTATCGCCAGCTCCTCCTCGTCGCCGCACCAGCGACTGTATCACCGGCTCCTCCTCGTCGTTGTACCCTCAACGACTATATGGACTGCTCCTCGTCGCTACACCGGCGACTGTATTGCCCGTCCCTCCTTGTCGCTGCACCACCCAGCGACTATATTGCCCGCCCCGAGGCGCTAGTCGGGTCGCCACCCCGGGGCAAGCGCAGCTTCAAAACCTTGCTCTAGATACCAATTGTTAGCTTTTTGCCCTCAGGATCAATCACATCAAAATATCACGAACACACGCGATAAACACTTTTAGCCAAGGGTGCGTCTCGCACCCTCTAATTCCTCTCTTTATTTATTTTCTTCTTTTTTCTCAGTACAAATCTCACGCCATGGCTATGTATATATATGCATTAGACAACCGACCTCAGAACCTACTCGTACTTCACTTTGAAACCGGCTCGTACATGGCCTTCCTAGTTTTACTAGAACTACTAGGACACGCTCTAAACTAGTACGTGATACGGACTAGTATCCATGCCATGCAAGCCAGCTCAAAACTTTCCTAAACTAATGTTCCGGCAACCATGATCACAAAACTAACCAAACTAACACATACGTGTTTGGATTATTCTAACACGTCTCCTCTCCCGTCCAACGCTTCTCCTTCCCAGACCCGTAGCCATGGCCAACTTCTCCTTCCCCGACCGAATGAGCGACACTTTTTAGTTAAAGTAAACTCGCTGGTGGTGGTGTGCGGATCTGCGAAGCGAGGTTGTCCGTACGAATCCGGTGTACAGTAGAAAAGGTGTTCCGTGCGCGCAGGCCGCGGAAACGTACGCACGGACGGAAGGACAGCCGTGCGTACCAGCAGCCCGCCCGCCCGCAACGGCAACGCCCACCAACCTTTCAGGGCCGGGCCTCCTCGCTCGCCCGTCGCCACGCTACATATAGAGGGGCACAGCCAGCTACGGCGACACCACCCGACCCGCTCCTCTGCCTCTGCCCCGCATTCCCAAGAACACCTCTCCCTCCGCTTGCTCTGCCCTCTCCATCTCCATCTCCGTCTCCGTCTCCGTCTCCGGGGAAGAAGAAGAAGCAGGAGAACAGGTAGCTCGCCATGTCTCCGCTGGCTGACCTTCTCAACCTCGACCTCACCGGCTGCACCGGCAAGATCATCGCCGAGTACATATGGTAACATCGCTCTGCTTCCTCCCTCTCCTTCAGCACTCTCCCAACCTCCCATCTCACCTTCCTTTCTTGCTGGTTCTTGTAATCTCCATGGTTTTCATCCCAAGTCAGGCAGGCAGGCCACAGATCTTTGCTCCCCGCAAATCCCATCTGAAATTTCTTTCTGGTTCAGTTTAGTAGTGGGTTTCTCAAATTTGAGCCCAGTAAAAACCCTTCTCTTCTTCTTTTTTCACGTCTTGATTGATGTATATGTTACACAAGTAGTAGCACCGATCAGCATCCCTTTTCCAAAAGAGAGAGAAAAAAAAAAGCCATTACTAATCTGCTTGCATTTACGCCTTGTTTGCCTAATTCTGCAGGGTGGGCGGCACCGGGATGGACGTCAGGAGCAAAGCCAGGGTAGGCCGAATTCCTCTTACCCTGACAACACACTTAATACTTACTCTAAATCACCCGGTTTCTTTGGGGGGTTTCAGACTTTGGAAGTAGTCCGCATGTGGGTTTTTTTTGTTGGTTTTCGCCCGGTTTTTCATTAATAAACTGGACAGCTCTCTTTTTCTTAATTAATTAATCGATGAGGCAAATCTTTTGCCTCCGTTTTAAAAAAAAAATCACCATCACTGTAATAAGTTCCTAACACTTTTTGTTGCCCTTTGGACGCCTTGGATATTCATACAATCAGACGCTGCCCGGGCCTGTCGATGACCCAAGCAAGCTTCCAAAGTGGAATTTCGACGGCTCCAGCACCGGCCAAGCCACGGGTGACGACAGCGAGGTCATCCTCTGGTACTACTTTTTTTTCTCTCGAGGATAATCCTCTGGCACTTCTTGACTGCACTCTTCAATTAACCCTGCCTTGGCTTGCGTGCCTTGAGGCTGAACTCAAAACTAATTTGAACTTCGTGTTTTTGCTTCTGCCAAGTCCTCAAGCCATCTTCAGGGACCCGTTCAGGAAGGGGAACAACATCCTGGTATACTGTTGTTTATTTGTGTGAATGAATTTTGAAATTTGTTCAAGAATACCAGATTGATTTTTCACCTATGGTAATTCTTAACCTCGTTTAGGTCATCTGTGACTGCTATGTGCCTACCGGGGAGCCGATTCCGAGCAACAAGCGGTACAACGCGGCGAGGATATTCGGCCATCCTGATGTCAAGTCTGAAGAACCATGGTCAGTATCAGTTGCTCTGTTCTATAGAAATTAGTCAAGTAATTAATTTTACACATAGTTTATGTGGCAATTAATCTTGTGCCCCCCTCTTATGTTGCCTGAAATATAGGTATGGGATTGAGCAGGAGTACACCCTTCTTCAGAAGGACACCAACTGGCCCATTGGATGGCCACTAGGGGGTTACCCTGGCCCTCAGGTAACTTAGATATGTTCAATGCTCAGCATTTCAGTTGCAAATGCTAAAATTTAGCTCAGTACTTGCTGGCAAAAATGCTAGTCAATCATACTATTATAGTTTAGTAAATTGATTGATGAAATCATGGAATGTGTGTGACAGGGACCTTACTACTGCGCCGCGGGTGCGGAGAAGTCTTACGGGCGCGACATCGTCGACGCGCACTACAAGGCCTGCCTCTACGCCGGCATCAACATCGGCGGCATCAATGCAGAAGTCATGCCAGGACAGGTAGTTTCAGGCGCAGGAATGCCTTCACATAATTGGATTCCCCTTTTGTCCATGAAAAAATATGTTCATGGACTGATGATTTCTGTCTGAACCAGTGGGAGTTCCAAGTCGGCCCTTCCGTCGGCATCTCGGCCGGCGACGAGCTCTGGGCGGCTCGCTACATCCTGGAGGTAAATAAAACCGCCTCATCTAGCTGAATGAATCGAATCAAATGCAACTTTTGCTGATAAGAACATCTTTGTTTTTGTGTGATCCAACAGAGGATCACTGAGATCGCCGGTGTCGTCGTCTCCTTCGACCCCAAACCGATCCCGGTGAGCATTCCTTCTTCTTCTTCCTGTACCAAAATTCTCAGCTTGATCTGCACTGGACAGCCAGTCATTTCTCACATGTGTTGTGACTGCAGGGAGAGTGGAATGGTGCCGGTGCCCACACAAACTACAGGTAAGATAACCTAAAGAGCAAGCGAACGGATGCATCGCCGTCTAGTCTAGTCTTGTGTTATGGGTTTATGACATGCTCCTGCTGTGGTTTTCTGAATGCAGCACCAAGTCGATGAGGAGCGAGGGCGGGTACGAGGTGATCAAGGAGGCGATCGAGAAGCTCGAGGCGCGGCACATGGAGCACATCGCCGCCTACGGGGAGGGCAACGAGCGCCGGCTCACCGGCCGCCACGAGACCGCCGACATCAACACCTTCGTATGGGTGAGCACCAAAGCCCCACGGGGAGTTGGGACTTGAGACGGAGTCACCCGCCATTGCTCTTTTCTCTTACTGCTTTTGGGCTGTGTGGTTTGTTTTTCCAGGGCGTGGCGAACCGCGGCGCGTCGGTGCGGGTGGGCCGCGACACCGAGAAGGAAGGCAAGGGTTACTTCGAGGACCGGCGGCCGGCGTCCAACATGGATCCCTACGTCGTCACCTCCATGATCGCCGAGACCACCGTCCTCTGGAAGGCCGGCCTCTCCAATGGCAAGTAGAGTGGCTTGGATGGTGTTCTGTCTCCTGTGTGAGTGCCCGTGGTTGTGTGCGTGTGTGTGTGATCTGCATTGCAGTGGTGTGAGACTGGCAGGGTTGGGTTGAATGAATAATGATAAAGCAATAACATCTGATGTGATGTAATGTGATTGTCGTAGCTGGATGAATGTTCCGCGTCCTGAACTCAACTTGTTTGTGGTATGCAAACATCTCAGTGTTATAAGCGTGGGTTATGTTCATGGCAATAGGCTTGGCTAGGTGCCATAGGGTAACAACAAAGAAACAAACTTAGGACCCGCTGAGAATCAATGAAAAAAATAGCAGACCTTAAAATTCGCTATAGCGAAGATATGTCACCCTACGGCGGCGACGCTATATCACGCTATAGCACACAATTATACACTGATTTCATTTAGCAAGACAATGATCTTGCATACCGGTTTCATTTAGCAAGACATTGCTTAAGACACCATAACATGCTATTAGAAACTCAAAACGATTGTAGTTTCAGTGTCACACTGGGAAGGAAAAATTGTTGACAGATAAGAAAATATCAAGACTTCAATTTGGTTTCCTCCAAATCTCCCATGGAGTAGCCCATTCCATAGGGAAATTCAAAGGGACGTAATAATATAGTGATTCTTTTGTTCCAAACGGTGCCAAAGGAATATTTCCTATACGGATGATATCCTTCAGAAACTCCTAGTACGTTTTTCCTGTTTTCCTTTCGATGTTCAATATGGGAATGGTACACGAACCCTCAGACAAAAAAGAAACACGTCAATATATTGCAGGAAGAAACACACTCTTGATTACAATCACTGTGACAAGATTACTGCCATATACTGTACCAGCAGCAGAGTATGCAGTATAGGCAACGAAACGGGCACGGTCTGGCACATACATTTATTCAGATGTAAGGGAGATGAGATGTAGGAAAGGCTATCGAACAGGGGAGGCCAGAACTGAACTTCATACGCGGCCTCAGCGCATATCTAGGTCAAAATTTATGTGATCACCGTGGGTGCAGATCGGCCGGTGTACTCCTGGATCTTGGAAAGCTTCAGGGCCACATCAACCTGGATAAAAGAAGAGTCAGAACTGCATCCTCACCAAAATGTTTCAGTGATTGTTGTAAGCATGAGGAGTTGGATCTTACCAGCGGAGAAAGAGCATCACTTGACTCCCTCCCGGTTTTGGAAGAATCCTTCTCATACTGCTCAATGTAAATACGGATAGTAGCGCCAACTGAACCAGTTCCAGAAAGGCGGAACACCTACAATAGCAAGATTTAGTGTTAGTTCACCTTCACCAGCATTTGTTGTCCCCAAAAGGATCGACTCTGCCAATGTTAAAAATCGATCGGTTCTATTGCAAATTTGCAAGGTCAAATTTCAGTATGGAGACTAGGTTTTATGCTACTTCCTTTGGTTTGGTTCAAGAAACACGACGGGAAACATTTGAAGGGTACGGTTCACCAATAAATAACAGCATGAGATTCCGTACCAGTCGGGAACCATCTCCGAAGAGATACCGGATACCCTGATGCTTGGAGACAGAACCATCAACAGGGTCCTTGTACTCAAACTCATCAGCCGAGACCACATCTGCAACAGCAGGCTGGATCTCCTTGATCGACCTGAGGAAAAGATACAATTTAGATGTAGTTTCCAATGCATACACTTTGTCAGTGACATGAACTAAAAAGCTACAAATACTTCAGGGCCTATGAAAGTACGCTTTAATTTCACAGCAAATCGCAGAGGCTTAAATATGTGCATGAAGTCCATTTGTGTGACAGAGAGATCTTCATATATGTGTTCACGTTAAATTGTTTATTAATGCATCAAGTGCAACAACAACATACGTACTTGTTAACATCAGGCAGGGACGCCTGTATCTTCACTAGGTTAGCCATAAGTTCCTTGGCAGCTTCTGCATCGACATTCTTCGATCATAAACAGTTGGGTTAGCATTTTATCAAATGTGCAGTATATACATGTATGTCAGTTCAATGAAGTACCTCATAGTCATATCGTGTATAATAATGGCGACCATAAGTACCCCAGTGCTGAAGAACAATGTCTTCAACAGTAACAAGCTTATCTCCTCCAAGGTTGTCCTTGTTCTTGTAAGCTAGAATAGATAGCCATGCTAGAACAGCCCAAATACCATCCTTTTCACGGATGTGGTCAGAACCTAAAACATGTAAAGACATAAGCAACCGACCATATCATGTCTAGTTAGTGCTATGAATATAGACAAGTCTTTCAGCTTCATGTTGATCAATTCAAGGAAATCCACAATAATAAACTCTATTTCTTTCAAAACATCATGTCACCGATCGTGTTCCTTATAACAAAAGGAAAAACAAGTTTGCGGAATATCCCAAAAAGAGAGGTGCTACATGCCAGAATCCATGGCATTTTACCACAAGGCAAGACCCGTTTGTTCAATTAATTTAGATGCATGTTATTGTGATCTAAATGAATCGCCAAGCATTACCAGTGCCAAAGCTTTCTTCACCACAAACTGAGCACATTCCAGCATCCATCAGGTTCCCAAAAAATTTCCACCCAGTAGGCACCTGAAAAACATGGTCTTCGTCATATATCGATACTATATTTGAAATCTAGCGATTGATGATCATAATACTTTACCTCGAAGAACTTGAGATTTAGATTCTTTGCAACAACATCAAGTGCAGCTGATGTCGGCATGCTCCTGCAAGTTCACAGATGGATCAGGAAAAAGTGAAAGCACTGAAGGTCTGAAGCACAGCAAAATTGTAAACGATGGGTAGGATGGCGATTGTCATCATGGACATATAGTACTCCCTCCGATCCATATTAGTATTTAACTTAACTAAATACCCCAGTACACAAAATTTCTGAACTGTACCGGTCAGACAAACATAGCTAGCAATTTAAGCAAGTAGTAAGCCAGCTCTTCAATTTATTTTACTTTACATCTGTATTTCTCAAGCTAGTTATTTCTTCAATCTTATGTATCCAGTGTTTTTCTTAAATGGTATCTAGTCTGGCAAAACAGCATAGCTCCAGACTTGCCCGTTGTAGATTCTGTACTACCCACTGGCAAAACAGCAACTCTCCATTTCCCAGATTGTATAGGTAAATATGCATGTTTACTGCACACAGCAGTGCTCAGTAACCAGAAAGAAAAGAGCATATGGTAGAAGCTCAATATGCAGGAGAATTTTTACCTGGCAACTCCCTTCAGGCCAGAAGCAAAGTAAGGAATTGATTGAACAGCATTGGCTGCAATAATGGCAACCGAATCTGATGGTGTCACGAAGAATCTAAAAGAGGACAGAAGATTTATTATGAACTCCTTCAACTGCTTTTGTAGATTTCCTAAATGTAGTCAAAACATTACCTTTTACCCAGAACCATGTTGCGGTCAGCATCTCCATCAGCTGCAGCACCAAATTCAGGGGGTTCACCATTTGAGGTTTTCCCAAGACCCATCCGATCAACCAGTTCTTTTGCATAGGTGAGGTTAGGGTCCGGATGACCACCACCAAAGTCTTCCTGTAAGAACACAGATGACAAATTAACACCAACCCAAACTCCATGTTCAAGTTGGGATGATAGAAGAAAGTGTTACCTTTGGAACACAGTTCAACAGTGAGCTTTCACTGGCACCAAGCTCATCCACAAAAATGCGCTTTGCATAAGCTCCAGCAACACCATGAAGACCATCAAAACTAAAATTACAAACCAAGGGTTCAGATGTGCTATTGGTTGTCAATAGGAGGATGATAGCAAAATTTAGGCTAAAGATAAGTACCAGAACGAGAACTTTGGAGATGCCAGAAGCTTCCTAATAGACTCGAAGTCAAAGATTGTCCTGGAATTGAATGCACACCATTAATGAAATCACTAATCATCATGTTTTTATTCTTTGTGTTATGAAGTTCTAGGGTTTCCCCTTTATAAATGCAACAAAAATCACTTTTAGTAAAAGAAACCAGCAAATAATACTTGAAACATAACATTTGATGTATTGAAACAGAAGCTACATACTTCATTAGCTTGATGTAATCTGTAGCAGAGTCGAAGACATCAACATCAAAAGGGCCTTCAGGTCCAGTGAAGGAAGTGACACCTGTCACAGAAATATCAACCTACAATGTGGGAACACACAGGAGTAAATGGGGATTCCACTACCTTGAGATCAAAAGGAACAGAAAGAGAACAAAAATACAAGCAGGCACCAAATCATACATCTGGAAGGTCCTCCGCAATGAGGTATTCAGAAATTGTCTTTGTGTTAGAGAAGATCTTATCGGTCACAGACTCAGGGGCGGGTCCACCATTCTCCATGTTGTATTTGATTCCAAAGTCCTGGAAAGTCCAATAAAAGGTGTTGATTTACACAGAACACCAATGGCCTTGATTTGCCAGAGACGGTAACAGTAAACATCCTAACTTTCTAAGCATGTTACCTCGGTTGGACCACCTGGGTTGTGGCTGGCTGTTAAAATGAAGGCACCAGTAGCCTTTGCGCCCTGTAGTTTATTGTGTCAATAAATCAATATGCAGATACTTTGCCGTGACAGAAAGAAGAACACGATAAAATAATTATATCATATTTGTTCATATAAAACATTTCATTTAGTGATAATACTTCATCTGCCATCTACCATCATTACCTGACAGCTGGGATCAATAGGATTAGTTGGTAACTTGTGAACAGTTTAATACAATGTGTGGGTTAAGAGGTTCGAACTCGGACATCCTTGCTGGTGGGCACTGTATAGCGTCACCACCAAACAATATACTACTACCTCCGTTCACAAATATAAGATGTTCTAACTTTTTCGTAAATCGGATGTATATAGACACGTTTTAGTGTGTTTGTTCACTCATTTCAGTCTGTTTGTAGTCCATATTGAAATACCCAAAACATATTATATTTGTGAAAGGAGGGAGTATATGTTATGTTTCTAGATACATGATCCACTATGTAAAACTACTTTAATGGTTCAGATACAACAATGGTTTTATACATGACATGCTACAATGCATGCACACTTGCCAAGTTGGAAGACACAATACTTACATCTGCAGAAATTCTTTCACGGATGATAGCAGATACAGCTGGAGTTGACAAGAGACTGTCTTGTCCAACCCAGACACGTCTTACTCCATTAGCAGCAGCCATTTTTGCAATGATCTATAAAAAGGAAAATAATATCAACTTGTAACGGTCATTCAATTGAAATGAAATGTATATGTCCTAACAGTAAGACAAGTCACACATATAAAGGAGTAAAACAGGTGATTTGCTATTCAAGTTTTTAACAGCCAATAGGCTAAATTTTGGCCAACATATTTTTAAGAACAAGAACACAAAAACTACAAAACGCACGTGGAAACCTGCAGCAACTATCATCATATTTAACAAAATGGGGTTAGCAAAAAGCACACGAGTCATAGGGGCATGAAATAGTGAACACTCCCCCCCCCCCCCCCCCCCCCATTCCAAAACAATTGAAGTTCTAGGATTTTCCCAAGTCAAACGTAATAGAAAAATCCAAAAAAAAACTAGGATGTCAAAATATAGATAACATGAAAATACATTTCATAATGAATCTAATGAAGTAAATTTGATTTTGTGTACGTTGATATAGTACTATATAAACTTGGTGAAACTTAATGAAGTTTAATTTAGGACAATCCTAGAACTTCAATCATTTTGAAAAGCAGGGAGTAGTTTATCGCAAATCACCTGAACAGCATCCTTTGAGAAATAGCGCCCATCGCCGGAGACAACAATGGTGGCACCTACAAGGAAAGAAATGATAGCAGTTATGAGGAATGCCTGTGGAGACAGGACAAGGAAGATCACAAAATGCGAACTCTAGTGACTGGTAACATCATTCACAATGTAAATGACAAAGATGTATATGTGTAAAAATGTTCAACCATAATTTATTAAACCCTTCTGATATTTGAAAATGGATAGATTGTTTTATCTGACAGTTAAAGTTGATAGCAGGAAATGGATTAGTGACTTCAATTATATATATCTTTGGCATGTCAATTAAATTTATTGGTACTTCCTAGCAGGATTATTTTCTAACAAGCAGGATAAGAAAATAACCTTTTACTTGGTCAGCTGGAAGGGCATTGAATGTTGATTGGACGAAATTCGCAAGGTAATGAGGCTGCTGGAATACTGTAACCTGATAACAGTAACAGTCAGTTATGAATAAGCAAATCAAAACAAAAATTGTGCTGGGCCACTGACAATATCAAAAGCACTTAAACAGAGAAACAACAGAACTAACAAGAGAATGGTTATGTCATAAGCAATCAGTGATCAACATTCATGAACATTCAATCATTTTATTTATGTATCATAAAAGGAAACTATCAACCCTTTATCTTCCTTAAAGGCAAGGTTAGCTGGCTAGGAACGGAATGCTATGTTAGATAAACTAAATCCAGACACTATATTTATAGAAGGCAAATCAAAAGACATCAGCAAATACAGATGACATGGATTTTGGCTGACTGAAAATTAGCAGGCATTTATTGCTCTATAACTCATTAAATAACAAACAGTGCACTGTTTTCTTTACTTATTTATGAAAAGTGAAAACAATGAAAAACTCTCTCTCACAATCAAAATTGCACCCAAACATGAATTGGATCACATCTGATATGGACAGTCGTCAAGGTCACCAGAGAAACGAAACGAGAAAGGCATGCATGTGAGCAAAGACACAGGTCAGTGCTGGACAGCTGGAGCACTGTACCGAGCGACACATTCAGAGCTTAGAAATTTTTACTCAACGATTTCCACCTTTACAGCATGCGAACATAAACAACACATTTTAGCAATGGATAACAAAGTATCGAAATCTTCTGCTTCGTCCTGTTTACACAACACGTGAACGCACTCCTGAATTCCTTTAAAAAAAATATGAGGTCCCCGCAGAAGAAGAAAAATGCGAGGCAGGGTCCAAAAATGATCAGACAACCCATGGCACCGCTACATGCCAGATCCCAGACGCAACAGGACATTCCAGTATGGCTGTCAGTCATGGTAACAGATCATGGCATTGAGTGGCCACTAACATACCCGGCATCATTAACAGCCAATTTGCAGGCAACAACCGTGCTCAGCGAGATCCAGTGATCATCATTAACATAACAGATGATCTGCGCTACTGCGAATCTCCCGGATCAAATCCTACAATTGGAACCGCACTAGCCCTCCTGCTTCGATCCAAGGCTGCAAACGGAACAGCGGATCCCGCTGAACCGCGCGGGGCCAAAAGCAGTTCGACCACCCCGAGCGCAAGCGAGCGAGCGCACCGGGCGCGGATCGAGGTTCAGCCATTGGAGTCGGAAGCGGATCAGCCCGATTCCCCGGAACCGGAGGGCCGAAACCCCTCCCGCGCACGTGCATGGGGCGAGATCACGGGGGCCGACAGCCGGGGTTAGAAAAAAAAGCAGAGGGGAGCGGCCATCGCGGATCGGGCCACCCGACGGACCTAACGGCACTGGCACGCCACGGCGCAATGGGATCCGGATCGGGGCCGCGGGAATGGGGAGGCGGGTGAGGGGAGTGGAGGGGAGGGGAGGTGGGGGCGGACCTTCTTCCGGAGGCCGGAGGTGCCGGGCTTCTGGCCCTCGTAGGGCGTGGTGTCCCTCTTGGTCACGGAGAACACCATCTCCGCCGCGGTCACCACGGCGCCGGGCCGCTGCGCGCGCGCGAGGGGGCGGGGGGGCGAGGACGCCGCGAGGAGGAGGAGGCCGCGGTGGGGGTGGGGAGATCGGGAGTGAGGTGGGGAGGGAGTGGTGGTGCGGTGACGAAGGCGACGAGGGCGTGGCGCTATTATAGCGGGTGTGGAGGGGGAGGATGATGCGCACAGCGGAATCATTCGGTTCGCTTCTCCTTCTTCTTCTTCTTTTTTTTTTTTAGGGAAATTCGGTGGGTCGCTCGCTGCTGCTCTGGGTCTGGGGCGCCTTTTCTAGTCGGTGTGCTGCTGGCTGCTGCCGTGCCGCCGAGGGAAGAAGGCGATGGCGGGAGGCATGTGGCTGTAATTTATAGCATATCGGACGGGGCATATCCCAGGGGCGAGGTGAATTTGTCAGCGGTGGTTTTCGGCAGTAGTTTCGCATTTTATTTTACCTTTATTTATGTATTTATTTATTACTCTTAATATGTTGACTTGATATCTTGTTGGCTTCAACTTTGACACTTGTGTTGTGTTTTATCTGGGCATACAGATTACTCCATCACTAGCCTGAATGAATGAACATTTGAGTTCATCCCACGTTCATCTGTCCCATTAAACCTGGGCATGGGCAACCCGGCCCGACGACCCGGGCCGGGCTTTGTCTTCAGACCGGGCTCGGTCTGAAAATGCAGCCCGTTGCATATGTCGGGCCGGGCTCGGGCCTAGGAAATCGGGCGGTTTACACGGAGGCCCGATCCGAAATTGCTTCATTTTGTCCCTTCGGGCTGGGCTCGGACTTATATATGTGTTTTTTCGGCCGGGTCAGGCTCGGGCCTAGACTTTGCAAGTCGGGCTTTGACAGGCCCGGCCCGAAACCCGGCCCGGCCCGGAGAATGCCCAGGTTTATGTCCCATTAAGGGCATCTTTTTTTAGGAAGCGTTGAGGGTATCTTTGATTCACAGGATTTTTAAAACATAGGAACAGGAAAAACGAAAGAGAATAAATGTCTTGTCCTCTTGTATCCGGTAGGATTACAAAATTGCGAGAAGTTGAATGGAAGCGTGTTTTGATAGCACGGGTAAAACAAAGTAGTTATATCAAGGGGTTTGAGTAGATGAATTTTTTTCTTCAAAATGAAGTACACATGAATCCTATGGGAAAAAATCCAAAGCATTCCAATTCCAATCCTACGAATCAGATGACCACCATAGGAAAATTTTCTAGGGGTTCAATTTCTCCATATCTTATGAAGTTCCTTTGCATCGAAAGAGCCTAAAGGTGGGGCTCATTCCATGCGTTCCACATGATATACGTGAAGTGGACGTAATTTGTTTTCGTGTTGTTGTTGCCAACATCTCAAGGTTCATCCCACAAAGAATGGATTGTTTAAAAAATGATTGTAGATCATGTCAAGAGTTGGTCGCCCACCTACGTAGAAGGAAAAGTGTGTTTCGTTCACACCAGGCTTGAATGAACAATTGGTTATCCAGTTCTATGCTATTGTCTGGAGATCTGAAGTATGCTAGCACATGTAAGCTTCACTGGATGACACAGCATACTCAGTGCGAAGCTACTGTAAATGAATTTTGTAGTGCATTCAATACTTTATATCCTATTCGTGTTTCAAGTACTGAAGAATAGAGACTTCCTATGCAAGATCTAGAGAATACTGAGCTTGTGAATATGCTCAGTGTCGAAGAGGAGAGTGCTGAAATTCCTGTTGGGGAACGTTGCATGAGAAACAAAACAAAAATTCCTACGAACACCCAAGATCTATCTATGGAGATGTATAGCTACGAGAGGGGAGTTTATCTACATACCCTTGTAGATCGCTAAGCGGGAAGCGTTGTAAGAGCACATTTCTCCATGTGTGGTTTTGGGTAATTGATGACAATCCCTATGGACTAATGGTTGCCTTGAGTTATATTCGAAGGATTTGTCCATAGGCACTTCTTGAAGTACATGTGTTGGTTTCAAGGAGTTTATATGGTGACCAAGGTGGTATGTAATGTTTTATCCAAAGATTGGTCATGTGAGAGTTGATCTCATTGCAAGCATGTCTTGAAGAAGAAGATTGTGTGAACATTCATGTTTACCTTCAAGACATCATCTTTGTGAAGAGAGAAGAGAAGACACAAGGTTGATCAAGATTAAGGCAAAGAATGATTCAAGTTGATCAACACACAAAGCGTAGAAGATGTACCAAGTGGGATCAAGTGATCCCATGGTATGGTAAGCATTGTCCATTACGCTTTGTGTACTAACCCATGGTCTACGTGAGAGTTCGTTGTGGGGTTAGGTATATTTCCATGGGCTTGCGTCAAGAGGAAGATCTCATACAACCCATGGAGGATGACATCAAGTGGTGATCGTCATCAAGGTTGCAGTGTGCAAGTTCAAGTGAAGCATCACGGAGAGATCATGCTTGAAGCTTGCAGTCCATTGTGGTGACAATGGACTTGTGAAGATGTGCCGAAGAGTGGCTCACCCATAGTGGAGTATGGGGGAGCAATCAACTAATCTTCATCAAGCCAACGCAATCAAGAAAGGTGGTCCATCTTGAGGAAGTCAAGATCGTCATCATCTAGCTCAAGTGGACTATGCGCAAGGCTAAGGTTTGACCTTGATAGGGCTTTCTATTTTACCGGTCTCATGGTGGTAGTTGGGAGACCGGGTTATAGGATCGATAGCCGTACTATCAAGGGGGGCTCTCAAGTGAGTAGCTTGATCGTATCGTTCGTTGAGAGCTCAAACCATTGCATTCTTGGCATCATCATCTTTCTTGGTTCTTGGTTGGTTTTTCTCTTTGAGGTTTCTTGAGCTTATGGTCAGCTTCATGACAAGCTCAAGTTCATCGAAAACGGAGTCCATATGCATCTTCTATGATGTTTTCGATGTTGGAGTTTTTTGCCGGTTCTTCATTGATAGAGGTTTCACATCTCTATACCATTGGCATTTTTATACTGCCTCTTCTTAAGAAAACCATGCTGAATCCAACAAGCTTGAGTTTGCTCTATTCGGAGCTCATTTGCAGAAGTTATGGCAGTTCTGGTTTTTCTGTATCCATCTGGTTGCTTGGGTTCTTTATTTCTCTTAAGCGGAAGTTCCGCTCTTCCGAGCGGTAGTACCGCTCCAGCGGTACTACCGCCCTTAAGTGCCGCTTAACTTTTTTGAAGCGGTAGTACCGAGCGGTACTACCGCCCTGCAGTGCCGCTTATTCTTTTTAAGCGGAAGTACCTGGCGGTACTGCCGCCCTGAGGGTCTGCGGCCTCTTTCGCGTCCTTTTAGCTGCCGGTCTTCTGGGATTTCTGAGCGGAAGTACCGCTCCAGGAGCGGTACTACCGCCCCAAGCGGAAGTACCGCTCCCTCCAGAGCGGTACTACCGCTTTGTTATTCCAGGACGAGTGTAAGCGGAAGTACCGCTCCCTTGAGCGGTACTACCGCTTGTGTGCGGGCTGTGGGGGTAATGGTTGGATTTTCCCCCACCTATAAAAGGGGGTCTTCTTCCCCGTTGCTCCCAAACTCTTTAGCTCGTGTTCTTCCCCCATTGTTGACCTTCTTCGAGCTTGCTAACTCTCAATCCCTCCAATGATTCTTGCTAGTTCTTGAGGGAAAAGAGAGAGGAGATCTAGATCCACATTTCCACCAATCACTTTCTCCTCTTTGTGAGGGGAACCCCTTGGATCTTGATCTTGGAGTTCTTCGTGTTCTTCTTCGTTCTTCCTCTCATTTCCTCCATAACATTTGTTGTCTTGGTGGGATTTGGGAGAGAAGGACTTGGGCACTCCGTGTGCCCTTGCCATTGCATTTGGTGCATAGGTTTGAGTTCTCCACGGTGATACGTGGAAGTGAGAAGTTGAGAAGCTTATTACTCTTGGGTGTTTGAGCACCCTAGAGCTTGTTCCTCTTGGGTGCCTTGGCGCCCTAGACGGTTGGTGGTGCCGGAGTTCAATCATTGTGGTGTAAAGCTCCGGGCAAGCGTCGGGGTCTCCAATTAGGTTGTGGAGATTGCCCCGAGCAATTTGTACGGGTACTGGTGAACCGCCCCCAAGGGTTGCCAAAGTGTACGGGTACCGGTGACCGCCCCCAAGGGTCGCCATTTGTACGGGTTCAGTGACCGCCCTCAAGGGTCCCTTAGTGGAATCACGGCATCTTGCATTGTGCGAGGGCGTGAGGAGATTACGGTGGTCCTAGTGGCTTCTTGGGAGCATTGTGCCTCCACACCGCTCCGAACGGAGATTAGCATCCGCAAGGGTGTGAACTTCGGGATACATCGTCGTCTCCGCGTGCCTCGGTTATCTCTTACCCGAGCCCTTTACTTATGCACTTTACTTTGTGATAGTCATATTGTTTCTTGTTATATATCTTGCTATCACTTAGTTGTCTATCTTGCTTAGCATAAGTTGTTGGTGCACATAGGTGAGCCTAGTTGTTTTAGGTTTTGTGCTTGACTAATTAAACGATAGTTTTATTCCGCATTTGTTCAAGCCTAAACCGTAATTATTTTAAAGCGCCTATTCACCCCCCCCCCCCTCTAGGCGACATCCACGTCCTTTCAAGCGTTAAGAAACGCGGTTGATGTAGTTGTACGTCTTCGCGATCCAATCACGATCCGTCCCGATCTAGCGCCGAACGGACGGCACCTCCGCATTTAGCACACGTACAACTCGATGACGTCTTCACCTCCTCGATCCAGCGAGCGAGGGCGGAGTAGTAGATGAGTTCTCCGGCAGCACGACGGCATGGTGGCGGTGGTGGTGGAGCAATCTCAGCAGGGCTTCGCCAAGTGCTACTGCAGATGCGATCGGAGGAGAAAACGATCTAGGGAGAGAGGGAGGGCTGCACCTATGGCTTGGGGTGCGGCTGCCCTCCCTCTCCATCTCTATTTATAGGAGGAAGGGGCAGGTAGGGCGCCGGCCCTAGCCCCTCCTCCAAGGGAGGGTCGGCCGGCCAAGGGGGAGGAGTCCACCTCCCACAAAGGAGGTGGGCGCCCTAGGGGAGGAGTCCCTCCTCCCTAAGGCACCTCCCCACCTACCACTTGGGCGCATGGGCCCTTAGGGGTGGGGCGCCCAGCCCACCAAGGGCTGGTGTGCCTCCCTCTACAGCCCATGTGGCCCCCGGGGTGGGTGGACCCCCCGGTGGACCCCCGAAACCCTTTCGACACTCCCAGTACAATACCGGAAAAACCCGAAACTTTTTCGGAACCCGAATACCACTTTCCTATATATAAATCTTTACCTCCGGACCATTACGGAACTCCTCGTGACGTCCAGGATCTCATCCGGGACTCCGAACAACATTCGGTCACCAACATATATAACTCAACAATACTATATCGTCATCGAACGTTAAGCGTGCGGACCCTGCGGGTCCGAGAATCATGTAGACATGACCGAGACACCTCTCTGGTCAATAACCAATAGCGGGACCTAGATGTCCATATTGACTCCTACATATTCCATGAAGATCTTTATCAGTCGAACCATGATGTCAAGGATTCAATCAATCTCGTATGCAGTTCCCTTTGTCTATCGGTATGTTACTTGCCCGAGATTCGATCGTCGGTATCTCCATACCTAGTTCAATCTCGTTACCAGCAAGTCTATTGATACGTCCATTTTGCATCATGATTTCCTACTGTTATTTATTATGTTTTGTTGAATAATAATGCTTTGGGGAGTGAGTCTAATGCCTTTTCTCTCATAATATGCAAGGTTTACACAAAGAGGGAGAATACCGGCAGCTGGAATTCTGGACCCAAGAAAAGCACATCAGAGATACCTATTCTACACAACTCCAATGAAGCTGAAATTTTACGGAGATTATTTTTGTATTAAATAAAAAATACTGGAGCAGAAAACTACCAGAGGGGGCCAGCCTGGTGGGCACAACCCACCAGGGCCCGCCAGACCCCCCTGGGCGCGCCCTGATGGGTTGTGGCCTCCTCGGCCCACCTCCGGTGCCCATCTTCTGGTATATAGTCACATTTTACCTAGAAAAAATAAGAGGAGGACTTTCGGGACGAAGCGCTGCCGCCTCGAGGCGGAACTTGGGCAGGAGCACTTTTGCCCTCCGGCGGAGCGATTCCGCCGGGGGAACTTCCCTCCCGGAGGGGGAAATTGAAGTTATCGTCATCACCAACACCCCTCTCATCTTTGGGAGGCCAATCTTCATCAACATCTTTAACAGCACCATCTCCTCTCAAACCCTAGTTCATCTCTTGTGTTCAATCTTTGTACCGGAACCTCAGATTGGTACCTGTGGGTGACTAGTAGTGTTGATTACCTTGCGTAGTTGATTACTATATGGTTTATTTGGTGGAAGATTATATGTTCAGATCCATTATGCTATTCAATACCTCTCTGATCTTGAGCATGTTTATTATTTGTGAGTAGTTACCTTTGTTCTTGAGGTCAAGGGAGAAGTCATGTTGCAAGTAATCATGTGAATTTGATATGTGTTCGATATTTTGATGATATGTATGTTGTGATTTCCTTATTGGTGTCATGTGAACGTCGACTACATGACACTTCACCATTCATGGGCCTAAGGGGATGCATTGTGGAGTAGTTATTAGATGATGGGTTGCTAGAGTGACATAAGCTTTTTTTCGAGAGTACGCCAATGGCGTACCTTAGCTTTTTAGAAGGCAGAGATATTTACAAGAGGTTATACAGAAACAAAGGTCACCATTCAATGGTAACCTACACTCACTCCACTCCTAAACTGTTAGTCGACTACTCACTAATCGTGGCAGCTCCCAATCTCCCAGCTGACAGCCATAGTCTAAAGTCCTAAAAAATGAGCTTGACTGTGTCCCACACATTACAAATAGAACCTGAGTTAAAGACCCTCGCATTACGTTGCTTCCAAAGCGTCTAGCAGATGAGCGTGACCAAAGAGTCAAAGCTTTTCCTCTCCTATTTCCGAAGTTGTCGCCTTCGCGACATCCACCAGTCTTCTAGCTTGTCTTGATAGGATGGCAAAAAGGCCAAATCAATCTCCACCTTCGAGAAGCATATGTACCACACGTGCCTTGCAAACGCACATTGTAACAGTAGATGATCTACTGTATCTCCCTCTTGGTCGCAAAAGTAGCAAGGCGAGGTTTCCTCTTGCAAACGATGCCTGAGTTGACGATCGGAAATCCATAGCATGTACTATACCGCCAGCCACATGAAGATTTTGCAAGCCAGTGGTGCCCCACTTTTCCAGATTGCAGACGACGGCATGAACTTGATGCCTCCTTCACAGAACATCTTGTACGCCGAATCTGCCGAATATACACCTTTTTCATTCCAAGCCCAGGTCGGTGTATCCTCCATAGATGGCTCAATCTCAATCTGAATTAGGTATCCCCAGAGATGTATAAACTGAACCAACTCTTCCGTTGTCAGCTCGCCCGAGATGTCAAGTGTCCAAGCATGGTTTGGCATCCCCTCTTTCACCAATCTCCTGTTCACGATTCTGGTTTTGACTTTAGAGATGATGTCAGGGGCAATTTCTGCTATCCTCTTGCCGTGAAGCCAACGATCTTTCCAGAATAGGATTTTGGCCCCATCTCCCACTTGCCAACGTACCAGGCTGTTAAAGGCCTCTCTAACATGAGGATCGGGTGTCAGATTGAGCCCATGCCATGGCCTCGATGTATCCACTCTTCGAAGCCATTCCCATCTAAGCCTGAGGGCCAATCCATGCTTTTGAAGGTCCATCACTCCTAGATCACTGAGAGTTTTTTGCCGGCAAACTCGCTGCCAAGAAACTGCGCATTTCCCTCCCGAGATCTCCTCCGATCCGGCCCAAAAGGAAGCCATGATGCCTTTGTCAACTCTTTCCAGAGCCCACTTCGGCGCTTCGGCAATGATTAGATGGTGCGTAGGCCGCGCCCGCATGACCTGGTTGACCAGAATCAGCCTCCCTGACCTGGTCACCATACCTCGTTGCCATCCCGGAAGAATCTTGAGGGCAGCATCCACCATACCTTGCCACTCAGAGCGGGTCAGTTGCTTGACGCTGAGTTGGAGACCCAGATATTTGCAAGGGAAGTGGTCGATCTTCCACGGGAGTGCATCTCGAACCAGCTCTTCATCTTCATGCTCCGCTCTGATCAAGATGGCCGAAGATTTGGAGTAGTTCACGTGCAGGCCTGAGGCTTTGCCAAAGATCAAGAGCATCTCCTTGATGAATAGAATGTCTGGAAGAGAGGGCTTGATGAATAGAACCACGTCATCTGCGTAGAGCGACAGTCTTTGCATGGGGCGACAACCCGTCAGTTTGTCCAGCATCTTGTGCTCATGCGCCTTGACCACAATCGCAGAAGCTTAAACCCTAGTTTATGCGCTACTTCGTAAGGGGCTGATTTGGATCCAAATGTTTAATGCTATGGTTAGATTTTATCTTAATACTTTTCTCGTAGTTGCGGATGCTTGCGAGGGGGTTAATCATAAGTGGGAGGTTGTTCAAGTAAGAACAACACCCAAGCACCGGTCCACCCACATATCAAATTATCAAAGTAGCGAACACAAATCAAACCAACATGATAAAAGTGACTAGATGAAATTCCCGTGTACCCTCAAGAACACTTTGCCTATTACTAGAGATTGTTCTGGCTTGTCCTTTGCCTCAAAAGGATTGGGCTACCTTGCTGCACCTTATTTACCGTTACCGTTACTTGCTCGTTACCAATTACCTTGCTATCAAACTATCTATTACCTACAATTTCAGTGCTTGCAGAAATTACCTTGCTGAAAACCGCTTGTCATTTCCTTCTGCTCCTCGTTGGGTTCGACACTCTTACTTATCGAAAGGACTACGATTGGTCCCCTATACTTGTGGGTCATCATCTATTTACTCATTCCATAATACAAGATCCCGCGACTAACTCCTTAGTCACATTGCTTGCAAGCTTCTTGTGATGTTGTATTACCGAGAGGCCCCAGAGATACCTCTCCGTCATACGGAGTGACAAATCCCAGTCTCGATCCATGCCAACCCAACAGACACCCTCGAAGATACCTGTAGAGTACCTTTATGATCACCCAGTTACGAAGTGACGTTTGATACACATGAGGCATTCCTCCGGTGTCAGGGAGTTGCATGATCTCATGGTCATAGGAACGGATACTTGACATAAAGAAAGCAATAGCAATAAACTAAACGATCAAATACTATGCTTACGGTTGTGTCTTGTCCATCACATCATTCTCCTAATGATGTGATCCCGTTATCAAATGACAACTCATGTCCATGGTCAGGAAACCTTAACCATCTTTGATCAACGAGCTAGTCTAGTAGAGGCTCACTAGGGACACTGTGTTGTCTATGTATCCACACATGTATATGAGTTTCCGATCAATACAATTATAGCATGGATAATAAACGATTATCATGAACAAGGAAATATGATAATAACCACTTTATTATTGCCTCTAGGGCATATTTCCAACAGTCTCACACTTGCACTAGAGTCAATAATCTAGCTTTACATTGTAATGAATCTAACACCCATAGAGTTCTGGTGCTGATCTTGTTTTGCTCGTGAGAGAGGTATAGTCAATGGGGATGCAACATTCAGATCCGTATGTACTTTGCAAATATTTATGTCCTCCTCCTTGATGTAATCGCGGATGTAATTGAAATGACACTTTATATGTCTGGTCCTCTTGTGAAACCTGGGCTCTTTGGCTAGAGCAATAGCGCCAGTGTTATCACACAAGAGAGTCATCGGATCCTGTGCACTGGGCACAACTCCGAGATCTGTCATGAACTGCTTCATCCAGACTCCTTCCTTCGCCGCTTTCGAAGCAGCTATGTACTCTGATACGTCTCCAACGTATCGATAATTTATGAACTATTCATGCCATATTCACCTATGTTTACAATACTTTTATATGGTTTTGATGCACTTTATATGATTTATTTAGAACTAACCCGGACTGACGATGTTTTCAACAAAATTACCGTGGTGTTGTTTTTGTGCAGAAAATGAAAGTTCTCGGAATCGCCCAAAACTTTTTTGTGATTTTTTCTGGAGGAAATAAGCAACATTGGAGCGAAGACCTGCCGGAGGGGGTGTGCCAGTGGGCCACCACGCAACAGGCCGCCCCCCTAGTGGCGCCGTGAGATATGTGGTGGGGCCCACGTGGCTACGTTTGGCGTGATTCCAACGCTGAAAAATCCCATAAATACCAGAAACCCCAGAAATAAAGAGAGACTCCTCGTTCCACCGCCACAACTCTCTGTATCGACGAAAAACCAATCTAGAGGCATTCCAGTACCCTGCCGGAGAGGGTAGATCATCTCCGGTGGCCATCTTCATCATCCCGGCGGAGGCCATGACGAGGAGGGAGTAGTCCACCCTCGGAGCTGAAGGTTTGTACCAGTAGCTATGTGTTCAATCTCTCTCTCTCGTGTTCTTGGGATGGCACGATCTTGATGTATCCCGGGCTTTGTTAATATATTCGGATCATATGATGTTATTCCCTTGCTACCTTGTTGTGATGAATTGAATCTTTACCTTTGAGATCTCGTTATGTTGGATTGAATATTATGGTTTGAGAACACTTGATGTACGTCTTGCGTGGGATACCCGTAGTGACATTGGGATATTCTATTGATTCACTTGATATATGTTGAGGCATCAACTTGCGGATTCCGATGACCTAGGATCTATGCATAGGGGTTGATTGCACGTTTTCATACCATGTTGTCCGATAGAAATCTTGGGGTGCCCCTTGAAGTTCTTTGTGTTGGATTGAATATGATAGATCTGAAATTGTTTGATGCATGTCGCATAATTTACCCATGGATACTTGAGGTGACATTGGAGTATCTACGTGACATTAGGGTTGATTGATATGTATCATTGGTGTTATTCTAGTAGGAACTCTAGGGCTGTTTGTGACACTTATAGGAATAGCCCAATAGACTGATCGGAAAGAATAACTTTGAGGTGGTTCTACTACCTACATCAATTTCATCTTATTGTTCTCCGCTAGATAGGAACTTTGGAGTGATTCTTTGTTGCATGTTGAGGGATGATCATATGATTCAACCATGTTAGCATTGTTGGGAGATTGCACTAGCGAAAGTATGAACCCTAGGCCTTATTTCCAAGCATTTATACACCGTTTTGCTCGCTTTTTTACACTTGCTACCTTGTTGTTTTTATACTTTCAGATTACAAAAATCTATATCTATCATCCATATTGCACTTGTATCACCATCTCTTCACCGAACTAGTGCACCTATACAATTTTCCACTGTATTGGGTGTGTTGGGGACACAAGAGATTTCTTGTATTTGATTGCAGGGTTGTTTGAGAGAGACCATCTTCATCCTACACCTCCCACGGATTGATAAACCTTAGGTCATCCACTTGAGGGAAAATTGCTATTGTCCTACAAAACTCTGCGCTTGGAGGCCCAACACGAGTCTACAAGAATAAAGTTGCGTAGTAGACATCATACTCCGCTTCACATGTAGAATCTGCTACCATGCTTTGCTTGGAACTGCACCAGCTTATCGCTCCTCCATTCAGAATAAATACGTATCCGGTTTGAGACTTAGAGTCACCCGGATCTGTGTCAAAGCTAGCATCGACGTAACCCTTTACGACGATCTCTTGATCACCTCCATAAACGAGAAACATTTCCTTAGTCCTTTTCAGGTACTTGAGGATATTCTTGACCGTTGTCCAGTGTTCCACTCCTGGATCACTTTCAAACCTTCTGGCCATACTTATGGCAAGGCTGACATCTGGTCTTGTGCATAGCATTGCATACATGATAGAGCCCATGGCTGAGGCATAGGGGATGACACTCATCTTTTCTCTATCCTCTATAGTCGCTGGGCATTGAGTCTTACTCAACTTCACACCTTGCAGGACAGGCAAGAACCCTTTCTTGGACTGATCCATTTTGAACTTCTTCAAAACCTTGTCAAGGTATGTGCCCTGTGAAAGTCCTATCAAGCGTCTTGATATATCTCTATAGATCTTGATGCCTAATATGTAAGCAACTTCTCCGAGGTCTTTCATTGAAAAACTCTTGTTCAAATATATCTTCACACTTTCCAAAAGTTCTATATTGTTTCCAATCAGTAATATGTCATCCACATAATATTAGAAACGCTATAGAGCTCCCACTCACTTTCTTATAAATACAAGCTTCTCCAAAAACTTGTATGAACCCAAACGCTTTGATCACCTCATCAAAACGAAGATTCCAACTCCGAGATGCTTGCACCAGTCCATAAATGGATCGCTGGAGCTTGCATACTTTGTCATCATTTTTAGGATCGACAAACCCTTTCGGTTGCATCATATACAACTCTTCCTTAAGGAAACCATTAAGGAACGTTGTTTTGATATCTAGCTGCCAGATCTCGTAATCGAAAAATGCAGCTATTGTTAACATAATCTTGACGGACTTAAGCATCACTACGGGAGAGAAAGTCTCATCGTAGTCAACCCCTTGAACTTGTGAAAACCCTTTTGCAACATGTCGAGCTTTATAGACGGTGACATTACCGTCCGCTCCGTCTTTTTCTTAAAGATCCATTTATTCTGTATGGCCTTACGATCATATGGTAAGTCCTTCAAAGTCCACACTTTGTTCTCATACATGGATCCTATCTCGGATTTCAATGCCTCTAGCCATTTGTTGGAATCCGGGCCCACCATTGCTTCTTCATAGCTCGTAGGTTCATCGTTGTCTAACAACATGACCTACAAGACAGGATTGCCGTACCACTCAGGGGCGATATGAGTCCTTGTCGATCTACGAGGCTTAGTAGTAGCTTGATCTGAAGTTTCATGATCATCATCATTAGCTTCCTCTTCATTTGGCGTAGGCGCCGCAAAAACATCTTTCTACGTCATGCTACTCTCCAACTGAAGTGACGGTTCAACAACCTCATCAAGTTCTACCTTCCTCCCACTCAATTCTTTCGAGAGAAACTCCTTCTCCAGAAAGGATCCATTCTTGGCAACAAAGACTTTGCCTTCGGATCTGAGATAGAAGGTGTACCCAACTGTTTCCTTAGGGTATCCTATGAAGACGCACTTTTCCATTTTGGGTTCAAGCTTATCAGGCTGAAGTCTTTTCACATAAGCGTCGCGGCCCCAAACTTTGAGAAACGACAGCTTAGGTTTCTTGCCAAATCATAATTCATATGGTGTCATCTCAACGGACTTAGATGGTGCCCTATTTAAAGTGAATGGGGATGTCTCTAATGCATAACCCCAAAACGATAGTGGCAGATCAGTGAGAGACATCATAGATCGCACCATATCTAATAGAGTATGATTACGACGCTCGGACACACCATTATGATGTGGTGTTCCAGGTGGCGTAAGCTGTGAAACAATTCCACACTTTCTTAAATGTATGCCAAACTCATAACTCAGATATTCTGCACCACGATCAGATTGTAGAAATTTTATCTTCTTGTTACGATGATTCTCTACTTCACTCTGAAATTGCTTGAACTTTTCAAACGTTTCAGACTTGTGTTTCATTAAGTAAATATACCCATATCTACTCAAATCATCAGTGAAGGTAAGAAAATAACGATATCCACCACGCGCCTCAACACTCATCGGACCGCACACATCAGTATGTATGATTTCCAACAAGTCACTTGCCCACTCCATTGTACCGGAAAACGGGGTTTTCGTCATCTTGCCCATGAGGCATGGTTCGCATGTATCAAGCGATTCAAAATCGAGTGATTCCAAAAGTCCATCAGCATGGAGTTTCTTCATGTGCTTTACACCAACATGACCTAAGCGGCAGTGCCACAAGAAAGTGGTACTATCATTATTAACTTTGCATCTTTTGGCGTCAATATTATGAATGTGCCTATCACTACTATCAAGATTCAACAAGAATAAACCATTCACATTGGGTGCATGACCATAAAAGATATTACTCATATAAATAGAACAACCATTATTCGCTGATTTAAATGAATAACCGTCTCGCAATAAACAAGATCCAGATATAATGTTCATGCTCAACGCAGGCACCAAATAACAATTATTTAGGTTTAAAACTAATCCCGATGGTAATTGAAGAGCGAGCGTGCCGATGGCGATCACATCAACCTTGGAACCATTTCCGACGCGCATCGTCACTTCGTCCTTTGCCAGCCTCCGTCTATTCTGTAGTTCCTGCTTCAAATTACAAATATGAGCAACCGAACCGGTATCAAATACACAGGCACTACTACGAGAGCTAGTAAGGTACACATCAATAACATGTATATCAAATATACCTTTGTTGACGTTGCCAGCCTTCTTATCAGCCAGGTACTTGAGGCAATTCCGCTTCTAGTGGCCAGTCCCCTTGCAGTAGAAGCACTCAGTCTCAGGCTTGGGTCCAGCCTTGGGTTTCTTCACGGGAGCGGCAACTTGCTTGCCACCCTTGTTGAAGTTTCCCTTCTTTCCCTTGCCTTTCTTGAAACTAGTGGTTTTATTCACCATCAACACTTGATGCTCCTTTTTGATTTCTACTTCCGCGACTTTCAGCATCGCGAACAACTCGAAGATTGACTTGTTCATCCCTTGCATATTATAGTTCATCACGAAGCCTTTGTAGCTAGGTGGCAGTGACTGGAGAACTCTGTCAGTGACCGTCTCGGGCGAAATCTCAACTCCCAGCTGATTCAAGCAGTTCTAGTACCCAGACATTCTGAGTATGTGCTCACTGACAGAACTATTCTCTTCCATCTTGCAGGCGAAGAATTTATCGAAGGTCTCATACCTCTCGATCCGAGCATTTGCTTGAAATACTAACTTCAACTCCTGGAACATCGCGTATGCTCCATGGCGTTCAAAACGCTTTTGAAGTCTCGATTCTAAGTCGTACACCATGGTGCATTGAACTATTGAGTAGTCATCAGCACGCGCCTACCAGACGTTCACAACATCTGCAGACGACACTGGAGGGGGTGGGTCACCGAGTGGTGCATCAAGGACATAAGCCTTTTGTGAAGCCGTGAGGATAATCCTCAGATTACGGACCATGTCCGCATAGTTACTTCCATCATCTTTCAACTTAGCTTTCTCTAGGAACGCATTAATATTCAGGGGAGCAACTGCGTTACGTGGCTTGAGACTGCGACAGTATTTCCCCAAATAGGAAGGGATGATGCAGCACAACGACGGTAAGTATTTCCCTCAGTTATGAAACCAAGGTATCAAACGAGTAGGAGGATCACCACCACTACGTAAACAACACCTGCACACAAAGAACAAATACTTGCAACCCGACGCGAAAGAGAGGTTGTCAATCTCTCTACGGTAAAAAGATAGATTAGGTAGTGATAGATTGGAGAGATAGATCTCTCAAGAACACAAAATAAAAAAGAGCAAACAAAAAGTGCAGCAAGGTATTTTTGGGTTTTTGGAATAATAGATCTAAAAACAAAAGCGGCAAAAAGATTGATCGGAAAGCAATATGTTGGAAAAGTAGACCCGGGGCCGTAGGTTTCACTAGTGGCTTCTCTCATGAGTATAGCACACGGTGGGTGAACAAATTACTGTTGGGCAATTGATAGAAGATCAAATAATCATGTCGATATCCAAGGCGATGATCATTATATAGGCATCACGTCCAAGATTAGTACACCGAAATGATTCTGCATCTACTACTATTACTCCACACATCGACCGCTATCCAACATGCATCTAGTGTATTAAGTTCATGGGAAAACGGAGTAATGCAATAAGAACGGTGACATGATGTAGACAAGATCTATTCATGTAGGAATAGACCCCATCTTGTTATCCTTAATAGCAACGATACATGCGTGCCTCGCTGCCCCTTCTGTCACTGGGAGAGGACACCGCAAGATCGAACCCATCACAAAGCACCTCTTCCCATGGCAAGAAAAATCGATCTAGTTGGCCTAACTAAACCAAAGATTCGAAGAAGAAATACGAGGCTATAAGTAATCATGCATATAGGAGATCAAAGAAGACTCAAATAATATTCATGGATAGAAACTGATCATGAACTCAAAATTCATCGGATCCCAACAAACACACCGCAAATGTTTACATCAAATAGATCTCCAAGAGACCATTGTATTGAGAATCAAAAGAGAGAGAGGAAGCCATCTAGCTACTGCCTACGGACCCGTAGGTCTATGGTGGACTACTCACACATCATCGGAGAGGCACCAATGAGGATGATGAACCCCTCCGTGATGGTGTTAGATTGGATCTTGAGGTTCTGGAACTTGCGGCGACTAGATGTGTTTTTCGTCGACTCCTCTAGGGTTTTTAGAATATTTGGGAATTTACAGGCGTTAGAGGCGGTAGACAGGGGTCCCGAGGAGGGCACAACCCATCAGGGCGCGCCCTGGGCCCCTGGCGCGCCCTGGTGGGTTGTGGTCTCCTCGACCCTCTCTCTGGCACTTGTTTGGCCCACTGGATGTCTTCTGGCCCAAAAAAAATCTCCAAAAAATTTCTACGAGATTGGACTCAGTTTGGTACTGATATTCTGCGAAGTAAAAAACAAGCAAAAACAGCAACTGGCACTTTGGCACTATGTCAATAGGTTAGTCCCAAAAAATGATATAAAGTTGCTATAAAATGATTGTAAAACATCCAAGAATGATAATATAACAGCATGGAACAAACAAAAAATATAGATACGTTGGAGACGTATCAGCATCCCCAAGCTTAATTCCTACTCGTCCTCGAGTAGGTAAATGATAAAAACAGAATTTTCGATGTGGAATGCTGCCCAACATGTTCATCCCATATTCTTTTATTTTGTAGCATGGACATTTGGACTTTTAGATGATTCAAAGCAATAGTCTAGTTTTAACATAATGACTTCAATACTCAAGCATGCCAACAAGCAACCATGTCTTTCAAAATATCAACACTAAAGAAAGTTATCCCTAGCCCATCATGCTCAATCATTGATCCATTCATGAAACACACTCAAATATTAGCTACACCCAATGCTCAAGTACGATCATAGTGCCCCCTAGTTGGTGCTTTATAAGAGAAGATGGAGACTCAAATAAAAATAAAAATTGCATAATTAAATAGATGGGCCCTTCGCAGAGGGAAGTAGGGATTTGTAGAGGTGCCAGAGCTCAAAGTTTAAATTGAGAGAGAAAAAATATTTTGAGTGGCATGCCTTTCCTGTCAACAAAAACGACAAAGTAGTTCACAATACTTTCCATGCTAGATATATCATAGGCGGTTCCCAAACAGAAAATAAAGTTTATTCCTTTTTCCACCATTCTTTCACAATCCATGGCTGGCCGTATCCATGGCTGCCTTCCATACCAACACTTTCCAAGGAATTTATTATTTGACAACATAAAGTAATTTTTTTTCTTTTTTCATTTCGGGAATGGGCATCCCTATTACCGCCGTACTCTCATGCAATGACAAGTGAATAAACACTCATCTTGAGAATAACACATCTAGCATGGAAAAATATTGGACACTCCCTACCGTTTCATGAGCGGTACGAGCACACAAAAAGGAAATATATTTTGAAAAGTAGAGATGGCACATACAAATTTGCTTAGAACGGCATGGAAATACCGCATATAGGTAGGTATGGTGGACTCATAAGGCAAAACTGGGTTTAAGGATTTTGGATGCCCAAGTAGTATGTCTACTTAGTACAAGTGGGGGCTAGCAAATAGATTGAGAAGCAACCAACCAAGAAACAAAAATTCACATAAGCGAGCATTGAACATAACTAACACCGAATAATGCACCACAAGTAGGATGTAATTTCATTGCGTAACTATTGACTTTCGTACTTGCATAGGGAATCACAAACCTTAACACCAATATTCTTACTAAAGCATAATTACTCACTAACATGACTCACATATTACTATCATCATGTCTCAAAACTATTACAAGGAATCAAGTTTAATTTGTCCAATGATCTTCATGAAAGTTTTTATTATATCCTCCTTGGATATCTATCACTTTGGGACTAGTTTCATATATTGCCATTGCTTTTGACAAGCTCAAACAAATTTAAGTGAAGCACATGAGCATATAGATTTCATCTCTCAAAATAGTATAAGTGAAGCATGAGAGGATTTCTTCAAAATTTACTAACTCGCAAAATAATCTAAGTGAAGCATGAGAGGATTTTCTACGAAAATTTCCAAGCACACCGTGCTTAAAAAGATATAAGTGAAGCACTAGAGCAATTCTATAGCTCAAAAAGTTTAAGTGAAGCATATAGAGCAATTCTAACAAATCATAGCATAATTTTGGCTCTCTCAAATAGGTGTGTCCAGAAAGGATACAAGTGACAAACTAAAAAGCAAAGCAAGCAAAGAGTCAAATGATACAAGACGCTCCAAGCAAAACTCATGATATGTGACGAATAAAAATATAGCTCCAAGTAAAGTACCGATGGTCGTTAGAAGAAAGAGGGGATGCCACTCGGGGCATCCCCAAGCTTAGTTGCTTGTTTCTCTTTGGATATATATTGGGGGTGCTGTAGCATCCCCATGCTTAGGCTCTTTTCACTCCTTATTCCTTCATCCATCGTGATCTCACCCAAAACTTGAAAACTTCAATCACACAAAACTCAACAAAATCTTCGTGAGATCCGTTAGTATAATAAAGCAAATCACTACTTTAAGTACTGTTGCAAACCCATTCATATTTTATTATTGCATTATACCTACTGTATTTTAACTTTACCATGGCTCATACCCTTCAATACAACCCATAGATTCATCAAAACAAGCACACAATGCAACGAAAACAGAATCTGTCTTAAACAGAACAGTCTGTAGTAATCTGTACTCTAACCATACTTATGTAACTCTAAAAATTCTGAAAATTTAGGAAAATGTAAAGAATTTGTATAGAAATATTGTGTTAAAATTTCAGCTCAATATCGCGCTCCAGTAAAAAATGAAAATTCGAACACTGGAGGAAATGTTTCTGTTTCAGATTCAGCATTGTTTCTACTCATCTTATGAATCATCCTAAAGGCTCTACTTGGCACAAACACTAAATAAAACATAAAAACACAATCATAACAGAGGCATAATTGTGTCAACACTTAAAAACAGAAAGAAAAAGACGAAAATAAATTTATTCATTGGGTTGCCTCCCAACAAGCGCTGTCGTTTTACGCCCCTAGCTAGGCATAACGCCTAGATTCAAGTATTGTCATCTTTGGTTTTTGCTACTTTTGTGAGGGCTTTCTCAAACCCGGGGGGCTCTTTACGCTTCCCTAAATTTTCAAGAGAATAAACCATCTTGAGATCCAAAATATCCAAACGCTTATTGCAAAGAGTAATCAAAGTATTCAAGCGATTGAGGTTCCCACTAATATGTTTGAGAGGTTCATTATATTTTTGCAACTCGACCAAGTGCTTATGTAAGTCACCCAATTTGTCTAAAATTTGAACCCTGTGTAAAAGAAAGCCCCTTTTTTGATGGAGGAATCCCCAATATCCCTTCCAAAATTTCATTAGGGGTGTTTGCATCAAGCTCAATAAAGTTCCCTTTAGAGGCAAAATCCAAGAGTTGTCTATGATGCAAAGGTAATCCTATGTAAAAATTTCAAAGCAAAATTTTTGCATCTCCTTTTAAGTTGCAAATGCGATAGGATTCCATTAGACTATACCAGGCATCTTTCAAATTTTCCCCTTGTTTTTGTTTAAAGTATAGAACTTCAAAATCTGGTGACAAAGGGGGGGTAGTAACGCCAGTCATAGCAATACGGTTGGCAAACAAGAGATCTGACGAGAAAAAGGCAAACGAAAAAGAGGGCGAATAAAACGGCAAATTGGGTGAAGTGGGGGAGAGGAAAACGAGAGGCAAATGGCAAATAATGTAATTGCAAGGAGATGAGATTTGTGATTAGGAACCTGGTAGATGATGATGGTGTCTCCTCGGCGCCAGAGATTGGCACGTAGAAGAGACCGCTTCCACCCCGGCTACGGCGCCAAAAATTCCTTTGACGTGGCTTGAGACTGCGTCGGTATTTCCCCAAAGAGGAAGGGATGATGCAGCACAGCGACGGTAAGTATTTCCCTCGGTTATGAAACCAAGGTATCGAACCAGTAGGAGGATCACCATCACTACGTAAACAGCACCTACACACAAAGAACAAACACTTGCAACCCGACGCGAAACAGAAGTTGTCAATCTCTCTACGGTAAAAAGATAGATTAGGTAGTGATAGATTGGAGAGATAGATCTCTCAAGAACACAAAATAAAAAAGAGCAAACAAAAAGTGCAGCAAGGTATTTTTGGGTTTTTGGAATAATAGATCTGAAAACAAAAGCGGCAAAAAGATTGATCGGAAAGCAATATGTTGGAAAAGTAGACCCGGGGGCCGTAGGTTTCACTAGTGGCTTCTCTCATGAGTATAGCACACGGTGGGTGAACAAATTACTGTTGGGCAATCGATAGAAGATCAAATAATCATGTCGATATCCAAGGCGATGATCATTATATAGGCATCACGTCCAAGATTAGTAGACCGAAACGATTCTGCATCTACTACTATTACTCCACACATCGACCGCTATCCAGCATGCATCTAGTGTATTAAGTTCATGGGAAAACGGAGTAATGCAATAAGAACGGTGACATGATGTAGACAAGATCTATTCATGTAGGAATAGACCCCATCTTGTTATCCTTAATAGCAACGATACATGCGTGCCTCGCTGCCCCTTCTGTCACTGGGAGAGGACACCGCAAGATCGAACCCATCACAAAGCACCTCTTCCCATGGCAAGAAAAATCGATCTAGTTGGCCTAACTAAACCAAAGATTCGAAGAAGAAATACGAGGCTATAAGTAATCATGCATATAGGAGATCAAAGAAGACTCAAATAATATTCATGGATAGAAACTGATCATGAACTCAAAATTCATCGGATCCCAAAAACACACCGCAAAAGTTTACATCAAATAGATCTCCAAGAGACCATTGTATTGAGAATCAAAAGAGAGAGAGGAAGCCATCTAGCTACTGCCTACGGACCCGTAGGTCTATGGTGGACTACTCATGCATCATCGGAGAAGCACCAATTAGGATGATGAACCCCTCTGTGATGGTGTTAGATTGGATCTCGAGGTTCTGGAACTTGCGGCGGCTGGATGTGTTTTTCGTCGACTCCTCTAGGGTTTCTGGAATATTTGGGAATTTATAGGCGTTAGAGGCTATGGAGAGGGGTCCCGAGGTGGGCACAACCCATCAGGGCACGCCCTGGGCCCCTGGTGCGCCCTGGTGGGTTGTGGTCTCCTCGACCCTCCCCTCTGGAACTTCTTTGGCCCACTGGATGTCTTCTGGCCCAAAAAAATCTCTAAAATGTTTCGTCGCGATTGGACTCCGTTTGGTACTGATATTCTGCGAAGTAAAAAAACAAGCAAAAACAGCAACTGGCACTTTGGCACTATGTCAATAGGTTAGTCCCAAAAACGAAGTGTATGATCAATAGCCAGGTAGCCTGTTTTCTCTCTAAAGCCGCTCGCGTTTAGTTCGCTAAACCGGCCTGAGAAACACTCCGCCTTCGGGATAGGGAGGTTGAAGCCGAAGGCTGACCCACTTGAAGTCTAGAGATCGGATGTGTCATGTCAAAGCACGACGGAAGCACAATTTTAAGACCAATTTCGTATTGGCACCAAAAAACTTGATTCAATCTAGACGTAAAGTTTTTACTTTCACCTATTTTATGTTTTCCTTTTAGGAAGCGGGACATCCTCTTGGTTGAGGTGTTCGGCGCGATGGTCTTTCCCGGAAACTCTTTTCCGAACTACGGTTCGGCATCTTTCCTGCCGAACTCCACCTCGGCGTTGTCAAAACGTACATGACGGTTGAACTAGTTCCCGAGGAGATACGATCCTAGGGTCGGCCATATTGCCCAACCCAAGTCAGGGGGGCTACTGCATTGACAATTCAATGCAGAAAATTTAAGTGCAATACAGTTTCCGAGGAGATTATGATCCTTGGGTTGGTCGGCCGCACCCAACCCGAGTCTCGAGGTCTGTGCACACCGCTTTTGTGTTCCGAAGTATGCTGCCGAGCTAGGAGTTTATCCTCAGGCCGATTTTGCGAATCGACTTGAGTCTCAGGGGCTACTGGGATCAGCGGTTTTATGTCATCCTTCAGGTGCATCTCGGGTTTTAGACCGACACACACCTTGAGGGCTACTGGCTATATGTCTCGGCAGAGAATAAGTTGCACCAATCGAAAATATCCACAAAAAATCAGCCCACGGTCGGGGTGGTGCACCACCTCGAAAGCAGTCCGGCATAAAGCTCGGGTGCAAGTGGCTGGCTCCATAGAGAGCATTTCTGACATTAAGCTCGGATGAGTTCCTTTAATTTTTTAAGGTCCAAGGTAGTTTATGATACCTCGGACGCTGATCATCATTGGAGCTTGGATGCAGTCCGGCGTTGGAGTTCGGAAGCAGTCCGGCATAAAGCTCAAGATCGGAGACGCCTTAGAAGCAGTCCGGCATAAAGCTCGGATGTGAATGGCTGGCTCCATAAAAGACTATTCCGGCATTTAAGCTCGGATGAAGTCCTTCAACTTTTTCAAGACCGAGGTAATCTATGACATCTCGGATATAGTTCGGCGTTGGAGTTCGAACACAGTCCGGCGTTGGAGCTCGGACATAGTCCGACCTTGGAGCTCGGACATAGTCCAGCGTTGGAGCTCGGCTGTAAAAAGACACCTTAGATGCAGTTCGGCGTTGGAGCTAGGACGCAAGAGGACACCGCCGCACGGGAAACCCTTCAAACCCGAGGTGTGGCGTAAAAAATAATAAGGCATTGATAAAGGCCGATAACTTAAAGGGGCTCCTCGGATGCCCGACGTGTGAACTCTTCGGATTCAGCTCGGCGATCCTCAAGATCGGACATGGGAAGATTTGTCGAACCAGTTTTCAAGACCGACGACCGAAGACAAAGAACAGTTCGGAAGAACCGAGGAGCGTCCCCAACTTGAAGACTGGTTCAGGGGGCTACTGACGGTGTCCTGGACTAGGGGGTACTCACCACGTCGTCTCCCGACTAGTGGGTCGGGCCGAGGACCCCCGTGATGATTCACTAATGGGCCACTTCGGGCAGCCCATGCCGAATACAAGGAGGATTCCACAAGACTTGGCGCACAAGACAAGGACTTCTCTAAACCCTAGGCCTACGGTGCATATATAAACCGAGGCCAGGCTAGGCAATAGATCATTATATGACATCTCATAATCTCGTGGTAGATACATGTACTCTGTATTATCCCCCATATCAATACAATCAAAAGCAGGACGTAGGGTATTATCTCTTCAAGAGAGCCCGAACCTGGGTAAAATCATGTGTCCATGTTACCATCGCTCCAAGACGCCTAGCTTAGGACCCCTACTACGAGATATGCCGGATTTGACACCGACACATGGGCTCCCTCCTGGTAACTTCTTTGGCCCACTGGCTTTCTTCTGGTCCAAAAAAAATCTCCAAAAAGTTTCGTCGCGACTGGACTCCGTTTGGTACTGATATTCTGCGAAGTAAAAAAACAAGCAAAAACAGCAACTGGCACTTTGGCACCATGTCAATAGGTTAGTCCCGAAAAATGATATAAAGTTGCTATAAAATGATTGTAAAACATATAAGATTTATAATATAACAACATGGAACAAGCAAAAATTAGAGATACGTTGGAGACGTATCAATCATATCTACTATATGACTCATGTTCGACCTTTCGGTCTCCTGTGTTCTGAGGCCATGTCTGTACATGCTAGGCTCATCAAGGTTAACCCAAGTATTCCGCGTTTGTAAATGTGGCTTACACCCGTTTTATGCGAACGTAGATTCTATCACACCCGATCATGACGAGGTGCTTTGAAATGACGATCCTTCGCAATGGTGCATACTCGGGGAGAACACAATTTTATCTTGAAATTTTAGTGAGGCATCATCTTTTAATGCTACTGTCGTCCTAAGTAGAATACGATGCATAAAAGGATAAACATCACATGCAAATCATATAAGTGACATGATATGGCCATCATCGTCTTGTGCTTTTGATCTCCATCTCCAATGCACCGGCATGATGTCCATCGTCACCGGCATGACACCATGATCTCCATCATCATGATCTCTATCATCGTGTCATCATGTGGTTGTCGCTCCAACTATTGCTTCTACAAGTATTGCTAACTCATAGTGATAAAGTAAATCAAATGGCATAAATGAATTAAAGGTAACCCTATGGCTCATGCCGGTTGCCGTACTCATCGACATGCAAGTCATGATAACTATACAAAACATGATCATCTCATACATCACATATATCGAATCACATCTTGGCCATATCACATCACAACATACCCTGCAAAAACAAGTTAGACGTCCTCTAATTTGTTGTTGCATTTTTTACGTGGCTGCTATGGGTAACTAGTAAGAACCGTTCTTACCTACGCGAAGCCACAACGGTGATAATCAAGTTGCCTTTTAACCTTCTACAAGGACCGACTTTGTCGAATCCGATTCAACTAAAGTGGGAGAGACAGACACTCGCCAGCCACCTTTATGCAACTAGGTTACATGTCAGTTGGTGGAACCGGTCTCTTGTACGAGGACAAGTAAGGTTGGTCCAGGCCGCTTCATCCCACATTACCGCCGAATCAAGATAAGACTAAGGAGGTAAGCAATCTGAACATCAACGCCCACAAAATCTTTTGTGTTCTACTCGTGCATGTTGTGATGTTGTATTACCGAGAGGCCCCAGAGATACATCTCCGTCATACGGAGTGACAAATCCCAGTCTCGATCCATGCCAACCCAACAGACACCCTCGGAGATACCTGTAGAGTACCTTTATGATCACCCAGTTACGAAGTGACGTTTGATACACATGAGGCATTCCTCCGGTGTCAGGGAGTTTCATGATCTCATGGTCATAGGAACGGATACTTGACATAAAGAAAGCAATAGCAATAAACTAAACGATCAAATACTATGCTTACGGTTGGGTCTTGTCCATCACATCATTCTCCTAATGATGTGATCCCATTATCAAATGACAACTCATGTCCATGGTCAGGAAACCTTAACCATCTTTGATCAACGAGCTAGTCTAGTAGAGGCTCACTAGGGACACTGTGTTGTCTATGTATCCACACATGTATATGAGTTTCCGATCAATACAATTATAGCATTGATAATAAACGGTTATCATGAACAAGGAAATATGATAATAACCACTTTATTATTGCCTCTAGGGCATATTTCCAACAATTACCTACAACAAGATATGAATATCCTTACCAAGACCATATATCGCATCATGGTAAAAACACTTTCTTCTAAGAAAGGGTCGCATGAAGACATTCGAGATGTTATGAGGAATCTAGCTACTAGTGCAAACTTCCAACTTTCTGCGCTTCGATGTCAAAGACTTTTTTTCTAAGGACAATGTGATTTCTTCTCAAGATGCTATAGTGTCAACTGCTTATGCTTCAGATACTTGTGATCTGCGTTGGGTTTTTCGTGAAGAGGAACGGGTAATTGTAGCACAATACGGGTAAGTATTTCTCTCAGTTAATAAACCAAGGTTTATCAAACCAATAGGAATATCAATCCACAACCGTCTTCAGCGGCTGCACACAAAAGAGCAAACAACTTGCACCCAACGCGGGCAAGAGGGTTGTCAATCCCCTTGATCTCGTTATTTGCAAGCAATTGAGGTGTGTAGATAATAGTAGATAATTGTAAATTGCAAAATAAAATAAAATGCAAATAATGGCATCAAGGTATTGTAGCGTTTATAAATATATAGGTGAATAGACCCGGGGGCCATAGTTTTCCCTAGCGGTATCTCTCATGAAAGTAAGCATACGGTGGGTAAACAAATTACTGTTGGGCAATTGATAGAAAAGTGCATAGTTATGTGATATTCACGGCAACGATCATGTATATACACGCATCACGTCCATAAGCAAATAGGCCGACTCCTGCCTGCACCTATTACTATTACTCCACTCATCAACCGCTATCCAGCATGCATATAGAGTATTATGTAAAACAGAGTAATGCTTGGAGAACATTGACATGATGTAGACAAAGAGAATTCAATTAATATGAACTTGTAGGAAAGATAGAAGAGACGTCTAGAGGGGGGGTGAATAGACTACTTGCATAAATTAAAACCTAACCTTTTTTCAAGTTAAATGGTGGGCAGATTTTAGCAAATATAACAAGTCTAATGCACCCTACACATGCTAGTCAACAAGTATGGCAGCAGAAAGTAAAGACAAGCATATGTAAGAGAGTTGAGATAGGAAGATCAAACACAATAGATGACACGAAGATTTTTCCCATGGTTCCGATAGGTGGTGCTATCGTACATCCACGTTTATGGAGTCTTCAACCCACGGAGGGTAGCGGTCGCGAGAATCCACGGAGGGCTCCACCCATAAGGGTCCACGAAGTAGCAACCTTGACTATTCCATAACGGCTTTCGTCCACGAAGGATTAGCCTCACTATGGGTAGATCTTCACGAAGTAGGCGATCTCCTTGCCCGTACAAACTTCTTGGTTCAACTCCACAATACGAAGTAGGAGGCTCCCAAGCAACACCTAACCAATCTAGGAGGCACCACCCTCCAAAAGGTAATAGGCTTGATAGTGATGATGAACTCCTTGCTCTTGTGCTTCAAGATGATAGACTCCTCAACACTCAATCACTCTCTCACAGATTTGGCTTGGTAGAAGAGATTGATTGGGTGGAAAGCAACTTGGGGAGGCTAGAAATCAAGATCCCTATGGTTGGAGTGGATGATTTTGATCTCAACACAAGGGTAGGTGGTTCTCTCTCAGAAATTTGGATATGGGAAGTGGGGAACTGTTCTGAGTGCTTCTCTTGCGAATGGGATGTGGTGGAGGGGTATATATAGGCATCTCCAAAAATCCAACCGTTACACCATTATTGACCAACTCGGTGAAACTGAAGTAAAACTCGGTCGTACAATTTTGTTCAAAATGTGGCAACTTTAGGAATCTCGGTGAGACCGATATATGATTCTCGGTGGTACCGATATGGGTGACCTAGGCAGTTACCAAATCTCGGTGAGACCGATTTCCCAAACTCGGTGGGACCGATTTCAAGAAATGGGTTAACAGAGAGTTGGTCCAACTTCTCGGTGAGACCGATTTGCAAAACTCGATGGGACCGATTCTTGAAAACGGCTAACCAGGAAGTTAGTCACTGTTTTCGGTGGCACCGAAAGGAATGTTGGTAGTACCGAGATGTGGGTTTGGCTAGGGTTCTGTCTGAGATGGAAAATCGGTAGGTGATGACCCACAAGTATAGGGGATCAATCATAGGCCTTTCGATAAGTAAGAGTGTCGAACCCAAAGAGGAGCAGAAGGAAATGACAAGCGGTTTTCAGCAAGGTAATTTCTGCAAGCACTGAAATTGTAGGTAACAGATAGTTTGATAGCAAGATAATTGGTAACTAGCAAGTAACGGTAACGGTAAACAAGGTGCAGCAAGGTAGCCCAATCCTTTTGAGGCAAAGGACAGGCCAGAACAATCACTAGTAATAGGCAAAGTGTTCTTGAGGGTACACGGGAATTCCGTCTAGTCACTTTTATCATGTTGGTTTGATTCGTGTTCGCTACTTTGATAATTTGATATGTGGGTGGACCGGTGCTAAGGTGCTGTTCTTACTTGAATTAACAACCTACTTATGATTAACCCCCTCGCAAGCATCCGCAACTACGAGAAAAGTATTAGGACAAAGTCTAACCATAGCATTAAACATGTGGATCCAAATCAGCCCCTTACGAAGTAGCGCATAAACTAGGGTTTAAGCTTCTGTCACTCTAGCAACCCATCATCTAATAACTACTCCACAATGCATTCCCTTAGGCCCATGAATGGTGAAGTGTCATGTAGTCGACGTTCACATGACACCACTAAGGGAATCACAACATACATATCATCAAAATATCGAACACATATCAAATTCACATGATTACTCGCAACATGACTTCTCCCGTGACCTCAAGAACAAAGGTAACTACTCACAAATAATAGTCATGCTCAAGATCAGAGGAGTATTGAATAGCATAATGGATCTGAACATATAATCTTCCACCAAATAAACCATATAGTAATCAACTACGCAAGGTAATCAACACTACTAGTCACCCACAGGTACCAATCTGAGGTTCCGGTACAAAGATTGAACACAAGAGATGAACTAGGGTTTGAGAGGAGATGGTGTTGTTGAAGATGTTGATGAAGATTGGCCTCCCAAAGATGAGAGGGGTGTTGGTGATGATGATAGCTTTGATTTCCCCCTCCGGGAGGGAAGTTCCCCCGGCGGAATCGCTCCGCCGGCGGGCAAAAGTGCTCCTGCCCAAGTTCCGCCTCGAGGCGGCGGCGCTTCGTCCCGAAAGTCCTCCTCTGATTTTTTCTAGGTTAAGAGTGACCTTATACCTGAAGATGGGCACCGGAGGTGGGCCAGGCTGAGCACAACCCATCAGGGCGCTCCCAGGGGGGCCTGGCGCGCCCTGGTGGGTTGTGCCCACCTGGGAGGCCCCCTCCGGTGGTTTTCAGCTCCAGTATTTTTTATTAAATGCAAAAATAATCTCCGTAAAATTTCAGCTTCATTGGAGTTGTGCAGAATAGGTATCTCTGACGTGCTTTTCTTGGGTCCAGAATTCCAGCTGCCGGTATTCTCCCTCCTTGTGTAAACCTTGCATATTATGAGAGAAAAGGCATTAGAATCACTCCCCAAAGCATTATTATTCAACAAAAAAGTAAATAACAGTAGAAAATCGTGATACAAAATGGACGTATCAACTCCCCCAAGCTTAGACCTCGCTTGTCCTCAAGCGAAAGTGGTTATCGAAAAGCATGTCCACAAGGTTTGAGAGAGAGGTGTCGATAAAAACAAAATACGGACATAGAAGCATCATGCTTATTAACATAGCAGCAACAAACTCTAACATAAGAACTTATTTCAATACATTTTTATCATAACGCTTCTCATGAACAAGTAACAATTCATCACAACATAGAAGTATGAAGCATAAACCTTATTGGGAACCAACAAACTATGTTCTCAGTCAACTTTGCAACTACAATTCATCATATTTTCAGGAAGGGTCTCATGTAGGAGCCTTTTGGCAAGTCCACATACTCAACCATCATTTAGTCTTCTATGATTGCTAACGCTCACGACATACCCATGAACAAAAAGTTTCAATCGGACACGTAGGAAGATAGGGGCTTATATTTTCTCCTCCCGACTTACTCACCTCAAGGGTGATGTCAACATTAATAACTCATGCTCACCCATATCCAACTGGATATATGTGCCTAGATCTTTCCTCACCACATGATGCTTGCAAAAGAAAAAGGTAAAAGGAATAGGGAGGAATACTTTGACTCTTGCATAAAAGTAAGTGCATAAAAGTAAAAGATAGGCCCTTCGCAGAGGGAAGCAGAGGTTGTCATGCGCTTATTGGTTTGTATGCCCAATCCCTTAATGTAAAAGAACGTCACGCTATATTGCCCCCTATGATAGCAGCCTTTATTATGCAGTCCGTCGCTTTTATTACTTTGCCATCATAAGTTCGTATAACGCTCAATTTTCTCTTACACTAATTGATCAAAACACTTTTAGAAGCAATTTTTTTGCCTTGTTGCACCGATGACAACTTACTTGAAGGATCTTTCTTGATCCATAGGTAGGTATGGTGGACACTCAAATAAAGAGTTTGGTTTGGGTTTTTGAATGCACAAGTAGTATTTCTACTTAGTGCAGAATTTTTGGCTAGCAAAGATATTGGGCAAGCACCACATGTTAAAGGATCTATGACAATATAACTTCTATGTGGATATGAACAAACATAAATCATTACGTTGTCTTCCTTGTCCAACGTCAACAATTTTGACATATAATATTTGATGGGGGCTCACAATCATAAAAGATGTCCAAGATGGTGTATTTGCATGTGAATCTTCTCTTCCCTAATTAATTCTTTCATGAATTGCATCATTGACCAATGCTATGTTTGTCAATCTCCAATAAATTTTACTACTTATACTTTTCTTTATGTGATGTCATTACTCACCATAAGATTAGCATATGATTCTTTTCATTTGTTTCTTTTCCTTTATTCGATTGCAACAAGAAAGTAGAGAGGCAAAAACTCAAACTAAACTTTATTATATAACTTTCACTCGATTACATAGATAGATAGGCCACGAAACTAGCACACAAAAACAGATCATACTAAACTTTTATTCAACTAAAGCAAAGGGAAACTAAAGATCAAACTAAAATAGGTAAAGGTGAATAAAAGTGGTGGTGATACGATACCGGGGCACCTCCCCCAAGGTTGGCTCAAGCCAAGTGGAGTGCCCATACCCGTGAGTTCAAGTCTCCTTGGGTGGTGGTGATGAAGAAGGTGGAGGTGTCGTGATGTCACACTTTAACTTCAAAAGATGCTCCAATTTGCGGATGACCCTCCTAAGGTTATTGATGTGTTCTTGCAGCAAGATATTTTCACGGATGAGAAATTTATTCTGAACACGAACCGCTTCGAAAGCTCTAAAGGCTTCGATTTCAATAGGGGTGAGATGACTGTAATAAGGTTGAAGGATATCTTCTTCCTCTCCCTCCTTTGCTGACATGAACTGATCTCCTTCAGGGAGATGATCCACCATAGCCTCCTTGTCCTTCTCCTCCTTGTTAGCTTCCTTCGGCTCCTCCCTCTTCAACTCTATCTTCATTAGCCAAGCATCTTCTTCCACTTTGTTAGAAGAGGGAGAAGACATGATGCCTGACTTGACAGATCTGATAGGAAAACAGCAAGAAACAAGAACAAAGGATTTCTCTACGATGTGGTCGTCAAAACCGTCGGGGGTATAAATAGAGAATTTTTATTCTTGGAAAACAAGTATTTGGAAGGAAAACGGAGTCGGGAAGGCATCCGAGGTGTGCACAATCCACCAGGGCGCGCCCAGGGGTGCCTGGCACGCCCTAGTGTATCGTGCTCTCCTCGATCACCTTTCGGTTTATTTTTTATTTCCAAAATTCCAAAATATTCCAAAACTGACAAAAAATATTTTTGCGGATTTTTCGGAGTCCGTTTACTTACCGTATCACGTACCTCCTATTTTTAAATAATCTGGAGTGTTCCGGAAGGTTTCTTTTATGTGTTCCTCCGGTGTCATGGTTTGGATAACATTGCTTTCAACGTTAATAGGCGTACCTGAGATATAATGCTTAATTCTTTGCCCATTGACCACCTTCGGGTTAGTACCTTCGGCGTTATTAATCTTGATAGCTCCAGAACGATAAACCTCTTCGATAATGTATGGTCCTTCCCATTTTGAGAGAAGCTTTCCTGCAAAAAATCTTAAACGAGAGTTAAACAAAAGAACATAATCTCCTATTTTGAATTCCCGCTTTTGGATTCTTTTGTCATGCCATCTTTTTACTTTTTATTTGAATAGCTTGGCATTTTCATTGGCTTGGGTTTCTCCATTCATCTAGTGAGCTAATGTCAAATAGCCTCTTTTCACTGGCAAGTTTGAAATCATAGTTGAGTTCTTTAATTGCCCAAAATGCTTTGTGTTCTAGTTCTAAAGGCAAATGACAAGCTTTCCCATATACCATTTTATATGGAGGCATACCCATAGGATTTTTATAAGCTGTTCTATAGGCCCAAAGTGCATCATCTAATTTCTTAGACCAATTCTTACGAGACCTATTGACAGTTTTTTGTAATATTAATTTTATTTCTCTATTGCTAAGTTCAACTTGACCACTAGATTGAGGATGATAGGGTGATGCAATTCTATGGTTAACATCATATTTAGCAAGCATCTTACGGAAAGCACCATGGATAAAATGTGAAACACCATCGGTCATTAAGTATCTAGGGACTCCAAACCTCGGGAAGATAACCTCTTTAAGCATTTTAATGGAGGTGTGGTGATCGGCACTACTAGTTGGAATAGCTTCTACCCACTTAGTGACATAATCAACCGCAACCAAAATATGAGTGTACCCATTGGAGGAAGGAAAAGGCCCCATATAATCAAAACCCCAAACGTCAAATGTTTCAACAACAAGTGAATAATTCATAGGCATTTCCTGACGCTTACCGATATTACCAATTCTTTGACATTCATCACAAGACAAGACAAACTTACGGGCATCCTTGAAGAGAGTAGGCCAATAAAAACCAGACTGCAATACCTTATGAGCAGTTCTATCTCCCGCATGATGTCCTCCATAGGCTTCGGATTGACATTTCCATAGGATTTGTTCCAGTTCATGCTCAGGTACACAACGTCTAATAATACCATCTACTCCTTCTTTATAAAGATGTGGGTCATCCCAAAAGTAATGTCTCAAGTCATAGAATTTTTTTCTCTTTTGTTGATAAGTAAAGCTAGGTGGTATATATTTAGCGACAACATAATTAGCATAATCAGCATACTAAGGTGTGTTTTGTGAGACACTTATTGCAGCTAGCTGTTCGTGAGGGAAACTATCATCAATAGGTAGTGGGTTATCAAGAATATTTTCTAACCTAGACAAGTTATCAGCTACGGGGTTCTCAGCTCCTTTCCTATCAACGATGTGTAAGTCAAATTCTTGAAGCAGGAGAACCCACCTGATGAGTCGAGGTTTAGCATCTTTCTTTTCCATAAGGTATTTTATAGCAGCATGATCGGTGTGAACAATAACTTTGGAGTCAACAATATAAGATCTAAGTTTATCACAAGTAAACACAACTGCTAAAAATTCTTTTTCAGTAGTAGCATAGTTTCGTTGGGCATTGTCTAGAGTTTTACTAGCATAATGGATAACATTCAATTTCTTATCAACTCTTTGTCCTAGGACAGCACCAACAGCATAATCACGAGCATCACACATAATTTCAAAAGGCAAGTTTCAATCAGGTGGTTGAACGATAGGTGCAGAGGTTAAGGCTTTCTTGAGTGTTTCAAAGGCTTCCACACAATCATCATAAAAAACAAAAGGAATATCCTTTTGCAAAAGATTAGTAAGAGGCCTAAAGATTTTAGAGAAGTCTTTAATGAACCTCCTATAAAAACCAGCATGACCAAGGTAACTTCGAATACCTTTAATATCTTTAGGACATGGCATTTTCTCAATTGCATCAACTTTAGCTTTATCCACCTCAATACCTCGTTCAGATATTTTATGCCCCAAGACAATGCCTTCACTAACCATAAAGTGGCACTTCTCCCAATTCAAGACAAGATTAGTTTGTTCACATCTCTGCAAAACTCGATCAAGGTTGCTTAAGCAATCATCAAAAGAAGTTCCGTAAACGGAAAAATCATCCATGAAAACCTCCACAATCTTTTCACAAAAATCAGAGAATATAGCAGTCATACATCTTTGAAAGGTAGCAGGTGCATTGCATAAACCAAAAGGCATACGTCTATAAGCATAGGTTCCGAAAGGGCAAGTAAAGGTAGTTTTCTCTTGATCAGATTCTGACACAGGTATTTGAGAGAAACCAGAATATCCATCTAAGCACTGTTCAAGAAATCGGCCGATTCGCCGATTAATCGGCCGATTAATCGCTACTCGGGGTGTGGCCGCTAAGATAAGGCCATATCATCGACATTAATCTGTTGGGCCTATTTATCGGCCTGACAACCGATTTATCGCGAATATTCCGATTAATCGGTATGGGCCCCTCTGTACAGAAACCTCAAAATGGGCCTCCCTTCCCCCGCAAACCACAAAACATTGCCGCTCGATAGGGTTTCCTGTCCACACCGCCGCCATGTCCCCATCCACACTGCCGCCTCCACCTTCCCGATCCACACTGCCGCCGCCACCCTGCTTGGCTCCGGCGGCCGGAGCTAGCACCGCTGTTGCTGCCCGTCCTCTGGATCTCCTCCTCCACTCCTCCTCTTCCCCAACACCCCAGTCACCTGCGCCCTCTCCATCTTCCCGCAGCTAGCAGGAAGCAGCAGGAGAGCGTCACCAGGATCCCGACGCCCGACAGCCGGGGCATCTCGCCGCCGCCACCACTTCCGCCGTTCCTCCAGGAGCACGCCCGACGGCCGGAGCATCTCGCGGCCGCCACCACGTCCGCCCTTCCTCCAGGAGAGCAGAGCACCGCGACCCCTTCCTCGACTCCCGTCCCTCCCGGAGCATCTCGCCGCCGCCACCACTTCCTGCAACAGCACACTGCACACGGCACCATCTCTGCCACTCCCTCCTCCGGCAGCAAGGAGGCCAACTCTGCTCCTTCTAGTGTAATGCAAATTGCAAGACTGGACTCTCTCATGCAGCACAGCAGCAGGGCATTTTTTCTTTCTTTTTACTATTTTTTAGTTTTGTTTGTGCAAGATAAATTTAGATGCTGATGTGTACATGTGTAGATGCTAATGTAGATCAGTAGAATAGATGCTGCTGCTCCTGCCCTTTGATTTAAGTCTAATACATGCTGTTGCTGCCCTTTGATTTAAGTCGCTATAGATGAATAGATGCTGCAATTCTTTGATAATTTGGTATTGTAGATTTGTAGAGCTTGCTGTGTAGTGCTGCTAATAAACTAATAAATGTTGCTGCCCTTGTGATGTTTGTAGATGTCTGCTTCTGGTACTTCTGAGGTTGCAAGTTCCAAACTTAAGAGAAACTCAGATGACATGGCTTGGGAATTTGCTGTGCTGATTGATCCAGATGATCTGCAAAGAGTCAAGTGCATTCTTTGTGGAAAAGAGATGTCAGGAGGGGTGACTAGGATGAAGCAACACATAGCTGGAATTAAAGGGATAGTAACAAGTTGTTTGCAAGCCACACCAGATCAAAAATCTCGATGTAAGGCTGCACATGAGGCACCAAAGAAGAGGAAGAAGGAAAAGCAAAAACAAGAGGAAGAAGTAAGAGCTTTGGTGACCATAGAGGCCAATGAAAATGAGGATGATCAACAAGAGCTCAATGAAGTTGGCAAAGGTGATCCGAAGAAGGGGCCTATGGATCAATATCTTGCTCCAATCGACCCTTCGATCCCGTTGAACATGATGAAATTTCAGCAGAATATTAATGATAGTGTTGATAAGGAGAGAAGCTACCGAGTAGGGCAATATTTGGCTAGATGGCTGTACAAGAAGAATGTACCCTTTAATGCTATAAATGATGATGACTTCAAACAGTTTTGTGAGGCTCTTGGTCGTTATGGTCCTAATTGGAAGCAACCTTCACAATATATGATTCGAGAGAAGATGTTGTTGCAAGAGGTGGAAAGGACTAGGGATTTGTTGAAGCCACATGATGTTGAGAGGGCGGATACCGGGTGCTCTATCATGACCGATGCTTGGACAGACAAGAAAAGGAGAAGCATCATGAACTTGTGTGTGCATTGCAAGTTGGGGACAACCTTTCTTGGATCAAAGGAGGCATCGGCCTTTGCACACACAAGTCTATACATCTTCAATTATGTGGATGAGTGCATTGAGAAAATTGGTACTAATCTGAACTTTTTAATTTGCTCTCATTCATTGTTTTTCAAATTTTCATCATGTGCTTGTGTGCTGAATGTTATGTTTTGATTATTGTGTTTTGCAATGATGTTTTGTAGGGGCTGAAAATGTTGTGCAAATAGTCACGGAAGAAAGGGAAGGTGGCTCATGCCACAATAATGAGTAGGGCATTTTGGAAAAATGTGTCTCTTTGCATCAAGGTATGGTTAGATGAACCACAAATTCTGTCTTGTTTCATCGTGTCTCATCATGCCACAATAGTTAAATACTAATGTTGTGCTTGTCTATGTTTTATGTTGGAATGCAAGGTTTTCGAGCCTTTGGTGAAGTTACTTCGGTTGGCTGATAGTGATGGGCAGTCCATGGCCTCTATGTATGGACAAATAATAGAAACAAAGAAGGCAATAATGCTTGCGGTTGAAAGTTCGGAGAAGGATTACAAGGTGATCACAACAGCCATGGAGAGCAAGATGACTGGGAGGCTAGATACCATATTGCACATGGCAGCATATGCATTGAATCCTTATTATAGCTATGCTACCGCAAGCATCTTTACTGATGTAGAAGTCATGTCCGGGTTGATGGAGGCTATTGAACAATTTTATCATGGCGATGATGACAAGCAGGATAAAGCGCTTAACACAGACTTGCCCAAGTTTAAGAAGAAGGAAGGCATGTTTGGGAAGGTGGCTGCCACAAGAGCCATTACCAATCAAAATTACAATGCCGGTAAGCTTGTTCTCAATGATAATTTTGCCATATTGCATCTCTGGAAGTTTTGGGCTGGTGCATTATAGTTTCAATTTTCTATGAATGTAGGGGAGTGGTGGGCAACTTATGGACTACAAACTCCTACCTTGATGCGCGTGGCTTTGAGGATACTCAACTTGACCACAAGTTCATCCGGATGTGAAAGAAATTGGAGCGTTTTTGAACAAGTAATTCTCAACTTGCAAATACTCGAATCTGATCCTTACTTTGTTTTTGACAAGATATGAATCTCTAAGCTTCACTTTGCAATTTGTAGGTAGATGCAAAGAGGAGAAATAAACTAGATGTGCGTCATAGGGACGATCTAGTTTATATTTAATTCAATGGAAGAATGCTAGACAAGCGAAAGAAGTACTCATCATCTTGTGATGTCCTCCTTGGTGAAGATGCTTCCACAACCCAAGATTGGATATGTGAAGATGCTTACATTGATGATGAGATGGGGGAAACCGAAGATGACAATGCAGTGGAGCCTCGTAGAAGTCAAAGGGTGAGAGAACTACATGAAGTGGAAGAGTTCGTTTCCGATGATGAAGATGACATTGTGCCTACCAATGAGGATGAGATAGAGTTCGAGTCTGATGATGATGTGGTTGGGAATGGGATAGAAGAAACCAGTGACAATGGTGAGGAAGACCGTATGCAACCTTGAATCCTATGCCAATGAAAAGGTCTTATGCTTGCTAGCAGCCTAGTACTTTATTTTGGACTTTTGGTTGTGAGTTGTGAGAATCAGAGAGCAAAGGAAGGACTATGTGCTGATTGGCGTTTGGCTGTGTGCTACTGCTAGCAAAAGCAAAGTAGCAAGAAACTATGTTATTTATGTTTTCTGATGACCTTGTTAAACTTGTTTGAACTTTGAACTATTCTGGACCTTCTTCTGTATTTGCTTGCAAAGCAGCAATACTATTATATGCACTGATGTACTGTACTGCTTTCAACTATTAAGTGTATCTGCCATGTAATATTTATTATATATGCACTCTTTGAGACATGCAAAAACAGTACATGTGCTGATGTAGTGTTGTCCTACTTACTATCATATGCACTGCTATAGTATGAATTGCTGCCCTATTTGAATTTTGGAACATGCAAAAAAGGGCATGTGCTACTGTTATATATTGATGTAGTGTTCTGTAGTATTGTCATATTTAAAGGCATGCTGTTTTACTGAAGATTGTATCTATTTTTATCTTATCAGTGCTTGAAACCTATGACTTGTAAAAAGAACTGACCGATTAATAGTCCATCGATAAAATCGATTAATCGTCCGATTTCCCGATTAATCTCTTATCTCCAGCCGACCGAGACGACAACGATAAGCGATATCCCAAACAGTGCATCTAAGAAACAAAAGTGTGTGTGCTTAGATAGTCTCTCTAGCATTTGATCAATGAACGGTAGAGGGTAATGATCTTTTCTAGTAGCTTTGTTTAATTTTCTAAAATAAATTACCATTCTATAGCCAGTGACAATTCTTTGTGGAATGAGTTCATTCTTTTCATTGGGAACAATGGTAATACCTCCTTTCTTAGGGACACAATGAACGGGACTTACCCATCTACTATCAGCTATGGGATAGATTATACCTGCTTCCAGAAGCTTTAATATTTCAGTTCTTACCACTTCTTTCATCTTAGGATTTAATCGCCGTTGATGATCAACAACGGGTTTAGCATCAGGTTCCATATTGATCTTGTGCTGACATAGAGTGGGACTAATGCCCTTAAGATCATCAAGAGTATATCCAATAGCAGCCCGATGCTTCCTTAGAACTTTTAATAATCTTTCTTCTTCATGTTCTGAAAGGTTAGCACTAATAATAACAGGATATATCTTTTTCTCATCAAGATAAGCATATTTCAAAGTGTCAGGCAATTGTTTCAATTCAAACACGGGATCACCTTTAGGTGGAGGAGGACCTCCAAGAGTTTCAATAGGCAAATTGTGTTTCAAGAGAGGTTGTTGTTCGAAGAAAATTTGATCTATTTCATTTCTCTCACGCAAGTGCATATCATTTTCATGGTCGAGCAAATATTGTTCTAATGGATCGGTAGGAGGCACATCAATAGAAGCAAGACCAATTATTTCATCTTTACTAGATAACGCTTTATCACGAGGTTGTCTACTAAACTTGGAAAAATTAAACTCATGAGACACATAACCGAAACTGACACCGACAGTTTGTTTTTCACAATCTATCTTAGCATTGACGGTGCTCAAGAAAGGTCTACCAAAGATAATGGGACAAAAGTCATCTTGTGGGGAACCAAGGACTAGAAAATCGGTAGGATATTTTACTTTCCCACACAAGACATCAACATCTCTAACAATCCCAAGTGGTGTGATAGTGTCTCTATTAGCAAGTTTAATAGTGACATCAATGTCTTCCATTTCAGCAGGTGCTATTTCATCCATAATTTCTTGGTATAAGGTAAAAGGGATAGCACTCACACTAGCACCTAAATCACATAAACCATGGTAGCAATGATCTCCTATTTTGACTGAGACAACAGGCAAGCCTTCTATGGGCCTATGTTTATCTTTTTCATCAGTCTAGCAATTCTAGCAGCTTCGTCACAAAAGTAAATAACATGCCCATCAATATTTTCTACCAAGAGATATTTAACCATAGCAACACTAGGTTCTACTTTAATTTGCTCAGGGGGTTTAGGTGCTCTTATATTACTCTTACGAACCACAGTTGATACCTTAGCATGTTCCTTTATCCTAACAGGGAAAGGTGGTTTTTCAATATAAGCGGTAGGCACAACTGGATCAACATTGTAAAAGATGGTTTCTTCTTTAGCTATGACCGGTTCTTTAATTTCTTCCTTAATAGGGGGATGATATTTAAACCACTTCTCCTTAGGGAGGTCAACGTGAGTAGCAAATGCTTCGCAGAAAAAGGCTACTATCTCAGAGTCAAGTCCATATTTAGTGCTAAACTTGTGAAAAGTATCGGTATTCATAAAAGATTTAACACAATAAAATTTAAGCCTTATACCTGACTCATTACCTTCGTTGAGTTCCCAGTCTTCAGAGTTGCGTTTAATTCTTTCTAAGAGATCCCAATTGAATTCATTAGTCTTCTTCATATAAGAACCAGCACAAGAAGTATCGAGCATGGATTGATCATTATGAGAAAGCCGAGCATAAAAATTCTGAATGATAACTTCCCTCGGAATGTCATGATTGGGGCATGAATATAACATTGACTTAAGCCTCCCCCAAGCTAGAGCGATACTTTCTCCTTCACGAGGCCAAAAATTATATATATAATTCCGATCACGATGAACTAGATGCATGGGATAAAACTTTTGATGGAATTCCAATTGCAAACGATTCCAGTTCCAAGATCCAAGATCATCACATAGCCTATACCATGTCAATGCTTTTCCCTCCAAAGATAAAGGGAAAACCTTCTTCTTAACTTCATCTCCGGGTAAACCTGCAAGCTTAAATAATCCACAAATTTCGTTCTCATATAAAAGATGCATATCAGGATGTTCAGTTCCATCTCCTACATAAGGTTTAGCAAGCAGTTGTTCTAGCATACCCGAAGGAATTTCATAAGTAACATTTTTAGTAGGTGCTGTAGGTTGAGGGGTAACTAATTGTGGTTCTGGTCGAGGTGAAGATACCCCGAACAAACTCCTCAAAGGATTGTTCTCCATAGTATAGTATAAGTTTTTCCTTACCGATTTCCACTTACCAAGAGCGCTTCACTCCCCGGCAACGGTGCCAGAAAAGAGTCTTGATGACCCACAAGTATAGGGGATCAATCGTAGTCCTTTCGATAAGTAAGAGTGTCGAACCCAACGAGGAGCAGAAGGAAATGACAAGCGGTTTTCAGCAAGGTAATTTCTGCAAGCACTGAAATTGTAGGTAACAGATAGTTTGATAGCAAAATAATTGGTAACAAGCAAGTAACGGTAACGGTAAACAAGGTGCAGCAAGGTAGACCAATCCTTTTGAGGCAAAGGACAGGCCAGAACAATCACTGGTAATAGGCAAAGTGTTCTTGAGGGTACACGGGAATTCCGTCTAGTCACTTTTATCATGTTGGTTTGATTTGTGTTCGCTACTTTGATAATTTGATATGTGGGTGGACCGGTGCTAAGGTGCTGTTCTTACTTGAACTAACAACTTACTTATGATTAACCCCCTTGCAAGCATCCGCAACTACGAGAAAAGTATTAAGACAAAGTCTAACCATAGCATTAAACATGTGGATCCAAATCAGCTCCTTACGAAGTAGCGCATAAACTAGGGTTTAAGCTTCTGTCACTCTTGCAACCCATCATCTAATAACTACTCCACAATGCATTCCCTTAGGACCATGAATGGTAAAGTGTCATGTAGTCGACGTTCACATGACACCACTAAGGGAATCACAACATACATATCACCAAAATATCGAACACATATCAAATTCACATGATTACTCGCAACATGACTTCTCCCGTGACCTCAAGAACAAAGGTAACTACTCACAAATAATAATCATGCTCAAGATCAGAGGAGTATTGAATAGCATATTGGATCTGAACATATAGTCTTCCACCAAATAAACCATATAGTAATCAACTACGCAAGGTAATCAACACTACTAGTCACCCACAGGTACCAATCTGAGGTTCCGGTACAAAGATTGAACACAAGAGATGAACTAGGGTTTGAGAGGAGATGGCGCTGTTGAAGATGTTGATGAAGATTGGCCTCCCAAAGATGAGAGGGGTGTTGGTGATGACGATAGCTTCGATTTCCCCCTCCGGGAGGGAAGTTCCCCAGGCGGAATCGCTCCGCCGGAGGGCAAATGTGCTCCTGCCCAAGTTCCGCCTCGAGACGGCGGTGCTTCATCCCGAAAGTCCTCCTCTTATTTTTTCTAGGTCAAGAGTGACCTTATACCAGAAGATGGGCATCAGAGGTGGGCCAGGCTGAGCACAACCCATCAGGGCGCGCCCAGGGGGGGCTGGCGCGGCCTGGTGGGTTGTGCCCACCTGGGAGGCCCCCTCCGGTGGTTTTCAGCTCCAGTATTTTTTATTAAATGCAAAAATAATCTCCGTAAAATTTCAGCTTCATTGGAGTTGTGCAGAATACGTATCTCTGACGTGCTTTTCTTGGGTCCAGAATTCCAGCTGCCGGTATTCTCCCTCCTTGTGTAAACCTTGCATATTATGAGAGAAAAGGCATTAGAATCACTCCCCAAAGCATTATTATTAAACAAAACAGAGTAAATAACAGTAGGAAATCATGATGCAAAATGGACGTACCAGTAGGGCCTGATAACCCACAAGGGTAGGGGATCATTTGTAGTCTTTTTCGATAAGTAAGAGTGTCGATCCCAACGAGGAGCTAAAGGTAGAACAAATATTCCCTCAAGTTCTATCGACCACCGATACAACTCTACGCACGCTAATGCTTGCTTTACCTAGAACAAGTATGAAACTATTTTGTAGGTGATAGGATAGTTTGCATGAATAAAACTAGAAGTACTTAGGAGGAATAAAACTACGAGTAAAAAGCAAGATAATAAAAGTTAGTTGTTTAGTAGAAAGCTTTTGTCAAACAAGAAAGTTATTTGTCCCTAGGCAATTGATAACTAGACCGGTAATCATTCTTGCAATTTTATATGAGGGAGAGGCATGAGCTAACATACTTTCCGTACTTGGATCATATGCAGTTATGATTGGAACTCTAGCAAGCATCCGCAACTACCAAAGATCATTAAGGTAAAACCCAACCATAGCATTAAGTATCAAGTCCTCTTTACTCCCATATGCAACAACCCACCTACTCGGGTCTGTGTATTCTGTCACTCACGCCACCCACCATAGGCAAATCATGAACACAATGCAACACCCTACAGCGGGGATCCCACACGTTTGCGCGAGACGGAGGGCACCGTAGTACAGCACCATAATAAAATATACACTCATACCAACCACGATCATCAATTAGCCCATAGCACAAAACAGATCTACTCAAACATCATAGGATAGCCAAATATCATTGGGAAATAATATATGGAGTTGAGCACCATGTTTAAGTAGAGATTACAGCGGGTAAAAGAGGTGTTACACCGCTGCATAGAGAGGGAGAGAGTTGGTGTTGACGGCGGCGAAGTTGTTGGTGTAGATCGCCGTCACGATGATTGCCCCGACGGCGTTCCGGCGCCACCGGGAGAGAGGGGGAGAGAGCCCTCCTCCTTCTTCTTATTCCTTGGCCTCCCACCTAGATGGGAGGAGAGTTCCCCCTCTGGTCCATGGCCTCCATGGTGGCGAAGGGGCAGGAGCCCCTCCGAGATGGGATCTCCCTCTCTGTTCTCTTCTGTTTCGTGTTCCTGTTTTCTGGCCGAAAACCGTTTCCTATATTCCCGGAGATCCGTAACTCCGATCGGGCTGAAATTTTGAGGGGATTTTCATCTGAAAATTAGCTTCCTTGCGCCCAAAGGGGAGCTCCAACCGACTTACGAGGTGGGCACAAGACACCACCACGCGTTTGGGCCCCTGGGGCGCGCCCTAATGTATCGTGGGGGCTGTGGGCCTCCGTTTGCGTTGATTACACTTCTCAAAATTCACAAATATTCCAAAAAAAATCTCCGTAAATTTTTATCGCGTTTGGACTTTGTTTGATATGGATATTCTGCGAAACAAAAAACATGCAACAAACAGGAACCGGCACTAGATCAATATGTTAGTCCAATAAATCATATAAAATGTTGCCAAAAATATGTGAAAGTTGTATAATATTGGCATGACACAATCAAAAATTATAGATACGATGGAGACGTATCAGGGCCGAGTAGGAAAACTTGGTGGCACCGATTTTGTGTGGTAGGGTTTAGACAGAGTATTTTGTGGGTGTTTTTGGTGGCTAGCACTTGTGCACGTGGAGAAATTTGTTCACCAACATTACCTCACCCCCTTTTAATAGTATTGGCTTTCCTATGGACTCAAAGTGATTTCTCACAAAGTAAAATGTAGAGTCTCCTTGCTTGAAGCTTGCCAATCCTATTCCTTGCATCTTCTTCTTCTTGGGGAATCTCCTCACACCCTTTTGCCAACAATCTCTGTGGACTAAACCTGAAATAAACTAGGTAGAAATATTAGTCCAAGAGACAATGTATGTTGTCATGAATTATCAAAACCACCAAGGGAGCATATGTGCTTTCAATCTCCCCCTTTTTGGTAATTGATGACAACATACAATCAAAGCTTCAAGTAAATATACGCAAAGATATAATGAAGACTTTGAGAGACACATGACTAAAATATGCTCCCCTAGATGTGTGCAATCCTTTTGAGGGATAGTTGCTTTGGAATGCATGGACACACATATAGTAGAAGGGATAAGATGAGTCATGTGTATCTTGGCTATATGCATCAAATATATGTGAATGAGATGTATCCTTGTTCAAGACTTCACTCTTGCAAACAATATGTGCAAGAAGCAAGAGATCATCTTGATCAAAGATATGATGCATATACTTACCTTGAGTTCTTGAGCATCCTAATAGTAGAAACACACTTGAGAAAACAATGTTAGGGAACACAAGAGTGTTTTGCATGCCAAAAATGCAATAGAACTCAACAGTACCAAGATGTGGAGAACATACAGAAGATAGTATTCCTTAAGATTGATATGTCTCCAAGATCATTTAGAGCTTTCTCCCCTAGATGTGAAATTGTAGGTCATCCTCTCCCCCTGAATCTTAGCATGTAGATATTGGGAGTAGGTAGGGTGAGACAAGTCTAACATGAGTAGTCAAAATAGAATAAAACATATTTTCTCTCTCCTTAAATGATAGAGCAAGATTAGACATGCTCTCTCCCCCTTTAGTAGTGTTTATCCACTTTGGGTAATCATGATGTTTCTCCCCCTATGGATAGACACAGACTTTGGTATTCTCCCCCTATCTATATAAGCATAAGCTTTGATACTCTCCCCCTTAATTTATATCTCCTCCTTTGTTGTATCTCCCCCTTTGCATTGAAGCTTTGGTGTTTCTCCCCCTTTGGAATTAATTTCCAAAAAGATTCATACACAGGGTCACACACCGGGATCATTGAGTTAGAAGGGATCCTAGAGAACAAGGGTCATAGAATGTAGGGATCATGGAAAGATTAGAATCATGGAGAGCTTTTAAAATTGAGGGATCATAAAGTACAATTTCTCCCCCTTTCACTGATCTGAAAGCTTGTAAGACTTCTCCTCCTTTGACATAGGGATCCTTGAATAAAGTTTCTCCCCCTTCAAAGTTTTTTTAAAACAAAGGGATCATTGAAGAAATAAAGATTTGCTAATTTTAACACAGAACATAGAGGATAGCAAAATCGGTGGCTCCGAGGCAAATGCTTCGGTGGAGCCGAATAGGGGTTCTGCAACTTATCTGCAAAGTCGGTGACACCGTGTTATTTAAATCGGAGGCACCGAGAGCTAAACAGAAACTTGGCAACTTTCAGAAAAAATCAAATGATTTCAGAAAACTTGCGACAAAATTTCAAAAAGATTTGCAAAGGAAATTCAAAGGAATTTACAAAGAAATGTCAACTATATGAGGGTTGAGGGGTTCCCAGAAAACAACTTATAAGATAAACCACACAAGAATCTTCATCTAGATGATGGTCGGTGACTAGGTCACCTATATTAGAGTATATTGACTTAGGAGACAAGCAAGAATACTTGATCATAGGTCATACTCTACGTTAAGCTCAAAATGGGGTTGCCATTTTTCGATTAAGCATTTTAATGTTTTCATATCACTTGAGTTGTTTTATATCATGACTTGGAGTAAAGCTATTTCAAGGATATGATCACATACCTTTGAGTGATGTTGATGACGTTGTATGTAGGAGAACTTCTCGTGGATGCTCGAAGTTGATGAAGATCATCTTGAGTTGGGAGCAATCCTTGATTGTTTTGGTTCTCTTTTCACCTACATGGGTTAGTCATGCAAGGAAGAACACGATATATCCAAATGACAAGAGTGAAATTTTCATCATATGTATGTCAAGGATATAGTTTGTGTTGTCTTCTTCCTTCCATCATCAAAGAAGGGTTGTGGATACTTGGCTTTTGACAAGATTGCTTGCAATGTGAGTTGATGGCAATCTTGTGGAGTGTAGTTCTTCCAAGTACCTACAAAAGGTTAGATGCAATACAAGGGAGCATATATTTCCAAGGTATAAGATAGTGTCATATCAAGTGTAACATGGAATAGTCATGTGAGCTCATGCCCTTGCATGCATCCGAGTGAGTCTAGCTCAAGTTTGAAGCATCAATGATGTTCAACTCACTCCTCAAGTGACAAAACACTTTCTCATCAAGTGGCTTAGTAAAGATATCGGCCAATTGCTTGTTGGTGCGAACATGTTTGAGATTAATGTCCCCTTTAGCAACATGATCACGAATGAAATGATGACGAACTTGAATATGCTTAGCTTGAGAATGTTGCACGGGATTATAAACAATCTTAATAGCACTCTCATTGTCACACAACAATGGAACATGATTCACATGGATTCCATAATCCTTAAGAGTTTGAGTCATCCATAGCAATTGAGCACAACATGATCCAGCGGCAATGTATTCCGCTTTGGCGGTATATAGAGATACCGAGTTTTGTTTCTTGGAGGACCAAGACACAAGAGATATACCAAGAAATTGACATGTACCCGAGGTGGATTTTCTATGAACCTTATCTCCGGCATAGTCCGAGTCGGAATAGCCAACAAGGTTAAAAGAAGATCCCTTGGGATACCATATGCCAAAGTTTGGTGTATATATCAAGTATCTCACAATTCTTTTCACGGCCTTAAGATGACACTGTTTAGGAGCGGCTTGATATGTAGTACACATGCATACACTAAGCATAATGTCGGGACGGGAGGCACATAGATATAGCAATGAACCAATCATAGATCGATAAACCTTTTGATCAACCGGTTTGTCCTCCTTGGTGAGGTCAACATGTCCACTAGTAGGCATAGGAGTTTTCATACCTTTACACTCTTGCATATGTTGAACTTCTTGATAAAGTCCTTGGTGTACTTGGTTTGAGAGATGAAAGTTCCTTCTCTCGTTTGCTTGATTTGCAAACCAAGGAAAAATTTCAGCTCACACATCATGGACATCTCATACTTCTCGGACATCAACCTTCCAAATCTTTCACTAAATTGTGGGTTAGTAGATCCAAAGATAATATCATCCACATATATTTGGCACACAAATAATTCACCATTAACTCTCTTAGTGAATAAGGTTGCGTCAATTTTACCAATTTCAGAACCCTTTTCAATGAGAAACTTCGTTAAGCATTTATACCAAGCACGTGGTGCTTGCTTAAGTCCATAAAGAGCTTTACGAAGCTTGTAAACGTGGTTAGGTTTCTTAGGATTCACAAAACTAGGGGGTTGTTTAACATAGACCTCTTCTTCAATCTCACCATTTAAAAAGGCACTTTTAATGTCCATTTGATAAAGCGTGATATCATGGTGATTAGCATAAGCAAGAAGAATGCGGATAACTTCAAGTCTAGCAACGGGGGCATAGGTCTCACCGTAGTCCATACCTTCGACTTGGGTGTAGCCTTGAGCCACAAGACGCGGCTTGTTGCGTACGACTGGACCGTCTTCGTCTTGTTTGTTCTGAAACACCCATTTGGCTCCGATGATGTTTTGCTCGTCTTTGGGCTTCTCCACTAGTATCCACACTTCGTTCCTCTTGAAGTTGTGTATCTCCTCGTGCATAGCATTCACCCAATCTGGATCCTGAAGACCTTCTTCTACCTTCAAGGACTCAATACTAGAGATGAATAAATAATGCTCACAAAAGTTAGCTAGTCGAGTTTTAGAGCGAGTTATCCTCCCGGTTTGTATGTCACCGAAGATTTGATTTAGAGGATGGTTTTTGTCCACTCTTTCTCGAAATCGGGGTAGCTTTTGCTTGTTGGATGGTGGAGCTTCTTCATCATCTAATTCTTCTTCGTTGTTGTTGAAGGTGTCGTTGCCTTGAGGTGGTGATGAAGGTGGTTGTGGTGGATCATCATGATGAACTTCTTCCTCCTCTTCATCTTGGTGTGTACCGCTTGTGGAGGCCTCCATGTCGTGTTGAGATTCACCTTGACGTGAAGTAGGGGCTTCCACTTGAGTTGATGAAGTACTTTCCTTCACCTCCATGGGACGAATCTTGCCAATGGACAAGTCTTGGATAGCTTCCGAAGGTTCCTTATCTCCTACATCATTTGGCAATTGTTCGACTTGCGAACCATTAGATTCATCAAACTTCACATCTACCGTCTCTTCAACTTTTCAAGTGAAGTTGTTGTAGACATGGTAAGTGTGAGAGTTCGATCCGTAACCGAGTAGGAAACCTTCATGAGATTTAGGAGCAAATTTAGAATGACGATGCTTATCAAGAATGTAACACTTGGAGCCAAATACTCGAAAGTATCCAACTTGGGGCTTGTTACCGGTGAGTAGCTCATATGCCGTTTTACCGAGAAGCTTGTGAAGATAGAGTCGGTTCGTGGCATGACAATCTGTTTCCACGGCTTCCGCCCAAAAGTGTCTTGGCGTCTTGTATTCGTCGAGCATCGTTCTTGCTATCTCAATAAGAGTTCGGTTCTTCCTCTCAACAACTCCATTTTGTTGAGGCGTGTACATAGCCGAGAACTCATGTAGAATCCCTTCTTCGTCAAGAAAGGTGTCTACATTTGTGTTCTTGAACTCTGATCCGTTGTCGCTCCGAACTTTCTTGATCTTCACTTCAAACTGATTTTGAGCTTTGCGAGCAAAGTTCTTGAAGATCCTTTGCACCTGCGACTTATCATCAAGAAAGAATACCCATGTAAATCTGGAAATCATCAACTATAACTAGACCAAAGGAATTTCCACCAAGGCTCTTGTAAGCATTGGGACCAAAAAGATCCATATGAAGTAACTTGAGTGGTCTCCTAGTAGTCATGATATTCTTTACGGGATGACTTCCACCTACTTGCTTTCCGGCTTGACAAGCACTACAAAGTCTATCTTTTTCAAAGATAACATCTTTAACACCAAGAATATGATCACCTTTGATGAGCTTGTCTAGATTACGCATACCAACATGTCCTAGTCTTCTATGCCAAAGCCAACCTTTAGAAGATTTTGCAATAAGACAAGTACGAGGTTTGGATCTCTTAGTGAAATCGACAATATATAGATCACCTCTATAGAAACCGGTAAAGACCATGTTATGATTGTCTTGACGAAACACTTGGCAATCTACTTTGGTAGATAGCACATTAAAACCGAAGTCGGCAAGTCTAGATACGGAAAGAAGATTGTATCCAAGGGATTCAACAAGCATGACATTTTGAATAGAGCTATCATGGGATATGGCACCTTACCAAGACCAAGTACCTTACCCTTGGAGTTGTCTCCAAAAGTCACATACCTTCGCGGTCCAAGGTTTGGTGTGATCTCTTGAAACATGTCTCTATCTCCGGTCATATGATCCATGCATCCACTGTCGAGAATCCACTCTTTTCCTCCGGACATGTAATCCTTGAAGTTTGCCATGAGACTTGATTCTTCATTGTCTTCTCATACTCGATGTCGAACAACTCATCTTCATCATAGTAGCCATGTTCCACATTGTCATCATCAAGTGGGAAATCCTCGTCATAAGAAACAAGAGATTCGTTAGGGTTGTGATCATGACAATGTTCAAGATTATGAATGTGAATGGCTTCAACAATGATGTTGTTGATAGATATGACATCTTCTTTAGCACGCATGAGGTCTGTAAGCTCAAATAGATAGTCATCAAACTTAGGATCACTAGGCATCATTTTGTGAAAAGCGATGGTTTTATGAAGAATTTCATCAAGATTACTCAATGAAAAATTTGGATATCGTTTCTCCAAATCATTCCACAAAGTATAAGCACATTCAAAATTCTTCATTTGATTAAGCACAATTCTAGGCAATCCTCTAATGATAAGATTAACAGTTATAAGATTACGAAGCATATCAATTTCCTCTTCGTGTGTGGGATGTAAGGGATCAATGGGAGGTACATAGGGGTTCTTAACATACTTGCTCAAATGGAATTCATTGAATAACTCAAGCATCTCATATTTCCATTGACTATAGTACTCCCCATCGAGAATAGGCACTCTACAACTAATACTCCCCAAACTAGACACATCCATCTTCCTCCACGGTGATGAAACCGAAGCTATGGAGACAAAAGCTCTGATACCACTTGTAGGAACGATAGAAGAGACGTCTAGAGGGGGGGTGAATAGATTACTTGCATAAATTAACACCTAACCTTTTCCCAAGTTAATTGGTGGGCAGAATTTAGCAAATATAACAAGTCTAATGCACCCTACACATGCTAGTCAACAAGTATGACAGCGGAAAGTAAAGACAAGCATATGTATGAGAGTTGAGATAGGAAGATCAAACGCAATAGATGACACGAATATTTTCCCGTGGTTCCGATAGGTGGCGCTGTCGGCATCCTGGGAACGGGGGTACCCAGACTTACCTGCCTGCGGCCCAGGGCGTGGCCAGCTTCGACGGTCCGTATGGCCCGGCGCGGGTTCACTAAAGACAAGGCCCTCGCGAGAGTCCCGCCCTCGCGAGGAGGACGGCGCCAAGGCTCCCGGAAGGAGGTGGCCTCCCCAGGCCCCCTCCCGAGTGGCGGAGATCCCTATGCAATGCTCGGCCTCGGGAGGTCAAGGATGACGCAAGCTGGGTCAGGCGGACGCCAGCGCGCAGAGGAGACAGCTTCCCGTTTAGTACAAAGGAGGCAGGGGCGCACGCGGGTTCCCGAGGCGTCCCACCAAAGGTTTCCATTCCGGTGTAACAAGACCGAACCAGCGGGCTCATCAGGACGGATGTCACCAGCGAGCCCACCACAGCGTCACCGCCAGCTACTTTGCAGGCGAAGACCACCTTTCGTCAGGATAAGATGTACCTCCTGTCCCCTTTCGAATTTGGCCGTTGTGGGATCCCTTCCCGCCATTGCGATAAGGGAAGAGGACCCAGGCCACTATAAATGGAGGCTAGGCTGCTCCATAGGGGGAACGGACGAAACACCGCCCGAGCACCCTCGCGAGGCGACGGACCACTGTACTAGTTCATCCACCAACCTCCCTGTGAGGCAATCCACCAAAAGGCAGGAGTAGGGTTTTACAATTCGCAGTGGACCGAACCTAGGTAAATCCTCGTGTGTTGATCTTCTTCCCAGGACTGTGCGAGTTTGTTTGGCTAGGCTGTCGAGCTGTGAGCTAGAGGTTGAAGCTGTTGGGGATCTTTGCACACGGCCCTATGTTCGAACCTCCTTGGGTTTTGCGGAGCCCGAAATCCGACATTTGGCGCGCCAGGTAGGGGGCGTGTCGATGTCTTCCTCGAGCTTCGCTCCTTCTCCGCTCCACCGCTCCGATGGCTGACGCTCGCCGAGCCCGCGCCGAGTGCCGTGCTGCTCATGTCGCCCAGACAGCACCGGTGGGACGCACCGCCGCACGTCGATCCGCCTCACCTATGGCCGACGCAGCCACGGGCCCAGATGCCCATGAGCACCAGGACTCATCGCAGTCGGTCACCGTGCGGCGCGACGGCCGCACCGCCACTCCATCGATCGTTCCAGCTACTAGGTCGTCCTCCCACGCTCGCCCGGGGCCGGCTCGCGGGTCGGGCGCACTCCTCATGGCGCGCGAGCTGCTGCGTTACCGCCCCGCCCCCAACCGCTACGACGACTAGCTCGGGCGCATTGCGGAGCTCGTCAGCACCGCCGGCGATGCCTCGGCGCTCTCCTACTCGTTCCGGCCCCGGCCCTCTTTGGTGGGCGACGTGGCCCATGATGCACCGCCTCCTCCTCCCCAGCGTGACGTCGACCCCGAGCCCAGGCATGAAGCACCCCCGCGCGACCAGCCGCGCGGGCCCCTGGCAAGGGTGAGAGATGAAGTAAGCCGCCAGGTGGTGCCCCGGCCGCTCGCTGACGCGCGCGCGCTCCTCGCACCGCTGCACCAGCGTCGCGACCGGGCGCCCCTGGAGACGACCGCGCAGGAGCACCAAGACCGGGCCCCTACCGTGCGCGTGGCACCCGCGGGTCCAGTGGGTTGCCGCGCCATCGCCCCGGAGCTGCATCCTGCCGTGTGGCCCGGCAAGTTCAAGCCCGACTTGCCTCCTCGCTACGACGGCACCCCAGACCCCGCCGAGTTCCTACAGCTCTACTCGCTGAGCATCCAGGCGGCCGGTGGAGACGACAAGGTCATGGCTAGCTGGTTCCCTATGGCCCTCAAGGGTGGTGCGCTCTCCTGGCTCCTCAACCTCCCGGAAGGGTCAATCTCCTCCTGGGACGACCCGCGTGAGCGTTTCGTCGCCAACTTCCAAGGCACCCGCGACCGCGCCCTCGCTGTGACTGACCTGCGTCGCGTGAAGCAACAGTCGGGCGAGACCTTGCACAAGTACGTACATCGCTTCACGACTGTCCGCCTCAAGATCCTGAGGGCGTTGGATGAGGCCATCATCTCGGTGTTCACCGACGGCGTCAGGGACCTCAGGATGAGGGAGGAGCTCGCCATCAACGATGACCTATGCTCAGCTCTGGAAATGTTCAACCTGGCGAACAAGTGCGCGAAGGCCGAAGAAGGCCGCCTCTCACTCCTCGAGCTTCCGGAGGCGGACCCTGAAGACAAGAAGACCAAGACCAAGGAGACGAAGCGCAAGGCCCCCGTGGTGCTGGCGGCAGAACCTGAGGCGAAGCACAGCCGAGACGAGGAACCCCCGCGGGAGGGCAACCATTCTGCATCTTCCATGGCACCAATAGCCACAACACCATCGACTGTCAGGAGCTCAGGTCAGTCCGCGACGAGCACTTCGGTCGCCGCCCTGGGCGTGGCGATCATGGCTATGGTCGCGGTGGAGGCCGTTGGGACAGTCGAGACCCGCGCCAGGAGTGGCGTGACCGACCTCGGGAGGACCGCTGGCGCGATCAGGCTCGGGAGGACCGCTGGCGCGACGAGCCTCGGGAGGGGCCCCGTCGCGATTAGCCTCGTGAGGCTCGCCCTCGTGAGGCCGGCCTCCCCCCGCTGCCGCCGCCACCCAGGAGGAAGGAAGAGGACAGGCTGAACGACGGAGCTGGGGGGCTTCCAAGAGGCCAGGGCAATAGCTTGCATCCTGGGTGGTGCTCAGGCCCCAGCATCGAACCGCATCTTCAAGCAGTTCTCGCGGGAGGTGAACGCAGCTCTCCCGAAGCTTGAGGCTGCGCGTCCCCTCAAGTGGTCCCAGTGCGCCATCACCTTTGACTCCAAGGATCAACTCAGGTGCTCGGCCATGGCGGGCGCGCTCCCCATGCTATGCACGCCAACCATCAGCAATGTCCTCGTCACCAAGACCCTTATCGACGGCGGCGCGGGACTCAATGTCCTCTCCGTCGAGACGTTCGAGACGCTCCAAGTGCCCTACGACCAGCTCATGCCAACCAAGCCTTTCTCAGGGGTCACTGACGGCTCCACTGTCCCCATCGGACAGGTGCACCTGCCGGTCACCTTCGGCGGGCGCAACAACTACCACACCGAGCTCATCGTCTTCGACGTCGCCCACATCCACCTCCCGTACAATGAGATCCTCAGGTACCCCGCCCTCGCCAAGTTCATGGCGGTGACTCACCATGGATACAACGTCCTCAAGATGCCGGGGAGTGGTGGCGTCATCACCATCGCCCGCGATGAGAAGGACGCCGTTTGCTCCCTCGAGCGCGCCTACCGTGCCGCAGCGGCTGAGCTCTCAGACGACGAAGGAGACGTCCTGCCTCGTGAGAATGCCCCTAGGAAGAAGAAGCAGCTCCTCTCCAAGGGGCGCCAGGGGGCTGAAACTTCAAAGGACGGTGCCTCAGGCTCCACGCCCGGGGCCAAGGCCCCTTCCTCTCTCGCATAGGAAGGCGCGCTCGGCGCTTCCCTCGGGTCGGGCGTGGGGGCTTCCACCTGGAAGGCTACCGACCTGACCAGTGAGACGAGGGAGGTGCTCGGGCACAACCTGGAGGCGTGTTTCGACGCGCGCCCACCCAAGCAAGGAGCACGGTGCGAGGCGCCAAGTTCACGGGAGTTCATCACCAGCACCATCGAGGAGCTTCAGGAAGCACATGCCATGCGAGGCGGGCGTCGCCCTACATCACCAAGTGCAGCCGCCGTCGTCGGCTCAGGCGGCACGCTGCGCGTCTGCGTCGACGTACCAAGCATCAATAGGGCCGCGTCCCAAGACATCTTTTGGCCATCGCGCGTCGGTTGCGGCGGGGTCTACCCATGCAACTACATCCACATGCCCTTTGGCCTGATGAACGCGGGCGCCACGTTTCAGCGCCTTGCTCAGGCCATGCTCGCGCCCTACCGGGTCGGACACCGCGAGGTGCTGGAGGAGGTGCCAGGCCCGAGCGAGGGCCCCGTGCCTCGGGAGGCGTCGGGCTCATGAAGGCCAGACTCACGGAGACGCAAGGTCAGGCTCCGACGACTACCTCGACGCTTCATCGGTGCTGCCGCCAGGTGACTTTTTGTCCCTACCAGGTAACTTTTTGGTTTGCTTAGTTCGAGGGCGCCGGTCGGGCTGCATTATCCTCAGGCGGTTAGGGCCCGTCCCCGCAGCCGCGTCGTTTACGCATGTACCAGAACTTTTTATGCATTTGATCAATTTCCTAAATATTCCAACCTGCATGCTCGGTGCTTCGCCACCATGAATGTCGTCGCGCCCTAATGATTCTGCCTTCGACTGCCTCGTGATTAAGGGCTGGCACGGCGTCTGTGCTCGGGTCCGTCCCTGCAGCGTTGACAAATCCAAGTGGTCAAGCTCTGTCTCGCGGGCCAGTCCCATGTACGTCACCTCCCGTGGCCCTTGGTGCTGCATCCTCGCATGAGCTAATCGGAAGTGGGTCAGTCAGGGCGCGTGGCACGGATCCTTCAACCACAGTCGGCCTTTCGCCGCCGCGGGAGCCGCGCGCCGGTTGTTTTCTCCTCGGAGTTGTCACATGAGAAGATTGGGCACGGCGTCTGTGCTCGGGTCCGTCCCTGCAGCGTCGATAAATCCAATGGCTGAGCTCTGTCTGGCGGGCCAGCCCCGTTCACGTCACCTCCTGGGGTCATTGGTGTTCGGCCTTCTCATGTGATGGCCCTTGGAAATCCATTCGGCGCAGGTTTCTCCAAAATATACAGGACTTGCGATGGCACCCTCTACCGGAAGATTCAGGCGCAACCCGCCTTTGAGGTAGGGCCTCGTGAGACCCGTGCTAGCTCACGAGTGCCCAGATACACCTCCCAGTTCTATCGTGCAAGCCACGTGTACGAACTTAATGGGCTGTACACGCCCGGGGGGCTCAGGAGCCGGGGGGCCCCTTCCCACGCCCAAGTGGAAGCCCCATGCTCCGCGCTGGCAGACAACACTGTCGCCCAAGCGGCTATGCCCACACAACATGGAAGCCCCATGCTCCGCGCTGGTGGATAAACAACTGAGGGCACCTTAGCGCTGCATCCAACCTCTGGACGGCCCCTCGCGGCCCCGTCGCGCCGCATTCCCCTGGGATGCCCGCGTGAGGGGGCTGCATGGGGGCTATGCTCAGGCCGGGCCTGGCTCACGCCACCTTCCCAGGTCCCTGATACCTGGTCTTCATGCGCCCCTCTCAGGGGAAAGCTGGCGGGGAAAGGTATGGGAGCCGCTCGTACGTCAAGGGGGACCCTAAGCATCGCGACTCAGGGGCCTCACTGATCACGTAGCCCCTCACCCCTTGGCACCGTCCTGGTGATTCGGATGCCCCAACGGCGGCTGAGGTATGCGCGGGACCGGGCCCTGCCGACGCAGAGCTCAAGGCGCTCCAAATCTCCAAATCAACCTTGTCTTCGCCACGTTCCCTTCGTGAGGGCTGCTTGCACGTCAAGGGGGACTCCCGAGCATCGTGACTCAGGAGCCTCACTGGTCACGTAACCCCTCACCCCTTGGCACCGTCCTGGTGATCCGGACGCCCCAACGGCGGTCGAGGTATGCGCGGGACCGGGCCCTGCCGACGCAGAGCGCTACAACAAGCAAGAAGGAAGCAAGGCGAGGAAAGAAACCACATACTTTAGCAGTCATTACAAGCATTAAACATCTCCGGAAATGCAAACAAGTCTAACGCCTCCGCGAGGCACGATGAACGTTACAAGAAAGGACCCAGGAAGAGGAGCTAGGAGGAGCTGGCACCACCGCTCGTCCCGACCGCAGGGAGCTCGTCGTCGACATCGCTGCCGTTGTCATCGTTGTCACTGACCCTTGCAGCTGCAGGAGGAGAGGGAACGGCGACACAGGCGAACTTCTTCATCAGCGCCTTCACGGCGTCCTCCATGGCCGTCGTCGTAGCAGCGCGAACCCCTGGATCAACCGGGTAGATCACAGAGCCGAAGTCAAAACCTGGCTCGCGAAGGTAGAGGTGGCTGAAGACGCGCATTGCGGCCGCGGAGAAGAAGTCGCGACACTCACTCTCCAAGAAGGTCTCCACCCTGGCAGCGACACCCTCAAGCACTTCCACGAGCTTTGAAGAGAGCCCCGCGAAGCTGCCCTCAGGAGCCACCAGAGGTTCTGCGAATCCCCCCCGGCAGATGGAGTTCAGCGCCTGGCGGAGACTGAGCTCGACGGAGGGGAGGGCGTCGAGCTCCGCAGCCTTTCTCTCTTCAGCCGCAACAAGGGCTTTCTCCCTGAGGTCGAGCCGAGCCTTCTCCGCGGCTACCTCCTCCTTCAGCTGGTCCAGGTGCTTGCGCTCCGTGGCTTGGTCGGCCACCGCCTTGGACAGTGCGGAGTCGCGGTCGGCCAGCTTGGCCTCGCAGGTCTTGAGGTCTTCCTCCCGCTGGCGAAGCCGTTCCGCGAGCACAGTCCTTTCCTCCTGAAGAGCCTTCAGGCGGACCTCCGCCTCACCACAGCGCTTCTCCGTAGACGCTGCATCGACCAGCGCCGCGTCGCGGGCTGCCTTGGCTGACGCGGTTTCCTTCCTGCTCTCAGCAACGGTGGCCTTGGCTTGGCTCCAAATCGCTACGGCAGAGGCGTCGGCCTGGAGCCACCCAGAAAGGAGCCCCAAGCCCTCCTTCGCGAGGCGACCGTCGGCGCTCCCGAGGGCGCCCCGGACCTGATCCAGAGCGGAGTAGGCCTCATCCAGGGCGCCTGACTCGGCCAGAAGGCCACAGGCCGGGGACGCCAGGGCCCGGCCCAGAGGAGGTGCCTGCGCGGCAGCGGGAGCCGCCCCCTGGGGGGCAGAAGCATGGAGAGCAGAAGGCGCCGGAGGCTGCGGTACCACTACAGACAAGGTAGGGACGGACGGTCCCATGGCCAGCCGGCCTTCGGGAGCTGGCCTCTCAAGCAGCAGCGCGGATGCACCCCCAAAGACAGGGGCAGCCTCTCCAACGGACGTCGGGGGCTTCGCGGCCGTGACAAGGAGAGTCGCCCCGCGAGCCCCCTCGCCCGCGACATCCGACGCCTCATCAGGCGTCGGCAGGGCATCAGGAATGGGCATCACGTCGGAAGGCACCTTCGGCTTGACGCCCGCCTTCTTCTTCCTTGCCTTCAGCACGACGGCGTTCCTGATTGCCAAGCAGAGAAGGGACCATCAGCACACAAGCCACCGGCAGGCGGCCAAGACCAAGCAGGACAACTTACTCCTCGACGTCGACCCACTTCCTCTTCTTCTCCACCTCGGCGAAGGCGGGAATGCCCTCGCCCTTCTCCGGGGAGGCACCGTCGCGTGGAGGAGCAGGGGCACCGCCCGCAGGGGCCGCGGCCGGAGCGGCCGTACCGGCCCCAAACGCGTTCGCCTCGCCCACAGGCTGCAGCTCGGGCAGGGGCGAGGCGGACGCTTCAGCCACCTTGCTGGCACGAGCTGGGCACTCCGGAGGAGGCCCGGCCTCGCGTTTCCTCGGGGTCGCTCGGCCGGCGGACCGTGCGGCCCGAGGTGTGGGCCCTGGCCCCTTGAGGACCCTGGCGAGACGCGGAGGACTTGCGGCAGGGGCTTCACCGACATCGCCGTTGTCTTCGAAGCCGCGAAGGAGCGCACTCCGCGACGGAGGGGACACTTCCTCTAGATCGTCATCCATTGTCCTCTCCGAGTCTTCCCCATCCGCGGTGTCGTCGGAGGACACCGCCACTGGGGAGCCAGGGCACTCGGCCGGGGAGAGCATCAGTTCGTCGAAGGTGGGCATCGTGGCGACCAGGTCGGCCTTCTCGTCGCGGCAGTACAGCGGGGCATAGGCCTCAGGAAGGTCCCCGGGGTCGCCATTGAGCAGGGTCGCCATAGCCCTGTTCAGTTCCCCGGAGGTCCGGCGTGCGGACCGAAGCCTGATGTCATCACCACTACCCTGATAGTCCCACATGGGCCTCGAGTGAGACTGGAGGGGCACCAGAAACTCCTTCACTATCATCCCCCCGATCAACTTCCTGGCGCTGATGTCTCGAGAGATCCGCTCCAGGACGGGCTTGGCCCGGGGGTCGGAAAGCTTCGCGGAGCTCCACGCAAGAGTCTTCTCCGGCAGCCCCTTCAGAAGCTCCAGGCAGGAGTTGACGCTCTTGAGATCCAAGAAGACCCAGCGGTGCCTAAAATTCTTCACCTTCTTCCCGGCCTTTAAGAGCATGTTCCCGCTCTGGACCGCGACGAAGGAGACGCATGCGGACCGCTGAGCACCGTCATGAAGCTGCAAGCTGAAGAAATGGCGGAAGAGGGCCACCGAAGGCTTCACGCCCACGAAGGCCTCACAGAAAAAGGCGAAGACGGACAAGAGCAGGATGGAGTTGGGTTGGAGATGGAGAGCTTGGATCCCGTAGTGCTCAAGGATGGTGGTGAAGAACTCAGAGAAAGGCGGAACGAGCCCAGAGAAGATGATGTGGAGGAAGAAAGGGTAGGCCAACTTGGCCAGGCTGCACTGCTCCGCGGAGCCGCACCATATCAAGGTCCGCCCCCACTCGTTGGTGCCATCCGTCGTCGACGGAAGCACCGGGGCGAGGTCCCCGTCCTTGGCTATGGTGGACTCTGAGAGCGCCGGCGATATGGAAGCGGAGGCCGAGACCTGAGCCTCAGGCTTCGACTTACCGACGGGAGCCATCGAGAAGCCCTTGAGGACGAGAAAGCAAGAAGGAGGACGGTGCGGTGTTGAGATCTGGAGAGGTACTCACAAGGATGTAGATCTGGGCGGAGGAGCAAGAGTACAGGGAAGGAAAGCAATAATGGCTCGACACCGGACGACGGGTTTTTGTCGGTCCGGGCAGTTGCCGAGGAGACACGGGAGCGGAGACGTCTGCGTATAACCGCGCACCGCGCGCCAGGCCTGGCCCGCAGGCGATGGGGGCCCGCAGCGCTTCGGGCCGTCTTCTTCGGCTTCGCCCTGAAGCCAACAAAAGCGTGCCTTGGGCCCTGGGGCTACTGTCGGCGTCCTGGGGGGTACCCAGACTTGCCTGCCTATGGCCCAGGGCGTGGCCCGCTTCGATGGTCCGTACGGCCCAGCGCGGGTTCACTCAAGACAAGGCCCTCGCGAGAGTCCCGCCCTCGCGAGGAGGATAGCGCCAAGGCTCCCGGAAGGAGGTGGCCTCCCCAGGCCCCCTCCCGAGTGGCGGAGATCCCTATGCAATGGTCGGCCTCGGGAGGTCAAGGATGACGCAAGCTGGGTCAGGTGGACGCCAGCGCGCAGAGGAGACGGTTTCCCCTTTAGTACAAAGGAGGTAGGGGCGCACGCGGGTTCCTGAGGCGTACCACCAAAGGTTTCCATTCCGGTGTAACAAGACCGAACCAGCAGGCTCAGCAGGACGGATGTCACCAGCGAGCCCACCACCGCGTCACCGCCAGCTACTTTGCAAGCGAAGACCACCTTTCGTCAGGATAAGATGTACCTCCTGTCCCCTTTCGAATTTGGCCGTTGTGGGATCCCTTCCCGCCATTGCGATAAGGGAAGAGGACCCGGGCCACTATAAATGGAGGCTAGGCTGCTCCATAGGGGGGACGGACGAAACACCGCCCGAGCACCCTCGCGAGGCGACTGACCACTGTACTAGTTCATCCACCAACCTCCTCGTGAGGCAATCCACCAAAAGGCAGGAGTAGGGTTTTACGCTTCGCAGCGGCCCAAACCTGGGTAAATCCTCGTGTGTTGATCTTCTTCCCGGGAGTGTGCGAGTTTGTTTGGCTAGGTTGTTGAGCCGTGAGCTAGAGGTTGAAGCTGTTGGGGATCTTTGCACACGCCCCTGTGTTCGAACCTCCTTGGGTTTTGCGGAGCCTGAAATCCGACAGGCGCTATCGTACATCCACGTTTATGGAGTCTTCAACCCACGGAGGGTAGCGGTCGCGAGAGTCCACGGAGGGCTCCACCCATAAGGGTCCACGAAGTAGCAACCTTGACTATTCCATAACGGCTTCCGTCCACGAAGGATTAGCCTCACTATGGGTAGATCTTCACGAAGTAGGCGATCTCCTTGCCCGTACAAACTTCTTGGTTCAACTCCACAACACGAAGTAGGAGGCTCCCAAGCAACACCTAACCAATCTAGGAGGCACCACCCTCCAAAAGGTAATAGGCTTGATAGTGATGATGAACTACTTGCTCTTGTGCTTCAAGATGATAGGCTCCTCAACACTCAATCACTCTCTCACAGATTTGGCTTGGTAGAAGAGATTGATTGGGTGGAAAGCAACTTGGGGAGGCTAGAAATCAAGATTCATATGGTTGGAGTGGATGATCTTGATCTCAACACAAGGGTAGGTGGTTCTCTCTCAGAAATTTGGAAATGGGAAGTGGGAAACTATTCTGAGTGCTTCTCTTGCGAGTGGGATGTGGTGGAGGGGTATATATAGGCATCTCCAAAAATCCAACCCTTACACGATTATTGACCAACTCGGTGAAACCGAAGTAAAACTCGGTCGTACCGATTTGTTCAAAATGTGGCTACTTTAGGAATCTCGGTGAGACCGATATATGATTCTCGGTGGTACCGATATGGGTGACCTAGGCAGTTACCAAATCTCGGTAAGACCGATTTCCCAAACTCGGTGGGACCGATTTCAAGAAATGGGTTAATAGAGAGTTGGTACAACTTCTCGGTGAGACCGATTTGCAAAACTCGATGGGACCGATTCTTGAAAATGGCTAACCAGGAAGTTGGTCACTGTTTTCGGTGGCACCGAAAGGAATGTTGGTAGTACCGAGATGTGGGTTTGGCTAGGGTTCTGTCTGAGATGGAAAATCGGTAGGACCGAGTAGGAAAACTTGGTGGCACCGATTTTGTGTGGTAGGGTTTAGACAGAGTATTTTGTGGGAGAGCTTGTGGGTGTTTTTGGTGGCTAGCACTTGTGCACGTGGAGCAATTTGTTCACCAACATTACCTCACCCCCTTTTAATAGCACTGGCTTTCCTATGGACTCAAAGTGATTTCTCACAAAGTAAAATGTAGAGTCTCTTTGCTTGAAGCTTGCCAATCCTATTCCTTGCATCTTCTTCTTCTTCTTCTTGGGGAATTTCCTCACGCCATTTTCCAACAATCTCTGTGGACTAAACCTGAAATAAACTAGGTAGAAATATTAGTCCAAGAGACAATGTATGTTGTCATGATTTATCAAAACCACCAAGGGAGCATATGTGCTTTCAGAACTAACCCCATCGTTTTGTCCTTAGTGGCAACAATACAAAGACGTGTCTTGTCCCCTTCTGTCACTGGGATATAGAGCACTGCCAGATTGAACCCACTACAACGCACCCCTCTCACTGAAGAAATATCAATCTAGTTGGCCAAACTATTTCAATAGATCAGAGAGAATTACGAAGCTATAATGATCGTGCGCTTAAGAATCATAATATATATCAGAGGTGACTCAAATACTTTTTATGAATAATCTGAACATAAACCCACAATTCATCAGATCCCAACAAACGCACCGTATAAAAGAATTACATCGGATAGATCAAAGCGAAGATGCGATGATCATTGTATTGAAGATAAAAAGAGAGAGATAGCCATCTAGGTACTACTATGGACCCATAGGTCTGTGGTGAACTAATCACACATCATCATGAGGGCAACAAGGTTGATGAAGAGGCCCTCCATGATCGATCCCCCCTCCGACAGGGTGCCAAAACGGAGCTCCAGATGGGATCGCGGCGTGATACGTCTCCAACGTATCGATAATTTATGAAGTATTCATGCCATATTCATCTATGTTTACAATACTTTTATATGGTTTTGATGCACTTTATATGATCTATTTAGAACTAACCCGGACTGACGTTGTTTTCAGCAGAATTACAGTGGTGTTGTTTTTGTGCAGAAAATGGAAGTTCTCGGAATCGCCCGAAACTTTTTGGTAATTTTTTCTGGACCAAATAAGCAATATTGGTGTGAAGAACCACCGGAGAAGAGCCACGAGGTGGGCACAACCCACCAGGGCGCGCCAGAGGGCCCAGGCGCGCACTGGTGTATCGTGCCCTCCTCGTGGCTCATCTTGGCGTGAAACCGACGCCCAAAAATCCTATAAATATAGAAACCATCAGAAATAACCCTATACTCTCCGCTCCGCCGCCGCAACTCTCTATATCAACGAAAAACCAATCTGGAGACGTTCCAGTACCCTGCCAAAGAGGGGAATCCATCTCCGGTGGCCATCTTCTTCATCCCGGCGGAGGCCATGACTAGGAGGGAGTAGTCCACCCTCGGGGCTGAGGGTATGTACCAGTAGCTATGTGTTCAATCTCTCTCTCTCTCGTGTTCTTGAGATGTCACGATCTTGATGTATCACGGGCTTTGTTAATATAGTCGGATCATATGATGTTATTCCCTTGCTATCATTTTGTGATGAATTGAATCTTTCCCTTTGAGATATCGTTATGTTGGATTGAATATTGGATTTGAGAACACTTGATATATGTCTTGCATGTGGATACCCGTGGTGACAATGGGGTGTTCTATTGATTCACTTGATATATGTTTTGGTACTCAACTTGCGGATTCCCGCGGTGACATTGGGGTAATCTATGCATAGGGGTTGATACACGTTCTTGTCCTACTTTCTCCGATAGAAATCTTGGGGTACTCTTTGAGGTTCTTTGTGTTGCATTGAGTATTATGAATCTGAAATTGTTTGATGCATATCGTATAATTAACTCATGGATACTTGTGGTGACATTGGAGTATCTAGGTGACATTAGAGTTGGTTGATGCGTATCATATGGTGTTATTTTGGTACGAACTCTAGATAGATTGATCGGAAAGGATAACTTGGTGTTATTTTAGTACGAACTCTTGGATAGATCGATCGTAAAGGATAACTTTAAGGTGGCTTCGTACCCTACAAACAATTTCTTCTTATGTTCTCCGCTAGATAAGAACTTTGGAGTGATTCTTCGTTGCACGTTGAGGGATGGTTATGTGATCCAATTATATTAGCATCGTTGAGAGATTGCACTATCGAAAGTACGGACCCTAGGCCTTGTTTTCAAGCATTGCAATACCCTTTGTGCTCACTTTTGTTACTTGCTACCTTGCTGTTTTTATATTTTCAGATTACAGAAACCTATATCTATCATCCATATTGCACTTGTATCACTATCTCTTCGCCGAACTAGTGCACCTATACAATTTGCCATTGTATTGGGTGTGTTGGGGACACAAGAGATTTCTTGTATTTGATTGCAGGGTTGTTTGAGAGAGACCATCTTCATCCTACAACTCCCACGGATTGATAAACCTTAGGTCATCCACTTGGGGGAAAATTGCTACTGTCCTACAAAACTCTGCGCTTGGAGGCCCAACAAAGTCTACAAGAATAAAGTTGCGTAGTAGACATCACGGCGGAACAGAGACTTACGACGGTGGAAAAAGTGTTTCGGGATGCCCTCTAGGGTTTTTGGAATATATGTCAATTTATAGGACAAAGAACGGGGTCAGGAGGGCCACCAGGGAGGGACAAGCCATCCCCTGGGCGCGCCCTACTGGCTTGTGCCTCCCTCGTGCAACCTCCGGTCTTCTCCCGAAGCTTCCAGGTCTTCTTTTGGTCTAGAAAAAAATCATAAAAAAGTTTCGGGGCAATTGGACTTCGTTTGGTACTGTAAACCTGAAAAGTAAAAAACACGCAGAAAACAGGAACTGGCACTGGGTCAATCGTTTGTTCTCGAAAATAAGATAAATTGGTAAATTATTACTCAAAAAGTATCCTAGAATGATAATATAATAGCATAGAACAATAAAAAATTATAGATACGTTGCAGACGTATCAGCTCCCTAGATCATGCATTTAATCATCAAGCATACCAAATGAGGGTATCTTCCTAATACTGAGTGATACGTCTCCGTCGTATCTACTTTTTCTCACACTTCCGCCCTTGTTTTGGACTCTAATTTGCATGATTTGAATGAAACTAATCCGGACTGATGCTATTTTCAGCAGAACTACCATGGTGTTGTTTTTGTGCAGAAATAAAAGTTCTCGGAACTGAACGAAACTTTTTGGGGATTTATTTTACAATAAATAAAAAATATCGGAGCCAAGAACCACCCGAGGGGGAGCCCTGGCTGGGCACGATACACCAGGGCGCGCCACCCCCTCCAGGCGCGCCCTGGTGGGTTGTGCCCACCTCGGGGCCCCACGGACGCTATAAAATACTATTTTTGGAGAAAAAATAAGAGAGAAAGTTTCATCGCGTTTTACGATATGGAGCCGCCGCCACCTCCTGTTCTTCCTCGGGAGGCCAGATCTGGAGCCCGTTTGGGGCTCCGGAGAGGGAAATCTTTGGTCTTCGTCATCATCAACCCTTCTCCATCGCCAATTCCATGATGCTCCCCACCGGGAGTGAGTAATCACTTCGTAGGCTTGCTGGTCGGTGAGGAGTTGGATGAGATTCATCATGTAATCGAGTTAGTTTTGTTAGGGCTTGATCCCTAGTATCCACTATGTTCTGAGATTGATGTTGCTATGACTTTGCCATGCTTAATGCTTGTCACTAGGGCCCGAGTGCCATGATTTCAGATCTGAACCGTTTATGTTATCACCATTATATCTATGTTCTTGATCCGATCTTGCTACTCATACGCACCTATTACGTGTTATGGTCCGTAAACCCCGGAGTGACAATAGTCGGGATACTTTCCGGTGATGACCGTAGTTTGAGGAGTTCGTGTATTCACTATGTGTTAATGCTTTGTTCCGGTTCTCTATTAAAAGGAGGCCTTAATATCCCTTAGTTTCCTTATGGACCCCGCTGCCACGGAGGGTAGGACAAAAGATTTCATGCAAGTTCTTTTCCATAAGCATGTATGACTATTTACGGAATACATGCCTACATTACATTTATGAACTGGAGCTAGTTCTGTGTCGCCCTAGGTTATGACTGTTATATGATGAATATTATCCAACGAGTTCACCGATCCAGTGCCTATGAGTTTTCCACATATTGTTCTTGCTGAGTTACTATTGCTACTGCTACTATTACACTTGCTACGAAACTATTGCTATTACTGTTACCGTTGATGTTACTGTTGCTACTACTATCAAAACTATCATACTACTGTGCTACTGATAACTCTGCTGCAGATATTTAATCTCCAGGTGTGGTTGAATTGACAACTCAACTGCTAATACTCTCAAATATTCTTTGGCTCCCTTTGTGTCGAATCTATAAATTTGGGTTGAATACTCTACCCTCGAAAACTGTTGCGATCCCCTATACTTGTGGGTTATCACTCATCCTCCTGTGATGACTTCCAATGATATACAGAAGAATGTTCAACCAATCCAGGACTAGGCATCGTTCCTCCTTCGAACGTTGGACAATTTCGTGATCCCATGGAAGTGTCTGAGATGATCGTGCTTATTTCACTGAAGGCATTGATCCATCCATCAGTCGCATCACCCTGCTCCAAGTCCTTACACCGAGAGAGAAATCATGGTCGAGACGAAGCAAATGATGGACAAATTCATCAAGCGACAGAAGAAGCAAACTTCTTATATGTTGTAGGACGTCAATCACATGAGGAATCATGCTAGACTAAATCACCACTATGTTGATGAGAAAACGCATTGCTCATGGGTATTTCTTCGCAAGATTCGGGGCTAGTTTGGTTCGCATCCACGCCACTCCACTCTGCCCTGGACAGTGCCTACAGTGTGCCTTGGAGTTATTCCGTTCGTGTCCTGTGAAAGAAAAAGCATGCTTGGACTGGCTGGCCCAGTAGCGTCACTAGCCTGGGTAAGTTAAAATCAAGCCGAAGAAAATAATGGAGTTAGCCCAGGCTCTGGATTAGCCTGGCCCACGTCGATGGAAAGGGAAGCATGGGTTTCACACAGCGTGATCTTGAGCTATTTAGTACAACTCTAATGTACTTCTTGTCAAATTACCCTACCAAACTAGTTTTTTAAATATTTTTTTTCTTTGTCCCAGGTCTCTAACCAAGCAACATGTGCAAAAGGATGCCTGGCCAGACAAAATTCCTCTCCTTTTTAGGATATCGCCAGGCATCAATTTCTACCATACATGATACATAGGACATCAACCGACCCTCATGTTGTTGAATAACTCAAAGGGATGGGCATTGGAGGAAAGAACCAGTGGGTCGAGTTGTCGAAGCTAAAAACTTTTGTGAACCTCTCCACTCCATCACTTGCCTTGTCGAGCTCCACATATGAGATATACATCGACTTCGTCGAGACTGAAGACGATGCTACCTCACACCCTGCTCCAGCAAGTCATTCGAGGAAGCTTCGACAGACCCCACTGCACCATCAACTCAACCTGAAGCAACCTCGACCATGCTTGGACCAACTTCTTCACCAGCTAGCAACGGGGTCATTCTGGTGACAAAGCAGCGAAGATCGTAGAATTCGAGTTTTTGCCTCGAGTTGCAACACTTGCTCTTTGGCTTGATTATTATAATGTCTTGTGAACTCATAAGTCATGTGATCTGATGTATTGTTTCGCTACTCTAGCTATTCATGAATTTGCCATGTTTAATCATATATGCATGTTGACATTCCTCAGAGATCACAATAGATGTGTGCTGAGATATTCACCGTGGTATATTAGTGCACAGTGCACATCCTCGGATTCCAAGATATAGGGGAAGTTCCTCACCTATTCCATGCCATGTTCACTTGCATACCAAATGCAAGTTCTTCGACAATACACATTCGCGCTTGGGGGAAGGGGGAGCTTTACTGTCTATATGGTGGAATTCAAATCCTAGGTATTTATTTTACTATCACTCAATCCTTATTGAAGCCTAAAAATGTGTTTGTCATATGATGGTCCAAAAGTGTGTGTGTGGGGGGGGGGGGGGAGGTTGTAAGTGCATTAAGCGCCCCCTTGAGGATTTTTGATGATTAGTGACAAAACAGCCAAGAACTAATGTGTTTGTGAGTATACACATGTGAAAATCCCCGCGGATTTGGTTTAATCAGAGAGTTATGACTCTAAAAATGTTGCGAGAACATCAAAGTCTTCAAAATTCCAACTGAAGAAATGAAGGTGGTGTTGTGTAGATTTTGTTTACTGTTTTTTTATTCTCCAGTTGAGTCATATGGAAAACCGTGCTATTAGGGGGTTCAAGTGAAAGTTAGATTGAAGTCTGTGCTCGCGCACACGCGCGCTCAATCATGAGAGTGAAGTCCTAGAAATCTCCTTTCCTAGTGAGCTATTTAGCTTCAATGTCTTCAAGACATCAAAGTAAGTTGCTCATTGAGGAGTTGGATGTCTTTCCCTGCAATTCGTTCCATGTGCGTCGAGTTTAAAATCCAAACGTTAGCCACATGTTGAGTTGCCATTGTGAGTGTGCCTCCGATGGTCACATCAGCACCTTGGGTTCCTCCCCGGGCTATAAGTAGCCCCCTACCTCAACCATAAAGGGTTGGTTACTCTGTCTAAAATTTGATAAGTGTTGTCTAAGAAACAGTTCCTCCCACCAATATGAGTAAATCCTTGAGGAAAGCTCACCCAAAGTCTTAAGTAAAGTGATTGAGCATCACTAAAGAACTCGATCGAAGCTTAACTTGAACATGTTACTCTTGAGAATTGTGCATCATCTAGACGGTTAGACGGAGTTCAAGAGCATCCAATGTGTGGATTCACGAAGAACAAGTCGATGATGGTCCAGAGATCATCGCAAGGTCTACCCAAAGTTATTAGGTGGGTTTTGTGGAACCTAGGTCAAGGATAATATGGTGAAGACTTGCATGTCTTGAGAGCTGTGGCTCAGCCTATCCACCCCAAACGTAGAACGGTGCTAATAGTTTGAACTAGGGTAAACAACCCATGTGTCTTCATCGAGCAATCTTATTATAATTCTTCATTCATTTACTTTGTGTAATTTGTATTTATTTTTTTTGAAAAATTACTTCCTCCACTATCTTGAAGCATTGTGAGTATTTTTTTTATATATTTCGTTCCCTAGTTTATATTTAGCCATGTACTATGTCTTGTTGGTCCGAAGTCTCTCTTGTGTTGTAACAGCCCGGGACCGACGCTCCAGAAGATGCCCCTTTCTTTTCCATTGTCGTCATGTGGTTCGAGTGGTTGTCGCATTTATCATCGCATCATTCGCATCATCTGCATAGCTTCGTCACTCGTTTTCGAAAACTTGCATCCGTTCGTAGTTGCCGGTTCGCTCCGTTCGTGTCGTCGACCGTTTCGAGACCAGCCACACACGCACGTGCCCGCGGCATCGGTTTATTATCGGACGCTTTCGGTATTTAAAAATCATGTCACGGGCCGCAACCTCCCTCTCCTCTTGGCCCAACCACTTCTCCACAGCCCACTGGCCCAACTTAGCCCCCCTTCGTTCGTGGTCATCGGATCGCGATCGGACGGACGAGGTCCAACCCCAACCCTAGTGCCTTCCCTATTTAAACCCCAATGGAGAGAGAGCCCCTCACTCTCTAGGGTTTCCCCCTTGCCAAATTGCAGCCACACCCCTAGAAAAACCCACCTGCTAGCCCTCCTCCTCCAGATCCCGCAGCCCCAACCATCTGCCCATTTTCGGCCCTCGGATCGCGATCTAGAGGCTGAAATTCGTCCAATTCCCCACCTACCGGACAATGTCCGGCCGACCAAAGAGCCTCCCAGATCCACCCCGAGCTCCTGTCCATGGCGCCCGAGGCAGTGCCTCCCCGAACCCGCGTTGCCCCGCGCCACCCCTCGCCGGAGCCGGCCTCGCCAGCCACCGGAGCCCCGCCGGCCGGTCGCCAGACCTCCCTGCCGCCCGCTCCTCTCTCTTCCTCCTCCCTCCGTTTCTCCCTCTCACCCCGTGGACTCTCTCCCTCTCCCGCAGGTCCTCACCGCCATGGCCACCCGAACTCCGCCGCCCGCTGCCGGAATGGGACCCCGCCGCCCGGATCTGGAGGATCCCGGCCAGATCCGGCCATCCCCGGCCTCTGCCTCGCCGGAGCATGGCCCTGCTGCCCCGCCGCGTCGTCTAGAGCCGCCGCCAGTCCCTGCCTTCTTCCGCTCGAGGGAGCGGGACGACGTGCGGTCGCTCGCACCGGTCGCCTGGGCCGCGTCGCCTCCCATGGCCCAGCCGAGCCTGGCCTCCTCCACCGCATGGGCCCAAGGCCCACTAAGGTGACGACCTGCCCTACCTAAACCTCGCCCTGTGCGAAGCATAGCATGTTGCGCTTAGTTGTTGTTGGCCGTGTATGTCTAGATTGGGCCCGATGACGTTTTTGTTTAGATCTGCGAATTTCTCTAATTATCCTGGACATTTTTTTAAATTGCAGAAAAACGCATGTTTTAAAATGTTGACGATTAAATAACCGTGCATCGGAATAAAATGGTTGATATATGCAAAATGCTCAGAAAAATGTGTAGTTTAATAATATGCCATTTTCGTCCATGTTAGAAATGCCTAAGCTCGCTGTTTGCATCATTTTGCATAATTGCCATCCTTTTGCATTGTCACATTTAATTAACGTGCATCGGAATTTAATCCAATAATATATTAAAAAATGTTCATAATAATGGCATCGCATTTTCATGCATGACAAATCTGTTCTTTGAAATATTTGCGTTTGACTTGCATTTATAATTGCTAGAAAGGGGATTAGGCCATAAACTTGCATAATTAATTGTGACTTATTTTTCCACATGAACCTATGCATATTATATATGTTTTCGGGGCAGAAAAATACATAGAATTTAACTGTGCATTTAGTTTTGTCATTGGAGGAAGTTTGTGTGCATGTCATTTTTGCCATGATGCCCGTTTGTCTATTTTGTGGGATTTAATCCGTGCATCATATGAAATAATTTTGAACATGAGATATGCCCTTGGACATGTATGCTAGGCCCTGGTATTTTTGGTTGTCATAGAAATGCATGTTTAGGTGTTGTTTTCTTGTTGCCAACATGCTATAAAATCTGTTGTTTTGAGGGTTCAAAATATTTCTAAGTCTGAAAATCTGTTATTTTGTAGCTGTCTTGCCATGCGATTTGCTAGTGTTCTAGGAGTCTTTTGGTGATGCCACAATGGAGTCCTGTGTTAAGCATGTTATGCTCTATCATGTTGTGCCAATAGTTTGCATGAATATGTTTTGCATCACAATTAAACCTGCTGTCCAATATGTCAATCTGTTAAAAAACTGTTGCTCATGACTAGCCTAATTTTCACTAAGTCTGAGAATCTGTTTTCTTCAATATGCCATGTTGTGTTGATGGTTGCCATGAATCTGAGCATAATTTGATGTTGCCATAAAGTAATGAATTGTAGTGCATCATGTCTACTACCATGCTGTAGATTTTCATGTCATAATATGCCCTGTAGCATATACTTTTACTGCTGTCAATGTGCCTCCATGAAAATCTGCTATGCTAAAAACCTGTTATTTTCACTAAGTCCTAATCTGCTATATTCTGTTGCCATGTTGTGAGCTTCCTACCATGTGTTCCATGACTCTTTTGAGTATGATATGTGAAGATGAAATGAAGTGTATGTTATATGCTATTGCCCCATGCTTAGTTTGTGCATTTTAGAATCTTGTAGCTTGTTGTTTTCATGTGTGCAAAACGCTATCTTGCTGTTTTGGACAGATTTCATCGAAAACTTGTGTTGCTTGTTATTTGTTGAACTGTAGCTCCGTTTTGAACATGTTGCATATGTAACTTGACTAGAATTTCATGTAGTTTCATAATATCTTGCTGCATCTATGATTTAACATGTTTGTGGTGGGTGTTTGTATGCATTTTGCATTCATGCCATATGCATCTTGCGAATGTCATATCTTTTAAACCGTAGCTCCGTTTCAAACGTTCTATATATGTAAATCGACTAGATAACGTGTAGAATTGCATGGTATACTTTATTTCCCTGTTTAATAAGTATAAAACATGATTAGTTCAGATCTGGACCAATCTCGAAATTAACATGTGGGGTCGTTTCGGAAATGCTATATGTTGTTTCCGGCCTCATTTAATATGCCTAGGTGTGTAGTTTACTTATGCTTCACCTCTTGCCATGTTTAACAACATTTAATATTGTTGTGTACCTAAACGAGAGTGAACTAAATATTCAAATGTGGAGTTTCGTCAATATGCAACTCGTTGCATATTGAGCTTCACTTAATGTGTAGTATTTGATTGTTGTGGTTGCCATGCCTTGCATATTTAAACCGGACATGCATCATATTTGTTGCGCATCATGTCATGCATTTGTTGTGGTGTTCTCGTGTGTTGATTGTTGTTTCCGATTGCTTCTTCTCGATAGAGTTCCGAAACCGCTTCGGAGTGTGAGGATTCGTTCGACTACGTTGGCTCGTCTTCTTCATGGATTCGTTCTTCTTCCAAGCGGTATCTCAGGCAAGATGATCATTTCCCTGGATACCATTACTATCATTGCCATGCTAGATGTCTCGTTTCTATCGCTGTCTCGCTACCTACCACTTGTATGTCAAGCCTCCCAAATTGCCATGAAAAGCCTCTAACCCTCCACTACCTAGCAAAACATTGTTTGGCTATGTTACCGCTTGCTCAGCCCTTGTTATAGCGTTGCTAGTTGCAGGTGCAATTGTTTTCCAGCTATCACAATATTATTGCTATTTAATTTAATGCACATATATACTTGGTAAAGGGTGGAAGGCTTGGCCTTTTGCTCGGTGTTTTGTTCCACTCTTGCCGCCCTAGTTACTTGTGTACCGGTGTTATGTTCCATAAATGAGCGCTCCTAACATGCGCGGGGTTGTTATGGGGACCCCCTTGACTTTCGTTTAGGATAAAACTTGTCTGGCAAGGCCCAACATTGGTACTACATTTGCCTAATAACTAATAAACCTGCATAGGGAGTAATTAACCCGAGGATCTTTAATCAACAACCCGGGCCAGTGCTCCTCATGAGTGTTGGTCCAAACTAGAGCACCGTGCGGGGCCAACCCGGGGCAACTCGGGAGATGTCTATCAGGCCACCGTACGCTTCGCTTATCCGTCGTGTCCTGAGAACGAGATACGCGGCTCCTATCGGGATCGTCGACACGCCGGGCGGCCTTGCTGGATTTGTTTTACCTTTCTCGAACGTCTTGTGTGAGGAACTCCGATACTTTGGGCTATCTCGAGGTTGAGGTTTTCCAATGGAATTGCCTAGGAAGATCACGAGATTCGTGGTCAAGGTTATTCCCGCTGCGTGTGGTTAGTTTGTGATGGATGAGTTGGAGCACCCCTGCAGGGTTAAATCTTTCGGAAAGCCGTGCCCGCGGTTATGTGGCAAACTTGGAAACTTTGTTTAACACCCGGTCATAGCAAACTTGAAGTAAACTCAAATAAAATACACCAACTGTGTGCGTAACCGTGACTGTCTCTTCTCGTGAGTCCTTATCCGAGAGAGAACACGGTGGGGTTATGTTTGACGTAAGTAGGTGTTCAGGGTCTCTTAGAGATCATTACTAGTCCACGTCCGTTTATTCGACAATCATCCCCCTTTATTCTTGTATTCGTAAGTTAGCCACTCAATAATGCTTAGTCGCTTGCTGCAGCCTCACCACTTAACCATACCTCTCCCATTTAGCTTTAATAGTCTTGATACCCTTGGAAATGAGATTGCTGAGTCCCCGTGGCTCACAGATTACTACAACAACAGTTGCAGGTACAGGTAATGCGATGATATGACGTGAGCGCGATGATTTGTTTGATTTGGAGTTCTTCTTCTTCTTCTTCATCGATCTAGGATGGGTTCCAGGCGGCAGCCTGGGATAGCAAGGATGGATGTCATTTTATCGTTTGTTTTCGTCCGTAGTCGGACCCTGCTCTTTTGTATGATGTTTGTATTTGTTGTTGTATTGATGTGATATTGATGTAGCTTGTGGCGAGTGTAAGCCAATCCCATATACTCATCTCTTCTTTACATGTACTTGTAATGATATCCATTCTTGCAACACGACGAGATGCGCTTCTATCCCTGTCGAGGCCCTCGTGCCAAAATAAGGATAGGATCGCATCTTGGGCGTGACATGTGTATGTTAGATTAGTTTACTTGCATGGTTACATAATTATTTTGTTATATAGTGTGCTCCTATCTTTGACTCAGTAGTTTTAGCTTTGCATGCCCCCGAGTTATTTATTCTCTGGCTTTGATATTTTCATATTATTTCAGAAGTCATTTAGTGTACCATGTTTTCCTTCATAGAATTGTCCTTTCCGAAGAAATTGTTTAAAACCCCCATTCAATCCCTCTGGTCGATACTTTTGATCCTAGAAGCTAAGTTCCTCAGAACTTGCCCAACACTCAAGGTAGATCTTGTGATGATCTCCGGATTGGTTCAAACTTGTTCTTTGGTGATCCACATAGTGGATGCTCGGAACGAACACCTAACCTTCTAGAGGATGCCAAAACCTCAAGAGTAACAATTCACAAATTAGGAATAGTCTGATTCTTGGGTGATGCTCAATTACTTTCTATTCTTCGGCTCAGGTGATTTTGCTCACTTCAGATTGGTTCGAAATCTATGTTAGGAGGGATGCTCTCTACAAATGTACAGGGCCGGGCCCATAGTGGTACAGAGTGTGCGGCCCGCACAGGGCCCATAAATTTGGGGGCCCCAAATTTGCTATATGGGTATGTACATATTTGTCTTGGTAGGAGTTGGGCCACACATGGAGCTGGCCTGCTGCCGTGTGAGTCCGTCAGGCCACTGCTCTAGCATCAAACAGGTCGTTGTTCGATGCCTTGATTGCTTGATGTCAGCCGCCAGGGCGCCAGGTTTAGCTGATCTGCTTGATAGACTAAATAAAAAGCTGATCTGCTTGATGCCTTGATCTCCCTTAAAAAAAGCTCATCTGCTCAATTCAGTTTTGCTTGATCTATCGCATCCAGAATCCACGCGCGGGCGACACGACGCATGTGCATCCTCCTAGCTCCTGCCATCGAGACTTCCAGATCCGGCGACGCTGCGATGAACGACACGGCGACAGGTACAGGCAGAGCCGTAGAGGCATGGCGAGGAGACGTCGTACGACAGTTTTGGTATGGCAAATACAGGAAGTCCTCATTGATTTCGCAACTTCACATTCGTCGATTATTCCTCTCGTGATCTCAGGTTCTCAGTCATAGAGGAATATTGCTGGCTTGTACTCTTAATTCTACTCCTATTATCCTAATTCTTATTTTCTAATTAATTTTTCGCAGGGATCATTAGAGAGATAAGTTCTTGCATGATTGCCTCCTCGATTAAAGATCATAACATAGCGGTTCAACCGAACATGACACGAGACTAGATGAGTTCTTGCATGAATAGGTATAATTATTTATATATCGAATTGTTTTTTTAGCAGAATATATATCGAATTGTTGTGTAAGACAATATATCACATACATTATAATTGCTCGATAGTCTATCTTTTCTAATGATATAGGGCCTTATTATTTAGTTTGGCACAAGGCCCCGGATCTTGTTGGCCCGGCCCTGAAAATGTAGCAGAATATCACTCAAGCAACCACCCGCTATTTGCGGGGGCAGGGGACTCTTTATAGCTCGCAAATTGCCTTGTTTTCTAAATTCAATATGCCTCGCAATACAAGCAGGCGTGTTCATACCGGTGGTCGAACCAAGGCTTACCTATGAGCCGGGATCTATTTTTAACAAGCGAAGTCGAAACAACATGTGAGTAAAACATGAGAGTTGTCTGTGCGTGGTCCGAGCACGGGCGGTCGTACTCCCGCTCGTACCAAATTAGTGTGCAAGCATTCGTGGTAACAGAAGAGTTTTCGGTGCATGGTACTACCATGGCTGGTCGTACCGGTGCTCATACCAACTAGCGTTGGCGGCCTTCTGCTAAACAGAAAATAAGACCAGGTGTGGTGTGATCACAGCTGGTCGTACCAACATTCGTACTGCCTACAAAAAACACTAATTTGACCTGCATAAAGGTGAGAAATAATTCGAAGGACTTTATAATGGCAACAAGAGAATATTTACATGGATTTATCTTAGTAGGAGTCCGACTAAATCATCTACTTTCGTACAATTACCTCCTCGGCCGTGATGATTTCACAGACTTTGATAATGTTTTGTTCATATGCTTGGCAGTGCTTAAGGTGATACCCATTGACTATCCACGGAGCCCCAGTTCCCCCTCTCAACTTGATGGCCCCTGAGTTGTATACTTCTTCAATTTCATATAGACCTTATTACCACTTCGATTTTAGCTTACATGGAAACAACCTTAAACGATAATTGAAAAGTAATACGTTGTCACTAGAGTGAAACTCCTGTTTTTGGATTTTCTATTGTGCCACATCCTAACCTTTTCTTTAAAGAGTCATGCACTTACATAAGACTCAATTGTTATTTTTAGGTTGGTCAGCACATATGCCATGTGACGTCACTTCTGTCGTTAATTAATAAACATGGGATATTTTTGCAGACAGTGTGTAGCAAGGGATGTACTCCTACGTCCAAACGAAAAAAAAGAGAGTGGGAAATGCTGCATGGTGGGTGTCTGCTGGACCAGGACTACGGAACAGTGGCTGGCTAGACAGCCAAGCCCCACCCGTCGGCACGGACCATTTTCTCCCGTCGGCACGGACCAGCACGGCCAGCTGCAACGATCCGCGGCCACCTTTGGAACTTGCTTTCCGAAATGCCTTTGCGATCAGTTGCTCGACAGGTCTCCAGCTTGGCAATTTCCATTCTCCACGTGGACAAGTCCCTCTCAGAGTGCCGTATCCACCACCGATGATGCATTGCCTGGACGTCGGCTCAAAGACGTACACGTGGTAGCAGTAGAATCGGATGCTTTGTTAATGCAACGTCCAAATCAACAGGCCATGTGGACGTGGCTTCGGAGCATAAGCAGGTTACCCGAGTGCTTCCTTTTTCTGAACAAAAAAAGGGAGAGAGATGGCTATCTTTAAGAAGGAAAAGGTGTGCTGATGCTCATAGACACACATAGGATAGCAGGTTGGGACGGCTATTTTATTTTATTTTGAAGATATATAAGAGGTTGGCTAGTTGGCAGCAGGGAGACTTCGTTTGATTGGGCAGCAGCAACCGCGGGTTTTGGGACGGCTTAGAGCATCTACAGCCGGACCTAACAAATCTGACCCCTTAAACGCCCGCGGACGCGCCCGGTCAGTGACCGGGCGTGTCCGTTTTGAGCCCATATAATTTGGTCCGCGCAGCCACACTTTTCATTTTACTTCTCATATGTCCGGTCACTTGCACGTGATTGGTGGAGAAGAAGAGAGAGAAAGAAAATACTCCCTCCGTTCCATAATGTAGTGCATATAGATTTTTAGGAAAGTCAAACTTTACAAACTTTGACCAAATTTATAGAGAAAACTATTTATATCTACAATACCAAATATATACAATATGAAAGTACGTCTTGTGATTTATCTAAGGATATGCATTTGGTATTCTAGATGTATATATTTTTTCCTACAAACTTGATCAAAGTCTATTAAGTTTGACTTTTCAAAAAATCTATACGCACTACATTGTGGAACGGAGGGAGTAATGAATAAGAAAAGAGAAAAGATGGTCCGGAGTGGGGTCGCGTCCTACGTGGTGGACTGACCGGGCGTGTTCGGGCGCGTCCGCAAGCCCTCATATCGGCCCCATATTTGAGATGGATATGAGGGGTGCCGGTCAGTCCGGGCGTTTGAGACGGATATGAGGGGTCCGGTTGGGTCGCATTTTTGTGACCGGTCAGTGACCGGAAGGGCGTTCCGGGCGTTTGAGGAGCATATAGGGGGTCCGGCTGTAGATGCTCTTAACTAGCAAGGCGCCTCGATATGATACGGATCTTCTTTTTTTTTGTAGATGCTCTTAACCACCAGATGCATTTCGTTTGAGGAAGGATGCAATCTCACTTTTCAATTCTCTTCTCTTCTTGTGCATCTAGCTTCGGATACAAGCGAAAGCGATCATAACATTATTCTTATTGATTGTTGCTACCTAGACTTTTAGTTTGTGGAAGGAGGCGATTTTAGTTTTGCCTTCCTGTATTTAAACTATTATCTGGTACTGTAGTACTCCATTATATGTTTTTTTTTTAGAAACAGTACTCCATTATATGTGCGTTTGTGGGTATACAACCAAAGTGTACGTTAGGGGTATATGGGCTATGACTTGGATGCATCATCTGGGCCGACAATGGAGGCCCATACCGTGCCGCAAGTGTGACTTTGTGATTTTTACCCTTTTCTCATGCATTTTGAAACCAGCGTGCATGCATTTTGAAACCAGCGTAGGCACGTCGCTAATAAAGGGTCTGTGAGAGTACATGTTATCATAATTATAGCTCTAAAGTTGGTGTGTCCATCAAGGAAAGTACTCCCTTCATTCCAAAATAAGTGTCGTAAAATTAGTACTAAATTAATACAAATTTTATGCTAGATCAACGACACTTATTTTGAGATGGAGGGAGTAGTTGGTTGGCTTCAATTTGTTCGTAGGATATGATCCTGTTTATCCAACCCTTTGGACAGTTGTTGCTAGATCCCATTTCTAGCAACGAGTGGCTTTGCAATCTTCAAAGCCTGGTATAACGAGAGTGATTGCAGGTGTCATTTCCCATACTGTCGGTTCAGTGCAATTTTCAAGCTCTGACGGGCAATGTACAATAGAAGGAAGACAAGAGCCATTTAGTACAACAATATAGTGGTGATGGTTTCCGCAACAAAGCAAATTTCTAGACACTTGCCCAAACCTAACAAGGAGAAATCCTGAGTACCATCAACAGGGCCAGTTATTGGTTGGATCTGAAGAACATTCCGATTGCGGCATCCAAATTACAACACAATTATTCAATGTCACAAGCATGCTTCAGCCCAACAAAACAGCACATAGTTCTCCAAGTCGACACTTCAAAAAACAAACCAACTTTTATTGCACCTTCCTGGCTTCTGCCGTGGGCTTCCAAAGACCAAGACGGTACTTGTGAGCAAAGCTCAAAATCAACTTTCTCTGCATCATGGCAAAGAAACGGAATTAGTAATTCAATTCAAACATAACTTGATCATAAATTAGCCCCATGAAAATGGAAGGAAATTAAACAGAGGGAACATATCAGGTAAGGATTCTACCAGTTGAACTCACAGTACATGTTAATGATGGCAATTAGCAGTTAGTAAGGTGAACTCACAGTAGATGTTAATGATGGCAATTAGCAGTTAGTAAGCTGTCAGTATGCTAGCCGATAACTGACAGAAGGAATAGCTTCAAATGCATTCAGAAATTACAAAAACTGTACTTCTATCAAATTTTGCAGCCTATTGAACTGCAAATGCATTCAACTCAAAACTCTCGAAGTCCAAATCAGATTTCAACATATTGCCAGCCTCCTCCTTCGCCAGACCGCACAGCACCAACGCATGCCTTCGCCAGCCCACCATATGGCACAACAGATACTTTGTGGGTGTCAAGTCCTCCAACCACACATTCACTGACGTCTAACCTTAGTCCGTCGGTGCTGCTACTTCATGTTGACTGTAGTAACTAGGCGAAGCAAACAAGTACATGTTGACTGTAGTAACTAGATGAACAAACAAGTACAAACTTGCTACCTGGAATGTTTCTTCTTCTTTTTTTTCTTTTTTTTGATAAGATGCTACCTGGAATGTTAGTGCACTGGAATCTCCCTTCCTGGTTATCGGTTTTACCTACAAATTCCATCCTATATCAGATTATCAGGGGGCATGTTCGATAAATCTGCTGGAACTTGGTAGTGTTCTCTGTATTGGCCTGAATAACTCGTTGCCTGGTGATTCCGGCACCGACATTAAAGTAAGCATTATATAAACTATGCTTTTTGTTAGAAGTGGAGAAATGAAACCCAATGAAGTGATCCTGTAATTTTATCAGTCCACGGTACACCTATACTATGTTTGTCAGTTATACCGCTGTATGCTATAAGAGATATAACTCTGTAGGCTATTAGTCCACGTGATGACAATGTTAGTACAGTCATTAAACTGTGTGCCCAGATCAAAAGTATGCTTTCTTCTAAAGTTTATAGACAAGATCATAGCTATAATCATAGTTTCAAAACCGAACCAGACCGCTGGTCGGACCGGAAAAAACAGGAACCGGCCGCACGCATGGTTTCTTAAGCTCTATGGACCGCCCCGCCAACGAACCGGAGAGAACTGACTGGTTTTCGCACAAACTAGGAAAAAAAAAACAAAGCCGGTGGCAGGCACATGAAACCCTGTGAAATAGAAAAATAACACGCAGCTGCAGAAGATCGAACCATGGTTGGCAGGAAAACAGGCTAAAGACTTGAATTTGGCCCAACACCCATCTCACCTTGCTTGCTTTCATATTATATTGTCGTTTTTCTGAATTGAAGAAAAGGACCTCTGTGATCGGTTCATCATTAGTCGTTTTTTTAAGGTAAGTAGGCAGGGGTGTCTTCATCGAAACCGAACTTCAATTCCACCCAGCTCTAATAGCCCACATTAATGCCTCTGCCCAGATCTTGAACCCAGGGGGCTCCTATGTTCTGGGCAGAGGCATTGATGCGGGCTATTAGAATAAGGTGGTAAGGTCCAGGCATCTTCTAAACCCACATATGCGTTTTTTGATCTAGTAAGGGGAATGAAAGAAACAGGAATCTTGCATAGTAAAAGTGTCAGCACTCATCCCAAACTCCATAGGCCCCGCAATAGAAAGAGTTTACTTCGGTGCCGGAGAGCCGAAATGGCTAACCGAAACAAGACATATTCACTTTGACCACAGCCACCCGCACCTGCCTACCTGCCTGGATATTTTAGCTATTCTCTCTTCAACTTCCACTAACCTAAAATAGTTGTAACGCTCCCCCCATGGTTTTCGAGTCGATGAGTCGTTCTGGGGTAGCGACTCGGAAAAAGTCGAGCCTACAGCTGCGAAGAGCCGCGACTCGAGTCATGAGTCGACACTAAGTTGAGTCGACATTTTTTTGCGACTCATCGTGTCGCGCGACTCGAAAACCATGGCTCCTCTTTAGAGATAAATTTCTTTATTCTCTAAGGTAGCTAAACGCCTGAAACATAATAATAAGCTAAGCCTCCATCGATGAAACATAATAATAAGCTAAGCTTCCATCGATTTAGCCAAAGCAAGCCTGGAGAAAACAATGGGATCCAGTGTCCCTCAAGCACCTGTTTCCTCTTCTTTATGGTAATTATTACGACACCAGGTGAAATAGCTGCTTTTTCTTCTCTTCCTCCCCTCCACCTATTGAAGTTGCGCTCACCGCAGCCCTGAGCCCTACAGTTCCTTCGTTTACCGCCTAATCTTAATCTGTTGCCCTGCCTCCAAGAGAAGAAATGGCACCAACCTATACAATGGCAGCTAGTTCCAGGGAAGCTGCTTCAATAGAAGTTGGTTAGCCTAGTTGCTTTGAGTTCAATTTGAACTAGTTTCCAAGCTTGTTATCATCGAGATCCAATCGGAGCATATATATCCGTAACTGGATTTGTATGTATAGCCACTTCAGTCGTGCTCCTCGTTTCTCGAATGGAAAAAAGTATCTTCTTCCACATCAAATTGAATGTAAAAAAGTATCTTCTTTCTGAGAACATGCTAAACCAGAAATTCTTATGTTCATGATTATTCATCCACCGATGCGGCAAATCTTCCAGTTTTCCATTCCCATATGAGGCAGGGAAGTGTATGGGCAACAGGTCGGCATGAAGTGATTCATCATGTTCAAACATGAACCTTTCGCTCTTTAGGGACGGTTTATAAATCATCAAATTCCCACAAATGGAATGAGAACTGGGTCCATATAAAGAATCGAGACCTCGCAAACAACAACGTTCCTTCCCCATATGGAGTTTGGGACCCAAAGGCAATCACTGAGTGAACTGTATCTTATTCGTATTAGTTGACCTCGTTTTCATGTATGTGTCAGACACAGTCTACTAATTGATCTACATTCTGATACCTACTATATCAGTGTCTCTACTACTAGTATTTTTAATACCTCATGAGCTCATGAGACTCTTTTAGTGAAATTCATAAGTCTCAATTCCCGAGCAATCGCACCAAAAACTTAGTTCCTTTTGGATTTCCATCTTGATCAATGACAACCATCCTCATATCGTATTATCATATCGTTGTCACATTTTAGTTCTTTACACGTGCGTACAATTGCAGTACGTACAATTGCAACTCGTCTTTTGTTTGATCTTCCTAGAGGCATTTTGGGCCTTAGCTTATTTGACCTCTTTTTATATATCTTTTATAGTCTACAAAACCAGCCAGTGAACTGGTGAACTGGCTCTCCGACCGGTGATAACATGAGCCGGCGGCCTCACAAGTTCGGTCTTGGGTCCATTTTTTTAAACCATGACTATAATTAAGGACTTATTAAGGTGTATCGATTCTGCAGTCATGGCTCCATAAGTTTTGTTGACTATGGTGGTGCATTATGTGCGCTTGTTTCTTTCAATCGCTCAGAACCGAAGGTTCAAAAAGGGTAGACCACGACATAATTGCAAGGGTGGGTCCCGTCTATATAATTACAAGTGGATGAAACCACCATGCTTAAAGCCGAAAGAACACCCTCTGCTGACATGTTTAATTTTCATCTTTCTATCTAAACCAGATTAACTTTCATCATTTGTTACAGAGCCAAGTCACTGATAGCTACAATTTCCGCAATTTTCTGGAGTCGGTGCCTGAAGTAAGGGTGCTTGCAAATGATTATTTAGACAAGTAGGATGGAAGTTGTAATTGATTAGTTCCTTTAGTACTTATTTAGCATGCATTTGCATCTAGTGATCTACGCAAGCTTAGATTTAGTTCTTTCCCCTCCGGTGACTTACAATTTTTTAGAAGAATAAAAGGTCTGTACTAGATGTGGTCTTTGGATTTCAAATGGATAATGGAAGTATGGGTGTCATGGTTTGTAAATGAGTATACATGAACTAGCATCTACCTGACAAGAGAAGCTATAATTCGGTAACTGCTATGGTTGTGTGCTTGTATAGAAAATGTTGTCTGGATACATGTACATTGTCTAAGGATTTGTTTGTAGACTAGATTCAGGGAGTTTCCACTACTCTTACTATGTGGAGCCTGCAATTTTTAGTTAACGCCAACTTAATTACGTTGTTGATCAGAACGGTTCAATTCTTTTATACTGATAGATGGAGTAGTATGAACATTTAAAAAAAAAAAATTTGTTTTCGAGATATGGTACTTATATTGTCAACAGATTAGACACATCAAGCTATTCTACGGCTTAAAAATAATAATACACAAAGAAACAAGTAGTTTGGTGTCCTCACGCTTACCTATTATTGTAATCAGCATGTGGATGAACAGATCGACTGGGAGGCTTACTGTTTCTCAAAGCTTTGGAAGCAAACTGGACATAACTAAATAGAGCTGGGATGTTTCTATTAGATGTCTGATTTAGTAAAATGCTATCTAAACCTGAACATGATATTCAGATTAATTTCGTTTAGTTTACTTCTGCATTTCCTTCAATTATTATGTTTCTGTAGGGTCATGTTTCAATCATCATTTTCCAGGATATGCAGTCCTATTAAACATCTTAATCGGTTCTTCCAGGGTATGCAGTCCTGTACCTAAAACATTGGAATATCAAGAGGTTTTGAACAAATACACCCCGTATATACCGCAGCTTTTTAAAATTTCTTATTTTTTCCATCCCAGACTTTCTCTAATTCCTTCATCAAGATGGATTGACGCGGCCACGGGTGCCTTTGTGTTCTAGTACACACGAACATAACCCAATGACTCTTTTCCAAGCATCACAACATTGGAGAACAAAACCTAACCAAACTCTAAATTTACACAACGAAATGCCCGAAGAAGCAGAGCATAGCCAGAAACCACATCAGGCCTTCAGCGGAACTACAAAGATATGTCTAATAAATCAAAGGAATGTCTGCAACAGGGAGGGCACGTACATGCTTGCAGGGGACGCCGAGCTTCTTGAGCCGCAGCGTGCGGGTCTCGAGCAGCCTCTGGAGATCGCCGCCTACGGCCTCCTCCAACTTGGCGGCGTGCGTCTCCACCCCCTTCCCGACGCCGTTCAAGAACTCCACCACGCCTACCTTGGCTGCACGCGCGCAGGAATTCGAATCCATTTCACCACAACGAACGGCGGATGAACCACGGAGTTCACGGATCAGGAGGAAAGTGACCAGGTAGGTGTACCTTGGTAGGGTTGGGCGTAGAAGGATCTCGCCGGGGCTCCGGCGCCGGGGTGGAGGAGGAGGCGGCGCACGTGAGATGCGCACGCGAAGGCCATGGCCCCCGGGACGACGCGCGCGGGAGGGAGACGCCGGCCTGGACGATGCCACGCACTACGGCACGGGAGGCAGGCGCTGTCCTTGGCGCCGCAACGCAGGGGAGGCTGCCGCCGTCAAGTTGAGTCACTGTCGGAGCAGAGGGGCGGTGGTAGCCCGCGCGGAGGACAGACGTGGTGGGATGGGGAGCGCCGCCGCAGGCAAAGACGGGAAGAGGAGGATGGCTGTAGGGTTAATCGGCGGGCCTTCCAATGGCATGGACAAAGCCCACAGATGCCTCACGGTCCAACGAAAATGCAATTTTCGGGCCGGGCCGGGTTAAGGGCATCTTCAACACCGACACTTAAACCGTCCGTGTAGGACGGTACAGTCCGGACGCATTATGCCATCCAACGCGGTCCTACTGGTCCGTTGAACGGTCCGTATTCACTTGTTTACGCAAACCAGAGATAAACTAGGGGACTTTGCGGGGTTTAGACAGCAACCACGCCCGCTTTCTGATCGCTCTGGCCCACCCAAAACCCTCATTCCTCGCCCGCATCCGTTCCCGCCCGACGTCAGCTGCCCGCATTCATGCCGTTGTGGAGCGTCCACTCCACATTGAAATCGGCCTTAAGCGGACGCGACCTCTTACTGGCTCTCATATTGAAGTTGTGCGCTGACCGAGGGCCCGCGTGTTGCATGTCCAGTTAAACACGCCTCTGCACTGCAATCAAATGCCTCCACTAAACCCGCGCGTGTGCCGAGATAGCTACTCCGGCCACACGTCCGTCCGCGAGCCGGACGACATTAAATACAATGTCAGGCAAGCTCCTCATGCCCCCTCGCTATTTAAAAGAGACCAAACGTCGGACAAGAATCGCACCACTGCTCCGTTCCCCATCTTCACCTTCCACCATTTTCACCATCTTTTCAATGGCATTGAACGAGCACGAAGACCAGTTCTCCGGCATAAAAAAATCGGTTGGATGGCCCTTCGAGTACCAAGAAACAAGTACAAAAAAAATGAAAAACGGTGAAAACTGATAAAGAAACAAAGAAAAACAACAAATGTTGAAAACCAAGAAAAAAGAGAGAAAGGAGTACTAGATAAAAATGAGAAAAAATCGATAAAAAACATGAAATAAACAAAATAGAAACCAAAGAAAACAAAAAAGAAACCGAATAAACAAGCGTAGAAAATGGAAAACGGTAAAAAAACAAAAAAGACGAAAACCAATACAGAAATAAAAAATCAGAAAAAATAAAATGAGAAAGAAGAGAAAATCGATGAAAACCATGAAAGAAACAAAAGAGAAACCAAAGAAAAACGAAAGAACAGAAAAAAAAAACTACAACTACAAAAAAAATCGAAGAAGAAATAAAAAACCAAACCAAAAAAAACGAAAAAAGAATGAACGAGGAGCACGCTATTGGGCGGCCCATACACACGTGCTTGGCGGGCCGTCCACACCTCCAACTAAGTACAGAAGTCCTTTTGCCCCTATTAAAAAAAAGTACAGAAGTCTTTCAGTTCTCTGTGACAAAGTGACAATGTGGTAGTATACTGTATTTGGTTACAATAGAGATATTTCAGCGCAGGTTATTGCATGTCTGCACATGTAAAAATATGCCAACTGTTTTTCTTAATAAGAAATGCAGAGCTTACACTACGCACGCACACTCATTTTCAATAAACACATGCAGACATTTGGTCCAACCCATCGTCTTCCATCGGTACAGACATTGCCGGCGAATGCACCCTTCGTCGCAGGTAGGCAAGACAAGAACCATGGCGTAGTGAACCATGGTGATAGCAAGAAAAAATTACTATTCTGAGAGCATCTACAGCCGGACTTGGCAAATCCGGCTCCTCAAACGCCCGCGGACGCGCCCGGACGCGTCCACGGGCACTGACCGGGCACGCCTCAAATTAGACACTCCACATTCAGACACCTCAATTAGCATATCTCAAATCCATACAAACTCATGCAACTACGTCGACGCACACGGATCGCCCGGCTACTCCATCACAGTACACTAAATATTCCATCGGACTACCGGCTGCCCTTGCCCTTCCCTGCGTCCTTGCCGTCCTTCTCGCGGAAGTACCGCTCGAAGACGCAGTACGGATCCAGCCGGATCTGCTCGTCGTCGGAGCTGTCCTCGCCGTCGCTGTCCTTCTCCTCCTTCGGTGGCAGTCCGACCATGGCCCGGACCGCCTGACTCTGCTCTCGGGCGAGGGCGTGCGTCTTCCTCCGCTGCCGTTTCTTCACAATGCGGCGCGCGGATGGCTTCCTCCTCTGCGGCCGCCCGCGTCGCTGCAGCAGCCGCCTCCGCCTCCGCGTCCGCCATATCCGCCGCGAGACGGGCCTCGATGGCCCTTGCCCTCTCCTTCTCACGGCGTGCCGCCCGGACCCGGTACCGGTGATGGGGAAGGAGCGGTGTTCCGGCTGCCGGGAACGCGAGGATCCAACACCGCCGGACCCGAGCGCCCGGTGAGCCAACGCTAGGGCCTCGCGGCGGACGGATCCGTCCCTCGGTCGGCTGCTCTCCTCCCGGGACCGGCGGAGTGCAATGCGAACTGCCATTGCCTCCTCCAACCCACACGGAATGACACCCCAGTCGACGGATCCGGAAAGGTCGGACTCCGATCCACTGTCTGACATGGCGGAGGTGGCCGGAATCCGCCGGAGGAGAGCTCGGGTGGCGGAGGGGAATGGAGTGGAGGGGAGTGAAGTGGCTAGGGTTTGGTCCGGCGAGCGGATGGGGACGAATATAAGTGGGGTAGGGGTGGGCCAGCATGGGCCGGCTCCAACGTGGCGGGCTTGCCCGGGCGCGACCGGGCGCCCCCATATCCGCCCCATATTTGGGCTGGATATGGGGGGTGCCGGTCAGCCCGGGCGTTTGAGGGCCGTTTGAGGGGTCCGTCTGGGTAAAAAAAAAGTGATCGGGCAGTGACCGGGCGGCCCGCCCTGGCGTTTGAGGCGGGTTTGAGAGGTCCGGTTGTAGATGCTCTGACCTTTTGTTGAAGCAAATTCATGAATTGACCTCGTTTTAGAAAAAAATCTCAAATCTGACCTCTTTTGGTCACGTCAACATTCCTGGCGTCCAGCTTACACATGAAACGCCAGGGACCATGGCGTCTAGCTTACACGAGACGTCAGGGAACATCCATGGCATCCAGCTTACACGAAAGACGCCGGGGACCAGACGCCAGGGATGCTTGGCGTCTGACATGTAACCTGGACGTCAAGGATGTTGGCGTCAGCAAAAAAGTCAGATTCAAGATTTTTTCCAGAACAGAGTCAATTCGTGAATTTGTTTCAGCAAAAGGTCAGAACAGAAAATTTGTCCGTCATAGCACGACCCACGCCCATGCCGGAGCCAGGAACACCGGTCAAACGGTACCACGCACGAGGCCGCGGCACTCCTGTCCCGTCCATACATGGTACATGCATGGCGATGGTGATACACTGCTCCCTGCTCGTACTCCTAGTCCTAGTCCTAGCTTAGGATGCTCGCGGTCCGACGGCGGAGCACGTACGTACGTACTGGTGTCGCCGGGCACGGCCGTAACCGCCCGCCCGCCCGTCCGGGACCGCCATTGACCCGTGGCAGGCTCCGTTGCCTGTACCGTACCAGCGAAGTCAGCACGTGAAGGCGCGCCCAGCCAGCCCAGGTCGCGCTTGGCAGCCGCAGGCGGCGCCCGTGGACGGGTCGGCCCGCCCAAACTGGCCAGCCACGCGATGGCAACCGGTGGCCGCCCGCCCCAATCTTCCGCGGTCGCACCCTCGTCGTCGTCGGAGCTGGACCTGGACGTCGCAACGCCACAACTCCGGACTTCCGGAGTATGCTGATGTGATGCCTCTGTCAACGCTCATCCAGCGGGATGCTGCTTCTGCCGGCTTTAGGTTGCGAGGTCAACTTCAGCCGGCTGTGTGTCACCGCAAGTCAACTTACAGGCTGCTCGAGTTGCAACTTTTACATACTTGATGATGGCACATTTAACCGGGTTTAAGCTATGGAATCACCATGCAGTGGCAATATCTGGAGTACTATAACCTTTGTTCCAAAATATTAAACTGACAAAACGTCTTTACATTTAGAAACAGAGGTAGTACTATCAAAATAATCGCACAACTTTTTCTCGAGTGAAAAAATCTCAGGCAACTTCTAGTTTGCTATGCAATGCATGAGCCAGGTCAAGAAAAATGATGATATTGGCGCTTCATTCAATCATTAAACAAGCAGTACGTATACCAAGCAAGTACATTGTCCGAGTCAAGCTGACCACCGGAACCCTTCCGGAATAATTGTTTTTTAGCCACTGATACGGGAACAAGTCCCGGCCTCCACCCGCAGGCAGTTGGCCGATAGTAGGATCGATCTCAGAATAGTTTTTGTTTGGCCCCGTGCGCGGCCGCGGGATGCTCGGCCGACGACGACCGGACTGGGACGAGAGAAGCCAACAGCGGCGCGCCCTGCAAGGCGCCGCGCGGCTCGGACGGACGGTCGCGCGACCCGGCTCGGCCACGGCGCCCGACACGAGAATTTTCTAGCCTTTCCGCACGAGGAGACGATCCGCGCGTGGCTGCAGGCGAGTCCGCGGCCCGACGCCGCCCGCGCGACAGTCGCAAGGTGGGCCGAGCCTCGCAGGTCTGTCATGTGTGATGCGGCACTCTGTTCCTTATTTATTTTTTTGCGAATGATGACGCGGCACTCTGTTGACGCGTTTGATTGACAACACTGTAATCAGGACGAACTGAACGAAGACGATGAAGTTCGTACTATTAAACTTTAAAGAGTGCATGCCTGTTCGAGCACGACCTTCGAGTAAGCATTCCTTGTTGCAGCCTACTATTAAACCCTTCGTGGCAGTTGTTTTTTTAACACGACACTTGTTTGTCGCATGCTTTTCATGAAGTGCAAGCTCGTGCAACCCTTTCTCGAAACATCACATACCATTTGTCCTAGCATATGGCAGAAGAGCAACAATTCAAGCAGCAAGCAATGATGCACATTGGACATGAATGAAACATAAGTAAGCATGCATGATCATACGACATGGCAAGTTCATACTATAACCACTATGGTGTCATCCTACCACCACATCCAAAAAAGGGTGTTATCCTATCACCGTTGGTTCTCATCGGCAAGCGGGGTTATTATACCACCTCATCAAAATATAGAGGCTAGCATCAAGACTTTATCAAATCCTAACTACCACAAAATGTAGCTGTCGAGGATCATGCACGTTGCCACCACCACCAGAAGCAACACCAGTAGTAGTGCTTGCCCAGCCAAGTCCTGAGCCAGAGACCATGTGGGCGTCTGCCATGACGACAAACCCAACACCCTGAGCCCTGTTGTCCAGAAGGTGGCTCGAAGCAGCCATCAAAGCCTCTGGGTTGAATCCACCTTGGTCCATGACGACAGTGTAGAGGTCAGGGAGGACTTCGACCAGCTTGCTCTCCCTGATGGTGCTACTGACCTCCTTGACAACCCGAGTCATGCTGTTAAAGACGGTCAGCTTGTCGTCCATCAAGGCTCCCATCTTCCTCTTTCTATCAAGCACAGAAATGTGATCACCATCCTTGTCGGGACCATCAAGGACGATGGTCTCTGACTCCTGGGTTTTTGGATACTCGGGCATAGGCGACCCGAGCGGCTGGCCGGAGCCCGGGGCATGCTTGCCGGTTGCCGGCCCAAAGAAGAAGATATGATGTATCTGATCGTAGTTATGGATGGGTGTGTTGAGGAACTTTGCGTCCTTGGGGTGAGCCTAAGAAAGAAACACAACAACGTAGTTACTTGTGATTGGCATGGCACATAAGCTTAAATAGGTGGTTAGTGAGCTAACTATGGTGTGGCCTTGGTAGTGCTCTGCCTCCAAAAGGATCGAGCAGGTCTCCTGATCCCATGAAGCGCCACTCAGGTCTTTGTACTTGGACACTGTGATCCACCTCGCTCTTCACTTTCTGAGGTGGTCAATGGCCTGCAAGTGCACAACGTTGTTGTAGCACTTTCGTGATAAGTAAAGTGTCGAATCCACAGGGAGCTGAAAGGAAGGCATCACAAACCTCGCAACCATGTTGTCACTTAACGCAATCACGTATGCACCCAAACCGGAGGTTGGAAATATCTTATTCTATAAGTTGCTAGGTAAGCTAGATAAAAGGGTTTTACTACACTAAGAACACAAAGGTAAAAACATGAATAAAAAGAGACTAAGTTAGTAGGACGATGCTTGAGCGGTAAAGTGTTATCGAGTGTTCTAAAGTCATTACCACAAAGAAGACATGTGCAACAAGTGCGGAGCAAACACTCTCTATCGTATCATCTATCCATCCTTCATATGTCTAAGTGGGCGGTTCCCAGTACAGAACATGTTCTATTCTAACGTAGACTTCATGCGACATATGCCACCAACCATAGCTTCCCCAAGAAGGTTATCACATAAGGTAAATTAAGGGTTTTCCCATGGACGCAGCCAGATATGAGTTTACCTGTTACTCCCCTATAAATTGCAAAGACTTGGAATTGAGGCTTTTACCCACACCTCGAATTACCTCAACATCCTACCCGTACAATGACAATAGTTCCTCCACAGCCAATCACGACAATAAAGGGAGAGAGACCTCCTCTCAACACTAGTGAAGAACACTAACTCGAACATGAACAAATCATACTGGATCGCTTGGAAATAATTATTCTAGTTATAAAGTAGTTCTTCTATATCCCCGAGAACAAAGACAACTACTCAAACAAGTTAATGATACACATAGAAGAGAGGGTCAAGTTACAAGCCGACATCGAGCCGGTGAAGGGAGTAGGCATGGTGGTGCCAGTGATGATGATGATGATGATGATGATGATGGTGGTGGTGGTGGCGGCGCCCATGATGGTGATGGCGAGGGCGATGCCGGTGGAGGTGCTTGTCGGTGCTAAAACTGGTGGATCTTGGGTAGGGGGTCCCACGTTTGGTGATCTGAGCTAGATGGTAATAGGAGAAATAGGGACACGATGTTTTACCTAGGTTCGGGCCCTCTTGAGAAGGTAAAACCCTATGTCATGCTTCTTATATATTGATTGTGATGGGGTACAAAGTACAGATTAATCTACCTCAAGATCGTATGAAGTTGTTCTAAGCTCTAAACCTTGTGAATGCCCCTGTACATACCTAATTAACCCCACGGTTTATATAGACACCGGGGGTACCTAGGTTTTCACATAGTCAGTTACAATTAAGGGATAAACATGTTGATCTTCGACATATGCTTGAAGTGTACGCCAAGCCTTCAGAAGATCTCCATCTTGATTACGCCAAGGTTTTGGGCCATTCTGGCCCGATCATCAGTCTTTGGTAGGTCTTCGGCCCGACCCATAACTCGCGAGCCGATGTGGCGAGCACCCCCTAATCCCGGACACCAACAGCGGTGGCGCAGTGGAGATGGCATCAGTCCGAAGGCCGGTGCTCCTTGTCCCTCTACTATGGTGGTGGATGGAGCAGCAATGGAGATGAACTTGGATGTGTTCATGATGAATGACACAATGGAGATGGCGGCTAGGGTATGGAGGTGATATATAGGGTGCCTCCTTGCTCTCCATCGTTGTTGGAGTGCATCCAAGGGTTCTAGGGCCTTATCCTCTCCCAAACCATTCCTTCTCGTCCAAGGGTCATGTAGGAATAGATGGGGACGAAATCGGTAAAGAATCCCGTCTAAAATGGCAACTTTCGGAGCTTTGTGCATTTCTTACAACCATCCATATGACCACCGTCTTCTGTTATGTCCCCCTTCGGTGTTTTAGCCGTCATTTCTTCATACAAACTCCGATTTTGACGTTCTTGGGCTCCTTGGTTTCGTGAGAGTGATTACTTCATTTGGTGATTCGAAAATGGAGCGGAAAGGATTCTCGCCTTTTTCCCTAGAGGTGACCCCGAGTTATCAAGCCCACGGGAGGAAGGCACCCTTTAAGCTAGGGTCTCAAGCAAGCTTTTGCTAAAGAACAATTCCAACTTTTGGCCGGATCAAAATAAAGAAACTGAAGGGTGATACGTATCCAACGTATCTATACTTTATGAAGTATTCATGCCATGTTTGCAACAATTTTATATGGTTTTGGTGCACTTATATATTATTTTTATGGGCTAACCTATTAATCTAGTTTCCAGTAATAGTTCCTGTTTTTTTTGGCTATTTCTTTGTTTCATAGAAAAACCATACCAAACAAAGTCCAAACACGATAAAAAAATTATGGTGATTTTTATGGACAAGAAGAGACCCAGGAAGCTTCGGGGAAGGACTAGAAGGTGCCCAAGGGACCCACAAGCTCAAGGGGCGCACCCCCTAGGCCGAGCCGCCTGAGCTTGTGGGACCCTCGAGAACCCCCCGGTGTGATTCCAGCGCAGAAAATTCTTATAATAGAGAACCCCCTGAAAATTAACCTAGATGAGTTTCTCTGCCGCTACAAGCCTCCGTTGTGGTGCCCTTCCTCGGCACCCTGTCGGAGGGGAAATCCATCATCAGAGGCCATATTCGTCATCCCCGATGCCTCCATAACGAGGAGGGAGTAGTTCACCCCTGGGGCTAAGGGTATGTGCTGCTACTTGTAAACTGCGTTTGGTTTTTCCCCGAAGAGGTGAGGTAATGATCATGTATATAGGCATCACGTCCATAAACAAGTAGACCGACTCCTGCCTGCATCTACAAATATTACTCCACTCATCGACCGCTATCCAACATGCATCTAGAGTATTAAGTATGAAAGAGAGTAATGCTTGGAGCAAGATGACATGATGTAGAGAAAGTAAACTCAAGCAATATGAATAAACCCCATCGTTTTATCATTAATGGCAACAATACAATACGTGTCATGTCCCTTTCTGTCACTGGGATTGAGCGCCCCAAGATTGAACCCATCATAACGCACCACTCCCACTGAAGATAAATCAATCTAGCTGGCCAAACCAAACCGATAGATCAGAGAGAAATACAAAGCTATAATAATCATGCATAAAATAACTCAGAGAAGACTCAATTTATATTCATGAATAATCTGATCATAAACTCACAATTCATCGGATCCCAACAAACACACCGCAAAAGAGGATTACATCGGATAGATCACCGCGGGAATCGCGGTGAACTTTGTATTGAAGATCAAAGAGAGAGAGAGAGAGAAAGCCATCTAGGTACTAACTATGGACCCGTAGGTCTGAGGTAAACTACTCACAGAACATCATGGAGACAACAAGGTGCCTCCATGATTGACCCCCCTCCGGCAGGGCACCGGAACAGGGCTCCAGATGGGCCCACGGCGGAACAGAGACTTGCGGCGGCGGAAAAAGTATTTCGCATGGGTCTCTGTTGGTTTCCCGATTTTAGAAAAATTGTAGGGGTGGAATTAGGTCAGACAGAGCCACGAGGGGCCCACAAGGTAACATGGCACGCCCTACCCCCCGTGGGCGCACCCTGTTGCCTTGACGTCTCCTCGTGCAGCATCTGGTCTTCCTCCAAAGCTTCCAGGTCTTATTTTGGTCCAGACAAAATTATCAAAAAGTTTCATAGCGTTTGGACTCCGTTTGGTACTTGATGTCTACTACACAAATTTATTCTTGTAGACTCAGTTGGGCCTCCAAGCGCAGAGTTTTGTAGGACAATAGCAATTTTCCCTCAAGTTGATGACCTAAGGCTTACCAATTCGTGGGAGGTGTAGGATAAAGGTGGTCTCTCTCAAACAACCCTGCAATCAAATACAACAAATCTCTTGTGTCCGCAACACACCCAATACAATGGCAAATTGTATAGGTGTACTAGTCCGGCGAAGAGATGTTGATACAAGCGCAATATGGATGGTAGATATAGGTTTTTTTAATCTGAAAATATAAAAACAGCAAGGTGGCAAGTGGTAAACAACGAGCAAAATGTTATATAAATGCTTGGAAATAAGGCCTAGGGTTCGTACTTTCACTAGTGCAATCTCTCAACAATGCTAACATAATAGAATCATATGATCATCCCTCAACGTGCTACAAAGAATCACTCCAAAGTTCATATCTAGCGGAGAACATGAGGTGAAATTGTTGTAGGTATTAAGAACCACCTCAAACAACCCTAGAGTTCGTACTAAAATAACACCAATGATACATATCAATCAACCCTAAGTCACCTTGATACTCCAATGTCACCTCAAGTATCCGTGGGTTAATTATTCGACATGCATCAAACAATTTTAGATTCATCATATCCAATCCAACACAAAGAACTTCAAAGAGTACCCCAAGATTTCTATCGGGGAAGGTAGGACAAGAACGTGCAATCAACCCCTATGCATAGATCCCCAAGGTCACCGGAATCCCCAAGTTGATGCCATAACATATATCAAGTGATTCAATAGAATACCTCATTGTCACCACAGGTATCCACATGCAAGACATACATCAAGTGATCTCAAATCCCATATTCAATCCGACATAACAAAATCTCAAAGGGAAAGATTCAATTCATCACAACAAGATAGCAAGGGAAGAACACCATATGATCCAACTATATTAAATAAGCCTGTGATACATCAAGATAATGCCATCTCAAGAACACGAGAGAGAGAGAGAGATTAAACACATAACTACTGGTACATACCCTCAGCCCCGAGGGTGAACTACTCCCTCCTCATCATGGCCTCCGTCGGGATGATGAAGATGGCCACCGGTGACGATTTTCCCCCTCCGGCACGGTATTGGAAAGGCTCCAGATGGGTTTTTCTTCGATACAACAAGTTGCGGCGGTGGAGTGGAAGTTCTAAGTTAATTTTCGGGGGTCTCTGGATTTATAGGATTTTTTAGCGTTGGAATCACGTCAACCGGAGCCACGAGGGGACCACCACATATCAGGGCGCGGCCACCCCCTGGGCGCGCCCTGATGCGTGGTGGCTCCCTCATGGAGCCTCCGGTCTCCTCCCAAAGCTTCCAGGTCTTCTTTCGGTCCAGAAAAAATCATAAAAAAGTTTCGGGCCATTCTGAGAACTTTTATTTTCTGCACAAAGAAACAACACCACGGTAATTCTGCTGAAAACAACGTCAGTCCGGGTTAATTCTAAATAAATCATAAAAAGTGCATCAAAGCCATATAAAAGTATTGTAAACATAGGTGAATATGGCATGAATACTTCATAAATTATTGATACGTTGGAGACATATCAACACTTTATCATTCTAGGATACTTTTTAGGCATTTACTTGTTGTTTTATATCATTTTGAGCACTAACCTATTAACCTAGTGCCAAGCGCCAGTTGCTATTTTCTGCGTGTTTTTCGCTTTTTAGGAATAATGTACCAAACGAAGTCCAAATACCCCAAAACTTTTTGATGAATTTTTCTGGACCAAAATAAGACCTGAAGCTTCGGAGGAAGACCGGAGGGCACACGAGATGCCCCGAAGCCATGAGGGCGCGCCTAGGGGGGTGGCCGCGCCCTGATAGCTTAGGGCCACCTCCCCAGCCCTCTGGCCGCGATCTCTAGCCTATAAATTCTCTAATATTGCAAAAATCCTAGAGAGCCTCCTGAAACACTTTTTCCGCCACCGCAAGTCTCTCTTCTGTCGTGTGCCCATCTAGAGCCCTGTTCCGGTGCTCTGTCGGAGGGGGTCGATCACGGAGGGCCTCTCCATCAACCTTGATGGTCCCATGGTGATGTGTAAGTGTTTCACCATAGACCTACGGGGCCGTAGTTAGTAACTAGATGGCTATCTCTCTCTCTATGTTCTTCAATGCCAAGATCATCGCGATTCCCGCGGTGATCTATCTTATGTAATCATTCTTTGCGGTGTGTTTGTTAGGATCCGATGAATTGTGGGTTTATGTTCAGATTATTCATGAAAAGATATCGAATACTTGCTGGTATTTTATTTGCATGATTTTTATAGCTTTGTAATGCTCTTCGATCTATCGGTCTGGTTTGGCCAAGTAGATTGATTTATCTTCAAGTGGGAGTGGTGTGTTGTAGTGGGTTCAATCTTGCGGTGCTCAATCCCAGTGATATAAAGGGACATGACACGTATTGTATTGCTGCCACTAAGGGTAAAACGATGGGGTTTATTCATATTGATTGGATTTACTTTGTCTACATCATGTCATCATCCTCCAAGCATTACTATGTTTTTACTTGATACTCTAGATGCATGCTGGATACCGGTCGATGGGTGGAGTAATAGTAGTAGATACAGGAAGGAGTTGGTCTTCTTGTTTATGGACGTGATGCCTATATACATGATCATTGTCGTGAATAAAGAGTGGATAACTATGTGCTTTTCTATCAATTGCCCAACATTAATTTGTTTACCCACCGTATGCTTTCTTCGAGATAGAAGTCTCTAGTGAACACTATGCCCCCCGAGTCTCCTCACAAATATAATTACAAAAACTCCTAAAATATTGCTGCCATTATTTACTTTCTTTTTATTTACAATTTATATTTATAACATTATCTATCTATCACTACTTATCCCATGCAAGTAACGAGTTCAAGGGGATTGATAACCCTCTTGCCCGCGTTGGGTGAAGATGTTTTTCTCTTTTGTGCGTAGGCGCTGAAGACGGGAATTTGCGTGGTTCTCTTATTGGTTCGATAACCATGGTTCTCACTAAGGGAAATACTTACCTTTGCTTTGCTGCATCATCCCCTCCTCTTCGGGGAAAATCCTAATCGTTGTCGGGAGCACCATCAAATTCCTATCAAGTACCATCTCACAAATTATCATTCACTTGTTATACTTTTTTATTTTATGTTATATTTTGTTTGCTCTAAAAATAAAAAATACAAAAATATTTCTATTTGCTTGTTTGCTTAGTTATCTAGTTTACTCGTTTGCTTGCTAGTTTACTTGTTCTGTCACAATGTCTCAAGATAGTACTAAGTTGTGTGACTTCTCAAATACTAATAATACTAATTTTATTAGTACACCTATACCACCCGCCACTAGCGCGGAGTTTTATGATATTAATGCTGCATTCCTAAATCTGTTGATGAAAGAACAATTTTTGAGAAGTCCTAATGAGGATCCCGCTTCTCATCTCAACACCTTTGTTGAATTATGTGATATGCAAAAGAAAAGGGATATGGATAATGATGTGGTCAAATTAAAATTATTCCCTTTTTCACTAAGAGATAAAGCTAATTTTTTTTTCATCCTTGCCTCGCAATAGTATTGGAACATGGGATAAGTGTAAGGATGCTTTTATTGCCAAGTATTTTCCTCGCGCTAAAATTAAATCTCTCTGAAACCAAATTATGAATTTTAAAGCACATGAGCAAATACATGTTGGCCAAGCATGGGAGAGAATGAAAATGATGATTAGAAATAGTCCCACTCATGGCTTAAACTTATGGATGTTTATACCAAATTTCTATGCTGGACTGAACTTTGTGTCTAGAAACCTTCTAGATTCTACTGCAGTTGGTACCTTTATGGAGGTGACATTAGGAGAGGCTACAAAACTTCTGCACAATATCACGACAAATTATTATCAATGGCACACCGAGCGAGCTCCAACTAGTAAGAAGGTAAATTCTGTCAAAGAAATTACTACTTTGAGTGATAAAATGGATGCTCTTATGAATATGATTGCAAACAAAAATGCTCAAGTTGATCCTAATGATATTCCATTGTCTACTTTGATTGAGAAAAATAATGATGCTATTGATGTGAACTTTGTCTCGTGAAATAATTTCAACAACAATGCTTATAGAGGTAATTTCAATGCTAGGCCATACCTCGGTAATTCCTCAAATAACTATGGAAATTCTTATGGTAATTCCTATGTAAACTCATCCAACAATAATAAGAGGATACCCACTGATCTTGATAACACCATTAAAGAATTTATTAGTTCTTAAAAGATTTTGAACACTATGGTAGAGGAAAAGTTGCATAAACTTGACGATATGGCTAGAAACATGGATAGGATTGCTCATTGATACGTCTCCAACGTATCGATAATTTTACAGCGCAGAAAATTCTTATAATAGAGAACCCCCTGAAAATTAACCTAGATGAGTTTCTCTGCCGCTACAAGCCTCCGTTGTGGTGCCCTTCCTCGGCACCCTGTCGGAGGGGAAATCCATCATCAGAGGCCATATTCGTCATCCCCGATGCCTCCATAACGAGGAGGGAGTAGTTCACCCCTGGGGCTAAGGGTATGTGCTGCTACTTGTAAACTGCGTTTGGTTTTTCCCCGAAGAGGTGAGGTAATGATCATGTATATAGGCATCACGTCCATAAACAAGTAGACCGACTCCTGCCTGCATCTACAAATATTACTCCACTCATCGACCGCTATCCAACATGCATCTAGAGTATTAAGTATGAAAGAGAGTAATGCTTGGAGCAAGATGACATGATGTAGAGAAAGTAAACTCAAGCAATATGAATAAACCCCATCGTTTTATCATTAATGGCAACAATACAATACGTGTCATGTCCCTTTCTGTCACTGGGATTGAGCGCCCCAAGATTGAACCCATCATAACGCACCACTCCCACTGAAGATAAATCAATCTAGCTGGCCAAACCAAACCGATAGATCAGAGAGAAATACAAAGCTATAATAATCATGCATAAAATAACTCAGAGAAGACTCAATTTATATTCATGAATAATCTGATCATAAACTCACAATTCATCGGATCCCAACAAACACACCGCAAAAGAGGATTACATCGGATAGATCACCGCGGGAATCGCGGTGAACTTTGTATTGAAGATCAAAGAGAGAGAGAGAGAGAAAGCCATCTAGGTACTAACTATGGACCCGTAGGTCTGAGGTAAACTACTCACAGAACATCATGGAGACAACAAGGTGCCTCCATGATTGACCCCCCTCCGGCAGGGCACCGGAACAGGGCTCCAGATGGGCCCACGGCGGAACAGAGACTTGCGGCGGCGGAAAAAGTATTTCGCATGGGTCTCTGTTGGTTTCCCGATTTTAGAAAAATTGTAGGGGTGGAATTAGGTCAGACAGAGCCACGAGGGGCCCACAAGGTAACATGGCACGCCCTACCCCCCGTGGGCGCACCCTGTTGCCTTGACGTCTCCTCGTGCAGCATCTGGTCTTCCTCCAAAGCTTCCAGGTCTTATTTTGGTCCAGACAAAATTATCAAAAAGTTTCATAGCGTTTGGACTCCGTTTGGTACTTGATGTCTACTACACAAATTTATTCTTGTAGACTCAGTTGGGCCTCCAAGCGCAGAGTTTTGTAGGACAATAGCAATTTTCCCTCAAGTTGATGACCTAAGGCTTACCAATTCGTGGGAGGTCTAGGATAAAGGTGGTCTCTCTCAAACAACCCTGCAATCAAATACAACAAATCTCTTGTGTCCGCAACACACCCAATACAATGGCAAATTGTATAGGTGTACTAGTCCGGCGAAGAGATGTTGATACAAGCGCAATATGGATGGTAGATATAGGTTTTTTTAATCTGAAAATATAAAAACAGCAAGGTGGCAAGTGGTAAACAACGAGCAAAATGTTATATAAATGCTTGGAAATAAGGCCTAGGGTTCGTACTTTCACTAGTGCAATCTCTCAACAATGCTAACATAATAGAATCATATGATCATCCCTCAACGTGCTACAAAGAATCACTCCAAAGTTCATATCTAGCGGAGAACATGAGGTGAAATTGTTGTAGGTATTAAGAACCACCTCAAACAACCCTAGAGTTCGTACTAAAATAACACCAATGATACATATCAATCAACCCTAAGTCACCTTGATACTCCAATGTCACCTCAAGTATCCGTGGGTTAATTATTCGACATGCATCAAACAATTTTAGATTCATCATATCCAATCCAACACAAAGAACTTCAAAGAGTACCCCCAAGATTTCTATCGGGGAAGGTAGGACAAGAACGTGCAATCAACCCCTATGCATAGATCCCCAAGGTCACCGGAATCCCCAAGTTGATGCCATAACATATATCAAGTGATTCAATAGAATACCTCATTGTCACCACAGGTATCCACATGCAAGACATACATCAAGTGATCTCAAATCCCATATTCAATCCGACATAACAAAATCTCAAAGGGAAAGATTCAATTCATCACAACAAGATAGCAAGGGAAGAACACCATATGATCCAACTATATTAAATAAGCCTGTGATACATCAAGATAATGCCATCTCAAGAACACGAGAGAGAGAGAGAGATTAAACACATAACTACTGGTACATACCCTCAGCCCCGAGGGTGAACTACTCCCTCCTCATCATGGCCTCCGTCGGGATGATGAAGATGGCCACCGGTGACGATTTTCCCCCTCCGGCACGGTATTGGAAAGGCTCCAGATGGGTTTTTCTTCGATACAACAAGTTGCGGCGGTGGAGTGGAAGTTCTAAGTTAATTTTCGGGGGTCTCTGGATTTATAGGATTTTTTAGCGTTGGAATCACGTCAACCGGAGCCACGAGGGGACCACCACATATCAGGGCGCGGCCACCCCCTGGGCGCGCCCTGATGCGTGGTGGCTCCCTCATGGAGCCTCCGGTCTCCTCCCAAAGCTTCCAGGTCTTCTTTCGGTCCAGAAAAAATCATAAAAAAGTTTCGGGCCATTCTGAGAACTTTTATTTTCTGCACAAAGAAACAACACCACGGTAATTCTGCTGAAAACAACGTCAGTCCGGGTTAATTCTAAATAAATCATAAAAAGTGCATCAAAGCCATATAAAAGTATTGTAAACATAGGTGAATATGGCATGAATACTTCATAAATTATTGATACGTTGGAGACATATCAACACTTTATCATTCTAGGATACTTTTTAGGCATTTACTTGTTGTTTTATATCATTTTGAGCACTAACCTATTAACCTAGTGCCAAGCGCCAGTTGCTATTTTCTGCGTGTTTTTCGCTTTTTAGGAATAATGTACCAAACGAAGTCCAAATACCCCAAAACTTTTTGATGAATTTTTCTGGACCAAAATAAGACCTGAAGCTTCGGAGGAAGACCGGAGGGCACACGAGATGCCCCGAAGCCATGAGGGCGCGCCTAGGGGGGTGGCCGTGCCCTGATAGCTTAGGGCCACCTCCCCAGCCCTCTGGCCGCGATCTCTAGCCTATAAATTCTCTAATATTGCAAAAATCCTAGAGAGCCTCCTGAAACACTTTTTCCGCCACCGCAAGTCTCTCTTCTGTCGTGTGCCCATCTAGAGCCCTGTTCCGGTGCTCTGTCGGAGGGGGTCGATCACGGAGGGCCTCTCCATCAACCTTGATGGTCCCATGGTGATGTGTAAGTGTTTCACCATAGACCTACGGGGCCGTAGTTAGTAACTAGATGGCTATCTCTCTCTCTATGTTCTTCAATGCCAAGATCATCGCGATTCCCGCGGTGATCTATCTTATGTAATCATTCTTTGCGGTGTGTTTGTTAGGATCCGATGAATTGTGGGTTTATGTTCAGATTATTCATGAAAAGATATCGAATACTTGCTGGTATTTTATTTGCATGATTTTTATAGCTTTGTAATGCTCTTCGATCTATCGGTCTGGTTTGGCCAAGTAGATTGATTTATCTTCAAGTGGGAGTGGTGTGTTGTAGTGGGTTCAATCTTGCGGTGCTCAATCCCAGTGATATAAAGGGACATGACACGTATTGTATTGCTGCCACTAAGGGTAAAACGATGGGGTTTATTCATATTGATTGGATTTACTTTGTCTACATCATGTCATCATCCTCCAAGCATTACTATGTTTTTACTTGATACTCTAGATGCATGCTGGATACCGGTCGATGGGTGGAGTAATAGTAGTAGATACAGGAAGGAGTTGGTCTTCTTGTTTATGGACGTGATGCCTATATACATGATCATTGTCGTGAATAAAGAGTGGATAACTATGTGCTTTTCTATCAATTGCCCAACATTAATTTGTTTACCCACCGTATGCTTTCTTCGAGATAGAAGTCTCTAGTGAACACTATGCCCCCCGAGTCTCCTCACAAATATAATTACAAAAACTCCTAAAATATTGCTGCCATTATTTACTTTCTTTTTATTTACAATTTATATTTATAACATTATCTATCTATCACTACTTATCCCATGCAAGTAACGAGTTCAAGGGGATTGATAACCCTCTTGCCCGCGTTGGGTGAAGATGTTTTTCTCTTTTGTGCGTAGGCGCTGAAGACGGGAATTTGCGTGGTTCTCTTATTGGTTCGATAACCATGGTTCTCACTAAGGGAAATACTTACCTTTGCTTTGCTGCATCATCCCCTCCTCTTCGGGGAAAATCCTAATCGTTGTCGGGAGCACCATCAAATTCCTATCAAGTACCATCTCACAAATTATCATTCACTTGTTATACTTTTTTATTTTATGTTATATTTTGTTTGCTCTAAAAATAAAAAATACAAAAATATTTCTATTTGCTTGTTTGCTTAGTTATCTAGTTTACTCGTTTGCTTGCTAGTTTACTTGTTCTGTCACAATGTCTCAAGATAGTACTAAGTTGTGTGACTTCTCAAATACTAATAATACTAATTTTATTAGTACACCTATACCACCCGCCACTAGCGCGGAGTTTTATGATATTAATGCTGCATTCCTAAATCTGTTGATGAAAGAACAATTTTTGAGAAGTCCTAATGAGGATCCCGCTTCTCATCTCAACACCTTTGTTGAATTATGTGATATGCAAAAGAAAAGGGATATGGATAATGATGTGGTCAAATTAAAATTATTCCCTTTTTCACTAAGAGATAAAGCTAATTTTTTTTTCATCCTTGCCTCGCAATAGTATTGGAACATGGGATAAGTGTAAGGATGCTTTTATTGCCAAGTATTTTCCTCGCGCTAAAATTAAATCTCTCTGAAACCAAATTATGAATTTTAAAGCACATGAGCAAATACATGTTGGCCAAGCATGGGAGAGAATGAAAATGATGATTAGAAATAGTCCCACTCATGGCTTAAACTTATGGATGTTTATACCAAATTTCTATGCTGGACTGAACTTTGTGTCTAGAAACCTTCTAGATTCTACTGCAGTTGGTACCTTTATGGAGGTGACATTAGGAGAGGCTACAAAACTTCTGCACAATATCACGACAAATTATTATCAATGGCACACCGAGCGAGCTCCAACTAGTAAGAAGGTAAATTCTGTCAAAGAAATTACTACTTTGAGTGATAAAATGGATGCTCTTATGAATATGATTGCAAACAAAAATGCTCAAGTTGATCCTAATGATATTCCATTGTCTACTTTGATTGAGAAAAATAATGATGCTATTGATGTGAACTTTGTCTCGTGAAATAATTTCAACAACAATGCTTATAGAGGTAATTTCAATGCTAGGCCATACCTCGGTAATTCCTCAAATAACTATGGAAATTCTTATGGTAATTCCTATGTAAACTCATCCAACAATAATAAGAGGATACCCACTGATCTTGATAACACCATTAAAGAATTTATTAGTTCTTAAAAGATTTTGAACACTATGGTAGAGGAAAAGTTGCATAAACTTGACGATATGGCTAGAAACATGGATAGGATTGCTCATTGATACGTCTCCAACGTATCGATAATTTATCATCCTCGTTCCGCTGCCGCAACTCTCTGTATCAACGAAAAACCAATCTGGAGGCGTTCCAGTACCCTGCCGGAGAGGGTAGATCATCTCTGGTGGCCATCTTTATCATCCCGGCGGAGGCCATGACGAGGAGGGAGTAGTCCACCCTCGGGGCTGACGGTTTGAACCAGTAGCTATGTGTTCAATCTCTCTCTCTCTCTCTCGTGTTCTTGAGATGGCATGATCTTGATGTATCACGGGCTTTGTTAATATATTCGGATCATATGATGTTATTCCCTTGCTACCTAGTTGTGATGAATTGAATCTTTACCTTTGAGATCTCGTTATGTTGGATTGAATATTATGGTTTGAGAACATTTGATGTATGTCTTGCGTGGGATACCCGTAGTGACATTGGGGTATTCTATTGATTCACTTGATATATGTTGAGGCATCAACTTGTGGATTCCGATGACCTAGGGGATCTATGCATAGGGGTTGATTGCATGTTTTCATACCACGTTCACCGATAGAAATCTTGGGGTGCTCCTTGAAGTTCTTTGTGTTGGATTGAATATGATAGATATGAAATTGTTTGATGCATGTCGCATAATTTACCCACAGATACTTGAGGTGACATTGGAGTATCTAGGTGACATTAGGGTTGATTAATATGTAACATTGGTGTTATTCTAGTAGGAACTCTAGGGTTGTTTGTGACACTTATAGGAATAGCCCAATAGATTGATCGGAAAGAATAACTTTGAGGTGGTTCTACTACCTACACCAATTTCATCTTATTGTTCTCCGCTAGATAGGAACTTTGGAGTGATTCTTTGTTGCACGTTGAGGGATGATCATATGATTCAACTATGTTAGCACTGTTGGGAGATTGCACTAGCGAAAGTATGAACCCTAGGCCTTATTTCCAAGCATTTATACACCATTTTGCTTGCAGTTTTACACTTGCTACCTTGCTGTTTTTATATTTTCAGATTACAAAAACCTATATCTATCATCTATATTGCACTTGTATCACCATCTCTTCGCCGAACTAGTGCACCTATACAATTTTCCATTGTATTGGGTGTGTTGGGGCCACAAGAGATTTCTTGTATTTGTTTGCAGGGTTGCTTGAGAGAGACCATCTTCATCCTACACCTCCCACGGATTGATAAACCTTAGTTCATCCACTTGAGGGAAAATTGCTACTGTCCTACAAAACTCTGCGCTTGGAGGCCCAACACGAGTCTACAAGAATAAAGTTGCGTTGTAGACATCACTCATTGTCGTGGGAGTAATACCGATAGTAGTACGGGGGGTACGTATGAGTAAGGGCGAAGCCTAGCTACGGAGCAAGTGTCACACTTGGATTTTACGATTTCGGACCCCACTCGGAAGTGGTAAAAGTCCTACGTCTCGAGCCCTGGGGCTAAGTGTTGCTTTGTGTATGTTTTTGATTACAGAGAGTTCGTAACCCTAGTTCTGGCGTCGGGGGGTGGCTTATATAGAGTGCGCCACCGCCAGCCGAGTGCCATTACGAGGGTCATTAATGCTAGTAATTACCGGAGTTACTGGAAACTTCCGTGTTAACTACGAGCGTTACAGGTAACGTAGTATTTACAGCACTTCAAGCGAGTTAAGTCCCTCGAACATTGTAGCTCCCGTGCCGCCTCTGCTTCTTAACGTCCAGGTGTCTAAGCCAGGCCGAGTGGCTAGTAACGTCCAAGTGACTTACAGGGATCCGAGTGCATCTTGTACATTCGTCCGAGTGCCACGATAATCCAGGGACTTCCGTGAACTTGTAGGACCCCAGGTATGTCCTACATGCGAGGTCTATGACCCTACCCAGGGCAGGTGACCTCGTCTGTAGCCCCCGAATCGGTTGCGGTTTTGGGAATCGAGTGACCAACGTACCATGATATTGGCAGCGTTTCGGGAATGCTTGGAAACGTGTTAGATCATTTTCACTCGGTATTGAAACCGCGACCGGTTCAGGTTAATTAACTTCCGAATGGCTCGAACAGCCTGACTGTTCAAGTCACTCGGTCTGATGCAGATCAGTTCTCGGGATAGATAATCTTAAGGCTTGAAGATGAGACTATTGAACCTTCTGTTTGACCTTCATTCGGATGCTCTTGAATCAGTTTAAGATTCGTCCGAGTGCTCAGCGGGTCTTTTCGATTCATTCGGTGAGTTTTGGCGTGTCGGAACACACCGGCGAACACGGAGTTCAATCGGTCGGTTTTGGCGCGTCGGAACGCACCCACGAACACGGAGTTCACTCAGTGAGTTTTGGCGCGTCGGAACACACCAGCGAACACGGAGTTCACTTGGTTGGTTTGGCGTCTCGGAACGCTCCAGCGAACACGGAGTTCACTCGGTCAGTTTCGGCATGTTGGAAAGCACTAGCGAACACGGAGTTCACTCGGGCCATGGCGTCGCGAAATCTCCGGCGATTTCGAAATCGTGGGGAAGCGCGCGCACGCGATCGTGACGGTTGTGTCAGGAAAGTGGGGGAAGTGGCTGCGGCGCCTCGATTTTCGCACCACGAATTTCGCCATGCGTCCCCGCAATGCTGCCCCGAAGATATCGCGGATCTGCATGCGCCCATTGATTGTGCGGTTGCTGCAGATCCGACGGCCGAGATTCCGCCGAGTCTGAGTATTAAAGAAGACCGGGAGGGAGATAGGAAAAAACATCCTCATTCTCTGCCTCTCCGATTTCCTCCTCCGCACCGCCGACAGCTTTGCCTCCGCCACCAATTCATTGATTCGCTGCTGCCCCTCGCCGGAGATGACGGAGAGCTCCACCGCGAAAGCCGAGAGGGCAAAGAAGTCCTCACACGAGTCCTCCTCGAGTGCGGGCGCCCCGGCTGGCTTCGTCCAGGGCGACTAGCTGGCCTCTCGGGCCACGGCCAGCCGGTTGCAGGACCTGGAGAGCCAGGGTCTCATGGCAACCGGAAGCTGGAGGCTGCCAGAGAAGGGGGAGGTCGAGCCCGCACCGCACGGGAACGAGAGGGTTCTTGATGTGTCTTGAGACTGCGTCAGTATTTCCCCAAATAGGAAGGGATGATGCAACACAACGATGGTAAGTATTTCCCTCAGTTATGAAACCAAGGTATCGAACCAGTAGGAGGATCACCAACACTACGTAAACAACACCTGCACACAAAGAACAAATACTTGCAACCCGACGCGAAAGAGAGGTTGTCAATCTCTCTACGGTAAAAAGATAGATTAGGATATGATAGATTGGATAGATAGATCTCTCAAGAACGCAAAATAAAAGAGGCAAATAAAAAGTGCAGCAAGGTATTTTTGTGTTTTTGGAATAATAGATCTGAAAACAAAAGCGGCAAAAAGATAGACCAGAAAGGAATATGTTGGAAAAGTAGACCCTGGGGCCGTAGGATTCACTAGTGGCTTCTCTCATGAGTATAGCACACGGTGGGTGAACAAATTACTGTTGGGCAATTGATAGAAGATCAAATAATCATGACGATATCCAAGGCGATGATCATAATATAGGCATCACGTCCAAGAATAGTAGACCGAAACGATTCTGCATCTACTACTATTACTCCACACATCGACCGCTATCCAGCATACATCTAGTGTATTAAGTTCATGGAAAAATGGAGTAATGCAATAAGAACGATGACATGATGTAGACAAGATCTAATATACCCCATCTTGTTATCCTTAATAGCAATGATACATGCGTGCCTTGCTGCCCCTTCTGTCACTGGGAGAGGACACCGCAAGATCGAACCCATCACAAAGCACCTCTTCCCATGGCAAGAAAAATCGATCTAGTTGGCCTAACTAAACCAAAGACCCGAAGAAGAAATACGATGCTATAAGTAACCATGCATATAAGAGAGCAAAGAAGACTCAAATAATATTCATGGATAGAAACTGATCATGAACTCAAAATTCATCGGATCCCAACAAACACACCGCAAAAGTTTACATCAAATAGATCTCCAATAGACCATTGTATTGAGAATCAAAAGAGAGAGTGAGGAAGCCATCTAGCTACTGCCTACGGACCCGTAGGTCTATGGTGAACTACTCACGCATCATCGGAGAGGCACCAATGAGGATGATGAACCCCTCCGCGATGGTGTTAGATTGGATCTTGCGGTTCTGGAACTTGCCGCGGCTGGATGTGTTTTTCGTCGACTCCGTTAGGGTTTCTGGAATATTTGGGAATTTATAAGCATCAGAGGCGGTGGAGACACGTCCCGAGGAGGGCACAACCCATCAGGGCGTGCCCAGGGCCTCTGGCGCGCCCTGGTGGGTTGTGGTCTCCTCGACCCTCCCCTCTGGCACTTCTTTGGCCCACTGGATGTCTTCTGGCCCAAAAAAAATCTCCAAAAAGTTTCGCAGTGTTTGGGATTCGTTTGGTATTGATATTCTGCAAAGTAAAAAACAAGCAAAAATAGCAACTGGCACTTTGGCACTATGTCAATAGGTTAGTCCCAAAAAATGATATAAAGTTGCGATAAAATGATTGTAAAACATCACAGATTGATAGTATAACAGCATGGAACAAGCAAAAATTATAGATACGTTGGAGACGTATCAGCATCCCCAAGCTTAATTCCTACTCGTCCTCGAGTAGGTAAATGATAAAAACAGAATTTTTGATGTGGAATGCTGCCTAACATGTTCATCACATAATATTATCTTTTGTAGCATGGACATTTGGACTTTTAGATCGTTCAAAGCAATAGTCTAGTTTTGACATAAAGACTTCAATACTCAAGCATGTCAACAAGCAACCATGTCTTTCAAAATATCAACACTAAAGAAAGTTATCCCTAGCCCATCATGCTCAATCATTGATCCATTCATGAAACACACTCAAATATTAACTACACCCAATGCTCAAGTATGATCATAGTGCCCCCTAGTTGGTGCTTTATAAGAGAAGATGGAGACTCAAATAAAAATAAAAATTGCATAAAGTAAATAGATAGGCCCTTCGCAGAGGGAAGTAGGGATTTGTAGAGGTGCCAGAGCTCAAAGTTTAAATTGAGAGAGAAAAATATTTTGGGTGGCATGCCTTTCCTGTCAACGAAAACGACAAAGTAGTTCACAATACTTTCCATGCTAGATATATCATAGGCGGTTCCCAAACATAAAGTAAAGTTTATTCCTTTTCCACCATTCTTTCACAATCCATGCCCGGCCTTCCATACAAACACTTTCCAAGGAATTTATTATTTGACAAAAAAGTAAAATCTTTTATTTTATTTTATTTCGGGACTGGGCATCCCTATTACCACTGTACTCTCGTGCAATGACAAGTGAATAAACACTCATCTTGAGAATAACACATATAGCATGGAAAAATATTGGACACCCCCTACCGTTTCATGAGCGGTACGAGCACACAACAAGGAAATTTATTTTGAAAAGTAGAGATGGCACATACAAATTTGCTTAGAACGGCATGGAAATACCACATATAGGTTGGTATGGTGGACTCATATGGGAAAAACTTGGTTTAAGGATTTTGGATGCACAAGTAGTATTTCTACTTAGTACAAGTGGAGGCTAGCAAATAGATTGAGACGCAACCAACCAAGAAACGAAAATTCACATAAACGAGCATTGAGCATAACTAACACCGAATAATGCACCATAAGTAGGATGTAATTTCATTGCATAACTATTGACTTTCGTACTTGCATAGGGAATCACAAACCTTAACACCAATATTCTTACAAAAGCATAATTACTCACTAGCATGACTCACATATCACTATCATCATGTCTCAAAACTATTACAAGGAATCAAGTTTAATTTGTCCAATGATCTTCATGAAAGTTTTTATTATATCCTCCTTGGATATCTATCCTTTTGGGACTAGTTTCATATATTGCCATTGCTTTTGACAAGCTCAAACAAATTTAAGTGAAGAACATGAGCATAGAGATTTCATCTCTCAAAATAGTATAAGTGAAGCATGAGAGGATTTCTTCAAAATTTACTAACTCTCAAATTTATCCAAGTGACGCATGAGAGTGTTTCTACAAAAATTTCCAAGCACACCGTGCTCAAAAAGATATAAGTGAAGTACTAGAGCAATTCCATAGCTCAAAAAAGTTTAAGTGCAACATATAGAGCAATTCTAACAAATCATAGCATAATTTTGGCTCTCTCAAATAGGTGTGTCCAGCAAGGATCCTAGTGACAAACTAAAAAGCAAATCAAGCAAAGACTCAAATGATACAAGATGCTCCAAGCAAAACTCATGATATGTGACGAATAAAAATATAGCTCCAAGTAAAATACCGATGGTCGTTAGAAGAAAGAGGGGATGCCACTCAGGGCATCCCCAAGCTTAGTTGATTGTTTCTATTTGGATATATCTTGGGGGTGCTGTAGCATCCCTAAGCTTAGTCTCTTTTCACTCCTTATTCCTTCATCCACCGTGATCTCACCCAAAACTTGAAAACTTCAATCACACAAAACTCAATAAAACCTCCGTGAGATCCGTTAGTATTATAAAGCAAATCACTACTTTAAGTATAGTTGAAAACCCATTCATATTTTATTATTGCATTATACCTACTGTATTTTAACTTTACCATGGCTCATACCCTTCAATATAACCCATAGATTCATCAAAACAAGCACACAATTCAACAAAAACAGAATCTGTCTTAAACAGAACAGTCTGTAGTCATCTGTACTCTAACCATACTTATGTAACTCTAAAAATTCTAAAACATTAGGACAATGTAAATAATTTGTATAGCAACACTGTGTTAAAATTTCAGCTCAATATCACGTTCCAGTAAAAAATTAAAATTCGAACACTGGAGGCAAAGTTTCTGTTTCAGATTCAGCGTTGTTTCTACTCATCTTATGAATCATCCTAAAGGCTTTACTTGGCACAAACATAAAATAAAACATAAAAAACACAATCATAACAGAGGAATAATTGTGTCAACTCTCAAAAATAGAAAGAAAAAGATGAAAATAAATTTATTCATTGGGTTGCCTCCCAACAAGCGCTATCGTTTTACGCCCCTAGCTAGGCATAAGACATAGATTCAAGTATTGTCATCTTTAGTTTTTGTGGAGGTTTTTTTATCAAGAGGTTTTGCAAATAAAACTTGAAAAACATCATCCATGGAAACCTTAGCACTATCAAGTTGTCCATCTACGTACCCTCTTTGATTCCCGGCCACAATCCAAGAATGTTGTTGATTAACATCATTGAAAACTTGTTGGATCATATCTAAAATGGGGACTTCCTTTTTAAGGTTCTCATAAAAAAATTGATTATTTCCAAGCAGATGTCTCAACATGTAATCACTATTGTAAAGGATCTCTCCTATTACCGGCTTTTCACGGCTCATACCAAAGAAATCAAAAATCTCCCTAGCTTCTCGTACTATGTGATCAAACTCATTCATGAGAACAAGGGTGGCTAACTTTCCAGCTTTGGGATCCTTTATAACGGGTAGCTCATAAAACAATCTTTGCAGGGTAGGATGAGTACGAATAAACCTATTTTCAAGTTTTAGAACTACCACTGAAATAGCTTCTGCATAAGTTTTAGTTCTTTTCAGTATAGGAGTATCATCGAGAGTCAAATTTCCAACGCAATTGAAAAACTCTTGGATAGTTTCTTTCCCTATAACATTCCCTTGCCCCAAAAGAAAAGTTTTAGCATCCAGATTGCCAGAACATCCAATATTAGGAGTCCTGCTATCATATGTTTCTGCCATACCAAAATCACTCATGATGACAAGCGAACAAGAGATCTGACGAGAAAAGGGCAAACGAAAAAGAGGGCGAATAAAACGGCAAATTTGGTGAAGTGGGGAGAGGAAAACGAGAGGCAAAAGGCAAATAATGTAATTGCAAGGAGATGAGATTTGTGATTAGGAACCTGGTAGATGATGATGGTGTCTCCTCGGCGCCAGAGATTGGCATGTAGAAGAGACCGCTTCCTCCCCGGCAACGGCACCAGAAATTCCTTTGACGTGGCTTGAGACTGCGTCGGTATATCCCCAAAGAGGAAGGGATGATGCAGCACAGCGACGGTAAGTATTTCCCTCAGTTATGAAACCAAGGTATCGAACCAGTAGGAGGATCACCAACACTACGTAAACAACACCTGCACACAAAGAACAAATACTTGCAACCCGAAGCGAAAGAGAGGTTGTCAATCTCTCTACGATAAAAAGATAGATTAGGATATGATAGATTGGATAGATAGATCTCTCGAGAAAGCAAAATAAAAGAGGCAAATTAAAAGTGGAGCAAGGTATTTTTGGGTTTTTGGAATAATAGATCTGAAAACAAAAGCGGCAAAAAGATAGATCGGAAAGCAATATGTTGGAAAAGTAGACCCGAGGGCCGTAGGATTTACTAGTGGTTTCTCTCATGAGTATAGCACACGGTGGGTGAACAAATTCCTGTTGGGCAATTGATAGAATATCAAATAATCATGACGATATCCAAGGCGATGATCATTATATAGGCCTCACGCCCAAGATTAGTAGACCGAAACGATTCTGCATCTACTACTATTACTCCACACGTCGACCGCTATCCAGTACATCTAGTGTATTAAGTTCATGAAAAAACGGAGTAATGCAATAAGAACGGTGACATGATGTAGACAAGATCTATTCATGTAGGAATAGACCCCATCTTGTTATCCTTAATAGCAACGATACATGCATGCCTCGCTGCCCCTTCTGTCACTGGGAGAGGACACCGCAAGATCGAACCCATCACAAAGCACCTCTTCCCATGGCAAGAAAAATTGATCTAGTTGGCCTAACTAAACCAAAGATTCGAAGAAGAAATACGAGGCTATAAGTAATCATGCATATAAGAGATCAAAGAAGACTCAAAATAATATTCATGGATAGAAACTGATCATGAACTCAAAATTCATCGGATCCCAACAAACACACCGCAAAAGTTTACATCAAATAGATCTCCAAGAGACCATTGTATTGAGAATCAAAAGAGAGAGAGGAAGCCATCTAGCTACTGCCTATGGACCCGTAGGTCTATGGTGGACTACTCACGCATCATTGGAGAGGCACCAATGAGGATGATGAACCCCTTCGTGATGGTGTTAGATTGGATCTCGCGGTTCTGGAACTTGCGGCGGCTGGATGTGTTTTTCGTCGACTCCCTTAGGGTTTCTGGAATATTTGGGAATTTATAGGCATCGAAGGTGGTGGAGAGGCATCCCGAGGAGGGCACAACCCATCAGGGCGCGCCCAGGGCCTCTGGCGTGCCCTGGTGGGTTGTGGTCTCCTCGACCCTCCCCTCTAGCACTTCTTTGGCCCACTGGATGTCTTCTGGCCCAAAAAAAATCTCCAAAAAGTTTCGTAGTGTTTGGGCTTCGTTTGGTACTGATGTTCCGCGAATTAAAAAACAAGCAAAAACAGCAACTCGCACTTTGGCACTATGTCAATTGGTTAGTCCCAAAAAATGATATAAAGTTGCTATAAAATGATTGTAAAACATCCAAGATTGATAGTATAATAGCATGGAACAAGCAAAAATTATTTATACGTTGGAGACGTATCAGTTCTCCTCACAGCTCACCTTGACCGAGGTTTTTCTTTGCCCCCACATCCTTTCTTCCATGCGTTCTTGGATTTTTTCGGTGCCCAACTTCACTATATTGCCCCCAATTCCATCACCTATCTGGCTGCTTTTGTTTCTCTCTGTGAGAACTTTCTTGGTTGCAACCCACACTGGGGCTTATTCAAGCACTTGTTCACATGCCGAGTGAGGAGTGTGAAGAAAACCACTTTGACTGAGGAGAAGACGCACGCAGTTCAGCTATGCGGAGGCCTGGGTATTCAATTGAGGGGTAAAGGTAGTTTCCCTTCGTTGACATTCCCGGACACTGTTAAGGGTTGGCAGTCGACTTGGTTTTACTGTGAGGACATCCCAGTCGGAGAGGGTCAGTCGGGCCTCCCACCGTATTCGGCCGAATGCATTCGACGTCTCCCTAAGTTGACCGTGTCCAAGGAGGAGAGAGTAGACGTAGACATCCTTGTGATTGCACTGGTATCCCTCGTGAACCAGGGTATCAACACTCTGGACCTGCTGGAGGTCTTCTTCCAGAGAAGGGTTCAGCCGTTGTAGGCCAGAGCCCACCCTATGTGGCAGTACTCGGGTCCGAGTGACCCGACTTGTACGCACCTGGAGGAGCTCAGCGAAGAGGCCGTGGCAAACAAACTCAAGGCCATCACCCCAGCTCGAGATAACCCTAGAGGCACGACGAATGTTCGGGTCGCCGCGGGACCCAAAATTAATTAGTAATAGCATAGAAAACTAGCCAAAATGGAACAAATCTATGAGTTTTGGCGAGGTCCCCGTAACGAGACCCTGGGGTTCCCTGAACATTCGGCTCGCCCTGGGACCCAAAATCGTTGAGTAATAGCATAGAAAACAGGCCAAAATGAAACAAATCTATGAGTTTCGGCGAGCTCCCCGTAACTGGAACCCGGGGTTCTCCGAACGGTGAGTAATAGCATAGAAAACTGGCCATACTTTTCCAAATTTGTGACTTTTGACGAGGTCCCCATAACCGGACCGTGGGGTTCCTCGAACATTCGGATCGCCCCGGGACCCAAAGACAGTGAGTAATAGCCTAGAAAAGTAGCCAGAATGGACCAAATCTGCGAGTTTTGGCAAGGTCCCCATAAGAGGACCCAGGGGTTCTTCGAACGTTCGGATCGCCCCGCGACCCAAAAACAGTGAGTATTAGCATAGAAAACTAGCCAGAATTTGCGAAATCTGCCTTTTTTTGCGATGTCCCCGTAACTGGAACCCGGGGATCCCCGAATGTTCGGTTCGCTCCGGGCCCCAAAAAACAGTGAGTAATAGCATAGAAACTGGTTAGAATATGCGAAATCTATGATTTTTGGCGATGTCCCCATAACCGGACCCCTGGGTTCCCCGAACGTTCGGATCGCCCCGGGACCCAAAAACGGCGAGTAATAGCATAGAAAACTGGCCAGAATATGCGAAATATGCGAGTTTGGGCAAGGTCCCCGCAACTGGACCCCGGGGTTCCCCGAACGTTCGGATCGCCTCGGGACACAAAAATAGTGAGTAATGGCATAGAAAAGTGGTCAGAATATGCAAAATCAGCGCGATTTGTCTAGGTCCCCGTAAGCGGACCTAAGGTTCCCCGAATGTTTGGATAGCCCCGGGAACCAAAATAAGTGAGTAATAACATAGAAAGATGGCCAGTATGGAACAAATCTACATGTTTTGGCGAGATCCCTGCAATCACACCCCAGGGTTCCCCGAACATTCAGATCGCCCCGTGACCCAAAAACAGTGAGTATTAGCATAGAAAACTGGCCCAAATGGACCAAATCTGCGAGTTTTGGCGAGGTCCACGTAAGCCGACCCAAGGGTTCCTCAAACGTTCAGATTGCTCCAGGACCCAAAAACAGTGAGTATTAGCATAGAAAACTGGTTAGAATATGCGAAAACTGCATTTTTTGGCGAGGACACCGTAACCGGACCCCGGGGTTCCCCGAACGTTCGGATTGCTCCGGGACCCAAAAACAGTGAGTATTAGTAGAGAAAACTCACCAGAATATGCGAAATCTGCGTTTTTTGGCGAGCCCCCCATAACCGGACCTCGGGGTTCCCCGAACGTTCGGATCGCCCCGGGACCCAAATACAGTGTGTAATAGGATGGAAAACTGGCCAGAATATGTGAAATCTGCGTTTTTTTGCGAGGTCCCCATAACCGGACCCGGGGTTCCCCGAACATTCGAATCGCCCCAGAACCCAAATTAGATAGTAATAGCATAAAAAACTGCCCAGAATATGTGAAATCTGCGATTTTCTGCGAGGTCCCCGTAACCGGACCCCGAGGTTCCCCGAACATTCGCAACGCTCCGGTACCCAATAATAGTGAGTAATAGCATAAAAAACTGGCCGAAATGGACCAAATTTGTGAGTTTTAGGGAGGTCCCCATAAGCGGAAGCAAGGCTTCCACAAACGTTCGGATTGCCACGGGACCCAAAAACAATGAGTATTAGACAAAAAAATCTGGCCAGAATATGCAAAATCTGCTTTTTTGGCGAGGACCCCGTAACCGGACCCCGGGGTTCCCCGAAAGTTTGGATTGCCCCGGGACCCAAAAACACTGAGTATTAGTATAGAAAACTCGAAAGAATATGCGAATCTGCGTTTTTTGGGGAGTTCCCCGTAACCGGACCTCGGGGTTCCCCGAACATTCGGATCGCCCTGGGTCCCAAAAATACTGAGTAATAGCATGGAAAACTGGCTAGAATATGCGAAATCTATGCTTTTTGGTGAGGTCCCCGTAAGCGGACCCCGGGGTTCCCCGAATGTTTGGATCGCCCCGGGACCCAAAAACCGTGAGTAGTAGCATGGCAAACTGGCCAGAATATGCAAAATCTGTGATTTTTGGCGAGGTCCCCGTAACCGGACCCCGGGGTTCCCCGAACATTCGAATCGCCCCGGAACCAAAATTAGTGAGTAATAGCATAGAAAACTGGCCAGAATTTGTGAAATCTGCGATTTTTGGCGAGGTCCTCGTAACTGGACCCCGGGGTTCCCCGAACGTTCGCATTGCCCCGGGATTCAAAATCAGTGATTAATAGCATAGAAAAGTGGCTAGTATATGCCAAATATGCAAGTTGGGAGGTCCCCGTAACCGGTCCCCGGGGTTCCCCGAACGTTCGGATCACCGCGGGACCCAAAAACAATGAGTAATAGCATAGAAAATTGGCCAGAATATTCCAAATCTATGATTTTTGGTGAGGTCACCGTAAACAGACCCCGGTGTTCCCCGAACGTTCAGATCGCCCCGGGAGCCATTAAAAATGAGTAATAGCATAGAGAACTGGCTAGAATACACGAAATCTATGATTTTTGGCGTGGTCCCCATAACCGGACCCTGGGGTTCCCCAAACAGTCGAATTGCCCCGGGACTCAAAAACAATGAGTAATAGGATAGAAAGTTGGCCAGAATGGACCAAATCTATGGGTTTTGACGAGGTCCCCTTAAGAAGACCCAGGGGTTACCCGAATGTTCGGATTGCTGCGGGACCCAACATTTGTGAGTATTAGCATAGAACACTGGCCAGAATGGAATAAATCTACCAGTTTTGGAGAGGTCCCCATAACCACACCCCAGGTTTCCCCGAACATTCGGCTCGCCCTGGGACCCAAAATCGTTGAGTAATAGCATAGAAATCTGGCGTGAACGGACCAAATCTACGAGATTTGGCGAGGTCCCCGTAACCGGAACCCGGGGTTCTCCGAACGTTCGGATCGCCTCGGGACCCAAACACGGTGAGTAATAGCATAGAAAACTGGCCATACTTTTTCAAATCTGTGAGTTTTGGTGAGGTCCCTGTAACCGGACCTCGGGGTTCCCCAAACGTTCGGATCGCCCCGGGACCCAAAAACAGTGAGTAATGACATGGAAAACTAGCTAAAATTGACCAAATCTGCGAGTTTTGGCGAGGTCCCCGCAAGCGGACCTAGTGGTTCTCCGAACGTTCAGATCGCCCGGCACCCCAAAACAGTGAGTATTAGCATAGAAAACTGGCCAGGATTGGCGAAACCTGCGTTTTTTGTGAAGTCCCCGTAACTGGACACCGGGGTTCCCCGGACGCTCACTTCGCTCCGGGGAACAAAAACAATGAATAATAGCATAGATAACTCGCTAGAATATGCGAAATCTATGATTTTTGGTGAGTTCCCGTAACAGGCCCCCCTACGTTCCCCGAACATTTAGATCACCCCGGAACCCAAAACAACGAGTAATAGCATAGAAAACTGGCCAGAATATGCGAAATATGCAATTTTGGGCGAGGTCCCCATAACCGTACCCCGAGGTTCCCCGAACGTTTGGATCGCCTAGGCACCCAAAAATAGTGAGTAATAGCATAGAAAAGTGGCAAGAATATACCAAATCTGTGAGATTTGGCTAGGTCCCCGAAAGTGGACCTGAGGTTCGCCGAACGTTCGGATTGCCCCGGGACCCAATATAAGTGAGTAATAGCATAGAAAACTAGGCAGAATGGAACAAATCTACGTGTTTTGGTGAGGTCCCCGCAATCAGACCCCGGGGTTCCCCGAACATTCGGATCGCCCCGGGACCCCAAAACAATGAGTAATAACATCGAAAACTCGCCATAATATATCAAATCTGTGAGTTTTGGCGAGTTCCTCGTAACCAGACCACGGGGTTCCCTGAACGTTCGGATCGATCCGGGACCCAAAAACAGTGAGTAATAGATAGAAAACTCGCCGAAATGGACCAAATCTGCGAGTTTTGGCGAGGTCCCCGTAAGCGGACCCAACAGTTCTCCAAATGTTCGGATTGCCCCGGGACCCAAAAACAGCGAGTATTAGCATAGAAAATTGGCCAGAATATGCAAAATCTGTTTTTTTGGCGATGACCCCCTAACCGGGCCCCGGGGGTTCCCCGAACGTTCGGATTGCCCCGAGACCCAAAAATAGTGAGTATTAGTATAGAAAACTCGCCAAAATATGCGACATCTGCGTTTTTTGGGAGGTCCCGGTAACCAAACCTCGGGGTTCCACGAACGTTCGGATCGCCCCGGGACCCAAAAACAATGAGTAATAGCATGGAAAACTGGCCAGAATATGCAAAATCCGCGCTTTTTCATGAGGTCCCCGTAACCGGACCCCGGGGTTCGCCGAACGTTCGGATCGCCCCGGGACCAAAAACCATCGAGTAATAGCATTGAAAATTGGCCAGAATATGCAAAATCTGCGATTTTTGGCGAGGTCCCCGTAACCGGACCCTGGGGTTCTTCGAACATTCGAATTGTCCCGGAACCCAAATTATTGAGTAATAGCATAGAAAACTAGCCAGAATATGTGAAATCTACGATTTTTGGGGAGGGCCCCGTAACCGGACCCCGGGGTTCCCCGAACGTTGCCATTGCCCCGGGATCCGAAATCAGTGCTATATAGCATAGAAAAGTGACTAGTATATGCCAAATCTGCAAGTTTAGCTGAGGTCCCCGGGGTTCCCCGAACGTTCGGATCGCCGCGGGACCAAAAAAGTGAGTAATAGCATAGAAAATTGGCCAGAATATGCCAAATCTGTGATTTTTGGCGAGGTCCCCGTAAACGGACCCCGGGGTTCACCGAACGTTCGTATCGCCTCTAGACCCAAAAACAATTAGTAATAGCATAGAGAAATGGCAAGAATATGCGAAATCTGAGGTTTTTGGCTTGGTCCCAATAATTGGATCACGGGCTTCCCCGAACGTTCGGATTGTCCGGGACCCAAAAACAATGCATAATAGGATAGAAAACTGGCCAAAATGGGCCAAATGTGTGAGTTTTGATGAGGTCCCTATAAGCAGACCGAGGGGTTCCCCGAACGTTCGGATCGCCGTGGGACCCGAAATTAGTGAGTAATAGCATAGAAAACTGACCAGAATTTGTGAAATCTGTGATTTTTGGCGAGGTCCTCGTAACTAGACCCCGGGGTTCCCCGAATGTTCGCATTGTCCCGGGATTCAAAATCAGTGATTAATAGCATAGAAAAGTAGCTAGTATATGCCAAATATGCAAGTTGGTGAGGTCCCCGTTACCGGTCCCCGGGGTTCCTCGAACGTTCGGATCACCACGGGACCCAAAAATGGTGAGTAATAGCATAGAGAACTGGCCATACTTTTTCCAAATCTGTGAGTTTTGGCGAGGTCCCCATAACTGGACCCCGGGGTTCCTCGAACATTCGGATCGCCCCGGGACCCAAAAACAATGAGTACTAGCATAGAAAAATAGCCAAAATGGACAAAATCTGCGAGTTTTGGCAAGGTCCCCATAAGCGGATCCAGGGGTTCTCCGAACGTTCAAATTGCCCCAGGACCGAAAAACTGTGAGTATTAGAATAGGAAACTGGCCAGAATTGGCAAAACCTGCGTTTTTTGCGAAGTCCCCGTAACCGGACCCCGGGGTTCCCCGGACTCTCGACTCGCCCTGGGCGCAAAAACAATGAGTAATAGCATAGAAAATTGGCTAGAATATGCAAACCTATGATTTTTGGCGAGTTCCCATAACCGGACCCCCTAGGTTCTTCGAATGTTCAGATCGCCCCGGGACCCAAAAACAATGAGTAATAGCATAGAAAATTGGCCAGAAAATGCGAAATATGCAATTTTGGACGAGGTCCCCGTAACCGGACCCCGAGGTTCCTCGAAAGTTTGGATCGCCTCGGCACCCAATAATAGCGAGTAATAGCATAGAAAAGTGGCGAGAATATGCCAAATCTGCGAGTTTTGGCTAGGTCCCCGTAAGTGGACCTGAGGTTCGCCGAACATTCGGATTTCCCCGAGTCCCAAAAAAAGTGAGTAATAGCATATAAAAGTGGCCAGAATGGAACAAATCTACGTATTTTCTGAGGTCCCCGCTAAGGGAGTCCGGGATTAAGGGGTCCTCGGGCTGCTGGCCTATCTCTGTGGGTCGGACAGTGCGCCGCCCTGTGATTGTCAATGAAGCTCCGGACACCATAACCAAGACGAAATCTCTCAGGTCGTGACGTGCACTCCAAGTACAAGACGATGGGTTCGGCATATTCCTTTCCTGATGTAACCGATATTGTGTAACCCTAGATACCCCTGGTGACTATATAAACTAGAGGGTTTTAGTCTGTAGGACAAGGGGAAGCTCATTACTCTTAGGGTTTAAACCACGTCATACGATCTCGAGGTAGATCAACTCTGTACTTGATACTCCATACTCAATACAAGCAAAGCAGGACATAGGGTTTTACCTCCATTAAGAGGGCCTGAAGCTGGGTAAACATTGTCTCTCTAGTCTCCTGTAACCCATCAATCCAAGATCCACAATTCGGGACCCCCTACCCGAGATCTACCGGTTTTCACACCGTCATTGGTGCTTTCATTGAGAGCTCCGCTGCGAGATCGCTAGGGGACTGATGGCTCGCCTAATCATCAGCGATGAAGTCTGTAATAGGGACACCTTTGTCCCTGGACAGATTTTCGCATTTGGCAGCGTTGTGCTGCCTGCTGACCCGACCGGCCATCTTGGCCAGATCGGAAGTTTCACCCCCAATCAAGAGACCAGGTTCGGGAACCTAGAGTTCTCCGCTGACTCCCGGGGCGGCCTGTTCCTTACTAGGCTTGCAGTCTCGTCCGACGAGCCCGGAAATCCTGAAGCTTTAACTTCGGGCCTCCTACTTAGCCCCGCCCTCGGGTCCATCCCTTCCGGGGGTCCGGCTTTAGACGCGGACCCGATTACAGCACCCAAGGACCAAGGGTCGGCCCTGGCCGAATATACTCTTCGTCCGGACTCTCCGGAGGTTAGCTCCAAAGGTGTCCGACAGATTAATCCGGTCGACCTCTCGCTTTTGAACGAGGCGCTGGACTGGATCCAATCAATGAAAATCATGGACGATCTGACCTCGACCCACGCACAGATCGGTCTGGAGGTAGTTCAGGAGGAATTTTACGGCCCACCCACCACCCACTTGGTAGCCACTATCGAACATTTAACCGATATGCTGGACTACGCCTCTAAGGAGGCAGAAGACAAGGAGGAAGAGGTCGATCCACCTATCCCTGCCACCACTAGACGGTGGACAGCCACCTCCACCTACGACGTTTATATGGTGGACACCCCTGATGATAAGGGCAACCACACCACCAAGAAGAATGGCGACAAATCTGAAAAGGAGTCGTCCAGGCGCCGTAAACTGCGCAAACGATCCAAGGCGAATAAGGGAAGGGAAGGCAACGCAAGCACCGGGGAATATGACATCCCGGAGGACCTCGGCGACCCCGAAGCCCCCGAGTAACCACTGGGACGACCCGGAGAGGCCCGAGGATCAACGTGACCCCGAGGACCGCAACGATTCTGAGGACGACAACTACCTCCCCCGTGTCGAGGAGGAGGAAAGCTTCGAAGCCGAAGACTTCACCCTCCCCGAAAACCCCCTGGATCAGGAACGGTTTCGGCGGCAGCTCATAGCCACCGCCTGAAGTCTAAAGGCAAAGCAGCAACAGCTCAAAGTCGAACAAGATACCCTCAACGACAGATGGACGAAGGTCTTGGCAACCGAAGAAGGGTACGACACTGAGCGACCGGATCAAAACAAAAGTTACCCACACCGGTGTCTGCTGCCGCAATTCGACGACGAGGCCTCTGAGCCCATATCTCCCAGGCGCACCCAGTATGACCAGCCGGACCGCCCCCCTCGAGGACGGGACAGGCCGGCTCGAGAGACCGAGTACAGACCTGCGTTTCCCCGTAGGAGAGGAAAGGATCCTGTTCATCCTGAGGTTCGATATGATTTACGACATGACTTGGACTATAGAGCAGGTAACACAAGATCCATCTACGGATCTAGAGGGTACTCCTCCGCTAGATGGGACGGGTACCAATCGTGGCTCGACCGTAACAACAGAGATCGAGATCAATACCGGGCCCAAACGACGGCCGATCTCAGGCACGACGCAACACGGATTAGAGGCGCTGCCCACCCATTGTGCTTCACAGACGAGGTTATGCAGCATCAGTTCCCAAAAGGGTTTAAACCCATAAACATAGAAAATTATGACGGGACAACAGACCCGGTTGTATCGATTGAAGACTTTCTTCTCCACATTCATATGGCCTGAGGAGATGATCTCCACGCCATCAAATACTTGCCCCTAAAGATTAAAGGACCCTCTCGGCACTGGTTAAACAACCTCCCCGAAAACTCCATCGAGAGCTAGGAAAAGCTCGAGGATGCCTTCCGATCTAACTTCCAGGGCACATATGTCCGGCCCCCGGACTCCTCCGACTTGAGAAACGTCGTCCAACAAGCCGGCGAATCAGCTTGACAATTTTGGAATCGGTTCCTAACCAAGAAGAACCAGATCGTTGATTACTCGGATGCCGAGGCAATAGCCTCTTTCAGACATAACATCCGGGACGAATGGCTAGCTCGTAAGCTCGGCCAGGACAAGCCGAGAACAATGTCCGCCCTTACCTCACTCATGACCCGCTTTTGCGCGGGCGAGGATAATTGGCTAGCTCGTCGAAGCCACAACCCTGAAGACCCTGGCACCTCTAAAGTGCGGGATGGAAACGGGAAACCACGGTGCAACAAGAACAAATGCCGACACAACAACGGTGAGCCGAGGACACGCCCGTAAATGCCGGTTTCCACAAATCAAAACCTGGACAGCGGAAGAAGCCATCTAAAGGAAATAGAGAGGGACCTTCCACGCTGGACAAAATCATGGATAGGCCCCGCCAGATCCACGACACCCAGGATAAGCCTGCCACCCACACCAACCGTAATTGTTGGGTATTCAAACAAGCCGGCAAACTTGCAGCCGAGGAGCAGGGCAAGGGCCCACGCAGTGAGGACGATGAAGAGCCTCACGGGCTGAACAATGGAGGATAGAAGCAATTCCCTCCCAAGGTAAAAACTGTGAACATGATATACGTCACATACATACCCAAAAGGGAGAGGAAGCGCGCCCTTCGGGTGGTCTATGCCGTAGTGCCCATAGCCCCGAAATTTAACCCATGGTCGGCTTGCTCGATCACCTTCGACCGTAGGGACCATCCGACCAGTATCCGTCATGGAGGCTAGGCAGCCCTTGTCTTAGATCCCATTATCGACGGGTATCATCTCACTAGAGTCCTCATGGACGGAGGTAGTAGCCTTAACCTGATTTATTCAGACACGGTGAAAAAGATGGTTATCGATCCTTCAAGGATCAAACCCAGCAACACTACCTTTAAAGGAGTAATCCCAGGCGTCGAAGCCCGCTGCTCGGGCACCGTGACTTTGGAATTAGTGTTCGGCTCGCCCGACAACTTTCGCAGCGAGGACTTGATCTTCGACATTGTCCCTTTCCGCAGCGGCTATCACGCACTGCTCCGCCGTACATCGTTCGCTTGCTTTAACGTTGTTCCCACAACCCATATCTGAAGCTCAAGATGCCCGGACCCAAGGGGGTCATCACTGCCAATGGCAATATAGAGTGCTCCCTCCGAACTGAGGAACACACAGCGGCCCTGGCAGCCGACTTCCATAACGGCAACGAAGCGCCAAGGCCCCAATCAGCCATCAAGGTGCGACAGGCGAGCAAACGAGCCCGAGCTCAATCTGATCTCCCGGAGCCATCCCCCGCTCAACGCAAATAGGAATACGCGCCCCATAGTGTGGCCCAGTTACCCGCAAGGTACGTACTCCAGAATCATAATTTCACACTTAAAATTCCTTGGGCAGCTGTGGGGACCTACCATCCAAAGGCCTAGTGTTCGGCTAAACCGAACAGTGGTCATATATGTCTTCGGATAACGCCAGGCTCCCTCAAGGATCCAGTCAATAGCGTTAAGCTCAATTAATTCAGCGACTTCTCAAGACTTTCTCTCACAAGGCCCGCTTGCCGACTTCCACCTCCTCTAAAGGAGCGCCTTCCAGGAGAACAAAGGCACAGACGTGCAGCAGGACACAGTAAAGGACATCAAGCCATCTCGTCAATGTCCTGTGTAAACCTTTTTTTCCGTAAATTTATTTTTGCATACTTGTAACAGTTGCGTGAGCAAACAAACGTACACGGACAAAATGACAAGTGTCCATCGGAAACAAAGGCCAACCTCTTGGTCCTATGACAATTATTTATATTGTCCAAGACTCTTGCTTTGTGTCCTCTCTTTTTTTTGCTCTTCAATGCAAGCTGGTTCGGTATGTATCTTTGATGCGGCTGGTCCATAAACCGGGGGCTTGATCGATTAGCTCACCCCACGCTTCGCCCCGACACTTTCTCGATATCATGTGTTCGAAGTCTTGGATATTGCGTTATATGCATCAGGTCCGAATTATGTCTTGGGTCAAAAGTTGGGTTGCCCGGCTCCTGTGCTTCCCCCGTTTACGTTCCGCTTGTTCGGCTAAAAGGGGAAAGGGAGAACCCTGTGATTGTACTTCTAATTTGCCTGGTTAAGTACCTCAGTGGAGAAAGCCAAAAACTGGTTGGCATATATAATAAGTGTGAATTGATCTGCGATCGAATGACAAGTATTAAACTAAGAATCGTTGGAGATTCATCGTGATTAAAACGAAGGGTTTGGAATAACACAAGCCAAGTGATAAAGGGTGTTTAAACATTGTTAACACCGAACATCACAAATCAAGGGGGGGGGGGCTAGTGCTTACTTCCCGCATTCAAACTCCTATGGTTAAGTGAAAGCAATAAAGCCGCATAGTCTGATTACCTCATTTTCTTCTGAACTATCGCCTCCGGGTACCAAGACGTTGGCTAAGGGTAACAGTTCGGATATCGAAAACACCTCCTTTAGTATCTACAGGGGTGCTAAAGCCGACGGCTGGCAACTTTCAAAATTAAAAACAACCGCACATGAGTCAAAATCGACAAAAGCGCAATATTGTACATACTATGCAAACTCATAAAAGCGTCAAGACACAATAAAAGTTTCAGCCATCAAATGGAGGATAGTATTTTTACTCAAAGAACTACATCCTTGGGGCATAAAGCTTCTATTGCCCGAGCACCCTCCATAACGGCGGGAAAATACTGCTCGGGGCGCCTATGTTCCTTCCCAGGCGGCGGAGGACTGGTGGCCATTTTAGTGGGCTTCATCTTCGGCCAATGCACCATTGTCTTCACGAACGCCATCCGGGCTCCCTCGGTGCAGGCAGAGCGAATCAGGGCATCAAGCCGGGGCGTAGCAGCAACCAACCTCCGCACCAAGCAAAAGTAGCTGCATGGCAGCGGCTCTGTAGGCCATAGCTGGATACAGAGGTCCTTCATTGCCGGTTCTGCTATACGGTGCAATTCCATCAGCTGTTTTAGCTGATCGGAAGCGAGGAGTGGTTTCCCACGGGCCTGAAACTGTTCCCAGAACAACCGTTGGTCGGCATACCCTTCCAGGGAGGCATAATGTTGTGCCGCATCTGCCGCAGTTTTTGGTAGGTCTACAAACGTGCCTGGAGAACACCACACTCGAGTGAGTGATACGTCTCCAACGTATCGATAATTTATGAAGTATTCATGTCATATTTGCCTATGTTTTTACTATGGTTTTATGATTTATTGGGACTAACCTATTAATGGTTGCAAAAGTGCACAAGTTCTTGTTTCACAATTTGATATGGAGGAATTAATTGGAAATTGTCGAAAAAACGCAAAAGGATTCTTATTGGAGGACTCTGACTTTCCTAAAATCTGTCCAGGAATAGTTTTTAGAGATCGTCAGTTTGACCCCCGAAGACGGCGTCTAATGGAAAAAGATAAAACTAGGAAAGTGTGGGGAATTTTATGGCATTGATTCTGGGCTCCAAATTCATCCAAAACGGAGACCGTATGCGATCTGTAGACCCATTTTACTGAAGGAAAATATCTGATTACGGGATTACGAGAATTGATGACGTGATTGAGTCCAACTCTTACCATATCTGATGTATTCGGCCAAGCCATGACTTTGAGGACTCATGAGGGCTACGAGGAGTCCCTAGGAAGGTTCTAGAGGTGCCCAAGAGCCATTGGATCAAGGGTCCATCCATCGGAGGGCCATAGAGCACCACAGAGGCATATATATGGAGAGAAAAACCCTAATTTCGGGAGAGCCACCAAAAGCCATGAATTTGCCTCTCCCTTGGCAGCTGCCAAGAAGGGGAGAGGCTCCTCCATTACAGCACCAAGACCAAGGAAGAAGGGGGGCAAGGGGCCGCCGCCCGTCGCCGGCGCAGTGGCCGCCATCGCCTCCATCTCTTTGGGGCTGCACCTCTCCATCAACAACTCTCTCTTTCTCACCATGATAATGCGTGAGTAATCCACCTTGGGGTTGAGGGTTTGTACCGGTAGCTGTGTGTTTAATCTCTCTCTCTCTCTCGTGTTCTTGAGATGGCACGATCTTGATGTATCACGGGCTTTGTTAATATAGTTGGATCATATGGTGTTTTCCCCTCTCTATCTTGTTGTGATGAATTGAGTTTTCCCTTTGAGATTTAGTTATTATCGGATTGAATACTATGGATTTGAGAGCACTTGATGTATGTCTTGCATGCGGATACCCGTAGTGACATTGGGGTATTCAAGTGATTCACTTGATATATGTTATGGCGTCAACTTGCGGATTCCGGTGACCTTGGGGATCTACGCACAGGGGTTGATTGCACGTTTTCATGCCTTGTTCTCCGATAGAAATCTTGGGGCACTCTTTGAGGTTCTTTGTGTTGGATTGAGTATTATGAATCTAAAATTGTTTGATGCGCATCGTATAATTAACTCATGGATACTTGTGGTGACATTGGAGTATCTAGGTGACATTAGAGTTGGTTGATGCGTATCATATGGTGTTATTTTAGTAGGAACTCTAGATAGATTGATCGGAAAGGATAACTTGGTGTTATTTTAGTACGAACTCTTGGATAGATCGATTGGAAAGGATAACTTTAAGGTGGTTTCATAACCTACAAACAATTTCTACTTATGTTCTCCGCTAGATAAGAACTTTGGAGTGATTCTCCGTTGAACGTTGAGGGATGGTTATGTGATCCAATTATATTAGCATTGTTGAGAGATTGCACTAGCGAACGTACGGACCCTAGGCCTTGTTTTCAAGCATTGCAATACCGTTTGTGCTCACTTTTGTTACTTGCTACCTTGCTATTTTTATATTTTTAGATTACAAAAACCTATATATACCATCCATATTTCACTTGTATCACATCTCTTCGCTGAACTAGTGCACCTATACAATTTGCCATTGTATTGGGTGTGTTGGGGACACAAGAGATTTCTTGTATTTGATTGCAGGGTTGTTTGAGAGAGACCATCTTCATCCTACACCTCCCACGGATTGATAAACCTTAGGTCATCCACTTGAGGGAAAATTGCTACTGTCCTACAAACTCTGCGCTTGGAGGCCCAAAACGAGTCTACAAGAATAAAGTTGCGTAGTAGACATCAAGCTCTTTCCTGGCGCCGTTGACGGGGAGCTGAGTGCTTGAAGGTATATATTTAGATCTTGCAATTAAATCTTGTAGTTTCTTGTTTTTCACTAGTTTGGTTTGGTTTTTATAAAAGAAAACTACAAAAAAATGGAGTTTAGGTTGCATCATTTGTATCGTCTTTATAATGTCTTTCGTGAAAATAAGGATTTAGAAAATTGTGCTCAATTGGTAGAGGAAGAAATTGTGAAAATACTTAATGAGAATTCCTTGAATGATGAGCATGATTGCAATATTGCTAGTATGAATTCTCTGAATATCCATGATGCTAATGATATGCAAAGCCACAAGCTTGGGGATGCTATGTTTGATGAAGATGATATTTTTAGTCACATAAGTTTTGATGAGCAGATTTATTATGATGATGACATGCCTCCTATCTATGATGATTATGATGATGACATGTATGATATAAAGAGTGATAGTAACCATGAAACTTGTCATCATGATTTTAATATTGAATGTGGTTATGTCAATCAAGTGTCTCATGATAGTTATTTTGTTGAGTTTGCTCCCACTACAATGAATGAGAAGAAAAATGCTTAGGTGGAGAGTAATAAATTTTCTATGCTTGTAGATCATGAATAGAATGTTTTATGTGATGGTTATATTGTTGAATTCCTTCATGATGCTACTAAAAACTATTATGAGGGAGGAACATATGCTTGTAGGAATTGCAATAATATCAAGTTTCCTCTCTATGTGTTGAAAATCTTGAAGATATGCTTGTTTTGCCTTCCTATGCTAGTTGATTCTTGCTCCCCTAAATTGTTTGCTCACAAAATCCCTATGCATAGGAAGTGTGTTAGACTTAAATGTGCTTGTCATGAGATTCATGATGCTCCCTTGCATGTTTCAAATATTATTCTTAAGTGAGCATCATTGAAATAGTCATGCCTAGCTAAAAGGCATTAGAGAAAAGCGCTTGTTGGGACACAACCCAACACTTATACCTTATGTTTTGATGTGTTCACATGATTAAGTTACTGTAGTAATAATGTTTTGTGCCTTTTATTTCAATAAAGTGCCAAGTAAAGCCTTTGGGATGACTCACAAGATGAGTAGAATTGATGCTGAATCAAAATAGAAACTTTTGACTCCAGTACAAGAATTTTCAATTTTTTTACTGGAGCATGATAATGATCTGAAAATTTTACACAGTCTTTATATACATATTCTTCAGGTTATCCTAATCTTTCAGAATTGTTAGAGACAGGGAAGTATGTCTATACTACAGATCTTCACAGACTGTTCTGTTTCTGACAGATTCTGTTTTGCATGCATAGTTTGGTTGTTTTAGTGTTTCCATAGCTTATATTTAGTGGTATAAATTATGGGAATGATAGAATATAGTAGGTATCATCTGGGAACAATTATGAATCTTGTCTTGACATTACCTAAGTGAATGATATGTCTTTATTACACTAACCCTTCTCACGAAGTTCCGTTAAGTTTTGTGTGATTGAAGTTTTCAAGTTTTGGGTGAGACACCAATATGAGGAGAATAAGGAGTGATAAGAACCTAAGCTTGGGGATGCCCAAGGCACCCCAAGGTAATATACATCAAAGACTCAAGCGCCCAAGCTTGGGGATGCCCCGGAAGGCACCCCCTTTCGTCTTCAACACTATCGGTATATCTTACTTAGACCTATATTTTTATTCGTCACATAATATGAGTTTTGCTTGGAGAGTAATTTTATTTTGTTATGTTCTGTTAGGTGTTATTTATAATCTTTTTATTCAATAAAAAGTTCCAAGAATTGCTTTTAGGATGCTTGAATTGCATGTTTGATGTGTGCTGTGTAAAAACAGAAACTTTTGCTGTAGTGTTTGAATTTTCATATTTTACTAGAACGTGGAAAGTTTCTGAAATTTTTATACAGTATTTTCATATAAATTATTTAGCATGTCCTAAATTTTCATAATTTTTTGAGTTACATAAGTACACTGTTTTCATAAATTGCTACAGACTGTTCTGTTTGGACAGATTGCTGTCATAGTTTTGTTATCTACTTATCCTATAGTTTCCATAGACTATATTGGTAGATATAAATTATGGAAATGATAGTAAACAGTAGATGATGTTTGAAAATTATTGTGCAACTTGTCTTGGCAATACATGAAGTGTTGATTTGTTTTTATGTGTACTAACCTATCTCACGAGTTCTTTTTGAGTTTTGTGTGGATGAAGTTTTTGAGACATAGGTGAAGCCATGATATGAGAGGATTGAACGAGATACACAAGCTCAAGCTTGGGGATGCCCAAGGCACCCCAAGTAAATATTTCAAGAAGTCTCAAGCATCTAAGCTTGGGGATGCTACGCATCCCACCTCTCTTCATCAACAATTATCGGTTAGTAGCGGTTGAGCCTAAGTTTTTGCTTCTTCACATGATGTGTGATATTCTTGGAATGTAATTTTATTTTGTTTTGCTTGCTGTTTTAATAAAATACTTAGATCTGAAAGTTTTTAGATGAGAGAGAGTCCTCACATAGCTACTTAATTGTTTGACTACTCATTGATCTTCACTTATATCTTTTGAGAGTAGTTTGATGTTTACTCTTGTGCTTCACTTATATCCTAAGAGTAAATTGTGAATGAATGAAATATCATAAATCTGAAATTATCAATGTGCTATATTCTTAGTAGCAAGTTCACATTGGGTTTAGAAAGTGAAATCTTTTGAAGCTTGACAATCACAATATTGGTCATACAAGCAATTCGTAAATGATTAGTATAAGGAAGAGAACTTTCACATACAAATTTATTATCTTGGACATCTTCTATGATTGTGAATACGCATTAATTATTTTCAAACTTGAGCAAATTAGTTGAAGTTGGACAAGGAAGACAACGTAATGAGTTATGCTTGTGTATATTTGCATAGAAGTTCTATTGTTGTGGATCCTCCAACATGTGGTGCTTGTTTAGAACCTTTTGCTAGCCAACACTTCGTACGAAGTAGAGATACTACTTGTGCATCCAAATTCTTGAGCCAAGTTTCTTCCATAAGAGTCCACCATACCTACCTATATATGGTATTTCACTGTCATTCCAAGTAAATTTGCATGTGCCACCTCTAAACATTCAAATAGACATCTGTTTTGTGTACATGGACCGCTCATAGAGCGACGGGGGGCGGTCAGTATCTTCCATGTTAAGCGGGTTATTCTCATGATGAGTGTTTATTCACTCGTCCTTGCACGAGAGGGGCGGTAATAGGGATTCCCAGTTCCAAAACAAAACAAATACAAATAATTAAACAAAACTCCCCCAGGAATGTTGTTGGTATACGGTACCTGTGGATTCGGCTAGCCGTGGAGTGTGTTTGTTGGTGGAGGGGGAGTAAACCTTTACTTTTACCGCTTGGGAACCGCCGCTAATGTGTTTAACATGAAAGATATTGAAAACTCTTGGTCGTAACGTTGACAGGAAGGGTGCACCTCCCAAAATTATATTTATCTCTGATTTAAGCTTTGAGCTGTGGCACCTTTGCAAATCCCTGCTTCCCTCTGCAAAGGGACAATATATTTACTTTCATGTTATTTACTATTTATGTTGAGTCAACTTCTTATTCCAACCTCAGTCTATTAGTTGGCAAGCATCATGTGATGGGGAAGGATCGAAACATATATATCCGGTCAAATATATTTGATCATGACTTATCATGACGTATCGATAATTTATGAAGTATTCATGTCATATTTACCTATGTTTTTACTATGGTTTTATGATTTATTGGGACTAACCTATTAATGGTTGCAAAAGTGCACAAGTTCTTGTTTCACACTTTGATATGGAGGTATTAATTGGAAATTGTCGAAAAAACGCAAAAGGATTCTTGTTGGGGGAGGACTCTGACTTTCCTGAAATCTGTCCAGGAACAGTTTTTAGAGATCGTCAGTTTGACCCCCGAAGACGGCGTCAAATGGAAAAAGATAAAACTAGGAAAGTGTGGGGAATTTTATGGCATTGATTCTGGACTCCAAACTCGTCCAAAACGGAGATCGTATGCAATCTGTAGACCCATTTTACTGAAGCAAAATATCTGATTACGGGATTACGTGAATTGATGACGTGATTGAGTCCAACTCTTACCATATCTGATGTATTCGGCCAAGCCACGACTTTGAGGACTAATGAGGACTAGGAAAGTTCACTTGATATATGTTATGGCGTCAACTTGCGGATTCCGGTGACCTTGGGGATCTACGCATTGGGGTTGATTGCACGTTTTCATGCCTTGTTCTCCGATAGAAATCTTGGGACACTCTTTGAGGTTCTTTGAGTTGGATTGAGTATTATGAATCTGAAATTGTTTGATGCGTATCGTATAATTAACTCATGGATACTTGTGGTGACATTGGAGTATCTAGGTGACATTAGAGTTGGTTGATGCGTATCATAGGGTGTTATTTTAGTACGAACTCTAGATAGATTGATCGGAAAGGATAACTTGATGTTATTTTAGTACAAACTCTTGGATAGATCGACCGGAAAGGATAACTTTAAGGTGGTTTCGTACCCTACAAACAATTTCTTCTTATGTTCTTCGCTAGATAAGAACTTTGGAGTGATTCTCCGTTGAACGTTGAGGGATAGTTATGTGATCCAATTATATTAGCATTGTTGAGAGATTACACTAGCGAAAGTACGGAACCTAGGCCTTGCTTTCAAGCATTGCAATACTGTTTGTGCTAACTTTTGTTACTTGCTACCTTGTTGTTTTTATATTTTCATATTACAAAACCTATATCTACCATCCATATTGTACTTGTATCACCATCTCATCGGCGAACTAGTGCACCTATACAATTTGCCATTGTATTGGGTGTGTTGGGGACACAAGAGATTTCTTGTATTTGATTGCAGGGTTGTTTGAGAGAGACCATCTTCATCCTACACCTCCCACATATTGATAAACCTTAGGTCATCCACTTGAGGGAAAATTGCTACTGTCCTACAAACTCTGCGCTTGGAGGCCCAACACGAGTCCACAAGAATAAAGTTGCGTAGTAGACATCAGTGAGCAACAAAAACCTTTTTCCACCAATAGGGCATTGCGGTAAGTATCGCTTACCATTTGCAATCTGCCTTATCTGATGCAGTTCCTTTTCATGGCGCTGCGCCTCCATGCATACCTCGTGGAGGGTTGCAGAGCCCAAGGATAGCTCGGCCGCTTGCTCCTTATTCTTCTGTTCAAGGGACTCACACTTAGAGATGGCGTCCCTGAGCTCTTGTTGTACTTCTGCAACCCTAGCCTCATGCTTGTCACATTCTCGATCTCCGCGGCACCAGCTGCATTGGGTACCAATATACTCCATTTTTTATGATGAAAATATACAAATGTCTTCTGTGTATGAAGAAAATAATGAAAACAGTCCAGTTCGGACTTACCTTGGACGTCGTCAAACCGCTTGTTAAGGCAGACGAGCTCGTCTTTGGAGCTTTTCAGCTTCCGATTCATCTCTGTCACCTCCATGGCACTGGGGGCTGTGGTGAGCGACGCAACCTGTGTAGACAACTAAAACATGTCAAATTCCCAAGTATTCGATCCTAAAATCCTCTGTCTGGAAGTTTTTCACATCCCAACAGAATCTTGGGGGCTACCGCTAAATTTCAATAAACAAAGACTTTTCTTTGTGTGGCTATTCAATTCGACCCCCGCATGAGTTCTTTCCGAGCTCACACATGGCTCGGGGGCTACTAAGTATGACACTTGCATATAAAACCGAACATACTTTAAAAAAATAGTGTCATGCTATGTAAATTACCTTGAAGCCTGTTAATAGGCTGCCAAAGGCTTCCTTCAATCCGCTTTCAATGGATTGAATACCTTGTAGTGCCGCACCCAGGAGGACGCGGTGCTCTTCGGCGTTGGAAGAATCATTCGGACCCTCCTCCATCATGGCTGTCCACTCGGATCGAATCCACCCTCTTATAGGCAGTTCTGAGTGCGGCATTTCGAATTCCCGCACTGGAGAAATTTGAGTAGATGACTCCGTAGGTTTTGAGGGTTCTGGAGTTAACTTCAGGGAAGGCTCGGGTTGACCAAGCTCTCCCTCCTTATGTGACAGACGGGATTCTCCCTCTTGGTCTTTGGCGGCCGAGGTATTAACCCCGGCCATAGTATCGTCTCCCTCGCCCCTCACCTCCTCGGTGACTGGGGGAAGGGAGTTATGGGACCCAGTCCCGCTCTCCGCCAATGCTGCTGGCAGAGATTCTCCCTCCGAGTTTTGATCGGTAGGGAGCTCGCGCATAGGACTGCAATAAGAAAAAGCACAAACAGTCTGTCGTGAAACTTTTATAAAGGATGAAAATGCTGGATTATGTGAATTCGTACCTTTGCGCCTGGGGTTTGACCTTGAGGGTCCTTCGAGGGACAACCTCGAAATTTTGGGACTCCTCGTCAGAGTCCGGAACATCATCGAACAAGGCCACCTTGGGCCTGCATGGTCTTTTAGGGGAGGGAGCCGGGTCATCCTCAGAGTCTTCGGATACCGCCCTCTTCTCAGGGGGGGGAGAAGAATCGCTCTCCTCCCCATCCTGCCCCATCTCTCCTTCAAGAGTAGAAGGAGCATGCATCTCCTTGGATGTTGTGTTTGGGGGGCCCTTTGATCGGAGACCCCCGCGGGCCTCCTTCTTCTCCTCCCTCCTCTTCGGGGCCACATATGGCTTTCCGACGCATACGGCCGTAAGCAGGGGCGTCCGAGGATCCTCGGGTAGCGGAGTCGTGCAGTTGATCTGCTGGGATTTCGCCAGCCAGATCTTTCAAGGCAAGGAGAAGAGGGTATTAGAGCCTTTGAAAGGGGGAAATCCGAACACAAGTGAAAAGAATGTTATCGGTCCAGGAGGGTTCGAGGCTTCCATGCCAAGGTCCTCCTCCTCTGCTGGCCAGCTCTTTCGTGGCTTGAATAGCACCTTCCATATCTTCTCGTGGGAGGTGCGGAAGAACTCCCGCACGGTGACAGGGTCGTCCGGACTGTATTCCCACATGGATGCGGCCCGGTGTTGGCAGGGGAGAATGCAGCGACGGAGCATGACTTGAACTACGTTCGGTAGTTCAATATTCTTCTTCTCCACCAGGATGGTGATGCACCTTTGCAAGATCTTCACCTCCACTGCACTCCCCCAATCAAGTCCATTCTTCATCCATGATACTAGTCTGGTGGGAGGTCCGGATCTGAATCTGGGGGGTGCCTCCCATCCCTCTTCGCGTGGTTCGGTGATGTAGAACCACTCCTGTTGCCAGACCTTGATGGTGTCTATAAAAGAACCGTCCGGCCATTGAACCAGGGGAAGTTTGCTAATCATCACTCCCCCGCAGTCGGCCTGCTCGCCACTAACAACCTTCGTCTTAATGTTGAATACCTTCAACCATAGGCCGAAGTGGGGCTGAACCTGGAGAAAGGCTTCGCAGAAAGTGATGAAAGAGGAGATTTGCATGAAAGAGTTCGGGGGGATATCACGAAAATCCAGCCCGTAGTCGAACATAAGACCCCTCAAAAAGGGGTGGAGGGGGGAAGCCTAGGCCCCGGAGAAAGTGCGGAATGAAAACTACCCTCTCGCCTTCTCTAGGTGTGGGTATGGCCTGGTTCCTCTCCGGGGCTCGATGGGCGACGTTTGCCGACAAGTAGCCTGGTTTGCCCTTGAAGCCCGCTCCGGCCATGATCGGGTTGGGGAATGGTTTGGAAAATTTGCGAGGAATGGGGCTTGGAAGCACTGAGCTCAAGAGGAAGATGGCCAGGGGGGATCTGGAAGAGCGTACTAAGGGTCTTGTCAGACGTTTCCTTTTATGGGCCGCTGAAATACCAAGAGTCACCGCGCGCTTCGCCACTTCCCGATACACCGTGCAGTTATGCACTCACGGAATGACCCAGATCATAAACGATATCCCTGGAAAGGCGAAACACGATCTCCATACTAATGAGACGTGTCGATTAAAAATGAAAACTGCCTCGAACCGCAAATCGAGCCTTTTGGGGACTCGTCAGCGGTAACGTCCAAGCTGTGACCTTTCGGAAGAAAGTTGTCAGCGAAAAGCACTGTTCTTGCTTGGACGGTTGGCCTTCGAGGCTAAGTTATGTATTTGAAAATTAGGAAATATTCGGTGGCCGAACTATCGCCGGTAGAATTTGGATTCAAGGCAGAAGTCACCTCGCAAGCCGAAGACCGGGGGAACACGAAGCTATTGGGTGTCAAGACTGCGACGTTGGAGGTTAGTTCGGGGGCTACTAAGGGAGTCCGGGATTAAGGGGTCCTCGGGCTGCTGGCCTATCTCTGTGGGACGGACATTGGGCCGCCCTGTGATTGTCAATGAAGGTCCGGACACCATAACCAAGACGGAATCTCTCAGGTCGTAACGTGTACTCCAAGTACAAGAAGATGGGTTCGGCATATTCCTTTCCTGACGTAACCGACATTGTGTAACCCTAGATACCCCTGGTGACTATATAAACCAGGGGGTTTTAGTCCGTAGGACAAGGGGAAGCTCATTACTCCTAGGGTTTAGACCACGTCATACGATCTCGAGGTAGATCAACTCTGTACTTGATACTCCATACTCAATACAATCAAAGCAGGACATAGGGTTTTACCTCCATTAAGGGGGGGCGAACCTGGGTAAACATTGTCTCCCTAGTCTCCTGTAACCCATCAATCCAAGATCCACAGTTCGGGACCCCCTACCCGAGATCTGCCGATTTTGACACCGACACCCGCAATCAGACCCCGGGGTTCCCCGAACATTCGAATCGCCCCGGGACCAAAAAACAATGAGTAATAGCATAGAAAACTCGCCATCATATGCCAAATCTGTGAGTTTTGGCGAGGTCCCCGTAATCGGACCTTGGGGTTCCCCGAGGGCTCGGATCGTTCCGGGACCCAAAAACAGTGAGTAATAGCGTAGAAAACTGGCCAAAATGGACCAAATATGCGATTTTTGGCGAGGTCCCCGTAAGCGTACCCAAGGGTTCCCCAAACATTCGGATTGCCTCGGTGACGGTGTCCTAGACTAGGGGGTACTCACCACGTCGTCTCCCGACCAGTGGGTCGGGCCGAGGACCCCCATGATGATTCACTAATGGGCCAGTTCGGACAGCCCATGATGCATACGAGGAAGATTCCACAAGACTTGGTGATCAAGACAAGGACTCCTCTCCACAGACGTAGCCGACTAGGACTCTTGTTATCCTAGGCCTCTGGTGTGTTATATAAGCCGAGGCCAGGCTAGTCATTAGGGACGATCGGATCATCATAGATCATATCATCATATGAGCATAGCTCTTAGGGTTTAGACCACTATATACGATCTCGAGGTAGATCAACTCTGTACTCGATACACCATCATCAATACAAACAAAGCATGACGTAGGGTATTACCTCCATAGAGAGGGCCCGAACCTGGGTAAACATCGTCTCCATTGTCTCCTGTTACCCATCGATCCAAGATCCACAGTTCGGGACCCCCTACCCGAGATCCGCCGATTTTGACGCCGACATTGGTCCTTTCATTGAGAGTTCCGTTGTGCGATTGCTAGAAGGATCGATGGCTTGTCTGCATATTGCAGTTTTCTGGACATAGAATTTGTGTTCGTCTTCCCCATTTCCTCGAGCGTGTCTTTGACGATTGCTTCGGTGAAATTGTGCGGAATTGTATCTACAACTACCCTGCAAAGTTTCGTCGGGTTCCGATGGAGGAATCTCCGGCAATCTCCAATATACCGGAGCCCTGTCGAATCTGGACTGGAATCTGGATGAGTTTAGAGTGAGGTGTCCAGTATCTAGCTCGGACATCCGTTGGAAAATCCCACCGTTCATCGGCTGCGGAATTCCTATACCGATTACCCCTGACAATTTCAGCTCGATCCGACCGTCTACACTCCGGGAGACGTCCGATGAATACAACGAATTTTGGATCTATTTTCTGCGCGAAAACGAATCCGACCCGAGTTCATCTTTTTCACAAACGGGTTGTGAGGCGTCCTTTTTGAAGGAAATTTCCTCATCATCTCGGTCAGCCGATCAAGAGTTCGGCATCGCGAGGGCCGAATAATCATCAAGAGAACCTCGTGATCCGCGGGTTGTACGGGTCGGGCGCTCCGTTGCTTCATCAAGCCAGCATTGATCGCGTCACAAATTCCGACCTGCGTCGGCATCGCCGCGCCGTTGCTTTTTCAAGCTGACGTCCACCACAACGACCTGCTTTGACACGTTGGTTGGCATGGGGGCTCTAGAGTCACCTTACTGACCCACTCCGTCACATCGGCTAGACCGGGGGCTTCGTCATCTCCTCATCAACCTGTTCTGGGGACTTCGGCGTCACCAGCCGACCAGCTTCGACACCTCGGCTGGCATGAGACTTCGGCGTCACCAGCCGACCTGCTTCGACACCTCGGCTGGCATGAGACTTCGGTGTCACCAGCTGACCTGCTCCGTCACCTCGGCTAGACCGGGGGCTTTGCCATCTCTTCATCAACCTGCTCCAGGGACTTCGGCGTCACTAGCCGACTAGCTTCGCCATGTTAGCTGGACCGGGGACTTCGCCTCGCCACATCGACCGTGCAGCGTCACCACTTCGTCAAGCCGAACTCTTCGCTCAGGCACCTCGGCACCCAGGTCATATTCTTTTAATTATTTGCTTCACTTAAATTAACTAAGTAGAAGATTTTTTTAAAGTATATTATTACCTTTATTTTTTATTACTCTTGGCTTGCACTATATTGTGTGCACAGGTAATCGACTTCGGCTGTGTCAGGCGGTCACCTTGGCGTGCCTGCATCGTCGTCTCGCCTTCATCAACGAAATTGTGTTGTCGACATAGTCGACTAACGTGGGGGCTTCATCGTCACGCTGCCAAACTACTCCGTCTGATCGACTGGGCCGGGGGTTTCTCCTCGGCCCTTCGGAAGTGTTGTGTTGTCACTTCATCAAGCCGAGCTCTTCTTCGGCTACCTCGTGACCGGCTTGGGGGCTGGGACCTTGACCCACTACAAGCTCGACACACGTCACAAGCACATTAACCAGCTAAGTCGCTTTCATGCTCAAATTTTTAAAAAATTTGTTCGGTTCGACCAAGCATTATATTTGTGTTAAATAAAAAAGTTTGTTTGGTAAAAACACTTCCTTTTCCCATTATAACTGGGGGCTTCACCGTCATGTTGCCGAATACTCTGTCTCCTCGGCTGGACCGGGGGCTTCGCCTCGCTGCAGCAACCATGTTGTGTTGCCACTTCTCGACCCGAGCTCTTCGCTTGATTACCTCGGGCTTGGGGACTGGGATCTCGCCCAGGCCGAGGACTACATCTTCGTCCCGTCACAACCCCGGACCGTACCAAGCACACTAACCAGCTAAGTCATTGTCGTGCTCGGCTCTCTTTGAAATTTTGCTTTGTGTTCGGTTCAACCAAACATTATATTTTTTGTTAAACAAAAAAAATCGTTTGTTAAAAACAATTTCCGTTCCCCAAAGTTATTTGGGGGCTCTTAAATTTATATGATCCGTTTTATAATAAATGTGTTTTCATCTTGGTCGTTGCAAAGTCTTTTTCTACTACTCCTTTTTCCAACGCGAGTGTGTGGTCAATAGCCGGATATCCTGGTTTCTTTCTAAAGCCGCTCGAGTTTAGTTCACTAAAAAGGCCTCGGAGAAACACTCCGCCTTTGGGATACGGAGGTTGAAGCCAAAGGTTGACCCGCTTGGAGTCCGGAGATCGGATGTATGATGTTAAAGCACGACCGAAGCACAATTAAATTTTAGACCAATTTCGGATTGGCACTATTTTATTTTATCTAAACATAAAAAAATTTGCATACGTTTTTTGTTATTTCCAAGCATAACTCTTGCAGTACAATGCCAGATGCATTTCACGCATCGGCAGTATTAAAGGGGGTCTGCGGTTAGCACCGAACCCACCAAACACCGAGGTACTCCATGCAGTCCTCGGCAAAATGTCCTCGGTATTTCGCATTTATATGCATCGATTTCGAGTTGTGTCTTTGGTCTATAGCTGGATTGCCCGGCTCCTGTGCTTACCTCTTACGTTCCCGCTTTGTTCAGCTAAGGGGTAAAGGGAGAATCACTGCGATTGTCACTTCTGGTTTAACTGGTTAAGTGCCTCAGTTGGAGAAAGCCGAAAGCTGACTGTCACAACAAGCGTAAATCGGTCAGCGAACCGCAGGCGGTGTTCAATCAAATATAGCCGATCGAGGTTATCCGAGTAAAACGAAGGGCCTTTCTTTCTTGAAAAGGCCAAGTTGTGGGTGGTTCGACCTCGAATAATCCGAGGAGTCGACGTATACCGGGGGCTATTAAGTTGCCCCCAAACATATGCTCCTATGACTAAGTGAAAGTTATAAAGCCCGAATATCTGATTCCCTTGTTTCCACTAACACAACCGTCTCCGGGCACCGAGACGTCGGCTAAGGGTTGTCTTGTTCCTGCGGAAACACCCTGCGTAGCATCTACAAAGGGGTAGAAGCCGACGATGGGCCACTCTCAAATGATAAACGGTCACAAAGGAGTCAAAATAGTATATAGCATACAAGCATTTGTATTCAATATGCGAGTGCTGCCTTCCGTAATCATCGTTATAAAGCCATAAATATGCATCAATTTGATTTAAGATTTTGGCCAAGCTGGGTTGCCTGGCTCCTGTGCTTACCCCCTACGTTCCCGATTGTTCGGCTAGGGGGTAAAGGGAGCACCTCTGTGGTTGTTACTTCCGGGTCATCCGGGATAGTACCTCAGACTGGGTGAAGCCGAAAGCTAGCCATCTTAAGAATATAATTGGTCGGCAACAACGGAAGTGAAAATTTCGGTTCATCAAAGACCATAGAGTTCGGGAACATTCCTCGAACTAAATCCTCAATATTTTCCTCCCACATTGATCGGAGTTGAGGTTTCACGATCATGGTTAACATGATATCCTGGGAAAATTAACTTATAAATGAACTATTTTTTCCAAAAGATGTTTCTTACGTTAAATCGTAATATAACATAGCTCTCCGCGTACCTTTGTTTATAAAACCATATGGCCGGATTGCCTTGTTTGCCGTAAATCTTTGCCCTTATAAAGGCTTTATAAAGTAGGGCAAACACTCCTCGGCTACTAGCCAAGGAGGTTGAAGCCGATGGTCGGTCAACAAAGTCTTGTACAATGCGGATCCGAGCATTAATGATGTAAAGTACTTGGATACATAGAATCATTACACATAAATTGTGTCAAACGTAACAAAGTTTGTGTCAAACAAATATCAATCCTTAATTCGACCACCCGTGCCCAAATTAAGGCTCGGGGGCTACTGCATTGCCTATTCAATGCAGAAAATTCAAAGTGCAATACGGTTTCTGAGGAGATTCGATCCTTAGGTTGGTCGGCCGCACCCAACCCGTGTCTCGGAAACTACTGTGTACCGCATTTGCATCCCTAACGAATGCCACCGAGCAAGAACTTCATCCTTAGGCCGATTTTGCAAATCGACCTAAGTCTCAGGGGCTACTGGGATTAGTGGTTTTATTTTGATTATTATTTTTGCCTTCAGGTGCATCTCAGGTTATAGACCGACACACACCTTGAGGGCTACTGTGTATAAATCTTGGTAGTAAATAAATTGCACGATCGAAAATAATTTCCACAAAAAATCAGCCCACGGTCGGGGTGGTGCACCACCTTGGAAGCAGTCCGGCATAAAGCTCGGGCGCAAGTGGCTGGCTCCATAGAGGGCATTTCCGGCATTAAGCTCGGCTGAATTCGTTCAATTTTTTAAAGACCGAGGTAGTTTATGACACCTCGGACGTTGATCATCGTTGGAGCTCGGATGCAGTCCGGCGTTGGAGCTCGGAAGCATTCTGGCATAAAGCTCAAGATTGGAAACGCCTCGGAAGCAGTCCGGCATAAAGCTCGGATGCGAATGGCTGGCTCCATAAAAGACTATTCCTGCATTTAAGCTCGGATGAAGTCCTTCAAATTTTCAGAGACCGAGGTAATTTATGACGCCTCAGATGCCGACCAGCGTTGGAGCTTGGCTGCATAAAGGAACCTTGGAAGCAGTCCGACATGAAACCCGGATACAGTTCGGCGTTGGAGCTCGGACGCAAAAAGACACCTCGGATGCAGTTCGGCGTGGGAGCTCGGAAGCGAGGGGACACCGCCGCACGGGAAACACTCCAGACCCGAGGTGTGGCGTAAAAATAACAAGGCATTGATAAAGGCCAATAACTTAAAGTGGCTCCTCGGATGCCCGACGTGTGAACTCTTCGGATAGACTTCGGCAATCCTCAAGATCAGTAATGGGAAGATTTGTTGAACCAGTTTTCAAGACCGACGACCGAAGATGAAGAACAATTCGGAAGAACCAAGGAGCGTCCCTACCTTGAAGACCGGTTCAGGGGGATACTAATGGTGTCCTGGACTAGGGGGTACTCACCACGTCGTCTCCCGACCAGTGGGTCAGGCCGAGGACCCCCATGATGATTCACTAATGGGCCAGTTCGGACAGCCCATGATGCATACGAGGAAGATTCCACAAGACTTGGTGATCAAGACAAGGACTCCTCTCCATCGACGTAGCCAACTAGGACTCTTGTTATCCTAGGCCTCTGGTGTGTTATATAAGCCGAGGCCAGGCTAGTCATTAGGGACGATCAGATCATCATAGATCATATCATCATATGAGCATAGCTCTTAGGGTTTAGACCACTATATACGATCTCGAGGTAGATCAACTCTGTACTCGATACACCATCATCAATACAAACAAAGCAGGATGTAGGGTATTACCTCCATAGAGAGGGCCCGAACCTGGGTAAACATCGTCTCCCTTGTCTCCAGTTACCCATCGATCCAAGATCCACAGTTCGGGATCCCCTACCCGAGATCCGCCGGTTTTGACGCCGACACTCGGGACCCAAAAAACAGTGATTAATAGCATAGAAAATTGGCCAGAATATGCAAAATCTGCGTTTTTTGGCGAGGACCCCGTAACCGGACCCCGTGGTTCCCCGAACGTTCAGATTGCCCCGGGACCCAAAAACACTGAGTATTAGTATACAAAACTTGACATACTATGTGAAATCTCCGTTTTTTGGGGAAGTCCCCGTAACCGGACCTCGGGGTTCCCCAAACGTTCGGATCGCCCCGGGACCCCAAATAGTGAGTAATAGCATGGGAAACTGGCCAGAATAGAAATCTGCGCTTTTTTGCTAGGTCCCCGTAACCGGACCCCGGGGTTCGCCGAACGTTCGGATCGCCCCGGGACAAAAATTAGTGAGTAATAGCATGGAAAATTGGCCAGAATATGCGAAATCTGCGATTTTTGGCGAGGTCCCCGTAACCGGACCCCGGTGTTCCTCGAACATTCGAATCGCCCCGGAACCCAAATTAGTGAGTAATAGCATAAAAACTGGCCAGAATATGTGGAATTTGCGATTTTTGGCGAGGTCCTCGTAATCGGACCCTGGGGTTCCCTGAACGTTCGCATCGCCCCGGGATCCAAAATCAGTGCTTAATAGCATATCAAAGTGGCCAGTATATGTCAAATCTGCAATGTTTGGTGAGGTCCTTGTAACCGGTCCCCGGGGTTCCCCGAACGTTCGGATCTCCGCGGGACCAAAAAAGTGAGTAATAGCATAGAAAATTGGACAGAATATGTCAAATCTGTTATTTTTGGCGAGGTCCCCGTAAACGGACCCCGGGGTTCGGATCGCCCCGGGACCCTAAAACAATGAGTAATAGCATAGAAAACTAGCCAAAATGGACCAAATCTGTGAGTTTTAGCGAGGTCCCTGTAAGCGGACCCAGGGGTTCTCCGAGCGTTCAGATCGCCCGAGGACCCAAAAACAGTGAGTATTAGAATAGAAAACTGCCAGAATTGGCGAAATCTGTGTTTTTTGCGAGGTCCCCGTAACTGGTCCCTGGGGTTCCCCGGACGCTCGGTTCACTCCGGGGCCCAAAAACAATGAGTAATAGCATAAAAAACTGGCTCGAATATGCAAAATATATGATTTTTGGCGAGTACGTAACCGGACCCCCGGTTCCCTAAACGTTCATATCTCACCGGGACCCCAAAACGGCGAGTAATAGCATAGAAAACTGGCCAGAACATGCGAAATATGCAATTTTGGCCGAGGTTCCCATAACCGGACCTTGGGTTCCCCGAACATTGGGATCGCCTCGGCACCCAAAAATAGTGAGTAATAGCATAGAAAACCGGCCAGAATGGAACATACCCACCAGTTTTGGTGAGGTCCCCGTAACCAGAACCCGGGGTTCCCCGAACATTCGGCTCGCCCCGGGACCCAGAATCGTTGAGTAATAGCATAGAAACTGGCGAGAACGGACCAAATCTACGAGATTTGGCGAGGTCCCTGTAACCGGAACCCGGGGTTCTCTGAACGTTCGGAATGCCCCGGGACCCAAAAAAAGGTGAGTAATAGCATAGAAAACTGGCCAGAATGGACCAAATCTACGAGTTTCGACGAGGTCCCCGTAAGCAGACCCAGGGGTTCCCCGAACGTTTGGATCGCCCTAGGACACAAAACCAGTGTGTAAAAACATAGAAAACTGGCCAGAATATGCCAAATCTGTGAGTTTTGGCGAGGTCCCCGTAACCGCACCCGAGTGTAATAGCATATAAACTGGTAAGAATATGCGAAATCTACAATTTTTGGCGAGGTCCCCGTAACCGGACCCCTGGGTTCCCCGAACGTTCGGATCGCCCCGGGACCCAAAAACGGTGAGTAATAGCATAGAAAACTGGCCAGAATATGCAAAATATGTGATTTTGGGCGAGGTCCCCGTAACTGGACCCCGACGTACCCCGAACGTTCGAATCACCTCGGGACCCAAAAAAGTGAGTAATAGCATAGAAAAATGAATAGAATATGCCAAATGTGCGAGTTTCGGCGAGGTCCCCATAAGTGGACCTAAAGTTCCCCAAACCTTTGGATTACCCCGGGACCCAAAATAAATGAGTAATAACATAGAAAACTGGCCAGAATGGAATAAATCTACGTGTTTTGGTGAGGTCCCCCCAATCAGACCCTGGGGTTCCCCGAACATTAGGATCTCCCCGGGACCCCAAAAAGTGAGTAATAGCATAGAAAACTCACCATAATATGGACAATCTGCGAGTTTTGGCGAGGTCCTCATAATCGGACCTCGGGGTAAACCTGGGCATAACCCGGGCTGGGCCGGGTTTCGGGCCGGGCTTGAAAAAGCGTGAACAGGAATACTCAGGCCCGAGCCCGGCTGTCGGGCCTAACAAATCGGGCCCAAACCCGGCCCGAACCTGGAAAGCCCGATAAAGCCCGGACGGCCCGGCCCGATCTAGGCTAAAAATTTGTGTTTTGCAAGCCCGAGCCCGGCCCGGTTTGCTCGTTGGGCTTGCTTTCCAGGCCCGAGCCCGGCCCGGCCCGGGATTTTCAGGCCGGGTCGGGTCGGCCGGGCCGGGCTGCCCATGCCCAGGTGTACCTCGGGGTTCCCCGAACGTTCGGATCGCTCCGGGCCAAAAAACAATGAGTAGTAGCATAGAAAACTCGCCGAAATGGACAAAATCTGCGAGTTTTGGCGAGGACCCCTTAAGCGGACCAAAGAGTTCCCCAAAAGTTTGGATTGCCCCGGGACCCAAAAACAGTGAGTATTAGCATAGAAAACTGGCCAGAATATGCCAAATCTCCTTTTTCACGATGACCCCGTAACCGATTGATACGTCTCCAACGTATCTATAATTTTTGATTGTTCCATGCTATTATATTATCTGTTTTGGATGTTTTATATGCATTAATATGCTATTTTATATTATTTTTGGGACTAACCTATTAACCTAGTGCCCAGTGCCAGTTTCTGTTTTTTTCCTTGTTTTTGAGTATTGCAGAAAAGGAATATCAAACGGAGTCCAAACGGAATAAAATTCTACGATGAATTTTCTTGGACCAGAAGGAACCCAGGAGACTTGGAGAAGAGGCCAGAAGACCCACGGGTGGGCCACAAGCCACCTGGGCGCGCCCCTGGGGGGGCGCCCCCTGGCTTGTGGTCCCCTCGTGGCTCCTCCAACCCTAATTCTCCGCCTATAAATTCAGGAATATTCCCCCAATACCTAAAAGAGCCACGATAATACTTTTCCGCCGCCGCAAGCCTCTGTTCCCGTGAGATCCCATCTTGGGGCCTTTTCCGGTAATCTGCCGGAGGGGGATTCGATCACGGAGGGCGTCTACATCAACACCATTTCCCCTCCGATGATGCGTGAGTAGTTCACCTCAGACCTTCGGGTCCATAGCTAGTAGCTATATGGCTTGTTCTCTCTCTATGTTCTTCAATACCATGTTCTCCATGATCTTAATGGAGATCTATTCGATGTAAGACTCTTTTGCGGTGTGTTTGTCGAGATTCGATGAATTGTGGGTTTATGATCAGATTATCTATGAATATTATTTGAATCTTCTCTGAATTCTTATATGCATGATTTCATATCTTTGCAAGTCTCTTCGAGTTATTGGTTTGGTTTGGCCAACTAGATTGGTAATTCTTGCAATGGGAGAAGTGCTTAGTTTTGGGTTCAATCTTGCGGTGTCCTCACTAAGTGACAAAGTAGGGGTAGCGAGGCACGTACTTGTATTGTTGCCATCAATTGTAAAAAGATGGGGTTTTCATCATATTGCTTGAGTTTATCCCTCTACATCATGTCATCTTACTTAATGCGTTACTATGTTCTTCATGAACTTAATACTCTAGATGCAGGCAGGAGTCGGTCGATATGTTGAGTAATAGTAGTAGATGCAGAATCGTTTCGGTCTACTTGACACGGACGTGATGCCTATATGCATAATCATTGCCTTGGATATTGTCATAACTATGCGCTTTTCTATCAATTGCTCGACAGTAATTTGTTCACCCACCGTATTATTTTCCTTCAAGAGAGAAGCCTCTAGTGAAACCTATGGCCCCCCGGGTCTATTTTCCATATTATATTTTCAGGTCTATAAACCAAAAATACCAAAAATACTTTGCTGCAATCTATTTGCTTTTATTTTACTTATCGTTTTAGTAATCTTTTATATCTATTTCTATTAGATCTCATCCTTGCAAGTAACAGTGAAGGGATTGACAACCCCTTTATAGCGTTGGGTGCAAGTGTTTGATTGTTTGTGTAGGTGCAAAGATTGGGGCCTTGCTTGTACCTCCTACTGGATTGATACCTTGGTTCTCAACAACTGAGGGAAATACTTATCTACTTTGCTGCATCACCCTTTCCTCTTCAAGGGAAAACCAACGCAAGCTCAAGAAGTAGCACCGATCCCCGGGGTTCCCCGAACGTTCGGATCGCCATGGGACCCAAAAACAGTGAGTAATAGCATAGAAAATTGGCCAGAATATGCCAAATCTGTGATTTTTGGCGAGTTCCCTGTAATCGGACCCCGGGGTTCAACGAACGTTCGGATCGCCCCTGTACCCAAAAACAATGAGTAATAGCATAGAGAACTGGCAAGAATATGCAAAATCTGTTATTTTTGGCGTGGTCCCCGTAACCGGACACCGGGGTTCCCCGAACGTTCGGATTGCCCCAGGACCCCAAAACAAAGAGTAATATGATAGAAAGCTGGCCAGAATGGACCAAATCTAGTTGACGAGGTCCCCATCAGCAGACCCAGGGGTTCACCGTACGTTCGGATCGTCGCGGGACCCAAAATTAGAGAGTAATAGCATAGAACACTAGCCAGAATGGAACAAATCTACCATTTTGGCGAGGTCCCCGTAACCCGACCCCGGTGTTCCCCAAACATTCGTATCGCCCCGGGCCCCGAAAACAGTGAGTATAGCATAGAAAACTCAACATAATATGCCAAATATATGACTTTTGGCGAGGTCCCCGTAAACGGACCTCGAGGTTCCCCAAACGTTTGGATCGCTCCGGGACCCAAAAACAGTGAGTAATAGCATAGAAAACAGGCCGAAATGGACCAAATCTGTGAGTTTTGGCATGGTCACCATAAGTGGGCCCAAGGCTTCCCCAAACGTTCGGATTGCCCCGGGACCTCAAAACAGTGAGTATTAGCATAGAAATCTAGCCAGAATATACGAAATCTGCATTTTTTTGGCGAGGACCCCATAACCGGACGTTGGGATTTCCCAAACGTTTGGGTTGCCCCGGGACTCAAAAACATTGAGTATTAGTATAGAAAACTGGCCAGGATATGCGAAATTTGCGTTTTTTTTGGCGAGGTCCCCGTAATGGGACCTCGGGTTCCCCGAACGTTCAGATCGCCCCGGGACCCAAAAATACCGAGTAATAGCATGGAAATCTGGCTAGAAGATGCGAAATCTTTGCTTTTTTGCGAGGTCCCCGTAACCGGACCCCGGGGTTCGCCGAACGTTCGGATAGCCCCGAGATCCAAAAACAGTGAGTAATAGCATGGAAAACTGGCCTGAATATGCAAAATCTGCGATTTTTGGGGAGGGCCCCATAACCGGACCCTAGGGTTCCCCGAACATTGTAATCGCCCCGGAACCCAAATTAGTGAGTAATAGCATAGAAAACTAGCCAGAATTTGTGAAATCTGCGATTTTTGGCGAGGTCCCCGTAACCGGACCCCGGGGTTCCCCGATCGTTGCATCGCCCCGGGATTCAAAATCAGTGATTAATAGCATAGAAAAGTGGTTAATATATGCCAAATATGCAAGGTTTGGTAAGGTCCCCGTAACCCGTCCCCGGGGTTCCCCGAATGTTCGGATCGCTGGGGACCCAGAAAGAGTGAGTAATAGCATAGAAAATTGGTTGTAATATGCCAAATCTGTAATTTTTGGCGAGGTCCCCGTAAACGGACCCCAGGGTGCCCCAAACGTTTGGATCGCCCCGGGACCCAAAATCAATCACTAATAGAATAGAGAACTGGCTAGAATATGCGAAAGTTGTGATTTTTGGTGTGGTTCCCGTAACCGAACCCCGGGGTTCCACGAACATTCGGATTGCCCCGAGACCCAAAAATAATGAGTTATAGGTTAAAAAGCTGGTCAGAATGGACTAAATCTACGCGGGACCCAGGGGTTCACCGAACGTTCGGATCGCCGCGGGACCCAAAAATAGATAGTAATAGCATATAAAATTGGCCAGAATATGCCAAATCTATGATATTTGGTGAGGTCCCCGTAAACGGATCCCGGGGTTCCGGAAACGTTCGGATCGCCCCGGGACCCAAAAACAATGAGTGATAGCGTAGAGATCTTGCTAGAATATGCGAAATCTATGATTTTTGGCGTGGTCCCGTAACCGGACCATGGGGTACCCCGAACGTTCGGATTAACCCGAGACCCAAAAACGGTGAGTAATTGGACAGAAAGCTAGCCAGAATGGACCAAATCTACGAGTTTTGACGAGGTCCCCGTAAGCGGACCCAGGGGTTCCCCGAACGTTCGGATCGCCCAGGGACCCAAAATCAGTGTGGAATAGCATAGAAAACTGGCCAGAATATGCAAAATCTGCGAGTTTTGGCGAGGTCGCCGTAACCGGACCCAAGTGTTCCCCGAACGTTCGGCTAGCTCCGGAACCCAAAATCAGTGAGTAATAGTATAGAAATACTGCCATACTTTTCCAAATCTGCGAGTTTTCGCGAGGTCCGCGTAACCGAACCCAAGTGTTCCCCGATCATTCGGATCGCCCCGGGACCCAAAAATAGTGAGTATTAGCATAGAAATATGGCTAGAATTTGCGAAATCTGCCTTTCTTTGCGAGGTCCCCGTAGTTGGAACCTGGGGTTCCCCGAATGTTAGCTTCGCTCCGGGGCCAAAAAACAGTGAGTAATAGCATAAAAACATGTTAGAATATGCGAAATCTACGACTTTTTCCGAGGTCCCCGTAACGAGACCCCTGGGTTCCCCGAACGTTCGGATCGCCTCGGGACCCAAAAATGGTGAGTAATAGCATAGAAAACTGGCCAGAATATGCGAAATATGTGATTTTGGGCGATGTCCCCGTAATTGGACACCCGGGGTTCACCGAACGTTCAGATCGCCTCGGGACGCTAAAATAGTGAGTAATAGCATAGAAAACTGGCCAGAATATGCCAAATCTGTGAGTTTTGGCGAGGTCCCCGTAAACAGACATGAGGTTCCCCGAACATTCGGATTGCCCCGGGACCCAAAATAAATGAGTAATAGCATAGAAAACTGGCCAGAGTGGAACAAATCTACGTGTTTTGGTGAGGTCCCCGCAATCAGACCCCGGGGTTCCCCGAACATTCGGATCACCTCGGTGCATAAAAACAGTGAGTAATAGCATAGAAAACTCGCCATAATATGCCAAATCTGCGAGTTTTCGCGAGGTCCCCGTAACCGAACCTCAGGGTTCCCTGAACGTTCAGATCACTCTGGGACCCAAACACAATGAGTAATAGCATAGAAAACTGGCCGAAATGTACCAAATCTGAGAGTTTTTTGCGAGGTTCCCATAAGCGGACCCAAGGCTTCCCCAAACGTTCGGCTTGCCCCGGGACCTAAAAACATTGAGTATTAGTATACAAATCTGGCCAGAATATGCGAAATATGCGTTTTTTGGCGAGGACCCTGTAACCGGACGCCGGGGTTCCCCGGACGTTCGTATTGCCCAGGGACCCTAAAACAGTGAGTATAAAAAACTCCCCAGAATATGCGAAATCTGCCTTTTTTTGGCGAGGTCACCGTAACCAGACCTCGGGGTTTCACGAACGTTCGGATTGCCTCGGGACCCAAATACACTAAGTAATAGCATGGAAAACTGGCCAGAATATGCGAAATCTGCCCTTTTTGGCGAGGCCGCCGTAACTGGGCCTCGGGGTTTCCCGAACGTTCGAATCGCCCCGGGACCCGAAAACAATGACTAATAGCATAGATAACTTGCTAGAATATGCGAAATCTGTGATTTTTGGCATGGTCCCCGTAACTGGACCCCATGGTTCCCCGAACGTTCGTATTGCCCCGGGACCCGAAACAATGAGTAATAGGATAGAAAGCTGGCCATAATGGACCAACTCTACGAGTTTTGACCATGTCCCCTTAAGCAGACCCAGGGGTTCCCCGAACGTTCGGATCGCCGCGGGACCCAATATTAGTGAGTAAAAGTATAGAACACTGGCCAGAATGGAACAAATCTACCAGTTTTGGCGAGATCCCCGTAACCAGACCCCGGGGTTCCTCGTACATTCGGCTCGCCCCGGAACCCAAAATCGATGAGTAATACCATAGAAAACTAGTGAGAATGGACCAAATCTATGAGATTTGGCGAGGTCCCGTAACCGGAACCCGGGGTTCTCCGAACGTTCGGATTGCCCCGGGACCAAAAAAAGGGTACGTAATAGCATAGAAAACTGGCAAGAAAGGACCAAATATGCGAGTTTTGATCAGGTCCCTGTAAGCGGACCCAAGGGTTTCCCGTACGTTCGGATCGCCCCGGGACCCAAAATCAGTGTGTGATAGCATAGAAACTGGCCAAAATATGCCAAATCTACGAGTTTTGGTGAAGTCCTCGTAACCGGACCCCAGTGTTCCCCCAACATTCGGCTCGCTCCTGGACCCAAAACCAGTGAGTAATTTTATAGAAAACCGGGCATACTTTTCCAAATCTACGTGTGTTGGTCAGGTCCCCGCAATCAGACCCCGAGGTTCCCCGAACGTTCGGTTCACCCGGCATAGAAAACTAGCAAGAATATGTCAAATCTGCGAGTTTTGGCGAGGTCCCCGTAACCGCACCCCAGTGTTCCCGAACATTCGGATCGCCCCGGGACCCCAAAACAGTGAGTATTAGCATAGCAAACTGGCCAGAATTTGCGAAATCTTCCTTTTTTGCGAGGTCCCCGTAACTGGAACCCGGGGTTCCCCGAATGTTCGGTTTGCTCCGGGGCCAAAAAAACTGTGAGTAATAATATAGAAACTGATTAGAATATGCGAAATCTACAATTTTTTGCGAGGTCCCCGTAAACGGACCCCGGGGTTCCCCGAACATTCAGATCGCCCCTGGACACCAAAACACTGAGTAATAGCATGAAAAACTGGCTAGAATATGCGAAGTCTGTGCTTTTTGGCGAGGTCCCCGTAACCGGACTCTGGGGTTCCCCGAACGTTCGGATCGCCCCGAGATCCAAAAAACAATGAGTAATAGCATGCAAAACTGGCCAGAATATGCAAAATCTGCGATTTTTGGCGAGGTCTCCGTAACCGGACATTCGAATCGCCTAGGAATACGTCTACAACGTATCTGTAATTTTTGATTGTTCCATGCTGATATATTATCATTCTAGGGTACTTTTGGTTCTTTATTTACCAATTTATACTATTTTGAGCACTAACCCATTGACCCAGTGCCTAGTGCCAGTTGATGTTTTCTGCATGTTTTTGCCTTTTCAGGTTTACAGTACCAAACAAAGTCCAATTGCCACGAAACTTTTTGATGATTTTTTCTAGACCAAAAGAAGACTTAGAAGCTTCGGAAGGAGGTCGGGAGGCACACGAGGGACCCACCACACATCAGGGCGCGCCCTGGGGGCGCCCTGATATGTGGTGGCCCCCTCGTGGCTCTCCCGACGTCCCTCTTCGGCCTATAAATTCTCTAATATCGCAAAAACCCTGGAGGCGGTCCCGAAACCCTTTTTCCACCGCCGCAAGTCTCTGTTCCGTCGCGAGGCCATCTGGAGCTCCGTTCCGGCACCCTACCGGATGGGGATCGATCACGGAGGGATTCTTCATCAACCTTGCTGCCCTCATGATGATGTGTGAATAGTTCACCACAGACCTACGGGTCCATAGCTAGTACCTAGATGGCAATCTCTCTCTCTTATGATCTTCAATACAATCATCATCGCATCTTCGCTTTGATCTATCCGATGTAATTCTATTGTGCGGTGCATTTGTTGGGATCCGATGAATTGTGGGTTTATGTTCAGATTATTCATGAAAAGTATTTGAGATACCTCTGATATATATTGTCTCTTAATTGCATGATCATTATAGCTTCGTAATGCTCTCCGATCTATTGATGTGCTTTGGCCAAGTAGATTGATATTTCATCGGTGGGAGTGGTGCGTTGTGGTAGGTTCAACCTGGCGAGTTTCTATATCCCAGTGAAAAAAGTAGGGGACAAGATGCGTCTTTGTGTTGTTGTTACTATGGATAAAACGATGGGGTTCATTCATATTGATTGAGTTTACTTTGTCTACATCATGTCATCGTACTTCAAGCATTACTCTGTTTTACTTAATACTCTAGATGCATGCTGGATAGCGGTCGATGAGTGGAGTGATAGCAAGATATAAAGTATGAAACAATATGCCTATCACAAAGTAAAGTGCATAAGTAAAGGGCTCGGGTAAGAGATAACCGAGGCACGCGGAGACGACGATATATCCCGAAGTTCACACCCTTGCGGATGCTAATCTCCGTTCGGAGCGGTGTGGAGGCACAATGCTCCCCACGATGCCACTAAGGCCACCGTAATCTCCTCACGCCCTCGCACAATGCAAGATGTCGTGATTCCACTAAGGGACCCTTGAGGGCGGTCACCGAACCCGTACAAATGGCAACCCCTGGGGGCGGTCACCTGTACCCGTACACTTTGGCAACCCTTGGGGGCGGTCACCGGTACCCGTACAAATTGCTCGGGGCAATCTCCACAACCTAATTGGAGACCCCGACGCTTGCCCGGAGCTTTACACCACAATGATTGAGCTCTGAGGCACCACCAACCGTCTAGGGCGCCAAGGCACCCAAGAGGAACAAGCTCTAGGGTGCTCAAACACCCAAGAGTAATAAGCTTCTCAAACTTCACTTCCACGTATCACCGTGGAGAACTCAAACCGATGCACCAAATGCAATGGCAAGGGCACATGGAGTGCCCAAGTCCTTCTCTCCCAAATCCCACCAAAGCAACTAATGCTAGGGAGGAAAATGAGAGGAAGAACGAAGAAGAACACGAAGAACTCCAAGATCTAGATCCAAGGGGTTCCCCTCACATAGTAGAGAAAGTGATTGGTGGAAATGTGGATCTAGATCTCCTCTCCCTTTTCCCTCAAGAACTAGCAAGAATCATTGGAGGGATTGAGACTTAGCAAGCTCAAAGAAGGTCAACAATGGGGGGCAAACACGAGCTCAAGAGTTGGGGAACCATTGGGGAAGAAGACCCCCTTAAATAGGTCCCCACGAATCTGCCCGTTATGTGCAGAATAACATAGGAGCGGTACAACCGCTATGAGCACCGGTACAACCGGTAAAAAGCAATAAGCAGTACAATCGGCCTACAACCGCCCAAGAACTGCACCATAACAGAAACTAGTCTGGTGGTAGAGCGGTACATGGCCGGTACAACCTTCGGACCAATTCTGGAGCGGTACAACCGCTCCAAACAACGGTTGTACCGGTCAACCGGTACAACCTCTCTATGGCGCGGTACAACCTCTCTATGTAAAACAGGTAAGACTAAAACAACCATAACTTTCGCATACGAGCTCCGATTTGAGCAAACTCAAGCTTGTTGGATAAAGGACAACAAGAGCTATCCAACAATGACTAGTTAAATTAAGAACAAGCAATGGAGAATAAATGCCACTACGATAAGGAAGATGACCTTCCCAATAAATATCCGGCAAAATCTCCAACACCGAAAACACAATATGATGCATACGAAATCTGTTTTCGATGAGCTTGAACTTATCACGATGAAGACCATAAGCTCAAAAACTCACATAGAGGAAAACCAAATAAGGACCAAGAAAGATGATGATGCAAGGATGCAAATGGTTTGAGCTCTGAACGAACGATACTATCAAGCTACTCACTTGAGATCCCCCCCTTGATAGTACGGCAGTCCATCCTATAACTCGGTCTCCCAACTACCACCATGAGACCGGTAAAATAGAAAACCTATCAAGGGCAAACCTATACCTTGCACATAGTCCATTTGAGCTAGATGATGATGATATTGACTTCCTCAAGATGGACCACCTTTCTTGATTGTGTTGGCTCGATGAAGACTAGTTGATTGCTACTCCATACTCCACTATGGGTGAGCCACTCTTCGTCACATCTTCACAAGTCCATTGTCACCACAATGGACGGCAAGCTTCAAGCATGATCTCTTCGTGATGCTCCACTTGAACTTGCACACCGCAATCTTGATGACGATCACCACTTGATGTCATCCTCCATGGGTTGTATGAGATCTTCCACTTGACGCAAGCCCATGGAAACATACCTAACCCCACATAGAACTCTCACGTAGACCATGGGTTAGTACACAAAGCGTAATGGACAATACTTACCGTACGATGAGATCACCTGATCCCTCTTGGTACATCTTGTACACTTTGTGTGTTGATCAGCTTGATTCACTCTTTGACTTAGTCTTGATCAACCTTGTATCTTATCTTCTCTCTTCATAAAGATGATGTCTTGAAGGTAAACATGAGTGCTCACACAATCTTCTTCTTCAAGACATGCTTGCAATAAGCTCAACTCTCACATGACCAATCTTTGGATAAAACCTTGAATACCACCTTGGTCACCATATAAACTCCTTGAAACCAACAGATGGACTTCAAGAAGTACCTACGGACAAATCCTTCGAATACAACTCAAGGCAACCATTGGTCCATAGGGATTATCATCAATTACCAAAACCACACATGGATAAATGTGCTCTTACAATCCCCCCATTTTGGTAATTGATGACAACCACTTTCAAGAGAGTTTATATAAGGAAATAAGCACAACCAAGCACACACATGCAATGCAATAATGCATGGGTATGAGATGCAAATGCTTAAGCAATCAAAAGCAAAACTCTCTAAACTTTCCAAACTAAACTCTCTAAACTTCTCCCCCATTGGCATTGATTGCCAAAATGGACGAAAAGCTTAGAAAGCCAATATAATAGGTGCTCCTCCAAAAAGTGTGTATTTCTCAAAATATGAGTGCAATGAAATACACATATCCAATTATAAGTAGTTGGAGGAAAACAAACTATATTGAGGATCCAAAGATTGCAAAAAGGATCGTATGGCACAAAGACATACAAAAGAGAAGCAAGTAATCAAAAGATACCAATTGGACCAAACAATCACATGGACCTACGAGCCACATGAATAAAAGATATTATGATATGGGCAACAGAGTGTTTTAGAGAACCTAGGGAAGCTCCCCATGATTTGTGCACTATTAAGAATTTTTTGTATTTCGATACGAGAGCACAAAATATTATCATCACTCCCCCAAAATCAATAGAAACACACAAAAAGTGCAAGCAAGTAGATAAGACAATAAGAATATCACTTGCACCAAACATATGGTTGAGCAACATGTAAAAGAGGCAATTTAAGAATAGGCTCAACCAAAATGATGTTGAGTCATGGCAAAGCACTTTGAGAAGACTAGTATAAGGATGAGCATTAAGCAACAACATAGTCTTGAAGAAATGAGACACAAAGTGCAAGCCATATCCTTCCCACAAACACAAACCACTGGCAAATGGGTCCACAAGCTTACTAATAAGAAAATTAAAAACCAAAGCTTGTGACAACCCCTGGTGAAGATAGGAAATAATAGCCTTGTCAGGAGGAGGGATACCAATCGAAATGGCAAAACCCTCGTGAAGACAAGCATGAGGAAAATAATCTTCACCACCAAAGAGTGCATCAAGATGCAAGGATATAAGATCCGCACTCAAGAAAAATTCTTTCACGAAACAACCAAGGAAATAAAAAGGGAATGCAACGGTGGACGTGAAAGAAAAGAGGATATCAACTAGAGATGTAACTTCTCTCATGTGTATAAGATTCCAGGTAGAGGACAATCATGATGATATATCCACAAAGAATGATGTACACACGAAATAGTTACAAGAAGGAACGAACAAGATATCCGAAAGGAAGTCATAAATGTACCAATAAGATCTTTGCTTGAAAGCATAGCACATGGCCTAGTATTTTCTTATTGTGCATAAATGAACTCCCAGCACACGAACATCAAAGACATCACACCTAGCAACAAGAGATCATCGTTGGGATGCTTTGAGAAAGGAAACAAGTACCACAAGAATGACTCAAGAAATTCATGCCATGATGCAACCTGTAAAAGGTTGAATGCAAGAAATGTATGCATGAAGTAGATACTTGTTACCGAGATAGCATTGGAATGATGTAGTAGATAATGGTTCATCGATCATCCTAGCTTGGCTCCAATAAGCACATGGTGTCAACACCTTCCTTGTAAGTGAGCCGAGCATCCAATGTATCTCCAATTGTTCCTAGAACAACAACACAAACAAAGTGGTACCCAAACTCATTGGGACCAAAGAGTTAGTGGACCAACAATACATAGGACAAAATCCACATAACTCTGTGCATATAGATATGAAATTGAATTTCATGCACACTTTAGCCAATTTGTGACATAGTGGAGTTTCCCCTATATATTGGGTCAAAGAAAGAAAGCATGCTAAAGAAAGTACATCGTAAATATGCATGCTCAAGACTTTCAAGAACCAAATCAACACATAGTTGATAAGATACCAAGTGAAACTAAGATACCAAACAGAGAAAAAAAATCACTTGAAGGATACCACTTAAAAGATACATCAAGGATTGAGATATCCATTGACACATGCCAAATAGAAGGAAACAAGATACCAATTGAAGGAAAACAAACAAGAGGTATCAAGTTCCCAAAAGAGAGCTAGGTTCCAAACAAACCAAACCCTCGGCATATTTTCATGATGGCACAAAGCACCATAAACAAAAGGCTTGCCTCCCACCAACACACTTGATGAGGATCAAAAGATTTTATGATAAACACATAAAGAAAGTGTTCTAAAGAAAATAGGATAGCTCCCCCAAGCGATGTGCATTATAAAGAATTTGGATTTGAATACAAAATGCACAAGATGGGATCATCACTTTCCCTATATCTATAGAAACACTAGACACGCTCAAAACGATCCACAAGAGGCAGGGAAGACAAGCGATAAACAAAAACCAATGTAAAGATGATTAGCAATTTCTACCACTTAAAAGGAATACGAATTGTCAACGGAGAAGAAGTATTTGGAAATAATTCCCATTGGTAGATTGCAAAAAGACCCAACATCATCTTTACACCTAAAACACAAGCAAATGACACTTGTAGAGCTAACATGCCACCTAGGAACAAGATAATTTACAATATCAACTCTAAGTGGCAATAGCTCAAATGTACACATTTTCTAGGCTTGTAATATGCACATAGCATATTACTCCCCCATAATGTGATAACCCACAACATTAACAAGTGGCAAATGAAATACAACAAGATATAGTTAATGGACCATTTAGAATTTGAATTTCTCATGAGAAGACATACCACATAGAAGCTAGATAATATTGTAATATCAAAACTAGGTGGTATTCCTCATGTACACACATTTGTAGGATCGTGAAGTGCACAAAGCACATCACGCCCCCAAAATGGTATAATCCATTAACTCCTCACAAGAGCTAACTAAGATAAGACAAGATGCAAAAAGGCTCAACAAAATACGCACACGTACATGATGTGCAAACCAACATACCCATGCTTGATTACTCAAGATAAGCAAGCCGGAGGCACACCATATACAAATACATGCAAGGTACAAAACCACAACATGCAAAGGGGCAAGTAACTAACAATGTAAACAATTTAAGTACAAGTTACCGCAAGGAGGCACATTGGATATAAGATAGACACTCGATAATCCAAACGACTTGGCTTCAGATAATATGAATGATGAAGATCCCTTAATTCTTCATGATGTAGCCAAGTCTCCAATGCCCTCCAAGAACACCTATTGATCAAGTTTGAGTTTGTTGGTCCCCAACCAAGTTGGGTCCTAAGAGGTTAGTCACAATAGGCTTGGCTACCCAAATGGTTCTTTTCTTGACACCACTTTGAGTACCAACCAACTTGGCAAACACATTGCCAACCTTATCCTTCCCAAGAGAATAGATATCATCAATAATAATTGGGTTGGATAAGTTACCATTCGTGCATTAAGAAGCAAAGTGGCCCTTCTCATGACATAAGTAGCAACATTTACCCTTTACTTTCTTCTCAATTGATTTCTCAACTTGAGGAGCGTTGACTCGGGTCTTCTTGGGAAAATGCTTTGCTTCAACTTGCGGTTGAGCATTAGATTGAACTTGTGGCTGCTTCCCTTGTTGCTTCTCACTATGGGGCTTCTTCTTCAATGGGCAAGATCTAACATGGTGCCCTTCTATCTTGCACTGGAAGCAAATAATCTTGGCCGAATTCTTGACTTGTTCTTGGCCCTTCTTTTTGTTGCTCTTGGACTTCTTCTTCTTATTGGAGTTGAATCCAAGTGCACCTTTGTCATTTGGGGATTTTTGCACACTCAAGATATTGTTGAGTGTGGAATTCCCTTCACGACTCTTTTCCAAGTCTTTCTTCAAAGAAGTGACTTGGGCCTTGAGCTCATTTATTTCCTCTACATGGTTAGTATGAACACAAGTACTAGAGGAAGTATAAGCTTCATCGTTAGAGCAACAAGGCAAGGAAAGTAATTCATCACAGGATGTAGCTACATTATGAGTAGATGAACTACGAGGACTAGCACATGGCAATAAAGCATTTCTACTAGATGTAGTGCTAGTGTCCACATGAGGCTCACTAGATGTTACCTTAGTAGTACTAGCCTCATGAGCTATTTTTAGCACATTATGGGATACTAGAAGATCACCATGAGAGCTCGAGAGTTTTTCATGACTTTCTTCCAATTTCCCATAATTGCTAGATAGCAACTCAAGTTGAGCCCTTAGCTCAACATTCTCCTTCAAAATGGATGCTTCACAAGGAATAGAGTTAGTAGCACAAGCATCATCATTAACAACAAGAGGAGAAGGCAACTTGGCAAGCTCTTTAGCATATGAAGCTTCAAGTTAAGCATGAGACTCGGTGAGTTCAATGAGAGAACTCTTAATGACCCTTGAGCCATTTTCGAGGTGCTCAAAGTCCTCAAGGAGTTTAGCATGTGCAACTTCAAGCTTATCATTTTTAGTTCTAAAATCATTAGCCACCTCGAGAGCTCTATCATGGGATTCCTTTAATCTAGATAATTCTAGAGCAAAGGTCTCCTCAAGAGATTCCTTGGTGGTTTGTTCATTTTCAAGAGCTTGAGATAGCTCCGCGATCTCATTGGCGTAATCACGCTCATGACCTTCCATTTTATTAATGGTGGCCTCATGCTCCTCGAGATGAGCTTCCAACTCCTCAATATATTTCTTGCCCTCAATGGCAATAGACATGATTTCCATGAAGTTGGAACGAGCAATTTTATTCTTATGAAGAGCTTTAAAAACCATTTCTCACTTAATTTTTAAGGAAGCAATATTATCACTCTCTTCATCATTATCCTCATCCTCATTATCATCAACATCATCATCATAAGATATATTGGGATTCAAAGTAGGAGATACCTTTGAAGCCTTAGCCATAAGGCAAAAGTGAGAAATAATAGATGATGATGTAGGATCTCTTGACGCACCATTCAAGACCAGATCTTGTTCCATGGAGTGTTGGGTTTCCTCTACATTGTTAGCACAACAACTCGAGGAAAGCGATGCATTTTTATCACGACAACAAGACATGGCAAGCATATCGTCACGAGATTTAGTCAAGCAATTTCTACATGATATGCAAGGACTATCAACACAAGCATGTGAAATATTTAGAGTGCTCGAAGTGTTAAAGTCCAAAGATGAAGCATTGCAATAAGATAGTGATGAAGTATCATCAACAATAAGCCCACTATCATCATTATAATGATCATCACTACTCACCATATCATTACCTTGTGGCAATCCACATGTAGGTGAAGTAGATGAAGTTGAGAAGACAACACGACCGGAGGTGGAGGGAGAACTATCATCCCTACAAATCTTGGACATACCATATTTATCTTGAAGCTTTGTCCACAACTCATGAGCATCCCGGAATGACATGAGTTGAAATATAACTAAATTGCTCAAAGCATCGAAAAGCACATTAGAAGCTTGAGCATTGAGATAAGAGTTTTTCTCATCCTCTATAGATATGTGTTGAGAATCCTTTGGAGGAGAAAAACCCATATCTACAATTCGCTCCAAATTTGGGTCCATGACCCTAAAGAGATTAAGCATGTGAATTACCCAAACATCAAAATTTGTGTCATCGAAACTAAGAGTGTCAGAGAATCCTAATCCCCTAGTCGACATCCTTACTCTCTAGGTGGTTAAACCTAATAATGAGAGACCTAGCTCTGATACCAATTGAAAGGAAGTGGATGTCGCCTAGAGGGGGGTGAATAGGCGCTTTGAAATAATTACGGTTTAGGCTTGAACAAATGCGGAATAAAACTAACGTTTAATATGTCAAGCACAAAACCTAAAACAACTAGCCTCACCTATGTGCACCAATAACTTATGCTAAGCAAGATAAACAACTAAGTGATAGCAAGATATAAAGTATGAAACAATATGGCTATCACAAAGTAAAGTGCATAAGTAAAGGGCTCGGGTAAGAGATAACCGAGGCACGCGGAGACGACGATGTATCCCGAAGTTCACACCCTTGCGGATGCTAATCTCCGTTCGGAGCGGTGTGGATGCACAATGCTCCCCAAGATGCCACTAAGGCCACCGTAATCTCCTCACGCCCTCACACAATGCAAGATGTCATGATTCCACTAAGGGACCCTTGAGGGCAGTCACCGAACCCGTACAAATGGCAACCCTTGGGGGCGGTCACCGGTACCCGTACACTTTGGCAACCCTTGGGGCGGTCACCGGTACCCATACAAATTGCTCGGGGCAATCTCCACAACCTAATTGGAGACCCCGACGCTTGCCCGGAGCTTTACACCACAATGATTGAGCTCCGAGGCACCACCAACCGTCTAGGGCGCGAAGGCACCCAAGAGGAACAAGCTCTAGGGTGCTCAAACACCCAAGAGTAATAAGCTTCTCAAACTTCACTTCCACGTATCACCGTGGAGAACTCAAACCGATGCACCAAATGCAATGGCAAGGACACATGGAGTGCCCAAGTCCTTCTCTCCCAAATCCCACCAAAGCAACTAATGCTAGGGAGGAAAATGAGACGAAGAACGAAGAAGAACACGAAGAACTCCAAGATCTAGATCCAAGGGGTTCCCCTCACATAGTAGAGAAAGTGATTGGTGGAAATGTGGATCTAGATCTCCTCTCCCTTTTCCCTCAAGATACAGCAAGAATCATTGGAGGGATTGAGAGTTAGCAAGCTCAAAGAAGGTCAACAATGGGGGGCAAACACGAGCTCAAGAGTCGGGGAACCATTGGGGAAGAAGACCCCCTTAAATAGGTCCCCACGAATCTGCCTGTTATGTGCAGAATAACATAGGAGCGGTACAACCGCTATGAGCACCGGTACAACCGGTAAAAAGCAATAAGCGGTACAGCCGTCCTACAACCGCCCAAGAACCGCACCATAACAGTAACTAGTCCGGTGGTAGAGCGGTACATGGCCGGTACAACCTTCGGACCAATTCTGGAGTGGTACAACCGCTCCAAACACCGGTTGTACCGGTCAACCGGTACAACCTCTCTATGGGGTGGTACAACCTCTCTATGTAAAACACTTAAGACTAAAACAGCCATAACTTTCGCATACGAGCTCCGATTTGAGCAAACTCAAGCTTGTTGGATAAAGGACAACAAGAGCTATCCAACAATGACTAGTTAAATTAAGGACAAGCAATGGAGAATAAATGCCACTACGATAAGGAAGATGACCTTCCCAATAAATATCCGGCAAAATCTCCAACACCGAAAACACAATATGATGCATACGAAATCTGTTTTCGATGAGCTTGAACTTATCACGATGAAGACCATAAGCTCAAAAACTCACATAGAGGAAAACCAAATAAGGACCAAGAAAGATGATGATGCAAGGATGCAAATGGTTTGAGCTCTGAACGAACGATACGATCAAGCTACTCACTTGAGATCCCCCCCTTGATAGTACGGCAGTCAATCCTATAACTCGGTCTCCCAACTACCACCATGAGACCGGTAAAATAGAAAACCTATCAAGGGAAAACCTATACCTTGCACATAGTCCATTTGAGCTAGATGATGATGATATTGACTTCCTCAAGATGGACCACCTTTCTTGATTGTGTTGGCTCGATGAAGACTAGTTGATTGCTCCTCCATACTCCACTATGGGTGAGCCACTCTTCGTCACATCTTCACAAGTCCATTGTCACCACAATGGACGGCAAGCTTCAAGCATGATCTCTTCGTGATGCTCCACTTGAACTTGCACACCGCAATCTTGATGACGATCACCACTTGATGTCATCCTCCATGGGTTGTATGAGATCTTCCACTTGACGCAAGCCCATGGAAACATACCTAACCCCACATAGAACTCTCACGTAGACCATGGGTTAGTACACAAAGCGTAATGGACAATACTTACCGTACCATGAGATCACCTGATCCCTCTTGGTACATCTTGTACACTTCGTGTGTTGATCAGCCTGATTCACTCTTTGACTTAGTCTTGATCAACCTTGTATCTTATCTTCTCTCTTCATAAAGATGATGTCTTGAAGGTAAACATGAGTGCTCACACAATCTTCTTCTTCAAGACATGCTTGCAATAAGCTCAACTCTCACATGACCAATCTTTGGATAAAACCTTGAATACCACCTTGGTCACCATATAAACTCCTTGAAACCAACAGATGGACTTCAAGAAGTACCTACGGACAAATTCTTCGAATACAACTCAAGGCAACCATTAGTCCATAGGGATTTTCATCAATTACCAAAACCACACATGGATAAATGTGCTCTGACATCCGTGATGGTGTTAGATTGGATCTCGTGGTTTTGGAACTTGCGGCGGCTAGACTGTTTTTCGTCGAGTCCTTTAGGGTTTCTGGAATATTTCGGAATTTATAGGCATCAGAGGCGGTGGAGAGGCGTCCCGAGGAGGGCACAACCCATCAGGGCACGCCCAGGGCCTCTAGCGCGCCCTGGTAGGTTTTGGTCTCCTCGACCCTCCCCTCTGGCACTTCTTTGGCCCACTGGATGTCTTCTGGACCAAAAAAATCTCCAAAAAGATTCGCGGTGTTTGGGCTTCGTTTGGTACTGATATTCTGCGAAGTAAAAAACAAGCAAAAAACAGCAACTGGCACTTTGGCACTATGTCAATAGGTTAGTCCCAAAAATGATATAAAGTTGCTTTAAAATGATTGTAAAACATCCAAGATTGATAATATAACAGCATGGAACAAGCAAGAATTATAGATACGTTGGAGACGTATCAGCATCCCCAAGCTTAATTCCTACTCGTCATCGAGTAGGTAAATGATAAAAATAGAATTTTTGATGTGGAATGCTGCCTAACATGTTCATCACATAATATTTTCTTTTGTAGCATGGACATTTGGACTTTTAGATGGTTCAAAGCAATAGTCTAGTTTTGACATAAAGACTTTAATACTCAAGCATGTCAACAAGCAACCATGTCTTTCAAAATATCAACACTAAAGAAAGTTATCCCTGGCCTGTCATGCTCAAGCATTGATCCATTCATGAAACGCACTCAAATATTAACTACACCCAATGCTCAAGTATGATCATAGTGCCCCCTAGTTGGTGCTTTATAAGAGAAGATGGCGACTCAAATAAAAATAAAAATTGCATAAAGTAAATTGATAGGCCCTTCGTAGAGGGAAGTAGGATTTGTAGAGGTGCCACAGCTCAAAGTATAAATTGAGAGAGAAAAATATTTTGGGTGGCATGCCTTTCCTGTCAACGAAAACGACAAAGTAGTTCACAATACTTTCCATGTTAGATATATCATAGGCAGTTCCCAAACATAAAGTAAAGTTTATTCCTTTTTCCACCATTCTTTCACAATCCATGGCTGGCCGTATCCACGGTTGCCTTCCATACCAACACTTTCCAAGGAATTTATTATTTGACAACAAAAAGTAATTTTTTTTCATTTCATTTCGGGACTGGACATCCCTATTACCGCCGTACTCTCGCGCAATGACAAGTGAATAAACACTCATCTTGAGAATAACACATCTAGCATGGAAAAATATTGGACACCCCCTACCGTTGCATGAGCGGTACGAGCACACAAAAAGGAAATTCATTTTGAAAAATTAGAGATGGCACATACAAATTTGCTTAGAACGGCAAGGAAATACCGCATATAGGTAGGTATGGTGGACTCATAAGGCAAAACTGGGTTTAAGGATTTTGGATGCACAAGTAGTATTTCTACTTAGTACAAGTGGAGGCTAGCAAATAGATTGAGAAGCAACCAACCAAGAAATGAAAATTCACATAAACGAGCATTGAGCATAACTAACACCGAATAATGCACCATAAGTAGGATGTAATTTCATTGCATAACTATTGACTTTCGTACTTGCATAGGGAATCACAAACCTTAACACTAATATTCTTACTAAAGCATAATTACTCACTAGCATGACTCACATATCACTATCATCATGTCTCAAAACTATTACAAGGAATCAAGTTTAATTTCTCCAATGATCTTCATGAAAGTTATTATTATATCCTCCTTGGATATCTATCACTTTGGGACTAGTTTCATATATTGCCATTGCTTTTGACAAGCTCAAACAAATTTAAGTGAAGAACATGAGCATAGAGATTTCATCTCTCAAAATAGTATAAGTGAAGCATGAGAGGATTTCTTCAAAATTTACTAACTCTCAAATTTATCTAAGTGAAGCATGAGAGTGTTTCTACAAAAAATTGCAAGCACACCGTGCTCAAAAAGATATAAGTGAAGTACTAGAGCAATTCCAGAGCTCAAAAAGTTCAAGTGAAGCATATAGAGCAATTCTAACAAATCATAGCATAATTTTGGCTCTCTCAAATAGGTGTGTCCAGCAAGTATAATAGTGACAAACTAAAAATCAAAGCAAGCAAAGACTCAAATAATACAAGATGCTCCAAGCAAAACTCATGATATGTGACGAATAAAAATATAGCTCCATGTAAAATACCGATGGTCGTTAGTAGAAAGAGGGGATGCCACTCGGGGCAACCCCAAGCTTAGTTGCTTGTTTCTCTTTGAATATATCTTGGGGGTGCTGTATCATCCCCAATCTTAGGCTCTTTTCACTCATTATTCCTTCATCCATCGTGATCTCACCCAAAACTTGAAAACTTCAATCACACAAAACTCAACAAAACCTTCGTGAGATCTGTTAGTATAATAAAGCAAATCACTACTTTAAGTACTGTTGCAAACCCATTCATATTTTATTATTGCATTATACCTACTGTATTTTCACTTTACCATGGCTCATATCCTTCAATACAACCCATAGATTCATCAAAACAAGCACACAATGCAATGAAAACAGAATCTGTCTTAAACAGAACAGTCTGTAGTAATCTGTACTCTAACCATACTTCTGGAACTCTAAAAATTATGAAAAATTAGGACAATGTAAAGAATTTGTATAGAAACAATGTGTTAAAATGTCAGCTTAATATCATGTTCCATTAAAAAAATGAAAATTCGAACATTGGAGGCAAAGTTTCTGTTTCAGATTCAGCGTTGTTTCTACTCATCTAATCATCCTAAAGGCTTTACTTGGCACAAACACTAAATAAAACATAAAAAACACAATCATAACAGAGGCATAATTGTGTCAACACTCAAAAACAGAATGAAAAAGATGAAAATAAATTTATTCATTGGGTTGCCTCCCAACAAGCGCTATCATTTTACGCCCCTAGCTAGGCATAACGCATAGATTCAAGTATTGTCATATTTGGTTTTTGCTCCAGAGGATGCTCTCATGATTGATTCATATGGTGGTTTAATTCTTGTTCTAGGGAAGTGTTCCATACCCTTTCTTAGTGGAAACTGAAATTTAATATTGTCTTCTTTCATATCAATCACGGCACCTATAGTGCGTAAAAACGGTCTACCAAGTATAATGGGACAAGATGGATTGCAATCAATATCAAGAACAATAAAATCTATGGGCACATAGTTCCTATTTGCAAGAATAAGAACATCATTAATTCTTCCCAAAGGCTCTTTAATAGTAGAATCCGCCAACTGCAAATTAAGAGAACATTCTTCAATATTGGTCAGACCAAGCACATCACAGAAAGATTTCGAAATCGCGGAAACACTAGCACCCAAATCACATAAAGCAAAGCACTCATAATTTTTAATCTTGACTTATATGGTAAGTTCCCACTCATCATGTTTTCTAGGAATAGAAATCTCCAACTCCAACTTTTCTTCAAAAGATTTCATCATGGCATCAACGATATGTTTAGTGAAAGCTTTATTTTGTTCATAAGCATGGGGTGAATTCAACATGGATTGCAGCAAAGAAATACATTCAATCAAAGAGCAACTATCATAATTAAAATCTTTGCAATCCAAAATAGTGGGCACATCACTAGTTAAAGTTTTGACCTCTTGAAACCCACTTTCATCAAAATTTTCATCAAGATTTTCACCCTCCAAATTATTGGGACGCCTTCTAGCTAAAGTTGACTCTACTTCAGTCCCTTCATTATTAATTTTAATACTACTAAACAAGGAATCAATAGAATAAACACCAATCACTTTAAGATCTTCATCATTTTTATCGTCTAGAGAGATTGGTTTAGCGGCCATTTGATTTATCAAAGTAGCTTGTGCATCGGAAATTTTACCAAGAAGATTTTCAGCATGAGCATATTTTGATTGGAGATTAGAAACTTCTCTACTAATATCATCAAGTTGTTTCGTTATGGCATCTAGTACGGTAGAGTGTTCTTTAAGATCCTCGGTAAAATACTTATTATGCTCAAATTATGTAGTCATATAGTCCTTAGTAATTTTCTCAATTTCAAGCAAAATATTGGGATAAGGCACATCATGATACTTTTGGGGCATCATGACCACACAAGCAAGATTGAAAGGAAGCAAGAGATCTGAAGAGAAAAAGACAAGCAAAAAAGAGGGCGAATAAAACGGCAAATTTGGTGAAGTGGGGGAGAGGAAAACGAGAGGCAAATGGCAAATAATGTGATTGCAAGGAGATGAGATTTGTGATTAGGAACCTGGTAGATGATGATGGTGTCTCCTCAGCGCCAGAGATTGACGCGTAGAAGAGACCGCTTCCTCCCCGGCAACGGCGCCAGAAATTCCTTTGACGTGGCTTGAGACTGCGTCGGTATTTCCCAAAAGAGGAAGGGATGATGCAGCACAGCGATGGTAAGTATTTCCCTCAGTTATGAAACCAAGGTATCGAACCAGTAGGAGGATCACCACCACCTAATAAGCAGCACCTACACACAAATAACAAATACTTGCAACCCGGCACGAAAGAGAGGTTGTCAATCTCTCTACGGTAAAAAGATAGATTAGGATATGATAGATAGGAGAGATAGATCTCTCAAGAACACAAAATAAAAAGGGCAAATAAAAAGTGCATCAATATATTTTAGGGTTTTTGGTATAGTAGATCTGAAAACAAAGAGGCAAAAAGATAGATCAAAAAGCAATATGTTGGAAAAGTAGACCCGGGGGCCGTAGGTTTCACTAGTGGCTTCTCTCATGAGTATAGCACACGGTGGGTGAACAAATTACTGTTGGCCAATTGATAGAAGATCAAATAATCATGATGATATCCAAGGCGATGATCATTATATAGGCATCATGTCCAAGATAAGTAGACTGACTCCTGCCTGCATCTACCACTATTACTCCACACATCGACCGCTATCCAACATGCATCTAGTGTATTAAGTTCATGGAAAAACGGAGTAATACAATAAGAACGATGACATGTTGTAGACAAGATTTATTCATGTAGGAATAGACCCCATCTTGTTATCCTTAATGGCAACGATACATTCGTGCCTTGCTGCCCCTTCTGTCACTGGGAAAGGACACCGCAAGATCGAACCCATCACAAAGCACCTCTTCCCATGACAAGAAAAATCGATCTAGTTGGCCTAACTAAACCAAAGATTCGAAGAAGAAATACGAGGCTATAAGTAATCATGCATATAAGAGATCAAAGAAGACTCAAATAATATTCATGGATAGAAACTGATCATGAACTCAAAATTCATCGGATCCCAACAAACACACCGAAAATGTTTACATCAAATAGATCTCCAAGAGACCGTTGTATTGAGAATCAAAAGACAGAGAGGAAGCTATCTAGCTACTTGACGTGGCTTGAGACCGCGTCGGTATTTCCCCAAAGAGGAAGGGATGATGCAGCACAGCGACGGTAAGTATTTCCCTCAGTTATGAAACCAAGGTTATCGAACTAGTAGGAGGATCACCACCACCCAATAATCAGCACCTGCACACAAACAACAAATACTTGGAACCCGACGCGAAAGAGAGGTTGTCAATCTCTCTACGGTAATAAGATAGATTAGGTAGTGATAGATAGGAGAGATAGATCTCTCAAGAACACAAATAAAAAGAGTAAGTATGCAGCAATATATTTTTGAGTTTTTGGTTTTGTAGATCTGAAAACAAAGATTGCAAAAAACGTAGATCGGAAAGCAATATGATGGAAAAGTAGACCCGGGGGCCGTAGGGTTCACTAGTGGCTTCTCTCATGAGTATAGGGCACGGTGGGTGAACAAATTACTGTTGGGTAATTGATAGAAAATTGAATAGTCATGACGATATCCAAGGCGATGATCATTATATAGGCATGACGTCCAAGATAGATAGACCGACTCCTGCCTGCATCTACCTCTATTACTCCACACATCGACCGCTATCCAGCATGCATCTAGTGTATTAAGCTCATGGAAAAACGGAGTAATGCAATAAGAATGATGACATGATGTAGACAAGATCTATTCATGTAGGAATAGACCCCATCTTGTTATCCTTAATAGCAACGATACATGCGTGTCTTGCTGCCCCTTCTGTCACTGGGAAAGAACACCACAAGATCGAACCCATCACAAAGCACCTCTTCCCATGCCAAGAAAAATCGATCTAGTCGGCCTAACTAAACCAAAGATTCGAAGAAGAAATACGATGCTATAAGCAATCATGCATATAAGAGATCAAAGAAGACTCAAATAATATTCATGGATAGAAACTGATCATGAACTCAAAATTCATCGGATCCCAACAAACATACCGCAAAAGTTTACATCAAATAGATCTCTAAGAGACCATTGTATTGAGAATCATAAGAGAGAGAGAGAAGAAGCCATCTAACTACTGCCTACGGACCCGTAGGTCTATGGTGGACTACTCACGCATCATCGGACAGGCACCTATGAGGAAGATGAACCCCTCCGTGATGGTGTTTATATTGGATGTCGCGGTTCTGGAACTTGCGGCGGCTGGAATTGTGTTTCGTAGACTCCCATAGGGTTTTTGGAATATTTGGGAATTTATAGGCATCAGAGGCGGTGCGGAAGGGGGCTGAGGAGGGCACAACCCATCAGGGCGCGCCGGGGCCCCCCTGGCGTGCCCTGGTGGGTTGTGCTCTCCACAGCCCACCTCTCCGGCAGTTGTTTGGCCCACTGGGTGTCTTCTGGTCCAGAAAAAATCTCCAAAAAGTTTTGTCGCGATTAGACTCCATTTGGTATTGATTTTCTACGAAGTAAAAAACAAGAAAAAACAACAACTGGCACTTCGGCACTATGTCAATAGGTTAGTCCCAAAAAATTATATAAAGTTGTTATAAAATGATTGTAAAACATCCAAGAATGATAATATAACAACATTGAACAAGCAAAAAATATAGATACGTTGGAGACGTATCAGCATCCCCAAGCTTAATTCCTACTCGTCCTCGAGTAGGTAAATGATAAAAACAGAATTTTTGATGTGGAATGCTGCCTAACATGTTCATCACATTGTTTTCTTTTGTATAGCATGGACATTTGGACTTATAATGATTCAAAGCAATAGTCTAGTTTTAACATAATGACTTCAATACTCAAGCATGTCAACAAGCAACCATGTCTTTCAAAATATCAACACTAAAAAAAAAATCCCTAGCCCATCATGCTCAATCATTGATCCATTCATGAAACACACTCAAATATTAGCTATGCCCAATGCTCAAGTACGATCATAGTGCTCCCTAGTTGGTGCTTATAAGAGAAGATGGAGACTCAAAGCAAAAATAAAAATTGCATAAAGTAAAAGATAGGCCCTTCGCAGAGGGAAGTAGGGATTTGTAGAGGTGCCAGAGCTCAAGGTTTAAATTGAGAGAGAAAATATATTTTGGGTGGCATGCTTTTCCTGTCAACGAAAATGACAAAGTAGCTCACAATACTTTGCATGGTAGATATATCATAGGCGGTTCCCAAACAGAAAATAAAGTTTATTCCTTTTCCACCAAACTTTCACTTTCCATGGCGGGCCGTATCCACAGTTGTCTTCCATACCAACACTTTCCAAGGAATTTATTATTTGACAACATAAAGTAAATATTTTTTTTATTTTTCATTTCGGGAATGGGCATCCCTATTACCGCCGCACTCTCGTGCAATGACAAGTGAATAAACACTCATCTTGAGAATAACACATCTAGCATGGAAAAATATTGGACACTCCCCACCGTTTCATGAGAGGTACGGGCACACAAAAGAGAAAATTTATTTTGAAAATTTAGAGATGGCACATACAAATTTGCTTGGAACGGCACGGAAATACCGCATATAGGTAGGTATGGTGTACTCATAAGGCAAAACTTGGTTTAAGGATTTTGGATGCACAAGTAGTATTTCTAGTTAGTACAAATGGAGGCTAGCAAATAGATTGGGAAGCAACCAAACCAAGAAACGAAAATTCACATAAGTGAGCATTGAACATAACTAACACCGAATAATGCACCACAAGTAAGATGTAACTTCATTGCATAACTATTGACTTTCGTGCATGCATAGGGAATCACAAACCTTAACACCAATATTCCTACTAAGCATAATTACTCACTAACATGACTCACATATTACTATCATCATGTTTCAAAACTATTACAAGGAATAAAGTTTAATTTGTCCAATGATATTCATGAAAGTTTTTATTATATCCTCCTTGGATATCTATGACTTTGGAACTAGTTTCATATATTGCCATTGCTTTTTGGCAAGCTCAAACAAATTTAAGTGAAGCGCATGAGCATAAAGATTTCATCTCTCAAAAAGGTATAAGTGAAGCATGAGAGGATTTCTTCAAAATTTACTAACTCTCAAATTAATCTAAGTGAAGCATGAGAGTATTTCTATAAAAAAATCCTAGCACACCGTGCTCAAAAAGATATAAGTGAAGCACTAGAGCAATTCTATAGCTCAAAAAGTTTAAGTGAAGCACATAGAGCAATTCTAACAAATCATAGCATGATTTTGGCTCTCTCAAATAGTTGTGTACGTCAAGGATACAAAGGAAAAACTAACAAACAAAGCAAGCAAAGATACAAGACGCTCCAAGCAAAACTCATGATATGTGACGAATAAAAATATAGCTCCAAGTAAAATACCGATGGTCGTGAGAAGAAAGAGGGGATGCCACTCGGGGGAATCCCCAAGCTTAGTTGGTTGTTTCTCTTTGGATATATCTTGGGGGTGCGGTAGCATCCCCAAGATTAGGCTTTTATCACTCCTTATTCCTTCATCCATCGTGATCTCACCCAAAACTTGAAAACTTCAATCACACAAAACTCAACAAAATCTTCGTAAGATCCGTTAGTATGAGAAAGCAAATCACTACTTTAGGTACTGTTGCAAACCCATTCATATTTTATTATTGCATTATACCTACTGTATTTTAACTTTACCATGGCTCATACCCTTCAATATAACTCATAGATTCATCAAAACAAGCACACAATGCAACGAAAACAGAATCTGTCTTAAACAGAACAGTCTGTAGTAATCTGTACTCTACCCATACTTCTGTAATTCTAAAAATTCTGAAACATTAGGACAACGTAAGGAATTTGTATAGCAACACTGTGTTAAAATGTCAGATCAAGATCACGTTCCAGTAAAAAATGAAAATTCATATACTGGACGCAAAGTTTCTGTTTCAGATTCAGCATCACTTCTACTCATCCTATGAATTATCCTAAAGGCTTTACTTGGCACAAACACTAAATAAACTATAAAAACACAATCATAACAGAGGCATAATTGTGTCAACACTCAAAAACATAAATGAAAAGGCAAAAATTTATATATTCATTGGGTTGCTTCCCAACAAGCGCTATCGTTTTACGCCCCTAGCTAGGCATAACGCATAGATTCAAATATTGTCATCTTTGGTTTTGGATCCATAGGATGCCCTCATGATTGATTCATATGGTGGCTTAATTATTGTTCTAGGGAAGTGTTCCATACCCTTTCTCAAGGGAAATTGAAAACGAATATTGCCTTCTTTCATATCTATCACGGCACCTATAGTGCGTAAAAACGGTCTACCAAGTATAATGGGACAAGACAGATTGCAATCAATATCAAGCACTATAAAATCAATAGGCACATAGTTCCTATTTGCAAGAATAAGAACATCATTAATTCTCCCCAAAGGCTTTTTAATAGTTGAATCCGCCAAGTGCAAATTAAGAGAACATTCTTCAATATTGGTAAGACCAAGCACATCACATAGAGATTTCGGACTCGTAGAAACACTAGCAACCAAATCACACAAAGCAAAGCATTCATAATTTTTAATCTTGACCTTAATGGTAGGGTCCGACTCATCGTGTAATTTTCTAAGAATAGAAATCTCCAACTCCAACTTTTCTTCAAAAGATTTCATCATGGCATCAACGATATGTTTAGTAAAAGCTTTATTTTGCTCATAAGCATGGGGTGAATTCAACATGGATTGCAACAAAGAAATAGACTCAATCAAAGAGCAACTATCATAATTAAAGTCTTTGCAATCCAAGATAGTGGGCACATCACTAGTTGAAGTTTTGACCTCTTCAAACCGACTTTTACCAAAAATTTCATCAAGATTTTCACCCTCCAAATTATTGGGACGCCTTCTAGGTAAAGTTGACTCTACTTCAGTCCCTTCATTATCAATTTGAATATTACTAAACAAGGAATCAATAGAAGAAACACCAATCACTTTAAGATCTTCATCTTTTTTACGAAGGCAATCGCTAGAAAACGATTTTTCTAAGATTTCTCTTTTAGCTCTAAGCATAGCGGTTCTTTTCTGACTTTCATCCATTGAGACATATAAAGCTTTAATAGATTAATCAATCTTAGGCACAAAAGCTTTCAACTTTAGATTTTCAACATTATGAGAAATATTGGACATTCATGTAGGAATAGACCCCATCTTGTTATCCTTAATAGCAACGATACATGCGTGTCTTGCTGCCCCTTCTGTCACTGGGAAAGAACACCGCAAGATCGAACCCATCACAAAGCACCTCTTCCCATGGCAAGAAAAATCGATCTAGTCGGCCTAACTAAACCAAAGATACGAAGAAGAAATACGATGCTATAAGCAATCATGCATATAAGAGATCAAAGAAGACTGAAATAATATTCATGGATAGAAATTGATCATGAACTCAAAATTCATCGGATCCCAACAAACACACCGCAAAAGTTTACATCAAATAGATCTCCAAGAGATCATTGTATTGAGAATCATAAGAGAGAGAGAGAGAGAGAGAGAAGAAGCCATCTAGCTACTGCCTACGGACCCGTAGGTCTATGGTGGACTAGTCACGCATCATTGGAGAGGCACCTATGAGGAAGATGAACCCCTCCGTGATGGTGTTTAGATTGGATCTCGTGGTTCTGGAACTTGCGGCGTCTGGAATTGTGTTTCGTCGACTCCCCTAGGGTTTTTGGAATATTTGGGAATTTATAGGCATCAGAGGTGGTGCGGAAGGGGGCCGAGGAGGGCACAACCCATCAGGGCGCGCCGGGGCCCCCCTAGCGTGCCCTGGTGGGTTGTGCTCTCCACAGCCCACCTCCCCGGCAGTTGTTTGGCCCACTGGGTGTCTTCTGGTCCAGAAAAAATCTCCAAAAAGTTTCGTCGCGATTGGACTCCGTTTGGTATTGATTTTCTGCGAAGTAAAAAACAAGCAAAAACAGCAACTGGCACTTTGGCACTATGTCAATAGGTTAGTCCCAAAAAATGATATAAAGTTGTTATAAAATGATTGTAAAACATCCAAGAATGATAATATAACAGCATGGAACAAGAAAAAATTATAGATACGTTGGAGACGTATCACTACTACCTACGGACCCGTAGGTCTATGGTGGACTACTCACGCATCATCGGAGAGGCACCTATGAAGAAGATGAACCCCTGCGTGATGGTGTTAGATTGGATCTTGAGGCTCTTGAACTTGAAGCGGCTGGATGTGTTTTTCGTTGACTCCCATAGGGTTTTCTGAATATTTGGGTATTTATAGGCATCAAAGGCTGTGGAGGGGGGCCCCGTGGAGGGCACAACCCATCAGGGCGCGTTGGGTCCCCCTGGCACGCCCTGGTGGGTTGTAGCCTCCACAGCCCACCTCTCTGGCACTTCTTTGGCCCACTGGGTGTCTTCTGGTCCAAAAAAATCTCCAAAAAGTTTCGTCGCGATTGGACTCTGATTGGTACTGATATTCTGCGAAGTAAAAAACAAGCAAAAACAACAACTGGCACTTTGGCACTATGTCAATAGGTTAGTCCCAAAAAATGATATGAAGTTGTTATAAAGTGATTGTAAAACATCCTAGAATGATAATATAACAGCATAGAATAAGCAAAAATTATAGATACATTGGAGACGTATCAGCATCCCCAAGCTTAATTCCTACTCGTCCTCGAGTAGGTAAATGATAAAAACAGATTTTTTGATGTGGAATGCAGACTACCATGGACATTTGGACTTTTAGATGATTCAAAGCAATAGTCTAGTTTTATCATAATGACTTCAATACTCAAGCATGCCAACAAGCAACCATGTCTTTCAAAATATCAGCACTAAAGAAAGTTATCCCTAGCCCATCATGCTCAATCATTGATCCATTCATGAAACACACTCAAATATTAGCTACACCCAATGCTCAAGTACGATCATAGTGCCCCCTAGTTGGTGCTTTATAAGAGAAGATGGAGACTCAAAGTAAAAATAAAAATTGCATAAAGTAAATAGATAGGCCCTTCGTAGAGGGAAGTAGGGATTTGTAGAGGTGCCAGAGCTCAAAGTTCTAAATTGAGAGAGAAAAATATTTTGGGTGGCATGCCTTTCCTGTCAACGAAAATGACAAAGTAGTTCACAATACTTTCCATGCTGGATATATCATAGGCGGTTCCCAAACAGAAAATAAAGTTTATTCCTTTTTCCACCATTCTTTCACATTCCATGGCGGGCCGTATCCACGGTTGCCTTCCATACCAACACTTTCCAAGGAATTTATTATTTGACAACATAAAGTAAATATTTTTCCTTTTTCATTTCGGGAATGGGCATCCCTATTACTGCCGCACTCTCGTGCAATGACAAGTGAATAAACAGTCATCTTGAGAATAACCCATCTAGCATGGAAAAATATTGGACAATCCCCACCGTTTCATGAGCGGTACGAGCACACAAAACAGAAGTTTATTTTGAAAATTAGAGATGGCACATACAAATTTGCTTGAAACGGCATGGAAATACCGCATATAGGTAGGTATGGTGGACTCATCAGGCAAAACTTGGTTTAAGGATTTTGGATGCACAAGTAGTATTTCTACTTAGTACAAACTGAGGCTAGCAAATAGATTGAGAAGCAACCAAACCAAGAAACGAAAATTCACATAAGCGAGCATTGAGCATAACTAACACCGAATACTGCACCGTAAGTATGATGTAATTTCATTGCATAACTATTTCTTTCGTACTTGTATAGGGAATCACAAACCTTAACACCAATATTATTACTAAAGCATAATTACTCACTAACATGACTCACATATTACTATCATCATGTCTCAAAACTATTACAAAGAATCAAGTTTAATTTATCCAATGGTCTTCATGAAAGTTTTTATTATATTCTCCTTGGATATCTATCACTTTGGGACTAGTTTCATATATTGCCATTGCTTTCGACAAGCTCAAACAAATTTAAGTGAAGCACATGAGCATAGAGTTTCATCTCTCAAAAAGGTATAAGTGAAGCATGAGTGGATTTCTTCAAAATTTAGTAGCTCTCAAATTAATCTAAGTGAAGCATGAGAGTATTTATACAAAAATTTCCAAGCACACCGTGCTCAAAAAGATATAAATGAAGCACTAGAGCAATTCTATCGCTCAAAAAGTTTAAGTGAAGCATATAGAGAAATTCTAACAAATCATAGCATAATTTTGGCTCTCCCAAATAGGTGTGTCCAGCAAGGATACAAGTGACAAACTAACAAGCAAATCAATCAAAGACTCAAATGATACTATACGCTCCAAGCAAAACTCATGATAAAAATATAGCTCCAAGTAAAATAAGCAGAAGCCCGAGTACAAAACTGAGGTATTGGATCAACCCTGTGTTGTCCGTACTAAGAAAGATGAAGAGGGCAATATGATCTACCCAAAGCACACCACTCGGGAGTGCCAAATGTTCAAGCAAGAGATGGGTAGAGAGACCTCTGCTGAGAAGGACGACGACGAGGAAGGTGAGGATGCACCCGAGTATCCGAACGTCGACAAGGTCCTAAACATGATCTTGGCAGACGTCGAAAGCAAGAGTCGGTTGAAGGTCGTCAATCGGGAGGTGAACATGGCAGCTCCGACTGCCGTCAAGTACCTCAAGTGGACGAAGACTCCCGTTACCTTTGACCAGTCGGATCACCCAGCCCACATAGCCACCCCTGGGAGGCAGGCGCTGGTTGTTGATCCACATGTGAATGGAGTCCGACTGTGCAAAGTCCTCATGGATGGGGGCAGTGGGCTCAACATAATCTACATGGACACGCTCAGAGGAATGGACATTCTGATGTCCCGACTGAGCAAGAGTAACATGCATTTCCACGGGGTCATCCCCGGGAAGAAATCTGAATCACTCGGCCAGATCGCTCTGGACGTCGTGTTCGGAGGGGAGAAAATTTTCCGAAAGGAACGCTTGACATTGGAGGTGGTGGACTTTCCGAGTGCTTATCACACCATCCTGGGTAGGCCTGCCTACGCGCGTTTCATGGCCCGTCCATGTTACGTGTATCTTAAACATAAGATGCCAGGACCGAAAGGAGTGATTACAGTAACCGGTGATCGGATAGTCGCTGAGGAGTGCCTCCAGCAGGGCTCTAAGATTGCCAATGAACAGGTACTCGCAGTCAAAATCGACGGGTACAAGAAAGCGGTGGCCATAGCGGATTTGCTCAAGTCCAAACGGCCGGCAACGGAATCAGCTTTCCAGTCGGCCGACGAGACCAAGAAGGTTTACATCCACCCAAATGACCTGAGTGCAGCTCCAACCAACATCTCGACGACACTCGATGAAAAATAGGAAGTCCATCACATCCAGTTCCTCCGTGAGAACTGGGATATCTTCACGTGGAAGCCATCTAACATGCTGGGGGTTCCCAGGGAGCTGGTTGAGCACAGACTTCGTGTCAATCCGAATACCAAACCGGTCAAGGAGCACTTTCGCCGATCCTCCATCGAGAAGCGCAAGGCGATTGGTGAAGAGATTGCTTGGATATTAGCTGCCGAGTTAATTCATGAAGTCTACCATTCCGAGTGGTTAGCCAACCCAGTATTGGTATCCAAGAAGGACAAGTCCCTCCGCATGTGCATTGACTTCAAGCACCTCAATCGGGCCTGCCCGAAAGATCATTTCCCCCTTCCCCGCATAGATCACATAGTAGATTCCACTGCTGGATGTGAACGCCTCTCGTTCCTGGATGCGTACTCCGGGTACCATCAGATCCGAATATATGGACCAGATGAAATAAATACATCTTTCATCACCCCATTCGGGTGTTTCTGCTATATCACTATGCCATTCGGTCTCAAGAATGCTGGGGCAACCTTTATGCGCATGATACAAAAGGGCTTGCAAATGCAAATCAGTCAAAACGTGGAGGCTTATATGGATGACATCGTGGTTAAGTCCAGGAAACGTTCCGACCTCCTGATGACCCACAAGTATAGGGGATCAATCGTAGTCCTTTCGATAAGTAAGAGTGTCGAACCCAACGAGGAGCAGACAGAAATGACAAGCGGTTTTCAGCAAGGTAATTTCTGCAAGCACTGAAATTGTAGATAATAGGTATTTCGATAGCAAGATAATTGGTAACAAGCAAGTAACGTTAACGGTAAATAAAGTGCAGCAAGGTAGCCCAATCCTTTTATAGCAAAGGATAGGCTAGAACAATCTCTTACAATAGGCAAAGTGTTCTTGAGGGTACACGGGAATTTCATCTAGTCACTTTTATCATGTTGGTTTGATTTGTGTTCGCTACTTTGATAATTTGATATGTGGGTGGACCGGTGCTTGGGTGCTATTCTTACTTGAGCAAATCTCCCACTTATAATTAAACCCCTCGCAAGCATCCACAACTACGAGAAAAGTATTAAGATAAAATCTAACCATAGCATTAAACGTTTGGATCCAAATCAGCCCCTTACGAAGTAGCGCATAAACTAGGGTTTAAGCTTCTGTCACTCTAGCAACCCATCATCTAATAACTACTCCACAATGCATTCCCTTAGGCCCAAGGATGGTGAAGTGTCATGTAGTCGACGTTCACATGACACCACTAAGGGAATCACAACATACATATCATCAAAATATCGAACACATATCAAATTCACATGATTTCTTGCAACATGACTTCTCCCGTGACCTGAAGAACAAAGGTAACTACTCACAAATAATACTCATGCTCAAGATCAGAGGGGTATTGAATAGCATAATGGATGTGAACATATAATCTTCCACCAAATAAACCATATAGTAATCAACTACAAGATGTAATCAACACTACTAGTCACCCACAGGTACCAATCCGAGGTTCCGGTACAAAGATTGAACACAAGAGATGAACTAGGGTTTGAGAGGAGATGGTGTTGTTGAAGATGTTGATGAATATTGGCCTCCCAAAGATGAGAGGGGCGTTGGTGATGACGATGGCTTTGATTTCCCCCTCCGGGAGGGAAGTTCCCTCGACGGAATCGCTCCGCCGGAGAGCAAAAGTGCTCCTGCCCAAGTTCCGCCTCGAGACGGAGGTGTTCCATCCCGAAAGTCCTCTCCTTAATTTTTTCTAGGTCAAGAGACCTTATATACCAGAAGATGGGCACTGGAGGTGGGCCGTGCTGGGCACAACCCACCAGGGCGCGCCTGGGGGGCCTGGCGCGCCCTGGTGTCTTGTGCTCACCAGGGTGGCCCCCTCCGGTAGTTATTTGCTCCAGTATTTTTAATTTAATCCAAAATAATTCTCCGTAAAGTTTCAGCTTATTTGGAGATGTGCAGAATAGGTATCTCTAATGTGCTTTTTCAGGTCCAGAATTCCAGCTACCGGTATTCTCCCTCTTTGTGTAAACCTTGCATATTACGAGAGAAAAGGCATTAGAATCACTCCCTAAAGCATTATTAGTCATGAAAACATTATAAATAATAGTAGGAAATCATGATGCAAAATGGACGTATCAACTCCCCCAAGCTTAGACCTCGCTTGTCCTCAAGCAAAAACCGATATTGAAAAGCATGTCCACATGATTTGAGAGAGAGGTGTCGATAAAAACAAAATACGGACATAGTAGCATCATGCTTATTATCATAACAGCAACAAACTTTATCATAAAACTTATTCATATAACTTCATCATATAACTTCTCATCAAGTAACAATTCATCACAACATACAAGTATAAAGCGTAAACCTTATTGAAGACCAACAAACCGTGTTCTCAGTCAACTTTGCAACTACAATTCATCATATTTTCAGGAAGGGTCTCGTGTCGGAACCTTTTGGCAAGTCCACATACTCAACTATCATTTAGTCTTCTATGATTGCTAACACTCACAGCATACCCATGAGCAAAAAGTTTCAACCAGACACATAGAAAGATAGGTGCTTATAGTTTCGCCTCCCAACGTATTCACCTCAAAGGTGATGTCAACAATAATAACTCATGCTCACTCACATCCAACTGGATATATGTGCCTAGATCTTTCCTCACCACATGGTGCTTGCAAAAAGAAAAGGTACAAAGGAATAGGGAAGAATACTTTGACTCTTGCATAAAAGTAAATACATAAAAGTAAAAGATAGGCCCTTCGCAGAGGGAAGCAGAGGTTTTCATGCGCTTTTTGGTTTGTATGCCCAATCCCTTAATGTAAAAGAACGTCACGCTATATTGCCCCCTATGATAGCAACCTTTATTATGCAGTCCGTCGTTTTTATTACTTTGCCATCACAAGTTCGTATAGCGCTCAATTTTCTCTTACACTAATTGATCAAAACACATTTCGAAGCAATTTTTATTGCCTTATTGCACCGATGACAACTTACTTGAAGGATCTTACTTGATTCGTAGGTAGGTATGGTGGACTCTCAAAGCATGAATTGGGGTTTTGGGTTTTTGGATGCACAAGTAGTATCTCTACTTAGTGCGGAATTTTTGGCTAGCAAAGATATTGAGCAAGCACCACATGTTGAAGGATCTATGACAATATAACTTCTATGTGAATATGAACAGACATAAATCATTACGTTGTCTTCCTTGTCCAACGTCAACAATTTTGACATATAATATTTAATGGGGGCTCACAATCATAACAGATGTCCAAGATAGTGTATTTGCATGTTAATCTTCTCCTCCCTTATTAATTCTTTCATGAATTGCATCAATGACCAATGCTATGTTTGTCAATATCCAATAAATTTTACCACTTATACTTTTCCTTATGTGATGTCATTACTTACCATAAGATTAGCATACGATTCTTTTCATTTATTTCTCTTTCCCTTTATTTTGATTGCAACAAGAAAATAAAGAAGCAAAAACTTAAACTAAACTTTATTATATAACTCTCACTCGATTACATAGATAGATAGATAGATCACGAAACTAACACTCGAAAATAGATCATACTAAACTGTTATTCAACTAAATCAAGAAAAAGCTACAGATCGAACTAAAGCAGGTAAAGGCGAATAAAAGAGATGGTGATACGATACCGGGGCACCACCCCCAAGCTTGGATCAAGCCAAGGGGAGTGCCCATACCCGTGTGCTCAAGTCTCCTTTGGTGGTGGTGATGATGAAGTAGCCTTCTTCTTCAACTTATATTTGAACATAAAATTTTCCTCCCTTAGATCATCATTCTCCAACTCGAGCTTTAATATCTTTTTGCATAATGCCGCCTTGCTCTCCTGCAGAAAACGAGATGGAATAAATTGAACCTCAGGTTTGTATCCTCTAGGGAGGCTTGACTTCTTGAATTCCACATGCATGTCTCCGGGCTGAGGTAGTGGGTCATCCTCTTCCTCGGAGCTATCATCCTTTGTTTCCTTCATGGCAGCGTCTTCCTCCTCATCTGAGGTCCATCCATAATGCTCCACTTCTCCATAGATCTTGGGGTTTGCAATATAGTCAGCAACATAGCTCTCCCCCTCTGAATCTTGAGACGACATATTTTCGGATCTGCCAGGGAAACAACACGAAATAAGAACAGAGGATTTTTCTGCGATGCGGTGGTCAAAACAGTCGGAGGTATATATAGAGAATTTTTATTCTTGGGAAGCAAGCATATGGAAGGAAAATGGAGTCGGAAAGGTGTCCGGGGTGGGCACAACCCACCAGGGCGCGCCTGGCAGGGCTGGCGCGCCCTGGTGTATCGTGCTCACCTCGGTTGCTTTGCTGTTTATTTCTTATTTTCCTAATTTTTGTAATATTCCAAACTAACAGAAAATATTTTTGCGGATTTTTCGGAGTCTGTTTACTTACCGTATCACGTACCTCCTATTTTTCAGAATTCTGGAGTGTTCCGGAAGGTTTCTTTTTTGTGTTCCTCTGGTGTCATGGTTTGGATAACATTGCTTTCAACATTAATAGGTGTACCTGAGATATAGTGTTTATATCAATCTATCACTATGAAGAATCTGAAGGATACTAAGACCAAGATTTTTCCCTCTACTACGAGGGGAGGTAAGGAACTGCTATCACACTCTGCACTTGATTCACCTTCTGTTATGAGTAAGCTTGCAACACCACCACATGCTAGTAATCCTGATATGTCGCAAGTTATTGATGATGCTACGTCTGCTATGAATTATGCTATTGATGATGCTAGTACCATGCTTGATGATAATGTGCCGCTAGGAGAATTTCTTGATGAACAAATTGCTAGAGCTAAAGAGAATGAAACTGCTGAAATTGATGAAATTGCTGAAACTGATAAAGCTTATGAAACTGATGATGACTATGAAACTCCTATTAGTCCTAGCTCTCCTAAGTTTGAAATGCCTAAGATACCTAAAGGTTATGTTATGGACGTGGAGATAACTAGATAAATTCTTTCTTGCAAGGATAGAGACGATCTTAAGAAATTGCTATGCAAGTATAAGGAAAAGACTTTGAATGCTAGAATGAAATGTGTTCCTAAGTTTGCTACTTCACTTATCTTTGTTACCGATAAGGATTATGAATTATCTGTCGACCCAGAGTTAATTACTTTGGTTGAATCTGATCCTTTCCATGGCTATGAAACTGAAACTGTAGTTCCACACCTTACTAAGCTGAATGATATAGCCACCCTATTTGCTCATGATGAGAAGATTCGCTACTATTATATCTTGAAGTTATTTCCATTCGCATTAAAGGGTGATGCTAAGACATGGTACAATACTCTTGCTCCTGGTTGTGTGCGTAATCCCCAGGATATGATCTACTACTTCTCTGAAACATATTTTCCTGCTCATAAGAAACAAGCTGCCTTACAGGAAATATTTAACTTTGTGCAAATTGAAGAAGAGAGTCTCCCACAAGCTTGGGGGAGGCTTCTCCAATTGCTTAATGCTTTGCCTGATCATCCTCTCAAGAAAAATGAAATACTTGATATCTTTTATAATGGACTAACCGATACTTCTAGGGACTTCCTAGATAGTTGTGCTGGTTGTGTTTTCAGGGAACGAACTATTGAACAAGCTGAGGAATTATTGAATAACATATTGAAGAATTATGATGATTGGACTCTTCCTGAACCACCGCCTAAATCCACTCCGAAGAAGAGGGGTATCTTATTTCTCAGTCCTGAAGATATGCAAGAGGCAAAGAAATCTATGAAGGAAAAAGGTATTAAAGCTGAGGATGTTAAGAATTTGCCACCTATTGAAGAAATACATGGCCTTGACACACCACCACCTCCACAGGTGGTAGAGGTAAATTCTATATTAAAGTTTAATGAAAGTGACATCCCTCACAATAAACATCCTAGTCAATGCTTATATGAGTTTGACAACTATATTATGAAGCAAGATCATTTCAATGCCCATGTTCCGAAACAATTGAAATATAATTCTGATATGATTGATCGCTTGAGTGACTTGCTATTTAGAATCAGTAATGATGTTAGAGGTGTAGGAAAACATGCCTCTATGGTTCAAACTCAGTTAGAACAAGTTGCTAAGTCTCAAAAAGAATTGCTTGATGAAATGAATAATAATATGCATGATTTTGCTGCTAGAGTAGTAACTAGAGGAGGTAGAATGACCCAAGAACCACTTTATCCTGAGGGTCATCCTAAAAGAATTGAACAAGACTCTCAGAAAATTAATCATGATGCACCTAGTCCTTCTAAGAAGAAAAAGAAAAAGAAAAATGATAGGACTTTGCATACCTCTAGTGAACCCGAGACACAAAAACCTCCTGATAATAATGATGTCTCTATTTCTGATGCTGAAACTCAGTCTGGTAGTGAACATTCACCCAGTGACAATGAAAATGATAATGATGATGTTCATGATGATGCTCAACATAGTAATGATGTAGAACCAGATAATGATGTTGAAATAGAGCCTGTTCCTGATCTTGATAACCCACAACCTAAAAATAAACGGTATGATAAAAGAGACTTCGTGGCTAGGAAACATGGTAAAGAAAGAGAGCCATGGGTTCAGAAAACTATGCCATTTCCACCTAAGCCATCTAAGAAAAAGGATGATGAAGAATTTGAGCGCTTTGCTGAAATGATTAGGCCAGTCTTTTTGTGTACCTGTTAACTGATATTTTAAAGATGGCCCCTTACGCTAAGTATATGAAAGAAATCATCGCAAATAAAAGAAAGATACCTAAAGCTGAAATCTCCACCATGCTTGCTAATTATTCTTTTAAGGATGGAATACCTAAAAAACTTGGGGATCCTGGAATACCAACTATACCTTGCTCCATTAAGAGAAACTATGTCAAAACTGCTTTGTGTGATTTGGGAGCCAGTGTTAGTGTTATGCCTTTCTCCTTATACAAAAGTCTTGATTTGAATAAACTCACACCTACTGAGATATCGTTGCAAATGGCTAACAAATCAACGGCCATACCTATCGGTATTTGTGAGGATGTGCCCGTTGTTATTGCAAATGTTACTATCTTAACAGACTTTGTTATTCTTGAGATGCCCGAGGACGACAACATGTCGATTATCCTTGGTAGACCCTTTTTGAATACTGCAGGGGCTGTTATTGATTGCAATAAAAGCAAAGTCACTTTTCATATTAATGGTAATGAGCACACATTGCACTTTCCGAAGAAACAATTCCAAGTGAATGGTATAAATGTTATTGAAGAATCTCCGACCATGACTATTGGAAGTTTTCAATTACCTCTACCTACTGTCAAAAAGACATATGATATACTTATTGTTGGGGATATGCACATTCCCATTGAGGTAACTTAGTGTTTTACGAAAGTTCTTTGGTTCCATGCTAATCGGAAGTGGTTGTTAATAAGACTTGATCAACCTTATTAATGGATCATTTTTGAGAGGTATGAAGTTGAGGAATCTAGTAAGCACAACTCTGTGCTCCCACCTTTTATTTTCTGTTTTAGTTAGTTAAATAAAATAAAATGCCATGATTATCCTGTTTTCTGTTTTCTTCGTGCAATAAAAAATGACCCAAAAATAAAAATTCTTAGATTGCCCTGAAAACTTAACACGATTTTTTTTCCAAATATTTATGAATTTTTGGTGCAAATAACACCAGAGGGGGGTGCACCTGGTGCCCACAAGACACCAGGGCGCGCCAGCACCCCCAGGCGCGCCCTGGTGGGTTGTGGCCCCCACGTGGACCCCCTTACTTATCTCGTTAGCCCACATCATCACCTACCTCCAGCAAAAAATCACCACAGCCACCATTTTCGTGTTCTTGCTCTCAAACCCGCGGATTTCGACATCTTTGCTCAAAGCTACGTTTCTAAAACTTTTTGGAGGGATTGCTACTTGGTATATGACTCCTCCATTGCTCCAATTAGTTTTTGTTTTAGTGGGTTATTTTTAGAGTAATTAGCTACTCTTGGTGCTGCTGTAGATGTGCTTGCATGTTGAATTCTTAGAGTTCTATGTAGTTTGAATGCTCAATATGGCCTCTATGCATGCTTGGGAGTAGTTACTAACAATCTTACAAAGTTTTGTTGACAAAATTTTTGTGGACTAAATTTTTTCAGAATTTTTATAGGAATAAAAATGCAATTCTTTAGGAGTTCTTCAAGGAGGAGATCCTCGGGAGCCTCATCAAGTGGAATCTCAGTTCGACAGTCTTATGTTGAACCAAGCGAAAGCTCGATGCGAGATGCCGCCACCAAATCATGCTTGTGGCCTTGCGACGAGTTCATGGAAGGTGCAGGTATTAAGGAGGAATTTGATCAATTTATTCACAACACAGAGCTTGCCTCCTTCATCGCAGATAAGTGCCCCCAACACCTCGAGCTCACGAAAACCTTCACAAAGAAATTCAAATATTTTCCTCGTGAGTCTAGAGTTTCGTTCAACCTGTACGATCATTCCTTTACCATGCCGTTAGAAATGTTTAGCGATGCATGCAAACTTCCATATGAGGGTTCCCTCGATGAACCAACAAAATCTGAGTACGAGTCATTTTTAGTTAATATTTGCTTTGGCGAAGATAGGGGTTACACAAGGGAGAATTAACAGTATCCATTTTCCATCACTACAATATTTTGCGCTCTTTAACGGTAAATGTGTTGTAGGCAAACAAGATTGTAGCACACTGTGTGCTCATGATTTGAGTCTCCTACACACTGCCATAACTGGGAATAAGGATTATAATCTTGGTGCAATTGTTGCACGGAGGTTGCAGCTTAATGCTGCTAGTGGTAATTTTTATGGAGGAATCTATGCCTCCCGTATAGCTGAGAGATTAAATGTATCACCATGGCCTAATGACCCCATCCTACCCACTCAGTATTCAGACTTTGATGCCATGAAGCGTCATAAGTTCCTTACGGGCACGGCCACCAACTATACCTATAACTTGAGATTTTATAAGAAACCCGTTGTGCCTGTTGCTTTGCCTGCTCCTGCTCTCTTTGATTTTCACACTAGGGGAAGATATTATGTTCTTGAGAGCGAAGCCTATGAGTACAACGCGGAGGTTGAAGCTGCCAGGACGGCCGCGGAGTCTGCTCCGAGATTCTCAATGAGTCATCGCCCAGATTATTATTCATACGGATGGTGATTACCAAGCTAGGCCAAAAGCCAAACTTCAGGGAGTACGTATTTCCACCGACATTACATTCATGTTCACACATTTCATTCCAGTTGTCGGTGTTCACACTTTTTCATTGTATTATCCATGCTAGATTTGTTCTCTCGCTTTCTTCTTGTGTGTTTGAAAAACTTTGAGAAAACCCAAAAATATTTCCTACTTCTTTTTAGTTTTTCTTTCTAGTTTAGTTTAATTGTAGCATCAAAAGAAAACCCAAAAAGATTTCTCGCTTCTTCTTTTACTTGTTGGGAGCTTTCCCGTGTAAATAGTTTTTCTCGTTTTTGTTTTTCTTCTTTAAATTGCTTTCTTCATGAAAAACCAAAAACTCCAAAAATATTTTAGTGTGTTTCTCTGAAATTCTTTTCTGTTTACTTGAGTCGTACCGAGGAGAAGACCACAATGAAATTGTTGAGTGGTTCTCATCTGCATTATCGTTATTCTAACAAAGAGCCCATGTTACTTTGTCTTTTCCTCTTGAATAAAATATTTGCAGATTCCAGCTTAGTCCACGGCATTCTTGCATCATTATTATTTTCTTATCATTCGGTCGTGCAAGTGAAAGGCAATAATGACGACATTTGATGAATTGACTGTGGCAGAGAAAGGCGGGTACGAACTCAACTTGTTTTTGTTTTTGTAAATATATTTAACCTAGTATCCCTTGATTCAGCTCATTGTGATCAAGCATGTTTGCAATGACCATTAGAGATTATAGATGTTCATCCATGCTTAAGTAGCTAGGAGTGGATAATGATTTATCTTGGGTGTCAACTGTGACACCCTGGTTTTCGCTCTTGTTTTTTTTTCTTTTGCGGAATTTGACTCCCGTCTTTTTTCTCGGTGTTATCGGATTTCTCTAGCTCTTGGGTATGTGAAGATGGTCATCTGGATTTGCCTTCCCTATCCAACCAGAGATCCTCCCCAGTCCAACCTTGCCACCCAAGATCTATTCTCAGGACTTTCCACCGAAACCCTACCTTCTGAGTTGCCGGAAGGGAAACCCTAATCCTTCCAGTTACAAAGGAACCTCAATTTCCTTTGATCTGTTGCCTCCCAAACTTTTCCCAGTGATCATCCTTTATCTATAAACCCTGGATATGCAAAAATATTGCCAAGTCATTTGCAATATTTTTCATTTATAATTAATTCCTTTTTCTGCCAGCTAAAGGAATTAAATCCAGGAAAATATCTATCCATCTCCAAAGTTCATGAAAACTTGTGGAGATATTCTTTGTGATCATATTGAGCTCCCACAAAAATATTGGCCATAATTAAATAAGGGAAATTGCCTTTTCCTATTTAAAGCCAATATTGCATTTTGGGCAGTTTCTAAAGGAACTACCATTTTGGTAGCCAGGAAAAATCCCAAATAATTTGTGGAGCTTCTCCTATCCATATCTTCAGCATTTCCATCAAGAACCCAAGTTCCATAGTTCAAATGTTGAGCACAACATCAATTTGCAGATTCTGTCCAGTTGGGCAAGTTGCAAAGGAAGTGCTCTATTCCTTGATCTATTTGAGCTGAAACTTTTCATGGTGGTTAACATTGCTAAATCACTCATGGAAACCAAAAATCAGCTCAATCCCTCTATCCATTCATTCACAGCAATTTTCCCAAGTTCCTGTCCATTTGAAAGCTTTGTGAAGGAAGTACCATTTTGGTGTACCCAAATGGTATGAAATTTTACCAGTGCCTTCATACTCCTAAATCATTACTCTCCACCCAATGTGAGCCAAATCCATGTAGCCATTTTATCCCAGAAAATTCATCTTTATTTCTGTCCAGTTTGTCATGGTGTGAAGGAAATGCTAGCTAGGGTGGTTCATTTGGCTTGGAAATTTGCCAAGGGACTCATCTTAGCAAACCATTGCCACACACCAAAAATCAGCCAATTTCACTTAGCCAATTGTTCTGAAATTACTACAAACAGTTTGTTGTCAGGAACTTCTTCTGCAGGTTTCTCTCATCCCAGAGCCATCCAGCTGAGTCCAGAAGCTTCCCTCACCTATTTGAGCAGTGAGGTGCCTAGTGGACAAGGTGTGACAGGCAGATGCGGGCCAGAACACGCCATTGCCGTGGTGACCGCGTGGACAGCAGGCAGAAACGGCGCTCTGTGCACTGTTCTCGTCGGGTACCTCGCTCCGGCCAGCTCCGGCGTGTCCCAATCTGTCTAGTGGTTTCACGGCGTCCACCTGCCCCTCTCCCGACCCTTCTCCCCTCCGAATCCTTCCTCCTCATGCCACGGCAGTCGCCGCCGCGGCACTGCTTCGCCCGTGAACGGCGTCGTCTTCCTCTCCCCTTGGCTTCTTCCTCCCCGAGCCGTCCCCTCCTTTTGTTGAGCGTCAGGTCGGCACCGCTCCTCGCGCGCCACCTCACGAGAGCTCCAGTGCGGGGATGAGAACGCCACGGCGGTCGTGCTCATCGGGTCTTGCCGGCCATCTATATATAGGCCACCCCTGAGCCTCCCGACCTCACCACCGCCTCCCACTCCCTCCCTAGAACCCCCAGGCTCCAGCCCGGAGCTCTCCTCCTTCCTCTCCGGTGAGAATCTCCGCCATTGCCGCCGTCGGCCTCCGCTCGAATTCGAGCGAGGCAGCACTCCCCCTTTCCTCTCCTCCCCACCAGAAGGTTCCCCGTGGTCCGGCGAGCCTCCCCCGCAATTCCCCTCGTCGCCGGAGTTAGTGTGGCCGCGTGCCCACGACGGCCGCTGCCCGTTTCCACGGCCTCCGCGTGGAGCCACCACTCTCTCCCTCCCCGACGCTGGTTCTTCTTTGGGTCGGACGCGCCGCGGCACCAGGAGCTCGCCGGTGGCCTCGCCTTGGCCGGAAACGGCCGGAGCCGCCGTGGCCCTCGCCGGCCGCGCCCTGCCCGGCCTCCTCTGTTGTCTCTGTCGGGAGGAAGAAGACAGGGGCGAGAGGGGAGAGAGAGCGCGGCGGAGCCCGCATGGATGCCACAAGCCGTTGACCCCGCCCTGGGTCCCACCTACCCCGCGGACCCCACATGTCGGCGAGAGAGGAGCTGCCAGCGGGGATAAGTGGAGGCGCCCTGCGCAAAGTGCGCTTTCCCAACTCCGAAAGCGTATTCTGCCAAATGCGCTTTCCATTTCTCAGCCGGCGGCCGAAAGGCTTATATTGCGGACGTTCACTGGTTGAGAGCAAAAATGAATACATTTTATTTATTTTCTGCCTAAACAACGAACGGCCACAACTTTCCGCTCGTAACTCCGATTCAGGTGAAACCAACACTCACGTCTTTAGTTCGTCGAGCCCGCTCCAATGAGGTCACTTTCATAATGTTTACACATTCTGAAAATGACCATTTTGCCCTTGCCCTTCATTCAGCCCCTCCGAGAGAGAACGGTTTCCGACGATCCTTTCCGCGGACTCTCCATACTTCTTCCCGGAGTATTCTTCGACCCCAGGCAAGTCAACCATCTGATATATGCCCTAAAGCATTGCTCTGTTTTATTCTTGCGTGTTTAATTAATGATTATGCCTGTGATAGAAATAACTAAACTTCTGCTAGATTGCACTTACTGTTTACATTACATGCATTAGTTTGCTATGCGATAATTTAAAGTAATTCACTTAAATGCATAGTTGCTGCCACCTCAACCTTGTGTGATAAATAACCGTGCCTGCTTAATGAAACTTAGTTGGTTGATCAGGAGTCACCTGTCCGGGCTTATCCGTGCAACCACATTTGCCGGTATGGGACGGCCTTGACTTGGTCTGGTTTCGTGCTCTTTTATCAGTACCACCAGACAGGGAAGGTTATGCGTGCGCGCTACCCTGGCCATGTAGGCGGCGATAACCTTGTGAGCCCAGTTGTTTGTTTGCGTGCGGTCCCCGTTTGGGATAGTTTAGTTTGGCCAAGACGGTGGCAGGTGTCACGAGGTGACACAGGAGCCACCCAAGGCCGGACTCCGGGGGAGGATGAATGCCGGTGGTATGATGGAAGAGTCACGGGTCAGGCGGGTTTCGTTGGAGCAACGCTGGTCCACCCGAATGGGATCACGAGGCGAGGTGCTCCATGGTGTGGGTAAAGTGCGCAACCTCTGCAGAGTGTAAGAATCTATTCAAATAGCCGCGTCCACGGTATTGGACAGTCCGTCCAAGCCTCACTAGGTGGTCAACTGTAGTAATGATAATAATGATGGAAGAACTTGTCCTATGATCAGAAGTACTCGATGACTCGTGAGTATTCCGAGGGTTGTGGGACAACCCGTAAGAGAGTAAGTTGGATCTGGTTAAGAGTTGGATTGGATCCTGAGATTATTCGGAGTATGGATTAATTACTGGATATACTTTACCTTACTGTATTTCATAATAATTAATATTGCTACATAGGTATGCTATGCCATGATAATTAATATTGCTCTAATAACAAGTGCACGCTTGAATGCCATGGATCGCTTTGCTTGGTGTATATGTTAGTTTGGTTTGCTTGCGACTGCATTCAAAAGTACTCAGTGGCCTTTAACATGTCCAGGTTCACATAAGGATCCGTCGTCCGTCGTCGAGGAGCCGGAGTGTTCGCGGGCTAGGAGAGTAACCCAGTCAGATCCCTGTGGTTTGGAGCCGCACCAAGACCATGCTGCCTTAGATAGAGCTCTTCCGCTGCCATCACTCTTGTAAAAGATTATGTAAGACTTATATATCCATTAATAGAAATGCCTGTGTTCATGATACTTGTTGTAAACACGCATGCCAGAGTGATTTCCTGGGCTGGCGTGCGTGGCGACCGTCTGGCTACAGTGGTAATCAGGCGGGGCGCCACAACGGATGGTATCAGAGCAGCCAGGCTGACGATAAGTTACCCTAGCCAGAATTCATTGTCTTGTGTTCAGTAGAAAGCCCAGATGGATTTTAGCCATCTTTGCCACCTGGCACGGCTACTATTGATCATAAGGCAACCCCATAGGTCTTTGGCTCCATCAGACCCCAACTCTCGTGGCCTTTGCCTCCGGTGTGAAATACTCACACCCGACAACGACCCGTGAGCCCTGAAACCCCTAGGTAAACCAGATATCCTTACCCTGCTTGCTAACCATGGCATTTCTCTTCTTACTCTAGTTTCCTTTGGGAAACTCTTATAAATTCTATCTCTCCTCGACAACCTTAGGAACGTTGACCAAGCCACTTTGGCTATGGTCCTGCATCGAGTGTGATGCTCCCTAAGGAAGTAGTAGGAGCTTGACACCAGTGCTACCAGGAGCATTGTGTGGTTTCGCTTCTAAATCCTTAGAGGTGCATCGAATGCGCTATACTAGTTATACTTGTGGATCCTTGGCCACATGTGTAAGGTCCGCAAAATTTTTGAGCTTTATTTGCTTTTTGGTTTTTCGCGGTTCTTCTTTCTTTTGTCGATTCTGTCTCTCCGCTCCGACTGGATCCATCTGCAAGAGTTGCCTAAGAAGATCAGCATGCAACTGGGATAATACCCAATAATCCCAATTCAGCAAGAGTCCTGTCCAGCCAACTACCTGATATTCAGAACATTACCACCGGACCTGCCAAGAACGAAGAATGGGTCAGAAGCAAAATATGTGTGCAACAGACAAGGCCAGAATATGTTGGAAATATGCCCTAGAGGCAATTAATAAAAGTGTTTATTATTATCATATTTCTCCGTTCATGATAATGGTTTATTATTCATGCTAGAATTGTATTGACCGGAAACTAAATACATGTGTGGATAATAGACAAATACTATGTCCCTAGTATGCCTCTACTAGACTAGCTCGTTGATCAAAAGATGGTCAAGGTTTCCTGACCATGGACATGAGTTGTCATTTGATAACGGGATCACATCATTAGGAGAATGATGTGATGGACATGACCCAACCGTTAGCATAGCAAATGATCGTTCAGTTTATTGCTATTGCTTTCACTATGTCAAATACACGTTCCTCTGACCATGAGATCATGCAACTCCCGGATACCGTAGGAATACTTTGGGTGTATCAAACGTCACAACGTTACTGGGTGATTATAAAGGTGAACTACATGTATCTCGGAAAGTGTTTGTTGAGTTGGCATGCATCGAGATTGGGATTTGTCACTCCGACTATCGGAGAGGTATCTCTGGGCCCTCTCGGTAATACAGCATCACAGAAGCCTTGCAAGCACCGTGACTAAAGAGTTAGTTGCAAGATGATGTATTACGGAATGAGTAAAGAGACTTGCCGGTAACGAGATTGAACTAGGTATTGGATACCGACGATCGAATCTCGGGCAAGTAACATACCGCCAGACAAAGGGAACAACGTATGTTGACATATGAGGTTCACCGATAAAGATCTTTGTGGAATATGTAGGAACCAATATGAGCATCCAAGTTCCGCTGTTGGTTATTGACTGGAGAGTCGTCTCGATCATGTCTACATCATTCCCGAACCCGTAGGGTCCGCACACTTAAGGTTCGATGACGATTTAGTATTATATGAGTTATGTGATTGGTGGCCGAAGTTTGTTCGGAGTCCCGGATGAGATCACGGACATGACGAGGAGTCTCGAAATGGTCGAGAGGTAAAGATTCATATATTGGAAGGCTATATTCGGATGTCGGAAAGGTTCTGAGTGATTCGGGTATTTTTCAGAGTACCGGGGAGTTACGGGAATTCACCGGGAGAAGTAATGAGCCTTATTGGGCCATACGGGAAAAGGAGAGGCAGGCCACGTGAGGAGGCGCCCCCCCCCCCCCCTTGCCCAAACCGAATTGGACTAGGGGAGGGGGCGCAGCCCCCTCTTTCCTTTCCCTCTCCCTTCCCCCTTTCCTACTCCGTATGGGAGGTGGAATCCTACTAGGACTAAGGAGTCCTAGTAGGACTCCCCACACTTGGCGCACCCCTAGGGGGCCGGCCTCCTCCCTCTCATCCTTTATATACGGGGGCAAGGGGGCACCCCAAACAAGAACAATTGTCCCATAGCCGTGTGCGGTGCCCCGATCTCCGTTTTCCACCTCGGTCATATTTTCGGAGAGCTTAGGCGAAGCCCTGCCGGAATCACTTCACCATCACCGTCGCCACGCCGTCGTGCTGACGGAACTCATCTACTTCCTCGACGTCTTGCTGGATCAAGAAGGCGAGGATCGTCACCGAGTTGCACGTGTGTAGAACTCGGAGGTGCCGTACGTTCGGTACTCGATGGGTGGAGCCCGAAGGATTGTTCGACTACATCAACCGCGTTGTGAGACGCTTCCCCTAACGGTCTACGAGGGTACGTAGACACACTCTCCCCTCTCGTAGCGATGCATCTCCATGGATAGATCTTGCGTGAGCGTAGGAATTTTTTTGAAATTCATGCTCCGTTCCCCAACAGTGGCATCCGAGCCAGGTCTATGCGTAGATGTGATTTGCACGAGTAGAACACAAGTGAGTTGTGGGCGTGGGTGTATACATATTGCTTGCCGTTACTAGTTGATACTTGATTCGGCGGTATTGTGAGATGAAGTGGCCCGGACCGACATTACGCGTACGCTTACGCGAGACAGGTTTCACCGCTAAGTGCACTCGTTGCATAAAGGTGACTGGCGGGTGTCTGTCTCTCTCACTTTAGTTGAATCGGTTTCAATGAAGAGGGTTCTTTTAGAAGATCAAAAAGCAATCACTACACCACGTTGTGGTTTTGCGTAGGTAAGAACGGTTCTTGCAAACCCGTAGCAGCCACGTAAAACTTGCAACAACAAAGTAGAGGACGTCTAACTTGTTTTTGCAGGGTATGCTGGTGATGTGATATGGTCAAGACATGATGTGATATAAGTTGTTGTATGAGATGATCATGTTTTGTAAGTTATCAGGCAACCGGCAGGAGCCTTATGGTTGTCTCTTTTTTGTATGCAATGCCAACGCTATGTAATTGCTTTTCTTTACCGCTATGAGTTAGCAGTAGTAGTAGTAGTAGCAATAGCCGGCGAGACGACCACGACGCTGCGATGGAGATCAAGGTGTCACGACGCTACGATGGAGATCATGGTGTCAATCCGGTGACAATGGAGATCATGACGGTGCTTGGCTGATGGAGATCAAAAGCACAAGACGATGATGGCCATATCATGTCACATATATTGAATTGCATGTGATGTTAAATCCTTTTATGCATCTTATTTTGCTTTGGACGATGGTAGCATTATAAGATGATCCTTTCACTAAATTTCAAGATAAGTGTTCTCCTCTAGTATGCACTGTTGCGAAGGTTCGACGCTTCTAAACACCACGTGATGATCGGGTGTGATGGATTCTTTCGTTCGCATACAACGGGTGTAAGCCGGCTTTACACACGCAGAATACTTGGGTTAAACTTGACGAGCCTAGCATATACAGATATGGCCTCGGAACACAAGAGACCGAAAGGTCGAACATGAGTCATATAGTAGATGTGATCAACATGAAAGATGTTCACCATTGATAACTAATCCACCTCACGTGATGATCAGACGTGGCTTAGTTGATGTGGATCATGTTACACTTAGACAACTTGAGGGATGTTAATCTAAGTGGGAGTTCTTAAATAATTTGATTAATTGAACTTCAATTATCATGAACATAGTCTAAATAATCTTTGCAATTGTATGTTGTAGATCAATGGCCCGCGCTGTAGTTCCACTGAATTTTAATGCGTTCCTAGAGAAAGCTAAGTTGAAAGATGATGGAAGCAACTATGCGGACTGGGTCCGTAATCTGAGGATCATCCTCATTGCTGCACAGAAGGCTTATGTCCTTGATGCACCGCTAGGTGTCGCACCCCCTCCCTCGTCTGTCGACGTTATGAAACACCTGGCAGACACGTGTTGATGACTACTCGATAGTTCAGTGTGCCATGCTTTACGGCTTAGAACCGGGGCTCCAAAGACGTTTTGAGCATCACGGAGCATATGAGATGTTCCAAGAGCTGAAACTTGTATTTCAAGCTCATGCCCGGGTTGAGAGATATGATGTCTCCGACAAGTTCTTTAGCTGTAAGATGGAGGAGAATAGTTCTGTCAGTGAGCATATACTCAAGATGTCTGGGTTGCATAACCGCTTGACTCAGTTGGGAGTTAATCTTCCAGATGATTCGGTTATTGACAGAATTCTCCAATCACTGCCACCAAGCTATAAGGGCTTTGTGATGAACTATAATATGCAAGGAATGGAAAAGTCTATTTCCGAGCTCTTCGCTATGCTCAAAGCTGCGGAGGTAGAAGTCAAGAAGGAGCATCAAGTGTTGATGGTAAAGAAGAACACTAGTTTCAAGAAGGGCAAGGGAAAGAAGGGGAACTTCAAGAAGAACGGCAAATCAGTTGCTTCTCCCACGAAGAAACCCAAGTCTGTACCCAAACCCGAGACTGAGTGTTTCTACTGCAAGGGGACTGGTCACTGGAAGCGGAACTGCCCCAAGTACCTGGCAGATAAGAAGGCTGGCAACATCAACAAAGGTATATTTGATATACATGTTATTGATGTGTACCTTACCAATACTCATAGTAGCACCTAGGTATTTGATACTGGTTCGGTTGCTCATATTTGTAACTCGAAACAAGAGCTACAGAATAAACGAAGATTGGCTAAGGACGAGGTGACGATGCGCGTCGGGAACGGTTCAAGAGTTGAAGTTATCGCCGTCGGCACGCTACCTCTACATCTACCCTCGGGATTAGTGATGAACCTAAATAATTGTTATTTGGTGCCTGCGTTGAGCATGAACATTATATCTGGATCTTGTTTGTTGCGAGACGGTTATTCATTTAAATCAGGGAATTAAAGTTGTTCTATTTTGATGAATAATATCTTTTATGGTCATGCACCGCTTGTGAATGGTTTATTCTTGTTGAATCTCGATCGTGGTGATACACACATCCATAATATTGATGCCAAAAGACGCAAAATTGATAATGATAGTACCACATATTTGTGGCACTGCCGCTTAGGTCATATTGGTGTAAAACGCATGAGGAAACTCCATACAGATGAACTTTTGGAATCACTTGATTATGAATCATTTGAGACGTGCGAACCATGCCTCATGGGCAAGATGACTAAGACTCCGTTCTCCAGAACAATGGAGCGAGCAACAGACTTGTTGGAAATAATACATACCGATGTATGCGGTCCGATGAGTGTTGAGGCGCGCGGTGGATATCGTTATGTTCTCACGTTCACAGATGATTTGAGTAGATATGGCTATGTCTACTTGATGAAGCATAAATCTGAAACATTTGAAAAGTTCAAAGAATTTCAGAGTGAAGTAGAGAACCATCGTAACAAGAAAATAAAGTTCTTACGATCTGATCGTGGAGGAGAATATTTGAGTTACGAGTTTGACAATCACTTAAAACAATGTGGAATTGTTTCACAGCTCACGCCACCTGGAACACCACAGCGTAATGGTGTGTCTGAACGTCGTAATCGTACTCTATTAGATATGGTGCGTTCTATGATGTCTCTTACCGATTTGCCACTATCATTTTGGGGTTATGCATTAGAGACAGCTGCATTCACTTTAAACAGGGCACCGTCTAAATCCGTTGAGACGACACCGTATGAACTGTGGTTTGGTAAGAAACCTAAGCTGTCGTTTCTGAAAGTTTGGGGATGCGATGCTTATGTCAAAAGGCTTCAGCCAGATAAGCTCGAACCCAAAGCGGATAAGTGCGTCTTCATAGGATACCCAAAGGAGACCGTTGGGTACACCTTCTACCACAGATCCGAAGGCAAAGTATTCGTTGCTAAGAATGGATCCTTTCTAGAGAAGGAGTTTCTCTCGAAAGAAGTGAGTGGGAGGAAAGTAGAACTTGATGAGGTAATTGTACCTCCTCTGGATAGTAGTACGCCACAGAAAGAAATTTCTATGACATCGACACAGACCAGAGAAGAAGTTGATGATGATGATCATGAAACTTCGGATCAAGTTGTTACTGAACTTCGAAGGTCAACCAGGACACGTTCCGCACCAGAGTGGTACAGAAATCCAGTCTTGGAGGTCATGTTGCTAGACAACAATGAACCTTCGAACTATGAAGAAGCGATGGCAATCCCGGATTCCGACAAATGGCTTGAGGCCATGAAATCCGAGATTGGATCCATGTATGAGAACAAAGTATGGACTTTGGTAGACTTGCCCGATGAACGGCGAGCTATTGAAAATAAATGGATCTTTAAGAAGAAGACGGACGCTGATGGTAATGTCACCATCTATAAAGCACGACTTGTTGCTAAAGGTTATCGACAAGTTCAAGGAGTTGACTACGATGAGACTTTCTCACCTGTAGCGATGCTAAAGTCTGTCAGAATTTTGTTAGCAATTGCCGCGTTTTATGATTATGAAATCTGGCAAATGGACGTCAAAACGGCATTCCTTAATGGATTCCTTAAGGAAGAATTGTATATGATGCAACCGGAAGGTTTTGTCGATCCTAAAGGTGCTAACAAAGTATGCAAGCTCCAGCGATCCATCTATGGACTGGTGCAAGCATCTCGGAGCTGGAATACTCGCTTTGATGAAGTGATCAAAGCGTTTGGGTTTATACAAACTTATGGAGAAGCTTGTATTTACAAGAAAGTGAGTGGGAGCTCTGTGGCATTTCTCATATTATATGTGGATGACATATTATTGATGGGAAATGACATAGAATTTCTGGAAAGCATAAAGGGTTATTTGAACAAAAGTTTTTCAATGAAGGATCTCGGAGAAGCTGCTTACATATTAGGCATCAAAATCTATAGAGATATATCAAGACGCCTCATTGGACTTTCACAAAGCACATACCTTGACAAGATTTTGAAGAAGTTCAAAATGGATCAGTCAAAGAAAGGGTTCTTGCCTGTATTGCAAGGTGTGAGATTGACTAAGACTCAAAGCCCGACCACGGCAGAAGACAAAGAGAAGATGAGTGTCATCCCCTATGCCTCAACCATAGGCTCTATTATGTATGCCATGCTGTGTACCAGACCTGATGTGTGCCTTGCTATTAGCTTGGTGGGAAGGTACCAAAGTGATCCAGGAGTAGATCACTGGACAGCGGTCAAGAATATCCTGAAGTACCTGAAAAGGACCAAGGACATGTTTCTCGTTTATGGAGGTGACAAAGAGCTCGTTGTAAAGGGTTACGTCGATGCTAGCTTTGACACAGATCCAGATGACTCTAAGTGACAATCTGGATACGTATTTATTCTTAATGGTGGAGCGGTCAGTTGGTGCAGTTCCAAGCAGAGCGTCGTGGCGGGATCTACATGTGAGGCGGAATACATAGCTGCTTCCGAAGCAGCACATGAAGGAGTCTGGATGAAGGAGTTCATATCCGATCTAGGTGTCATACCTAGTGCATCGGGTCCAATGACTATCTTATGTGACAACACTGGAGCAATTGCTATAGCAAAGGAGCCCAGGTTTCACAAGAGAACCAAGCATATAAAGCGTCGCTTCAACTCCATTCGGAATTTGATTAAGGATGGAGACATAGAGATTTGCAAAGTACACACGGATCTGAATGTGGCAGACCCATTGACTAAACCTCTTCCACGAGCAAAACATGATCAGCACCAGAATGCGATGGGTGTTAGATTCATTACAATGTAATTGACTCTAGTGCAAGTGGGAGACTGTTGGAAATATGCCCTAGAGGCAATTAATAAAAGTGTTTATTATTATCATATTTCTCCGTTCATGATAATGGTTTATTATTCATGCTAGAATTGTATTGACCGGAAACTAAATACATGTGTGGATAATAGACAAATACTATGTCCCTAGTATGCCTCTACTAGACTAGCTCGTTGATCAAAAGATGGTCAAGATTTCCTGACCATGGACATGAGTTGTCATTTGATAACGGGATCACATCATTAGGAGAATGATGTGATGGACATGACCCAACCGTTAGCATAGCAAATGATCGTTCAGTTTATTGCTATTGCTTTCACTATGTCAAATACACGTTCCTCTGACCATGAGATCATGCAACTCCCGGATACCGTAGGAATACTTTGGGTCTATCAAACGTCACAACGTTACTGGGTGATTATAAAGGTGCACTACAGGTATCTCCGAAAGTGTTTGTTGAGTTGGCATGCATCGAGATTGGGATTTGTCACTCCGACTATCGGAGAGGTATCTCTGGGCCCTCTCGGTAATACAGCATCACAAAAGCCTTGCAAGCACCGTGACTAAAGAGTTAGTTGCAAGATGATGTATTACGGAACGAGTAAAGAGACTTGCCGGTAACGAGATTGAACTAGGTATTGGATACCGACGATCGAATCTCGGGCAAGTAACATACCGCCAGACAAAGGGAACAACGTATGTTGACATATGAGGTTCATCGATAAAGATCTTTGTGGAATATGTAGGAACCAATATGAGCATCCAGGTTCCGCTGTTGGTTATTGACCGGAGAGTCGCCTCGATCATGTCTACATCATTCCCAAACCCGTAGGGTCCGCACACTTAAGGTTCGATGACGATTTAGTATTATATGAGTTATGTGATTGGTGGCCGAAGTTTGTTCGGAGTCCCGGATGAGATCACGGACATGATGAGGAGTCTCGAAATGGTCGAGAGGTAAAGATTCATATATTGGAAGGCTATATTCGGACGTCGGAAAGGTTCCGAGTGATTCGGGTATTTTTCGGAGTACCGGGGAGTTACGGGAATTCACCGGGAGAAGTAATGAGCCTTATTGTGCCATACGGGAAAAGGAGAGGCAGGCCACATGAGGAGGCGCGCGCCCCCCCCTTGCCCAAACTGAATTGGACTAGGGGAGGGGGCGCAGCCCCCTCTTTCCTTTCCCTCTCCCTTCCCCCTTTCCTACTCCGTATGGGAGGTGGAATCCTACTAGGACTAAGGAGTCTTGTAGGACTCCCCACACTTGGCGCACCCCTAGGGGGCCGGCCTCCTCCCTCTCATCCTTTATATATGGGGGCAAGGGGGCACCCCAAACAAGAACAATTGTCCCATAGCCGTGTGCGGTGCCCCAATCTCCGTTTTCCACCTCGGTCATATTTTCGGAGAGCTTAGGCGAAGCCCTGCCGGAATCACTTCACCGTCACCGTCGCCACGCCGTCGTGCTGACGGAACTCATCTACTTCCTCGACGTCTTGCTGGATCAAGAAGGCGAGGATCGTCACCGAGCTGCACGTGTGTAGAACTCGGAGGTGCCGTACGTTCGGTACTCGATCGGTGGAGCTCGAAGGATTGTTCGACTACATCAACCGCGTTGTGAGACGCTTCCGCTAACGGTCTACGAGGGTACGTAGACACACTCTCCCCTCTCGTAGCGATGCATCTCCATGGATAGAACTTGCGTGAGCGTAGGAATTTTTTTGAAATTCATGCTCCGTTCCCCAACAGAATATACCTGAGAGAGTTGGCCTCAGAACCGTTCATACCCGAGGAGCAGTCAGATGAGCTACCAAGAATAAACATCAGTAGGATTATATCAGTCAGTAAAGTGAACCCTGAGTCTTCTCTCAATGGGCCCAAGAATCATTTATTACCCACAGAAGACATATTTCAAGAATGTGAAGGTGCCGAGAGCAACAACTAAACTCTGGTATGATGATACGAATTTCAAAGCATATCTTGGAATTCACTGATGCAAATACAAAATTTTCTGGGCACTGTGAACAAGGTTTGCGAGAAATATGGATAAGTTTACGGTTGCCTAGAATCAATGAGAACTTCAAATGCTTGGAAGTTCAACTAAATCAAATGGAATTATCCGCCGACTATGTACTACCGGTAACATATGGTATTCAGGATTAATTGTGAACATGAGGTCTGCATCAGTCATGCAACCTTTACAGCAACAATAATCAGACCAGCAGAAGGACAAGTGATGTGCATGATCAATGGAATATCTTCAGACAAGGTATGGCCTATATCAAGTTTTGGCTCCGCTATGGGTAAAATTCCGGATACTTCGGAAGGAAGCCAGAATCGGCCATAGATCCTAGTGCATACACAAGGTTTCTGGTGTAAGGAACCCAACCTTCCTCCGCAAGCTGTCAAGACGAGCTTATGATGCAAGACTCCCAACCTTCCTCGGTACGCCACTTGGTGAGAAAATCTTCTGGGATACGACACCCCCATCTTCCACAACGTGCTACCGCAGAAAACTTCCGGCATAAGGCACCCGACCTTCTGCAGTAAGCCACATGAAGGAAAACTTTCGAGGCATGATACCCAGCCTTCTTCAGTACGCTACCCTGGCGGAAGCTTCGAGCATGAGGAATTCAGTCTTCTTCAACACGCCATCATGCCTACAACAAGCTTGTCAGGAGGACGAACTAGTCTGGACACACATCCGACTCAGAACTCAGTGGTTATGAAAGGAATTATCTTACTCCTGCATATGTTGTGAGCATGCAGTCCAGTGGATCAATTCATGTGAGCCACTCGTACATGGAAATGACTGTGTCCAGAGAAACAGTAGCCCCATACTTCAAGGAAGGATATGAGCACAGCAATCCCTACGAGGTATGCAAGAGTAAGTTGTGAGAACAAGCTCGACAAGCCGGGAAAACAATCAAGGAGCCGTATTGGCAAGTCATTACAGGTCCATTAAAGGAGTCCACAAGCACAAAGAAGTTGTGGACAAACAACCTCCGTGACGGTCAACAAGATACAGCTTCACGAACAGGGTGGTATTACCAATCCCTGTCAGACTCTTGTATATGCGGCCACAGCAATGCCCTACCTGCGGCTACAAACGAGCTTGCCGCGGTCCTCATGAATATGTGCTACCAACCAAGGTAAAAGGCTATGCTCCGAAAGATACACCAGATGATAGCAATACTATGCTCAGCTCAGTGGTCATAGCACGAACTACAGAGGCTATATATGACAGAGCCCTTTCCACGAGCGACAGAGTTTGAGACAGGACCTTCAGATAGAATGGCTCAAAGCACATCAGCATCAACAGCTCGTAGACATCATGGCATAATTGGAATAAGAGATTACTGTCTATGATTACTTTGTGATCATGCCTAACATTTCAGTTGAGGATATAGCAGTCATAGTTCAGTCATGTTAATTCCTTGAATTATGGATCACCTAAGGGCAAAGTCAGGATGCCTAAGGCAGAGAGAAACATCAGTATGGAACCCACAGCCAGACTGAGCATTCTGACATGGCAAAAAGGAAGTCATCCCACCCACTTGAGGCCATACGAGCACGTGAGCCTGGTACCAGGGAAAGGATGTCTTACCCATGACAGTCAAGGTACGAAGCATTACAATAAAACCCGAAGCAGTTACTTCCAGGCCCTGGAAATCGAGCCGTTTGTTGGTATTACTCGCTACCCCACCCAACAACACTACTACCAGGACAAAAGGTACACCTGACAGGAAAGAGAAGGATTCAAGAAAGCTGTGTGCAGAGGCAACACATGGTCCATCAGAAGAGGCAGTTAAAAGGTCAGAGAACCAACGAAGACAGGACAACTGATGGATCCAAGTCGCACAAAGGTAAGTCCCCCTTCACCGGGAGGTAAGCCCGGAAATCTCGAGGACGAGATTTTCTTAAGGGGGGTAGGTTTGTGACACCCTGGTTTTCGCTCTTGTTTTTTTTCTTTTGCGGAATTTGACTAACGTCTTTTTTCTCGGTGTTATCGGATTTCTCTAGCTCTTGGGTATGTGAAGATGGTCATCTGGCTTTGCCTTCCCTATCCAACCAGAGATTCTCCCCAGTCCAACCTTGCCACCCAAGATCTATTCTCAAGACTTTCCACCGAAACCCTACCTTCCGAGTTGCCGGAAGGGAAACCCTAATCCTTCCAGTTACAAAGGAACCTCAATTTCCTTTGATCTGTTGCCTCCCAAACTTTTCCCAGTGATCATCCTTCATCTGTAAACCCTGGATATGCAAAAATATTGCCAAGTCATTTGCAATATTTTCATTTATAATTAATTCCTTTTTCTGCCAGCTAAAGGAATTAAATCCAGGAAAATATCTATCCATCTCCAAAGTTCATGAAAACTTGTGGAGATATTCTTTGTGATCATATTGAGCTCCCACAAAAATATTGGCCATAATTAAATAAGGGAAATTGCCTTTTCCTATTTAAAGCCAATATTGCATTTTGGGCAGTTTCTAAAGGAACTACCATTTTGGTAGCCAGGAAAAATCCCAAATAATTTGTGGAGCTTCTCCTATCTATATCTTCAGCATTTCCATCAAGAACCCAAGGTCCATAGTTCAAATTTTGAGCACAACATCAATTTGCAGATTCTGTCCAGTTGGGCAAGTTGCAAAGGAAGTGCTCTATTACTTGATCTATTTGAGATGAAACTTTTCATGGTGGTTACCATTGCTAAATCACTCATGGAAACCAAAAATCAGCTCAATCCCTCTATCCATTCATCCACAGCAATTTTCCCAAGTTCCTGTCCCTTTGAAAGCTCTGTGAAGGAAGTACCATTTTAGTGTACCCAAATGGTATGAAATTTTACCAGTGCCTTCATACTCCTAAATAATTACTCTCCACCCAATATGAGCCAAATCCATGTAGCCATTTTATCCCAGAAAATTCATCTTTATTTCTGTCCAGTTTGTCATGGTGTGAAGGAAATGCTAGCTAGGGTGGTTCATTTGGCTTGGAAATTTGCCAAGGGACTCATCTTAGCAAACCATTGCCACACACCAAAAATCAGCCACTTTCACTTAGACAATTGTTCTAAAATCACTACAAACAGTTTGCTGTCAAGAACTTCTTCTGCAGGTTTCTCTCATCCCAGAGCCATCCAGCTGAGTCCAGCAGCTTCCCTCACCTATTTGAGCAGTGAGGTGCCTAGTGGACAAGGTGTGATAGGTAGACGCGGGCCAGAACACGCCATTGCCGTGGTGACCGCGTGGACAGCAGGCAGAAACGGTGCTCTGCGCACTGTTCTCGTCGGGTACCTCGCTCCGGCCAGCTCCGGCGTGTCCCAATCTGTCTAGTGGTTTCGCGGCGTCCACCTGCCCCTCTCCTGACCCTTCTCCCCTCTGAATCCTTCCTCCTCACGCCACGGCAGTTGCCGCCGCGGCACTGCTTCGCCCGTGAATGGCGTCGACTTCCTCTACCCTTGGCTTCTTCCTCCCCGAGCCGTCCCCTCCTTCTGTTGAGCGTCAGGTCGGCACCGCTCCTCGCGCGCCACCTTGCGGGAGCTCCAGTGCGGGGATGAGAACGCCACGGCGGTCGTGCTCATCGGGTCTCGCCGGCCATCTATATATAGGCCACCCCTGAGCCTCCCGATCTCACCACCGCCTCCCTCTCCCTCCCTAGAACCCCCAGGCTCCAGCCCGGAGCTCTCCTCCTTCCTCTCCGATGAGAATCGCCGCCATTGCCGCCGTCGGCCTCCGCTCGAATTCGAGCGAGGCAGCACTCCCCCTTTCCTCTCCTCCCCACCAGAAGGTTCCCCGTGGTCCGGCGAGCCTCCCCCGCCCTTCCCCTCGTCGCCAGAATCAGTGTGGCCGCGTGCCCACGACGGCCGCCGCCCGTTTCCACGGCCACCGCATGGAGCCACCACTCTCTCCCTCCCCGACGCTGGTTCTTCTTCGGGTCGGACGCGCCGCGGCACCAGGAGCTCGCCGGTGGCCTCGCCTTGGCCGGAAACGGCCGGAGCCGCCGTGGCCCTCGCCGGCCGCGCCCTGCCCGGCCTCCTCTGTTGTCTCTATCGGGAGGAAGAAGACAGGGGCGAGAGGAGAGAGAGAGAGAGCGCGGCGGGGCCCGCATGGAAGCCACCAGCCGTTGACCCCGCCTTGAGTCCCACCTACCCCTCGGACCCCACATGTCGGCGAGAGAGGAGCTGCCAGCGGGGATAAGTGGAGGCGCCCTGCGCAAAGTGCGCTTTCCTAACTCTGAAAGCGTATTCTGCCAATTGCGCTTTCCATTTCTCAGCCGGCGGCCGAAAGGCTTATATTGCGGACATTCACTGGTTTAGAGCGAAAATGAATACATTTTATTTATTTTCTGCCTAAACAACGAACGGCCACAACTTTCCGCTCGTAACTCCGATTCAGGTGAAACCAACGCTCACGTCTTCAGTTCGTCGAGCCCGCTCCGATGAGGTCACTTTCATAATGTTTACACATTCTGAAAATGACCATTTTGCCCTTGCCCTTCATTCAGCCCCTCCGAGAGAGAACGGTTTCCGGCGATCCTTTCCGTGGACTCTTCACACTTCTTCCCGGAGTATTCTTCGACCCCAGGCAAGCCGACCATCTGATATATGCCCTAAAGCATTGCTCTATGTTATTCTTACGTGTTTAATTAATGATTATGCCTGTGATAGAAATAACTATACTTCTGCTAGATTGCACTTACTGTTTACATTACATGCATTAGTTTGCTATGCAATAATTTAAAGTAATTCACTTAAATGCATAGTTGCTGCCACCTCAACCTTGTGTGATAAATAACCGTTCCTGCTTAATGAAACTTAGTCGGTTGATCTGGAGTCACCTGTCCGGGCTTATCCGTGCAACCACATTTGCCGGTATGGGACGGACTTGACTTGGTCTGGCTTCGTGCTCTTTTATCGGTACCACCAGACAGGGAAGGTTATGCGTGCGCGCTACCCTGGCCTGGTAGGCAGCGATAACCTTGTGAGCCCAGTTGTTTGTTTGAGCGCGGTCCCCGTTTGGGACAATTTAGTTTGGCCACGACAGTGGCAGGTGTCACAAGGTGACACAGGAGCCACCCAAGGCAGGACTCCGGGGGAGGATGAATGTCGGTGGTACGATGGAAGAGTCACGGGTCAGGCGGGTTTCGTTGGAGAATGCTGGTCCACCCGAATGGGATCACGAGGCCAGGTGCTCCATGGTGTGGGTAAAGTGCGCAACCTCTACAGAGTGTAAGAATCTATTCGAATAGCCGCGTCCACGGTATTGGACAGTCCGTCCAGGCCTCACTAGGTGGTCAACCATAGTAATGATAATAATGATGGAAGAACTTGTCCCATGATCAGAAGTACTCGATGACTCGTGAGTATTCCGAGGGTTGTGGAACAACCCGTAAGAGAGTAAGTTGGATCTGGTTAAGAGTTGGATTGGATCCTTAGATTATTCGGAGTATGGATTAATTACTGGATATACTTTACCTTACTGTATTTCATAATAATTAATATTGCTACATAGGTATGCTATGCCATGATAATTAATATTGCTCTAATAACAAATGCATGCTTGAATGCCATGGATTGCTTTGCTTGGTGTATATGTTAGTTTGGTTTGCTTGCGAGTACATTCAAAAGTACTCAGCGGCCTTTAACATGGCCAGGTTCACATAAGGATCCGTCGTCCGTCGTCGAGGAGCCGGAGTGTTCGCGGGCTAGGAGAGTAACCCAGTCAGATCCCTATGGATTGGAGCGGCACCAAGACCATGCTGCCTTAGATAGAGCTCTTCCGCTACCATCACTCTTGTAATAGATTATGTAAGACTTATATATCCATTAAGAGAAATGCATGTGTTCATGATACTTGTTGTAAACACGCATGCCAGAGTGATTTCCTGGGCTGGCGTGCATGGCGACCGTCTGGCTACAGTGGTAATCAGGCGGGGCGCCACATCAACATGCATTAAAATGGTTGTGATGCGGTATGATGATATGGTATCCTCCTCTGAATGTTTCAAGTGGTTTGACTTGGCACATGTTCACGCATGTAGTTGAATCAAAACCAACATAGCCTTCATGATATTTATGTTCATGGTGCCCATATCCTACTCATGCTAGTATTCAATGTTGATTATATGTAATGCATGTTCATGACCGCCTTCGCTCTCTAGCTGGCCGCTTCTCAATCTAATTGCTAGCCTTTGCATGTACTAAGCGGGAATACTGCTTGTGCATCAAAACCATTAAACCAAGTTATGCCAGATGAGTCCACCATATCTACCTATATGAGGAATTGCCCTGCCGTTCCAAAGTAAATTTGCATGTGCCACCTCTAAAAATTCAAATGAACATCTGTTTTGTGTGCCTGGACCACTCATGAAGCGACAAGGGGCGGTTAGTATCTTCCATGCTAAGTGGGTTATTCTCATGATGAGTGTTTATTCACTTGTCCTAACACGAGAGGGGCGGTAATAGGGATTCCCAGTCCCGAAATCAAAAATCAAAAATAATTAAACAAAACTCCCCCCAGAAATGTTGTTGGTTTGGACGGTACCCGTGGATGCGGCTCGCCGTGGAGTGTGATTGTTGGTGGAGGGGGAGTAAACCTTTACTTTTACCGCTTGGGAACCGCCGCTAATTTGTTTAGCATGGAAGATATTGATAACTCTTGGTCGTGACGTTGACAGGAAGGGTGTACCTCCGAAAATTATATCTATCTCTGTTTTAAAACTTTGAGCTCTGGCAGCGCTGCAAATCCATGCTTCCCTCTGCGAAGGGACCTTCTATTTACTTTTATGTTGAGTCATCACCTTCTCAAATAAGCGCCAGACCTGAGAGCACTATTGTCATCCTCATGCATTGTGTATAGTTGATGTTGGGTGCAGCATGACTGGATCTTTTCTACCATGAATTACATTGTTTAGTCGCTGCTTCAACTTTGGAGGTGCTCTGTATTTATGTTTTGCGGTCTCAGAAAGGGCTAGCGAGACACCACTATTGTCATATTGTATCATGATTTTTTTTGACAAAGTGTTGGTGCTTGGGATATCTTATTATTGCTCACTAGTTGCTTATGTTATTTTTATGAGTAAATATAATTCCTAAGAGTTATTGTTGACATGGTTAGTCATAATCTTTATTGAAAACCTGGGTACTACTTAAGCATATATATGTAAACAAGAACAAAAGAGTTCACAAAAGTTTTTCTTTATCACTTTCAGTTTGTCAACTGAATTACTTGAGGACAAGCAAAGGTTTAAGCTTGGGGGAGTTGATACGTCTCCAATGTATCTACTTTTACTCACTCTTTTGCCCCTGTTTTGGACTCTAATTTGCATGATTTGAATGAAACTAACCTGTACTGACGCTGTTTTCAGCAGAACTACCATGGTGTTGTTTTTGTGCAGAAATAAAAGTTCTCGGAATGGAACGAAACTTTTGGGAGATTTATTTCAGAATAAATGAGAATTATTGGAGCCAAAATACACCGCGGAGGGGGGCCAGGGTGAGCATCACCCACCAGGGCGCGCCAGGCCCCCTAGGCGCGCCCTGGTGGGTTGTGCCTACCTCGTGGCCCCACTTGCCCTAACTCCGCCACTATAAATTCCTAATTTCGGAGAAAAAAATCAGGGAGAAAGAATTATCGCATTTCATGAGACAGAGCCGCCACCACCACCTGTTCTTCATCGGGAGGCGAGATCTGGAGCCCGTTTGGGGCTCCGGAGAGGGGAACCTTCGGTCTTCGTCATCACCAACCTTTCTCCATCGCCAGTTCCATGATGCTCCCCACCGGGAGTGAGTAATCCCTTCGAGGCTTGCTGGTCGGTGAGGAGTTGGATGAGATTCTTCTTGTAATCGAGTTAGTTTTGTTAGGGCTTGATCACTAGTATCCATTATGTTCTGAGATTGATGTTGCTATGACTTTGCTATGCCTAATGCTTGTCACTAGGGCCCGAGTGCCATGATTTCAGATCTGAACCGTTTATGTTATCATCTCTATATCCATGTTCTTGATCCGATCTTGCCTGGTCATATGCACCTATTACGTGTTATGATCCGTCAACCCCATAGTGACAATATTTGGGATACTTCGCGGTGATGATCATAGTTTGAGGAGTTCATGTATTCACCATGTGTTAATGCTTTGTTCCGGTTCTCTATTAAAATGAGGCCTTAATATCCCTTAGTTTCCTTATGGACCCCGCTTCCACGGGAGGGTAGGACAAAAGATGTCATGCAAGTTCTTTTCCATAAGCATGTATGACTATTTACGGAATACATGCCTACATTACATTGATGAACTGAGCTAGTTTTGTATCGCCCTAGGTTATGACTGTTACATGATGAATACCATCCAACGACTTACCAATCCAGTGCCTACGACCTTTTCACTTATTGTTCTTGCTAAGTTACTATCGTTGCTGCTGCTGTTCCAACTGCTACAAAATTACTGCTACTACTGTTACTGCTATTGTTACTGTTACTACTGCTATCAAACTACCATATTACTGTGCTACTGATCACTCTGCTGCAAATATTTAATCTCCAAGTGTGGTTGGATTGACAACTCAACTGCTAATACTCTCAAGTATTCTTTGGCTCCCCTTGTGTCGAATCTATAAATTTGGGTTGAATACTCTACCCTCGAAAACTGTTGCGATCCCCTATACTTGAGGGTTATCATGTACCTGAGCATGAACAGGAACAAATCCTATGGAAATGTCATTCCAAAGCTTATGGAGGACATCATGCGGGAGATAGAACTGCTCATAAGGTATTACAATCTGATTTTTATTGGCCTACTCTCTTCAAGGATGCCCGTAAGTTTGTCTTGTCTTGTGATGAATGTCAAAGAATTGGTAATATCGGTAAGCGTCGGGAAATGCCTATGAATTATTCACTTGTTGTTGAACCATTTGACGTTTGGGGTTTTAATTACATGGGGCCTTTTCCTTCCTCCAACGGGTACACTCATATTTTGGTTGCGGTTGATTATGTCACTAAGTGGGTAGAAGCTATTCCAACTAGTAGTGCTGATCACCACACCTCCATTAAAATGCTTAAAGAGGTTATCTTCCCGAGGTTTGGAGTCCCTAGATATTTAATGACCGATGGTGGTTCACATTTTATTCATGGTGCTTAACGTAAGATGCTTGCTAAATATGATGTTAACCCTAGAATTGCATCCCCCTATCATCCTCAATCTAGCGGTCAAGTTGAACTTAGCAATAGAGAAATAAAATTAATATTACAAAAAACTGTCAATAGGTCTTGTAAGGATTGGTCTAAGAAATTAGATGATGCATTTTGGGCCTATAGAACAGCTTATAAAAATCCTATGGGTATGTCTCCATATAAAATGGTATATGTGAAAGCTTGTCATTTGCCTCTAGAATTAGAACACAAAGCATTTTGGGCAATTAAAGAACTTAACTATGATTTCAAACTTGCCGGTGAGAAGAGGCTATTTGATATTAGCTCACTAGATGAATGGAGAACCCAAGCGTATGAAAATGCCATGCTATTCAAAGAAAAAGTGAAAAGATGGCATGACAAAAGAATCCAAAAGCGGGAATTCAAAATAGGAGATTATGTTCTTTTGTTCAACTCTCGTCTAAGATTTTTTGCAATAAAGCTTCTCTCAAAATGGGAAGGACCATATATTATCGAAGAGGTTTATCGTTCTGGAGCTATCAAGATTAATAACGCCGAAGGTACTAACCCGAAGGTGGTCAATGGACAAAGAATTAAGCATTATATCTCAGGTACGCCTATTAACGTTGAAAGCAATGTTATCCAAACCATGACACCGGAGGAACACATAAAAGAAACCTTCCGGAACACTCCAGAATTCTTAAAAATAGGAGGTACATGATACGGTAAGTAAACGGACTCCGAAAAATCCGCAAAAATATTTTTTGTCAGTTTTGGAATATTTTAGAATTTTGGAAATAAAGAAATAAACCGGAACGTGATTGAGGTGAGCACGATACACCAGGGCGCGCCCTGGTGGGTTGTGCCCACCTCGGATGCCTTCCCGACTCCGTTTTCCTTCCATATACTTGTTTCCCAAGAATAAAAATTCTTTATATATACCCCTGACTGTTTTGATGACCGCATCACACAAAAATCCTCTGTTCTTTTTCTGTGTTGTTTCCCTGACAGATCTAAAAATATGTCGTCTCAAGATTCGGAGGGGGAGAGTCATGTTGATCCCTATGTTTCAGACCCAAAGATCTTTTGGGAAATTTACCCCTATCTATGGACCTCGGAGGAGGAAGAAGATGTTACCATGCAGGAAACAAAAGATGACAGCTCTGAGGAAGAGGATGATCCATTGCCTCAACCTGGAGACATGCATGTGGAATTCAAGAAGTCAAGCCTCCCCAGAAGATACAAACCTAAGGTCCAATTTATCCCGTCTCGTTTCCTGCAGGAAAGCAAGGAGGCCTTTTGCCAAAGGATATTAAAGCTTGAGTTGGAGAATGATGATCTGAGGGAGGAGAACTTTATGCTTAAATATAAGTTGAAGAAGAAGGCCTCATCAACACCTCCACCTTCTTCATCACCACCACCAAAGGAAACTTGAGCACACGAGTATGGGCACTCCCCTTGGCTTGAGCCAAGCTTGGGGGAGGTGCCCCGGTATTGTATCACCATCACTTTTATTCACCTTTACCTATTTTAGTTCGATCTTTAGTTTCCCTTTGCTTTAGTTGAATAAAAGTTTAGCATGATCTATTTTCGTGTGTTAGTTCCGTGATCTATCTATCTATGTAATCGAGTGAGAGTTATATAATAAAGTTTAGTCTGAGTTTTTGCCTCTCTACTTTCTTGTTGCAATCAAAATAAAGAAAAGAGAAACAAATGAAAATAATCATAGGCTAATCCTATGGTGAGTAATGACATCACATAATGAAAAGTATAAGTAGTAAAATTTATTGTAGATTGACAAACATAGCATTGGTCAATGATGCAATTCATGAAAGAATTAATTAGGGAAGAGAAGATTCACATGCAAATACACTATCTTGGACATATTTTATGATTGTGAGCCCCCATCAAATATTATATGTCAAAATTGTTGCCGTTGGACAAGGAAGACAACGTAATGATTTATGTTCGTTCATATCCACAAAGAAGTTATATTGTCATAGATCCTTTAACATGTGGTGCTTGCTCAATATCTTTGCTAGCCAAAAGTTCTGCATTAAGTAGAGATACTACTTGTGCATCCAAAAACCCAAACCCCAATTCTTTCTTTGAGTGTCCACCATACCAACCTATGGATCGAGAAAGATCCTTCAAGTAAGTTGTCATCGGTGCAATAAGGCAATAAAAATGCTTCTAAAAGTGTTTTGATCAATTAGTGTAAGAGAAAATTGAGCGCTATATGAACTTATGATGGCAAAGTAATAAAAGCGATGGCTGCATAATAAAGTTGCTATCATAGGAGGTAATATAGCGTGAAGTTTAGGGATTGGGCATACAAACCAATAAGCGCATGGCAACCTCTGCTTCCCTCTACGAAGGGCCTATCTTTTACTTTTATGTATTTACTTTTATGCAAGAGTCAAAGTATTCTCCCCTATTCCTTTTTACTTTTTCTTTTGCAAGCATCATGTGGAGAGGAAAGATCTAGGCACATATATCCATTTGGATATGGGTGGGCATGAGTTATTATTGTTGACATCACCCTTGAGGTGAGTAAGTTGGGAGGCGAAACTATAAGCCCCTATCTTCCTATGTGTCCGGTTGAAACTTTTTGTTCATGGGTATGCCGTGATTGTTAGCAATCATAGAAGACTAAATGATGGTTGAGTATGTGGACTTGCCAAAAGGCTCCGACATGAGACCCTTCCTGAAAATATGATAAATTGTAGTTGCAAAGTTGACTGAGAACATAGTTTGTTGGTTCCCAATAAGGTTTATGCTTCATACTTCTATGTTGTGATGAATTGTTACTTCATGAGAAGCCATATGATAAAAAAATGTATTGAAATAAATCTTATGTTAGAGTTTGTTGCTGCTATGTTAATAAGCATGATGCTTCTATGTCCGTATTTTTTTATCGACACCTCTCTCTCAAACCATGTGGACATGCTTTTCTATATCGGCTTTCGCTTGAGGACAAGCGAGGTCTAAGCTTGGGGGAGTTGATACGTCCATTATTTACTTTGTTTTGTTGAATAATAATGCTTTGGGGACTGATTCTAATGCCTTTGCTCTCATAATATGCAAGGTTTACACAAAGAGGGACAATACCGGCAGCTGGAATTATGGACCTAAGAAAAGCACGTCAGAGATACCTATTCTGCACAACTCCAATGAAGCTAAAATTTTACGGAGATTATTTTTGCATTTAATAAAAAATACTGGAGCAGAAAACTACCGGAGGGGGCCTCCCAGGTGGGCACAACCCACCAGGGCGCGCCAGGCCCCCTGGGCGCGCCCTGATTGGTTGTGGCCACCTCGGCCCACCTCCGGTGCCCATCTTCTGGTATATGGTCACTCTTGACCTAGAAAAAATCAGAGGAGGACTTTCGGGATGAAGCGCCGCCGCCTCGAGGCGGCACTTGGGCAGGAGCACTTTTGCCCTCCGGCGGAGCAATTCCGCCGGGGGAACTTCCCTCCCGAAGGGGGAAATCGAAGCTATCGTCATCACCAACACCCCTCTCATCTTTGGGAGGCCAATATTCATCAACATCTTCAACAGCACCATCTCCTCTCAAACCCTAGTTTATCTCTTGTGTTCAATCTTTGTACCGAAACCTCAGATTGGTACCTGTGGGTGACTAGTAGTGTTGATTACCTTGCGGAGTTGATTACTATATGGTTTATTTGGAGGAAGATTATATGTTCAAATCCATTATGCTATTTAATACTCCTCTGATCATGAGCATGATTATTATTTGTGAGTTGTTACCTTTGTTCTTGAGGTCACGGGAGAAGTCATGTTGCGAGTAATCATGTGAATTTGATATGTGTTCGATATTTTGATGATATGTATGTTGGGGAACGTTGCATGGGAAACAAAAAATTTCCTACGCACACGCAAGATCTATCTATGGTGATGAGCATCTACGAGAGGGAGAGTGGATCTACATACCCTTGTAGATCGCTAAGCGGAAGCATTAAGAAATGCGGTTGATCTAGTCGAACGTCTGCGCGATCCAAATCGCAAGCTGTCCCGCGATCCCATCATGATCCGTCTCGCGATCCAATCACGATCCGTCCCGCGATCCAATCACGATCCTTCCAATCTAGTGCCGAACGGACGGCACCTCCGCGTTCAGCACACATACAGCTCGATGATGATCTCCGCCTTCCTGATCTAGCAAGAGGGAGCGGAGAGGTAGATGAGTTCTCCGGCAGCGCGATGGCGCGGCGGTGGTGGTGGTGGAACTATTCCGGCAGGGCTTCGCCTAAACACCGCCGAAACTAGACTAGAGGAGAAAACGATCTAGAGGAAGAAGAGGGCAGCACGTGGGAATTAGGGTTAGGGCTGCCCTCAAATCCTCCAATATATATAGGAGGAAGGGAGGAGGGGCTGGCGCCCTAGGGAGCCTCCCCTAGGGTCGGCCGAACCAGAGGTGGAGGAGTCCACCTCCAACTAGGAGGTGGGCGTGCGGGAATCCTACTCTGACTAGGATCCCTCCCCTCTCCTCTTTCTCCTGCGCATAGGCCTTCTTCGGCTGGCTGCCCAGCCCACCAGGGGCTGGTGCGCCACCACTAAGGTCCATGTGGCCCCTTGGGGTGTGTGGGTCCCACTTGGAGGGCCCCCGGAACCCATTCGTCACTCCCGGTACACTACCGGAAATGCCCGAAACTTTTCCGGAGTTCAAACACCACTTTCCTATATATCAATCTTTACCTCCGGACCATTCCGGAGCTCCTCGTGACGTCCGGGATCTCATCCGGGACTCCAAACAACCTTCGATCACCAACATACATAACTCAACTATACCGAAAACGTCACCGAACCTTAAGTGTGGAGACCCTGCGGGTTCGAGAACTATGTAGACATGACCGAGACACCTCTACGGTCAATAACCAATTGCGGGACCTGGATGCTCATATTGGCTCCTACATATTCTACGAAGATCTTTATCGGTTGAACCTCTATGTCAAGGATTCAGTTAATCTCGTATGATGTTCCCTTTGTTCTTCGGTATGTTACTTGCCCGAGATTCGATCGTCGGTATCTCTATACCTAGTTCAATCTCATTACCGGCAAGTCTCTTTACTCGTTCCGTAATACAAGATCCCGTGGCTAACACTTTAGTCACATTGCTTGCAAGGCTTGTTGTGATGTTGTATTACCGAGTGGGCCCTGAGATACCTCTCCGTCACACGGAGTAACAAATCCCAGTCTTGATCCATGCTAGCTCAACAGACACCTTCGGAGATACCTGTAGAGCATCTTTATAGTCACCCAGTTACGTTGCGATGTTTGATACACACAAGGTACTCCTCCGGTGTCAGTGAGTTGCATGATCTCATGGTCATAGGAACAGATACTTGACATGCAGAAAACTATAGCAATAAACTGACACGATCATATGCTATGTTTATAGTTTGGGTCTTGTCCATCACATCATTCTCCTAATGACACGATCTTGTTATCAAATGACATATCATGTCTATGGCCAGGAAAGCTTGACCATCTTTGATCAACGAGCTAGTTTACTAGAGGCATACTAGGGACACAGTGTTGTCTATGTACCCACACATGTATTTGAGTTTCCAATCAATACAATTATAGCATGGATAATAAACGATTATTATGAACAAGGAAATATAATAATAACCAATTTATTATTGCCTCTAGGGCATATTTCCAACAGTCTCCCACTTGCACTAGAGTCAATAATCTAGTTCACATCACCATGTGATTTACATTGTTATGAATCTAACACCCAATGAGTTCTGGGGTTCGATCATGCTTTGCATGTGAGAGAGGTCTTTAGTCAACGGTCTGCAACATTCAGATCTGTGTGTTCTTTGCCAATCTATATGTCATACTGCAAATGCTACCACGCTCCACTTGGAACTATTCCAAATGGCTGCTCCACTATACGTATCCGGATTGCTACTCAGTGTCATCCGGATTGGTGTCAAAGCTTGCATCGATGTAACTCTTTACGACGAACTCTTTATCACCTCCATAATCGAGAAACATTTCCTTAGTCTTCTAGTTACTAAGGATAATCTTGACCGTTGTTCAACGATCCACTCCTGGATCACTCTTGTACCCCTTGACAGACTCATGGCAAGGCACACACAGGTGCGGTACACAGCATGGCATACTATACAGAGCCTATGGATAAGGCATAGGGGACGACCTTCGTCCTTTCTCTTTCTTCTGTCGTGGTCGAGCTTTGAGTCTCACTCAACTCCACACCTTACAAATCAGGCAAGAACTCTTTCTTTGACTGATCCATTTTGATCTCTTTCAAAATCTTGTCAAGGTATGTACTCATTGAAAGTTTTATCAGACGTCTTGATCTATCTCTATAGATCAAGATGACCAATATTCAAGTAGCTTCATTCCAGGTTTTCCTTTGAAAAACTCCTTTCAAACAACCCTTTATGCTTTCCAGAAATTCTAGAGAATTTCCGATCCACAATATGTCATCCACATATACTTATCAGAAATTCTATAGTGCTCCCACTCACTTTATTGTAAATACAAGTTTCTCATAAACCTTGTATAGACCCAAAAACTTTGATCACCTCATCAAAGCGCATATTCCAACTCCGAGATGCTTGCTCCAGTCCATAGAATGATCGCTGGAGCTTGCATACATTTTAGCATCCTTAGGACTGACAAAACCTTCTGGTTGTATGACATACAACCATTCCTCACAAAAACTGTTAAGGAAACTCTGTTTTGACATCCATCTGCCAGATTTCATAATCAAAAAATGCAGCAACTGCTAACATAATTCCAACAGACTTTAGCATCGCTACGGGTGAGAAAGTCTCATCGTAGTCAACTCCTTGAACGTGTGAAAAACCCTTTGCCACAAGTCGAGCTTTATAGACGGTGACATTACCGTCCGCGTTCGTCTTCCTTTTAAAGATCCATTTGTTCTGAATGGCCTTTCGCCCTTCAGGTAATACTTCCAAAGCCCATACTTTGTTTTCATACATGGATCCCATCTCGGATTTCATGGCCTATAACCATTTCTCGGAATCCGGGCCCACCATCACTTCTTCATAGCTTGTAGGTTCACTGTTGTCTAACAACATGACCTCCAAGACAGGATTGACGTACCACTCAGGGGCGGTACGAGTCCTTGTCGACCTACGAGGTTCGGTAGTAACTTGATCCGAAGCTTCATGATCATCATCATTTGCTTCCTCTTCAATTGGTGTAGACGTCGCAGAAACATCTTTAAGTGTTGTGCTACTATCTAACTGGAGTAACGGTTAAACAACCGCATCAAGTTCTACTTTCCTCCCACTCAATTCTTTCGAGAGAAACTCTTTCTCGAGAAAGGACCCGTTTTAGCAACAAACACTTTGTGCTTGGATCTGAGATAGAAGGTATACCCAACTGTTACGTTAGGGTATTCTATGAAGATGCATTTGTCCGCTTTGGGTTCGAGCTCATCAGGTTGAAACCTTTCTCACATAAGCGTCGTAGCCCCAAACATTACGAAATGACAGCTTAGGTTTCCACCAAACCAAAATTCATACGGTGTCATCTCAACGGACTTAGATGGTGCCCCTTTTAAAGTGAATGTAGTTGTCTCTAATGCATAACCCCAAAACGATAGTGGCAAATTGATAAGAGACATCATAGTTCACACCATATCCAATAGAGCATGACTACGACGTTCGGACACACCATCACACTACGGTGTTCCAGGTGGCGTGAGTTGTGAAACAACTTCGACATTGTCTTAAGTTCTATACCAAACTCGTAACTCACATATTTACCTCCACGATCATATCGTAGACATTTTATCTTCTTGTCACGATGATCTCAAACTTCACTCTGATTTTGTTTAAACTTTTCAAATGTTTCAGACTTGTGTTTCATTAAGTAAATATCCCCATATCTACTCAAATCATCAGTGAAGGTAGGAAAATAACGATATCCACCGCACGCTACAACACTCATTGGACCAAATACATCAACATGTATCATTTCCAATAAGTTACTTGACCGCTCCATCATACCGGAAAACGGGGTCTTAGTCATCTTGCCCATGAGGCATGGTCCGCATGTCTCAACCGATTCGAAATCGAATGAGTCCAAAGATCCATCAGCATGGAGTTTCTTCATGCGTTTTACACCAATATGACATTTAGCGGCAGTGCCACAAGTATGTGGTACTATCATTATTAACTTTGTACCTTTTGGCATCAATATTATGAACATGTGTATCACTACGATCAAGATTCAATAAACCATTCTCATTGGGTGCATGACCATTGAAGGTATTATTCATGTAAACAGAATAACCATTATTCTCTAACTTAAATGAATAACCGTATTGCAATAAACATGATCTAATCACGTTCATGCTCAATGCAAACACCAAATAACATTTATTTAGGTTCATCACTAATCCCGAAGGTAGAGAGAGCGTGCGATGGTGATCACATCAACCTTGGAAACACTTCCAACACTCATCGTCACCTCACCCTTAGCTAGCTTCCATTTATTCCGTAGCTTTTATTTCGAGTTACTAACATTTAGCAACCGAACCGGTATCCAATACCCAGGTGCTACTAGGAGTACTAGTAAGGTACACATCAATAACACGTATATCAAATATACATCTGTCGACGTTGCCAGCCTTCTTATCAACCAAGTATCTAGGGTTGTTTCGCTTCAGCGACCGCTCTTCTCATAATAGAAGCACTTAGTCTCGGGTTTGGGTTCAACCTTGCGTTTCTTCACTGGAGCAGCAACTGACTTGCCATCCATGAAGTTTCCCTCCTTGCTCTTGCCCTTCTTGAAACTAGTGGTTTTACTAACCATCAACACTTGATGCTCCTTCTTGATTTCTACCTTCGCGGTGTCAAACATCGCGAATAGCTCAGGGATCATTATTTCCATCCCTGGCATTTTATAGTTCATCACGAAGCTCTAGTAGCTTAGTGACAGTGACTTGGAGAACTATATCAATCACTATCTTATCTGGAAGATCAACTCCCACTCGATTCAAGCGATTGTAGCACCCAGACAATCTGAGCACATGCTCACCGATTGAGCTATTCTCCTTCATCTTGCAGGCAAAGAATCTTGTTGGAGGTCTCATACCTCTCAACACGGGCACGAGCCTGATATCCCAATTTCAGCTCTTAGAACATCTCATATGTTCTGTGACGTTCAAAATGTTTTGGAGCCTCAATTCTAAGCTGTAATGCATGACGCACTGAACTATCAAGTAGTCATCAGAACGTGCTTGTCAGATGTTCACAACATCTACAGACGACGCTTGAGGGGGTGGCGCACCGAGCGGTGCATTAAGGACATAAGCCTTCTGTGAAGCAATGAGGACAATCCTCAGATCACGGACCCAGTCCGCACTATTGCTACCATCATCTTTCAACTCTATTTCTCTAGGAACATAAAAAAATTCAAGGGAGCTACTGCGCGAGCTAGTAATCTACAACATAATTTGCAAAGACATTTTGACTATGTTCATGATAATGAGTTTAGTTAATCATATTACTTAAAAACACCCACTCAAATTGACATCCCTCTGGTCATTCGAGTGTCACATGATCCAAATTCACCAACCCAAGTCCGATCATCACGTGAGATGAGATGGTTTCAATGGTGAACATCTTCATGTTGATCATATCTACTATATGACTCATGTTCGACCTTTCAGTCTCTTGTGTTCCGAGGCCATGTCTGTACATGCTAGGCTCGTCAAGTTTAACCCGAGTGTTCCGCACGTGCAACACTGGCTTGCACCCGTTGTATGTGAACGTAGAGTCTATCAGACCCAATCATCACGTGGTGTCTCGAAATGACAAACTTTCGCAACGGTGTACACTCGGGGAGAACACAATTTTATCTTGAAATTTAAGTGAGGGATCACCTTATAATGCTACCGTCGTCCTAAGCAAAATAAGATGCATAAAAGGATTAACATCACATGCAAAAAATAAGTGACATGATATGGCCATGAACTTGTGCTTTTGATCTCCATCTCCAAAGCACCGGCATGATCTCCATCGTCACCGGCATGACATCATGATCTCCATCATCTTGATCTCCATCAAGGTGTCGCCATGAGATTGTCGCGCCGACCGTTGCTTCAACGACTATTGCTAACTCATAGCGATAAAGTAAAGCAAAAATGGCGAAAATAAATTAAAGACAACCCTATGGCTCCTGCCGGTTGCCGTACTCATCGACATGAAAGTCGTGATATTCTATACAAAACATGATCGTCTCATACATCACATATATCTCATCATGTAATTGGCCATATCACATCACAACATACCCTGCAAAAACAAGTTAGACGTCTTCTAATTGTTGTTGCAAGTTTTACGTGGCTGCTATGGGAACAATTCTTACCTACGCAAAAACCACAACGGTGATACACAAATTGCTACTCAACCTTCTCAAGGACCGCCTTTGTCGAATCCGATCCAACTAAAGTGGGAGAAACAGACACCCGCCAGCCATCTTTATGCAACAAAGTTACATGTCAGTTGATGGAACCGGTCTCTCGTAAGCGTATGAGTAATGTTGGTCCGGGCCGCTTCATCCCACAATACCGCTGAATCAAGAAAAGACCAAGGGAGGAAGCAATCTGAATATCAACGCCCACAAACTCCTTTGTGTTCTACTCGTGATCTCATCTACACATAGACCTAGCTCATGATGCCACTGTTGGGGAACGTTGCATGGGAAACAAAAAATTTCCTACGCACACGCAAGATCTATCTATGGTGATGAGCATCTACGAGAGGGAGAGTGGATCTACATACCCTTGTATATCGCTAAGCGGAAGTGTTAAGAAACGCGGTTGATGTAGTCGAATGTCTTCGCGATCCAAATCGCAAGCTGTACCGCGATCCCATCACGATCCGTCTCGCAATCCAATCACGATCCTTCCAATCTAGTGCCGAACAAACGGCACCTCCGCGTTCAGCACACGTACAGCTCGATGACGATCTCCGCCTTCTTGATCCAGCAAGAGGGAGCGGAGAGGTAGATGAGTTCTCCGGCAGCGCAACAGCGCGGCGGCGGTGGTGGTGGAACTATTCCGGCAGGGCTTCGCCTAAACACCACCGAAACTAGACTATAGGAGAAAACGATCTAGAGGAAGAAGAGGGCAGCATGTGGCAATTAGGGTTAGGGCTGGCCTCAAATCCTCCAGTATATATAGGAGGAAGGGAGGAGGGGCTGGCGCCCTAGGGAGCCTCCCCTAGGGTCGGCCGAACCAGATGTGGAGGAGTCCACCTCCAACTAGGAGGTGGGCGTGGGAGAATCCTACTCTGACTAGGATTCCTCCCCTCTCCTCTTTCTCCTGCGCATAGGCCTTCTTGGACTGGCTGCCCAGCCCACCAGGGGCTGGTGCGCCACCACTAACATCCATGTGGCCCCTTGGGGTGTGTGGGCCCCCGGAACCCATTCGTCACTCCCGGTACACTCCCGGAAATGCCCAAAACTTTTTCAGAGTTCAAACACCACTTTCCTATATATCAATCTTTACCTCCGGGCCATTCCGGAGCTCCTCGTGACGTTCGGGATCTCATTCGGGACTCCAAACAACCTTCGGTCACCAACATACATAACTCAACTATACCGAAAACGTCACCGAACCTTAAGTGTGCAGACCCTACGGGTTCGAGAATTATGTAGACATGACCGAGACACCTCTACGGTCAATAACCAATAGCAGGACCTGGATGCCCATATTGGCTCCTACATATTCTACGAAGATCATTATCGGTTGAACCTATATGTCAAGGATTCATTAATCCCGTATGTTGTTCCCTTTGTTCTTCGGTATGTTACTTGCCCGAGATTCGATCGTCGGTATCTCTATACCTAGTTCAACATCGTTACCGGCAAGTCTCTTTACTCGTTCCGTAATACAAGATCCCGTGGCTAACACTTTAGTCACATTGCTTGCAAGGCTTGTTGTGATGTTGTATTACCGAGTGGGCCCTGAGATACCTCTCCGTCACACGGAGTAACAAATCCCAGTCTTGATCCATGCCAGCTCAACAGACACCTTCGGAGATACCTGTAGAGCATCTTTATAGTCACCCAGTTACGTTGCGACATTTGATACACACAAGGTACTCCTCCGGTGTCAGTGAGTTACATGATCTCATGGTCATAGGAACAGATACTTGACATGCAGAAAACTATAGCAATAAACTGACACGATCATATGCTATGTTTATAGTTTGGGTCTTGTCCATCACATCATTCTCCTAATGACGTGATCCTGTTATCAAATGACATCTCATGTCTATGGTGAGGAAACCTTGACCATCTTTGATCAACGAGCTAGTTTACTAGAGGCATACTAGGGACACAGTGTTGTCTATGTACCCACACATGTATTTGAGTTTCCAATCAATACAATTATAGCATGGATAATAAACGATTATTATGAACAAGAAAATATAATAATAACCAATTTATTATTGCCTCTAGGGCATATTTCCAACAATATATGTTGTGATTCCCTTAGTGGTGTCATGTGAACGTTGACTACATGACACTTCACCATTCATGGGCCTAAGGGAATGCATTGTGGAGTAGTTATTAGATGATGGGTTGCTAGAGTGACAGAAGCTTAAACCCTAGTTTATGCGCTACTTCGTAAGGGGCTGATTTGGATCCACATGTTTAATGCTATGGTTAGACTTTGTCTTAATACTTTTATCGTAGTTGCGGATGATGTCAGCGTTCTGGGAACGGGGGTACCCAGACCTGCCTGCCCGCGGCCCAGGGCAGGGCCCACCTCACGAGCCAAGCATGGCCTGGCGCGGCCCCACTCAAGGCAAGGCCCTCGCGAGGACCCGAGCTCGTGAGGGAAGCGGCACCAAGACCAGCAAGGATGGGCCTCCTCAGGCCCCCTCCGGAGCGGCGGAGATCTCTATGCAGAACCCGGCCTCAGGAGTCAAGGATGACGCAAGGAGGGACAGGCGGGCGCCAGCGTGCCAGGCAGTGCAGTCTCCCCTTTGGTGCAAAGGGAGCATGGACGTACGCGAGTTCCCAAAGCGCCACCCAAAGGTTTCCATTCCGGTGCAACAAGACCACGACCACGAGCCCCGCAAGACGGATGTCATCGCCGAGCCCACCTCTGCATCATCGGCAGCCACTTTGCAGGCAGAGACCACCTTTGGACAGGGCGGGGATGTACTCATGTCCCCCTTCGAATTTGGCCGTTGTGGGATCCCTTCCCGCCATTGCGATAAGGGAAGAGGACCCGGGCCGCGACTATATATAGAGGCTTGGTAGCACCGTAGAAGGGAGGGACGACAACGGAGAGACAACAAGAAAGGCAGAGAGCCAAGAACACCACTCGGGCGTCCTCACAAGGCTCCTCACCACTGTACTAGTTCATCCACCACACCTCCTCGTGAGGCAATCCACCAAAGCAGGAGTAGGGTATTACGCTTCGCAGCGGCCTGAACCTGGGTAAACCATCGTGTGCATCTGCTTCCTCGTCATCGTGCGAGTTCGTCGTAGAAATCATCGAGTAGTGAGCTAGGTAGGGCGAGGCTGCAGGGGATCTTCACACACGCCCCTGTGTTCGAACTCCTTGGGGTTTTGCGGAGCCCGAAATCCGACATTTGGCGCGCCAGGTAGGGGGCGTGTCGAAGTCTTCTTCAAGCCTCGCTCTTTCCCCGCTTCACCGCTCCGATGGCCGGCGCCCGACAAGCTTCCTCCTGCCATGGCGGATCCGTCTTCACCAACCCCGCCGCTGCAGACCGAGACCCACGCCCCAGCGGCACGATGCTGGGCGGTCAGTATCAAGCCGCCAGTGTCGTCTCTACCGTCGTCGCCCCTCGCGCCACCCAAGCGCACGGCAGACGGGCGGTGCCCCCGGCACCGGCATCGCGCTAACCTCAACGCGCACGATGCATTGCTAATGGCAAGCGAGATGCTTGGCCACCGCCCGTCGCATGGGGGCTTCGACGCATGGGTCGACCACATCGCTGAGATGGTCGCCGTCGCGCGGAGGGCCATGGCCCCCCGTTCTTCTTCACAACCGCAGGCGTCAGGCGTCGGGGGCTCGCTCGCCGCACCTGTCGCCCCGCCCGCCGGCTGCGTGCCCCCTCGGGCCCCGGTTGAACCTGAGCAAGGCCCGCCGCACGCCGTGCTCCTTCTCCTCCGAATTCCAGTCACGGGTTTCGGGGCGCAGCCCGGCCCCGATGATGGAGCCTACGGAGGGAACAATGGGACGCCCCACGCGCGCACCGACACGCGCCCGTGTGACCCTGTGGACCGTCAACAGCCTGGGTTGACCAGGCGGGAGCGTGCAATCCTGCGCAGGGAGCAGGCGGTGCCGGCGTCCGGACAAGCAAGCAACCACAGCGAAGGCGCATCGGATCGCCAAGGAAGCAATCCACGTCAGGAAACGCGCGGCCCACCCAACGGTGGTGGCAGAGGTAAGCAAGTTCGGGCTGAGGCTCGTCGCAGGAGGGTCTGCGGGTTGCGCGCACAGGGCGGCGACCCGCCGCCGCCCGGAGGGGCCGTCCCCGGCGCCCCGCCGGACGGCTCAGGAGGGGAACTGGGCCCTTATGTAGAGCCCTATGTACCAAGCTACGCCGTACCTCCTGACGGTGGGATGGATCAGGCGCCTGTCGCAGGCGCCAACGTCCCCCAAGAGTAGGGGGTACCCTGGGCGTCCTCCCCGAGTCGGGCCTGGGGGCTTCCACCGACAGAGCACCTAGCTTGGACAACGCGAGTGGGAGAAAGAGGGAGGACGCCCCCGGGCCCGCGGGGCACGGCACAAGCCATCGCCCTCGCGAGCAAGCGACACCGAGCCAAGCCCCGAGGCCTCAGGAGTAACGGCCTGGGGGGAGCAGCAGGACACAAGTAGCGCGGGCCACCCGCGGCAACTGGAGCGCCGGGGCAGCCTCGGGAGGCTGGGCCTCACGAGGCCCTCAAGACGTTGTCTGGCCAGTGCCCCGACACTTCACGAGGCGGCTTCATCGACAAAACACCTTTATGGCTGCGCCGGATGCATTGTGCTCATGTTTGGGCCGCGGGAGCGCAATCCTGCGGCTACGCGGGGAACAATGCATTCGGGTTTGGGTCCTAGAGGCGCGCAACCGAGCAGAAATGCACGGGATGGCTCTTGATGGAGTTGGGAGCAACCGGGCCGTGTGCCTGGGGGCTTGCCCAGCTATCTACGGCCATGACACTCTCACGTAATAATGAGTGGGCTGTATACGCCCGGAGCCCCCCGAGGACGCGGAGGGGTTCCATCCCACGCCCAAGTGGAAGCCCCATGCTCCGCGTTGGCGGACAACACTGCCCACCAATGGCTATGCCCACGCAACGTGGATGCCCTATGATGTCTACTACACAACCTTCTTCTTGTAGACTCGTGTTGGGCCTCCAAGCGCAGAGTTTTGTAGGACAGTAGCAAATTTCCCTCAAGTGGATGACCTAAGGTTTATCAATCCGTGGGAGGCATAGGATGAAGATGGTCTCTCTCAAACAACCCTGCAACCAAATAACAAAGAGTCTCTTGTGTCCCCAACACACCCAATACAATGGTAAATTGTATAGGTGCACTAGTTCGGCGAAGAGATGGTGATACAAGTGTAATATGGATGGTAGATATAGGTTTTTGTAATCTGAAAATATAAAAACGGCAAGGTAGCAAGTAACAAAAGTGAGCAAAACGGTATTGCAATGCTTGAAAACAAGGCCTAGAGTTCATACTTTCACTAGTGCAAGTTCTCTCAACAATACTAACATAGTTGAATCATATGTAAATCCCTCACGTGCGACAAAGAGTTCACTCCAAAGTCACAAATAGCGGAGAACAAATGAAGAAATTATTGTAGGGTACGAAACCACCTCAAAGTTATCTTTTCCGATCAATCGTATGAGCTATCCCTATAAGTGTCACGAACAGCCCTAGAGTTCGTACTAAAATAACACCTTAAGACACACATCAACCAAAACCCTAATGTCACCTAGATACTCCAATGTCACCACAAGTACCCATGGGCTTGATTATACGATATGCATCACACAATTTCAGATTCATCATGTTCGATCCAACACAAAGAACTTCAAAGAGTGCCCCAAAGTTTCTACCGGAGAGTCAAGACGAAAACATGTGCCAACCCCTATGCATAGATTCCCAAGGTCACGGAACCCGCAAGTTGATCACCAAAACATACATCAGGTGAATCAATAGAACATCCCATTGTCACCACAGATATCCCATCGCAAGACATACATCAAGTGTTGTCAAATCCTTAAAGACTCAATCCGATAAGAAAACTTCAAAGGGAAAACTCAATTCATCACAAGAAGATAGAGAGGGGGAAATTCCATATGATTCATCTATATTAATAAAGCTCGCGGTACATCAAGATCATGTCATCTCAAGAACACGAGAGAGAGAGAGATCAAACACATAGCTACTGGTACATACCCTCAGCCCCGAGGGTGAACTACTCCCTCCTCGTCATGGAGACCGCCGGGATGATGAAGATGGCCTCCGGTGATGGTTTCCCCCTCCGGCAGGGTGCCGGAACGGGCTCCCGATTGGTTTTTCGTGGCTCTGGAGGCTTGCGGCGGCGGAACTCCCGATCTAGGTTTCTTTTCGGAGGTTTCTGTATTTATAAGAGTTTTTGGCGTTGGTCCCACGTCCAGAAGGTTCCCGAGGAAGTCACAAGCCAGGGGGGCGCCCCCCACCCTTGTGGCTTCCTCGGCCTTCCTCTCCGGTGACTTTTCGCTCCAGTATTTTTTATATTTTCCAAAAATATTCTCCGTAAATTTTCAGCTCATTCCGAGAACTTTTATTTCTGCACAAAAACAACACCACAGTAGTTCTGCTGAAAACAGCGTCAGTCCGGGTTAGTTCTAATAAAATCATACCAAAATCATATAGAATTATTGTAAACATGGCATGAATACTTCATAAATTATAGATACGTTGGAGACGTATCAGCATCCCCAACCTTAATTCCTGCTCGTCCTCGAGTAGGTAAATGATAAAAGAAATAATTTATGAAGTGTGAATGCTACGTAACATGTTCATCATATTCTATTCTTCTTTGTATAGCATGGACATTTGGACTTGTAAATGATTCAAAGCAAGTCTAGTTTTAACACAATGACTTCAATACTCAAGCATGTCAACAAGCAACCATGTCTTTCAAAATATCAACATTAAAGAAAGTTATCCCTAGCCCATCATGCTCAATCATTGATCCATTCATTAAACACACTCAAATATTAGCTATGCCCAATGCTCAAGTACGATCATAGTGCCCCCTAGTTGGTGCTTATAAGAGAAGATGGAGACTCAAAGCAAAAATAAAAATTGCATAAAGTAAATAGATAGGCCCTTCGCAGAGGGAAGTAGGGATTTGTAGAGGTGCCAGAGCTCAAGGTTTAAATTGAGAGAAAAATATTTTGAGTGGCATGCTTTTCCTGTCAACGAAAACGGCAAAGTAGCTCACAATACTTTCCATGCTAGATACATTATAGGCGGTTCCCAAACAGAATAGTAAAGTTTTTACTCCCCCTCCACCAATCGATCACACTCCACGGCGAGCCGAATCCACGGGTACCGTCCATACCAACAACAATCCTGGGGAGTTTTGTTTCATTATATTTTGATTTGATTTTTGAGCATGGGACTGGGCATCCAGAATACCAGCCACTTTCTCGTGAATGATAGTGAATCAACACATATCGTGAGAATTACACACCTAGCATGGAAAAATATTGGATACTCCCCACCGTTTCATGAGCGGTACGGGCACACAAAAGAGAAAATTTATTTTGAAAATTTAGAGATGGCACATACAAATTTGGTTGGAACGGCACGAAAATACCGCATAGAGGTAGGTATGGTGGACTCATAAGGCAAAACTTGGTTTAAGGATTTTGGATGCACAAGTAGTATTTCTACTTAGTACAAATGAAGGCTAGCAAATAGATTGGGAAGCAACCAAACCAATGAATGAAAAATCACATAAGTGAGCATTGAGTCGTAACTAACACCGAATAATGCACCACAAATAGGATGTAACTTCATTGCATAACTATTGACTTTCGTGCATGCATAGGGAATCACAAACCTTAACACCAATATTCCTACTAAGCATAATTACTCACTAACATGACTCACATATTACTATCATCATGTTTCAAAACTATTACAAAGAATCAAGTTTAATTTGTCCCATGATCTTCATGAAAGTTTTTATTATATCCTCCTTGGATATCTATCACTTTGGAACTAGTTTCATATATTGCCATTGCTTTTTGACAAGCTCAAACAATTTTAAATGAAGCACATGAGCATAAAGATTTCATCCCTCAAAAAGGTATAAGTGAAGCACGAGAGGAAATGACAAGCTACTCCAAAAAGATATAAGTGAAGATCAATGAGTAGCCAACAATTAAATAACTATGTGGAGACTCTCTCATCTAAGAATTTCAGATCTTAAGTATTTTATTCAACAACAAGCAAAATAAAAATAGCACTCCAAGAATAGCACGCATCATGTGAACGAATAAAAATTTAGGCTCAACATAGGCTAACCGATAATTGTCGATGAAGAGAGGTGGGATGCATAGCATCCCCAAGATTAGATGCTTGAGACTTCTTGAAATATTTACTTGGGGTGCCTTGGGCATCCCCAAGCTTGAGCTTTTGTATCTCGTTCAATCCTCTCATATAATGGTTTCACCTATTCTCAAAAACTTCATCCACACAAAACTTGAGAAGAACTCGTGAGATAGGTTAGTGCACATAATAATAAATCAACTCTTTATGTACTGCCAATACAAGTTGCATAATAGTTTTCAAACATTAGGTACTGTATACTATCATTTCCACAATTTATATCTACCAATATAGGCTATGGAAACTAGAGGATAAGTAGATAACAAAACTATGACAGCAATCTGTCCAAACAGAACAGTCTGTAGCAATCTATTAAACCAGTGTACTTATGTAACTCAAAAAATCATGAAAATTTAGGACATGCTATAGAATTTATATGAAAATACTGTGTAAAAATTTCAGAAACTTTCCACTTCCAGTAAAAAATGAAAATTCAAACACTACAGCAGAAGTTTCTGTTTTTACACAGCACACATAAAAACATGCAATGCAAGCATCCTAAGGCAATTCTTGGAACTTTTTATTGAAAAACAAGATTATAAATAACACATAACAGAGAACAAGAAAATAAAATGATGCTCCAAGCAAAACTCATATTATGTGACGAATAAAAATATAGCTCCAAGTAAGATATACCGATAATGTTGAAGACGAAAGAGGGGATGCCTTCCGGGGCATCCCCAAGCTTAGGCGCTTGAGTCTTCCTTGGATATTACCTTGGGGGTGCCTTGGGAATCTCCAAGCTTAGGTTCTTATCACTCCTTATTCTCCTCATATTGGTGTCTCACCCAAAACTTGAAAACTTCAATCACACAAAACTTAGCGGAACTTCGTGAGATGGGTTAGTATAATAAACAAAGATCATTCACTTAGGTACTGTCAAGACAAGATTCATAATTGTTTCCACATGATACCTACTGTATTCTATCATTCCCATAATTTATAGCACTAAATATAAGCTATGGAAACACTAAAACAAGCAAACTATGCATGCAAAACAGAATCTGTCAAAAACAGAACAGTCTGTGAAGATCTGTAGTGTAACCATACTTCCCTGTCTCTAACAATTCTGAAAAATTAGGACAATCTAGCTACTGGTACATACCCTCAGCCCCGTGGGTGAACTACTCCCTCCTCATCATGGAGACCGCCGGGATGATGAAGATGGCCTCCGGTGATGGTTTCCCCCTCCGGCAGGGTGCCGGAACGGGCTCCCGATTGGTTTTTCGTGGCTCTGGAGGCTTGCGGCGGCGGAACTCCCGATCTAGGTTTCTTTTCGGAGGTTTCTGTATTTATAAGAGTTTTTGGCGTTGGTCCCACGTCCAGAAGGTTCCTGAGGAAGTCACAAGCCAGGGGGGCGCGCCCTAGGGGGGGGGGCGCCCCCACCCTTGTGGCTTCCTCGGCCTTCCTCTCCGGTGACTTTTCACTCCAGTATTTTTTATATATTCCAAAAATATTCTCCGTAAATTTTTAGCTCATTCCGAGAACTTTTATTTCTGCACAAAAACAACACCATGGTAGCCCTGCTGAAAACAGCGTCAGTCTGGGTTAATTCTAATAAAATCATACCAAAATCATATAAAATTATTGTAAACATGGCATGAATACTTCATAAATTATAGATGCGTTGGAGACGTATCACCCTACGCTCCGCGCTGGGGGAAGACGAAGACGAAGACTAGCCTAGGTGCCGGACGCGACAGTTGCTTGCTTCTTTTTGGTGTTCGAATTGCCACTTTTTGGAATGAAGTTTGAGAATTTCGGAACTCTATTTTGAAAATAAAAAGGGGCGGGGACTTTTCTCTCATCGTTCTCTCGTTTTTCCGGTCTTGGAGTCTCTTTCTCTGAATTGGTGTTTCGCAAGGGCCCGTGTGCTCCGGCCCTCCCCGAGGCGCCTCGGAGCTGGATAGCAAGGCCCTGTCGCCTCAGGGACTTGCATATTTTGGCGGTCGACCCCCACTCGGGGGCTCCGACCACAGCGCGGCACCGCAGCATGGAGGCTCGGGAGGCCCCAGTGCCTCCTGAGGCAGCAGCCGGCAGGACGGAATGGGGGTCGCTCGAGCGTCAAGGGGGGCTCCTGAGCAGCGCGCCTCAGGAGCCTTACCGGTCATATAGCCACTCGCCCCTTGATGCCATCCTGGCGATCCGGTCGGCGTCAAGTGTGTCGAGGCCTCACCCCGTAGTCGCGTCCTGGTGATCCGGACGTCGCTTACGGGGGACAAGGAAATGTGCGGGACTGGGACCTGCCGACGTAGAGCTGCTTGAGCGTCAAAGGGGGCTCCAGAGCAGCGCGCCTCAGGAGCCTTACTGGTCATATAGCCACTCGCCCCTTGATGCCGTCCTGGCAATCCGGTCGGCGTCAAGGGTGTCGAGGCCTCACCCCGTAGTCGCATCCTGGTGATCCAGACGTCGCTTACGGGGGACAAGGAAATGTGCGGGACTGGGACCTGCCGACACAGAGCACCAAAAGGGGCCCCCAAACCGTCCCACAAACAAGGAGGAAGCGTCCCAGGTGGAATCGCGGACTATCTGGACAACCCGGCCGCACCTCGCGACGCACGAGTTCGTCACCGCCCTACAAGCTAAGTACACTACCGAACCAAGCAAGAGCCTCCTGATCTAATGGCAGCCCGAGGACGGGATAAGGGTTGTGCGCACTAATGTGAAGATGCAGGTAATGCGGGCCACCACGCACGGCTACCGAGGTCCCAGAGGCCTGAGGCGCCAGGAAAAACAGCGCCAGGGGAGGGACCCTGGCGCGACGAGCAACAAGGCCACGAACCCGGGAAGTGGCGGCCACGAGCACCCCTCAGGAGAGAACGCCTCGTGGGGGACCAGGCGGCCGCCGTCACCGGGCCGCATCGGCATCGGCGCCGAGCCCCGCGCAAAGAAACTAAGTCACGTCACGGCAAGCAGGCGATCGGCGATTTAAGAAAAGGAAGGACGGAGACAAAGGTAATACGCAAAAGATTAATGCCCACAGGGGCTGAGTTCTTCTTAAAATATTACAGGTACCAGGAAAGGAAGACAGGGCATGCCTAGAGGGTGGAGTCGCAGTCGCCGCCCGCACCGCCGGCCGCCTCGGCGTCGGAATCGTCCTCCCCGCTGGAGGCGGGCACCTGGATGAACCACTCCACCAGGGACTCCACGTGCGGGCGCACCTCATCCCGGAGGGGCCTCTGGAGCTCGTCAGGCACCCGCTCCCCAACGCATCGGAGGTCAAGCTCCGGGACATGGCGGCACAGGTTGGAGAAGACACACGTCAAGGCAAGGTCCAGGAGGTTGCGCGCGTCGGACTCGTTGTCCGTGTTCACGCGGGAGACGCCGGTCTCCAGTGCCTTCACCACCCTCCGGAAGAAGTCAAGATAGCCCCCGTCGCCGTGCGCGCACGGCAGTGCGGGGGCTTCCCCGACGAGCCGGCTCACCGCGCCGGCCGCGCGGCGGGCGATGTCAAGATACTGCTTGGCGCGCTGGGACTCCAGCATCTTGGCATGCGCCGCCTTGTCCTGAGCGGCCCGCATGGCGTCGGCTGCCTCCTTAACCTTGGCCTGGAGGGATGCCAGCTCCGCCCTAGCCTCCGCTTCGCCCCTGAGGGCGGCTTGGATGGCGGCCTCGGCGGTCGTCAGCTGGGCCCGCAGCGCGTCCACCTCCTCCTGGAGTTCGCCGAGCCTGCGTTTCTTGGCCGCAGGTGCCCTGGAAGAAAGAGAGGATCAGGTCCAGTGCACTGGACGAGACAACTAAGAAAGGAGGAGGCGGCGGAGTACTCACACGTCGACTATGGCCCAGCACCAGCGAACTTGCGCCGGCCCCGAGGGCGCCCCGCCGCTGCCTCCCGAAGAGGGCGAGGAAGCTGACGGCCCCGCGCGCTTCGCCGCGCCGGCAGCACTTCCTCCAGACGCCATGGGGAAAGGGAGAAGCTGAGGAGAGGAGAGGGTTTTCTCTGGAGCTACGGGAGCAGACGAGCGCTTCAAGTTGGCAAGACCCCCCGGGGGAGGGCGGATTTATAGGCATAACCGCGGCCACGAGGCGTCGTGGGAAAGCAGGCGTCGTGCGCCCCTCGGGCGTCGAAGGGCTGGCTCGATCGGCGGGCAACCCTGCTTCGTGTCGCCTCACCTGCCTTCGTCGGGTCACATCCGTGTGGCCCTCGGAGTGGAAGCCCAAGGAAGCAACAGCATTCAAGGAAGGGTAATGATGGTCGGCGCAGCGCATGGTTGTCGCGTCAGTTTGACTTGGGGCGGTTCGTGACGCCCTCGGCGAACGGAAGCGTCGGCGCCCTGACGCGCGACACGAGTCGAGCCTGGCCCGCGGCAGTTCGGGCCGTCCTCCAGGGCTTCGCCCGGAAGCCGGCTCGAGCGCGCCTTGGGCCCGGGGGCTACTGTCGGTGTTCTGGGAACGGGGGTACCCAGACCTGCCTGCCTGCAACCCAGGCTAGGGCCCACCTCACGAGCTAAGCATGGACTGGTGCGGCCCCACTCAAGGCAAGGCCCTCGCGAGGACCCGAGCTCGCGAGGGAAGCAGCACCAAGACCAGCAAGGATGGGCCTCCTCAGGCCCCCTCCGGAGCGGCGGAGATCTCTATGCAGAACCCGGCCTCGGGAGTCAAGGATGACGCAAGGAGGGACAGGCGGGCGCCAGCGTGCCAGGCGGTGCAGTCTCCCCTTTGGTGCAAAGGGAGCAAGGACGTATGCGGGTTCCCAAAGCGCCACCCAAAGGTTTCCATTCCGGTGCAACAAGACCACGACCACGAGCCCCGCAGGACGGATGTCATCGCCGAGCCCACCTCTGCATCATCGGCAGCCACTTTGTAGGTGAATACAACCTTTGGACAAGGTGGGGATGTACTCCTGTCCCCCTTCGAATTTGGCCATTGTGGGATCCCTTCCCGCCATTGCGATAAGGGAAGAGGACCCGGGCCGCGACTATATATAGAGGCTAGGTAGCACCGTAGAAGGGAGGGACAACAACGGAGAGACAACAAGAAAGGCAGAGAGCCAAGAACACCACTCGAGCGCCCTCACGAGGCTCCTCACCACTGTACTAGTTCATCCACCACACCTCCTCGTGAGGCAATCCACCAAAGCAGGAGTAGGGTATTACGCTTCGCAGCGGCCTGGACCTGGGTAAACCATTGTGTGCATCTGCTTCCTCGTCATCGTGCGAGTTCGTCGTAGAAATCATCGAGTAGCGAGCTAGGTAGGGCGAGGCTGCAGGGGATCTTCGCACACGCCCCTGTGTTCGAACTCCTTGGGGTTTTGCGGAGCCCGAAATCCGACAGATGCTTGCGAGGAGGTTAATCATAAGTAGGTTGTTAGTTCAAGTAAGAACAGCACCTTAGCACCGGTCCACCCACATATCAAATTATCAAAGTAGCGAACACGAATCAAACCAACATGATAAAAGTGACTAGACGAAACTCCCGTGTACCCTCAAGAACACTTTGCCTATTACTAGTGATTGTTCTGGCCTGTCCTTTGCCTCAAAAGGATTGAACTACCTTGCTGCACCTTGTTTACCGTTACCGTTACTTGCTTGTTACCAATTATCTTTCTATCAAACTATCTGTTACCTACAATTTCAGTGCTTGCAGAAATTACCTTGCTGAAAACCGCTTGTCATTTCCTTCTGCTCCTCGTTGGGTTCGACACTCTTACTTATTGAAAGGACTAAGATTGAGCCCCTATACTTGTGGGTCATCAATAGGGTGATGCAATTCTATGGTTAACATCATATTTAGCAAGCATCTTATGGAAAGCACCATGGATGAAGTGTGAACCACCATAAGTCATTAAATATCTAGGGACTCCAAACCTCGGGAAGATAACTTCTTTAAGCATTTTAATGGAAGTGTTGTGATCAGCACTACTAGTTGGAATAGCTTCTACCCACTTAGTGACATAATCAATAGCAACCAAAATATGAGTGTACACGTTAGAGGAAGGAAAAGGTCCCATATAATCAAAACCCCAAACATCAAATGGTTCAACAACAAGTGAATAATTCATAGGCATTTCCTGACGCTTACCAATATTACCAATCCTTTGACATTCATCACAAGACAAGACAAACTTACGGGCATCCTTGAAGAGGGTAGGCCAATAAAAACCAGATTGCAATACCTTGTGAGCAGTTCTATCTCCCGCATGATTTCCTCCATAAGCTTCGGAATGACATTTCCGTAGGATTTGTTCCTGTTCATGCTCAGGTACACAACGTGTAATAATACCATCTACTCCTTATTTATAAAGATGTGGGTCATCCCAAAAGTAATGTCTTAAATCATAGAAGATTTTTTTCTTTTGTTGGTATGTGAAGCTAGGTGGTATATATTTAGCAACAATGTAACTAGCATAATCAGCATACCAAGGAGTGTTTTGAGAAACATTTATTGCAGCTAACTGTTCATCACGGAAGCTATCATCAATAGGTAGTGGGTCATCAAGAACATTTTCCAACCTAGACAAGTTATCAGCTACGGGGTTCTCAGCTCCCTTCCTATCAACGATGTGTAAGTCAAATTCCTGAAGCAATAGAACCCACATAATGAGTCTAGGTTTAGCATCTTTCTTTTCCACAAGATATTTTATAGCAGCATGATCGGTGTGAACAATAACTATGGAATCAACAATGTAGGATCTAAATTTATCACAAGCAAACACAACTGCTAAAAATTATTTTTCAGTAGTAGCATAATTTCGTTGGGCATTGTCTAGAGTTTTGCTAGCATAATGGATAACATTTAATTTCTTATCAACTCTTTGTCCTAGAACAGCACCAACGGCATAATCACTAGCATCACACACAATTTCAAAAGGCAAGTTCCAATCAGGTGGTTGAACGATAGGTGTAGAAGTTAAGGCTCTCTTGAGTGTTTCAAAGGCTTCTACACAATCATCATCAAAAACAAATGGAATATCCTTTTGCAAAAGATTAGTAAGAGGCCTAGAAATTTTAGAGAAGTCTTTAATAAACCTCCTATAGAAACCAGCATGACCAAGGAAACTTCGAATACCTTTAATATCTTTAGGACATGACATTTTCTCAATTGCATCAACTTTAGCCTTATCCACCTCAATACCTCGTTCAGATATTTTATGCCCCAAGACAATACCTTCATTAACCATAAAGTGGCACTTCTCCCAATTCAAGACAAGATTAGTTTGTTCACATCTCTGCAAAACTCGATCAAGGTTGCTTAAGCAATCATCAAAAGAAGTTCCGTAAACGGAAAAATCATCCATGAAAACCTCCACAATCTTTTCACAAAAGTCAGAGAATATAGCAGTCATACATCTTTGAAAGGTAGCAGGTGCATTGCATAAACTAAAAGGCATACGTCTATAAGCATAGGTTCCAAAAGGACAAGTAAAGGTGGTTTTCTCTTGATCAGATTGTGATACAGGTATTTGAGAGAAGCCAGAATATCCGTCCAGAAAACAAAAGTGTGTGTGCTTAGATAATATTTCTAGCATCTGATCAATGAAAGGCAGAGGGTAATGATCTTTTCTAGTAGCTTTATTTAATTTTCTAAAATCAATTACCATTCTATAGCCAGTGACAATTCTTTGTGGAATGAGTTCATTTTTATCATTAGGAATAACAGTAATACCTCCTTTCTTAGGGACACAATGAACGGGACTTACCCATCTACTATCAGCTATGAGATAGATTATACCTGCTTCCAAAAGCTTTAATATTTTAGTTCTTACCACTTCTTTCATCTTAGGATTCAATCGTCGTTGATGATCAACAACGGGTTTAGCATCAGGTTCCATATTGAACTTATGCTGACATAGAGTGGGACTAATGCCCTTAAGATCATCAAGAGTATATCCAATAGCAGCCCGGTGCTTCCTCATAATTTTTAATAATCTTTCTTCTTCGTGTTCTGAAAGGTTAGCACTAATAATAACAGGATATATCTTTTTCTCATCAAGATAAGCATACTTCAAAGTATCAGGAAATTGCTTTAATTCAAACACGGGATCACCTTTAGGTGGAGGAGGACCTCCAAGAGTTTCTATAGGCAAATTGTGTTTTAGGAGAGGTTGTTGTTCAAAGAAATTTTTATCTATTTCATTTCTTTCATGCAAGTGCATATCATTTTCATGGTCAAGCAAGTATTGTTCTAATGGATCAGTAGGAGGCACGGCAATAGAAGCAAGACCAATTATTTCATCCTTACTAGATACTTCTTTATCACGAGGTCGTCTACTAAACTTGGAGAAATTAAGTTCATGAGACACATCACCGAAACTAACACCGACAGTTTGTTTTTCGCAATCTATCTTAGCATTGACGGTGCTCAAGAAAGGTCTACCAAAGATAATGGGACAAAAGTCATCTTGTGGGGAACCAAGAACTAGAAAATCAGTAGGATATTTTACTTTCCCACACAAGACTTCAACATCTCTAACAATCCCCAGTGGTGTGATGGTGTCTCTATTAGCAAGTTTAATAGTAACATCAATGTCTTCTATTTCAGCGGGTGTTATGTCATTCATAATTTCTTGGTATAAGTTAAAAGGAATCGCACTAACACTAGCACCCAAGTCACATAAACCATGATAGCAATGATCTCCTATTTTGACTGAGACAACATGCATGCCCACTATGGGTCTATGTTTATCTTTTTCATCAGGTTTGGCAATTCTAGCAGCTTCATCACAGAAGTAAATAACATGCCCTTCAATATTTTCTACCAAGAGGTCATTAACCATAGCAACACTAGGTTCTACTTGAATTTGCTCAGAGGGCTTAGGTGCTCTAATATTACTACTGCAAACCACAGTTGATACCTTACCATGTTCCTTTATCCTAACAGGGAAAGGTGGTTTTTCAATATAAGCAGTAGGCACAACTGGATCAACATTGTAAATGATGGTTTCATCTTTAGTTTTCAACGGTTCTTTAATTTCTTCTTTAATAGGGGATGATACTTGAACCACTTATCCTTAGGGAGATCAAGATAAGTAACAAATGCTTCACGGAAAGAGGCTACTATCTCAGAGTCAAGTCCATATTTAGTGCTAAACTTGTGAAAAGCATCGGTATTCATAAAATATTTAACACAATCAAACTTAAGCTTTATACATGACTTATTACCTTCATCGAGTTCCCAATCTTCAGAGTTGCGTTTAATTCTTTCTAATACATCCCACTTGAATTCAATAGTGTTCTTCATAAAAGAACCAGTACAAGAAGTATCGAGCATGGATTGATCATTATGAGAAAGCCGAGCATAAAAATTCTGAATAATAACTTCTCTTGGGATATCATGATTGGGGCATGAATATAACATTGACTTAAGCCTCCCCCAAGCTAGAGCGATGCTTTCTCCTATACGAGGCCAAAAATTATATATATAATTCCGATCACGATGAACTAGATGCATGGGATAAAACTTTTGATGGAATTCCAATTGCAATCGATTCCAGTTCCATGATCCAATATCACCACATAGCATATACCATGTCAATGCTTTTCCCTTCAAAGATAAAGGGAAAACCTTCTTCTTAGCTTCATCTCCGGATAAACCTGCAAGCTTAAATAATCCACAAATTTCATTCACATATAATAAGTGCATATAAGGATGTTCAGTTCCATCTCCTGCATAAGGTTTAGCAAGCAGTTGTTCTACCATACCCGAAGGAATTTCATAGCCAATATTTTCAGTAGGCGCAGTAGGTTGAGGGGCAACTAATTGTGGTTCCGGTCGAGGTGAAGATACCCCAAACAAACCCCTCAAAGGATTGTTTTCCATAGTAGCAAGTGACAATAAATTTCAGCACGTAGTATAAGTTTTTCCTTACCGATTTCCACTTACCAAGAGCGCTTCACTCCCCGGCAACGGCGCCAGAAAAAGAGTATTGATGACCCACAAGTATAGGGGATCAATCGTAGTCCTTTCGATAAGTAAGAGTGTCGAACCCAACTAGGAGCAGAAGGAAATGACAAGCGGTTTTGAGCAAGGTAATTTCTGCAAGCACTGAAATTGTAGACAATAGGTAGTTCGATAGCAAGATAATTGGTAACAAGCAAGTAATGGTAACGGTAAATAAAGTGCAGCAAGGTAGGCCAATCCTTATATGGAAAAGGACAGGCCAGAACAATCACTTATAATAGGCAAAGTGTTCTTGAGGGTACACGGGAATTTCATCTAGTCACTTTTATCATGTTGGTTTGATTTGTGTTAGCTACTTTGATAATTTGATATATGGGTGGACCGGTGCTTGGGTGTTGTTCTTAATTGAAAAAACCTCCCACTTATGATTAACCCCCTCGTAAGCATCCGCAACTACGAGAAAAGTATTAAGATAAAATCTAACCATAGCATTAAACGTTTGGACCCAAATCAGCCCCTTACGAAGTAGCGCACAAACTAGGGTTTAAGCTTCTGTCACTCTAGCAACCCATCATCTAATAACTACTCCACAATGCATTCCCTTAGGCCCAAGGATGGTGAAGTGTCATGTAGTCGATGTTCACATGACACCACTAAAGGAATCACAACATACATATCATCAAAATATCGAACACATATCAAATTCACATGATTACTTGCAATATGACTTCTCCTGTGACCTCAAGAACAAAGGTAACTACTCACAAATAATACTCATGCTCAAGATCAGAGGGGCATTGAATAGCATAATGAATCTGAACATATAATCTTCCACCAAATAAACCATATAGTAATCAACTACAAGATGTAATCAACACTACTAGTCACCCACAGGTACCAATCTGAGGTTCCGGTACAAAGATTGAACACAAGAGATGAACTAGGGTTTGAGAGGAGATGGTGATGTTGAAGATGTTGATGAAGATTGGCCTCCCAAAGATGAGAGGGGTGTTGGTGATGACGATGGCTTCGATTTCCCCCTCCGGGAGGGAAGTTCCCCCGGCGGAATCGCTCCACCGGAGGGCAAAAGTGCTCCTGCCCAAGTTCCGCCTCGAGACGGCGGCGTTCCGTCCCGAAAGTCCTCTCCTTATTTTTTTTTCTAGGTCAAAATACCTTATATACCAGAAGATGGGCACAGGAGGTGGTCCGTGTTGGGCACAACCCACCAGGGCGTGCCTGGGGGGCCTGGCGCGCCCTGGTGTCTTGTGCTCATCAGGGTGGCCCGCTCCGGTAGTTATTTGCTCCAGTATTTTTAATATAATCCAAAATAATTCTCTGTAAAGTTTCAGCTTATTTGGAGATGTGCAGAATAGGTATCTCTGATGTGCTTTTTCAGGTCCAGAATTCCAGCTGTCGGTATTCTCCCTCTTTGTGTAAGCCTTGCATATTATGAGAGAAAAGGCATTAGAATCACTCCCTAAAGCATTATTATTCATCAAAACATTATAAATAACAGTAGAAAATCATGATGCAAAATGGACGTATCACCTCCTGACAGACATCGCCAAAACCTTCGCGAACCTGCGGCGCTTTCAAATAAAACTTAATCCTGCAATATGCACATTCAGAGTGCCATCGGGAAAGCTACTCGATTTTATTGTTTCCGAACGGGGGCCCGAATGAAGAAACAAGTCCATCTGCATGACGTGCAAAAGCTCACGGGGTGCCTTGCAGCCCTGAGAAGATTCATCTCTCGTCTCGGTGAGAAGGCATTGCCTCTATACCGATTGATGAAGAAGTCAGATGGCTTTGAATGGACCCCTGAAGCGCAAGCCGCATTCGATCAGCTCAAGGCCTTGCTTTCCACCCAGCCGGTGTTAGCTGCTCCGAGCAGCCGAGAGCCTTTGCTCTTGCACATCGCGGCTACCAGCCAAGTGGTCAGCACTGTCCTCACTGTGGAGCGCGAGGAATCGGGAAAAGCATTCAAAGTGCAAAGGCCCGTCTATTACATCTCAAAGTTCTTGACTCCATCCAAGCAAACGTATACACACTACCATAAGTTCGTTTATGGCATTTACCTCACTATCAAGAAGGTGGCTCATTACTTCCAAGAGAACTCGGTCACGGTTATCAGCGATGCTCCCCTTTCGGAAATCGTGCATAACAAAGACGCCACGGGTCGAGTGGCAAAATGGGCGATTGAGCTCCTCCCGTTGGAGATCAAGTTTGAAGCCAAGAAGGCGATCAAGTCTCAAGCACTTGTGGACTTTTTGGCCGAGTGGATAGAGCAGGAACAGCCAACCCCAAGTATCCCCGAACACTGGACCATGTTTTTTGATGGATCCAAGATGCTCCAAGGATTCGGAGCCAGAGTGGTTATCATTTCTCCCAGGGGAGACCGATTGAGCTACGTCCTTCAAATCCATTTCGATTCATCTAACAACGAGGCCGAGTATGAAGCCCTCCTGTATGGGCTCCGAATGGCTATTTCGCTCGGTATCCGATGCTTGATGATATTCGGTGACTCGGATCTCGTGGTCAGTCAAGTGATGAAGGAATGGGATATCCGGAGTCCAGCTATGACCAGGTACTGTAATGCAGTCCGAAAATTGGAGAAGAACTTTGAAGGCTTGGAGCTGCATCACATACCCCGAGCGAAGAACCAGGCTACTGACGACCTGGCCAAGATCGGCTCCACTCGGCGGGTTGTTCCGAAAGGCATATTTCTTGAGCGCTGCACTCTCCTTCAGTTAAAGAGGATCCTTTTACTGAAGAGCCCTGATACGTCTCCATCGTATCTATAATTTTTGATTGTTTCATGCCAATATTATACAACTTTCACATATTTTTGGCAACATTTTATATGATTTATTGGACTAACCTATTGATCCAGTGCCCAGTGCCAGTTCCTGTTTGTTGCATGTTTTTGTTTCGCAGAATATCCATATCAAACGAAGTCCAAACGCGATAAAAATTTACGGAGATTTTCTTTGGAATATTTTTGAATTTTGAGAAGTGGAATCAGCGCAAACGGAGGCCCACAGCCCCCAAGAGACACCAGGGCGCGCCCAGAAGGCCCAGGCGCGGCGTGGTGGGTTGTGCCCGCCTCGTACGTTGCTTCGAGCTCTCCTTCGGGAGCAAGGAAGCTAATTTTCGGATAAAAATCCCCTCAAAATTTCAGCCCGATCGGAGTTACGGATCTCCGGGAATATAAGAAACGGTTTTCGTTCAAAAAACAGGAACGTGAAACAGAAGAGAACAGAGAGGGAGATCCAATCTAGGAGGGGCTCCTGCCCCTCCGCCACCATGGAGGCCATGGACCAGAGGGGAACTCTCCTCCCATCTAGGGGGGGAGGCCAAGGAAGAAGAAGAAGGAGGGGGGGCTCTCTCCCCCTCTCTCCCGGTGGCGCCAGAACCCCGCCGGGGCAATCATCGTGACGACGATCTACACCAACAACTTTGCCGCCGTTAACACCAACTCTCTCCCCCTCTATGCAGCGGTGTAACACCTCTCTTCCCCGCTGTAATCTCTACTTAAACATGGTCCTCAACTCCATATATTATTTCCCAATGATATTTGGCTATCCTAAGATGTTTGAGTAGATCTCTTTTGTCCTATGGGTTAATATTGGTATGATGTTATGGATGTGAGTTGTATGTTGATATGGTGCTGTCCTATGGTGCCCTCCGTGTCGCGCAAACGTGAGGGATCCCCTCTATAGGGTGTTGCAATATGTTCATGATTTGCCTATGGTGGGTTGCTTGAGTGACAGAAGCATAAACCCGAGTAGGTGGGTTGTTGCGTATGGGAGTAAAGGGGACTTGATACTTAATGCTATGGTTGGGTTTTACCTTAATGAACTTTGGTAGTTGGGGATGCTTGCTAGAGTTCCAATCATAAGTGCATATGATCCAAGTACGGAAAGTGTGTTAGCGTATGCCTCTCCCTCATTGCATATGACAAGTATCTATCATATTATATTCAATTGCCTAGGGACAATCTTTCTCTTGCGTTACACAAAAAGCTTTCTACCAAGTTATTTAATTTTATTGTTCTTTTATTTAAAACAGCACCTAACTTTTATTTCCACGTTCTTTATTTTCTTGCAAAGTACTTCTAGTTTTACTCCCGCAAAGTAGTTTCATACTTGTTCTAGGTAAAGCAAGCATTAGCGTGCGTAGAGTTGTATCGGTGGTCGATAGAACTTGAGGGAATATTTGTTCTACCTTTAGCTCCTCGTTGGGTTCGACACTCTTACTTATCGAAAAAGGCTACAAACGATCCCCTACACTTGTGGGTTATCAAGACCTTTTTCTGGTGCCGTTGCCGGGGAGCAATAGCGTGGGGTGAATATTCTCGTGTGTGCTTATTTGCTTTATCACTAAGTAATTTTTATTTTCTGTTATTAGTTGTTTTCTATCTTTAGATATGGGTAGGAAACGCAAAATACCAAAAAAAAAGATGTACTTGCTGCTCCAAAAGTTGAGGAACCACTAGTGTTCCGTACTACCGAAGAATATTATTTGGATCATCTTCGATCCATTTGTGCTCGTGCTGAAAACCCAACTAGCTTAGTTGAGGGAAAATCATTAAATGAGCATGCTTATTATGTGCGACACCGCATATCTCAAAAAGGGAAACTCTTGTGGCATCAAATTAATACTTTGTGTTGCTATGCTTGGAATTTATGCGAAATGCATGATTTTACTTGTTGTTCTGAAGAAACTAAAAAACACTTTCCCTACCAATGTGTGTTTAATGATAATGAAATACTATCTTCTTATGCCAAGGAAGCCTATTGTTATTTTGATGTTGAACAAATTGAAGAATTTGTTGCTTTTAAGGGTGCATATGAAATTGCTTCTTTGATTGAAAAGTATGATGCTACTCTTTACGAATCTGAAAATTTTGCCATACTTAAATATTGCTATGAAAACTATGCTTCTAATGCTTATGTTAAAGAATTTATTGAAGGAATGACCGCTGCCTTGGAAGAGACTAATATTTTGCAGGAATCTATGGAAGAAGAAATTGCTGAAACTGTGAGCTCATTAGATGAAAAAGAAGAGGAGGAGAGCGAAGAACAAAAGGAGGAAGAGCGGATTGATCACCCGTACCCACCTTCTAATGAGAGTAACTCTTCAACTCATACATTGTTTAGTTACCCTTCGTGCTTACCAAAGGATGAATGCTATGATAATTGCTATGATCTCGTGGATTCATTTGAAATATCCCTTTTTGATGAACTTGATGCTTGCTATGCTTGTGGCCAAGATGCCAATATGAATTATGCTTATGAATATGAACTTGCTATAGTTCCTTATGTTAAGCATGAAATTGTTGCTATTGCACCCACACATGATAGTCCTATTATCTTTTTGAATTCTCCCAACTACACTATATCGGAGAAGTTTGCTCTTATTAAGGATTATATTGATGGGTTGCGTTTTGCTACTACACATGATGATTTTGATAAATATAATATGCATGTGCTTGCTGCTCCTACTTGCAATTATTATGAGAGAGGAACCAAATCTTCACCTCTCTATGTTTCCAATACTATAAAATTGCAAGAAACTACTTATGCTATACATTGGCCTTTACTTAATGTGCATGAATTGTTCTTGTATGACATGTCGATGCATAGGAAGAGAGTTAGACTTCATTGTCACATGATATATATCACTTTGTGCTCACTACTAAATTACAAATCATTGTTAATTAAAATTGGCTTTGATATACCTTGGGATCCGGGTGGATCCATTACTTGAGCACTTTATGCCTAGCTTAATGGATTTAAAGAAAGCGCTGCCAGAGAGACAACCCGGAAGTTATAGAGAGTCATTTATTTATGTTTTGTGCTTTTATAAAGGTTAAAAACAAAAAATAAATAAAGGGGAACCTAAAACTTCACAAAAGGAAAGGTGAAAGTGAGAGAGTTGATGAGCATCGTTGAAGTGGGGGATATCCTTGAACTTTGTTCATGCCCATCGAAACTTTGTGAATCTTGAATCACGGAAAAAATTTCAACAAAAATAATTATCCCCTTGTACAAATCCATTGTATTATAAAAATAATGTGCCAAGATTTGCCTTTAGGATGATTAGATTGCTTGTTGGTATGTGCGGTGTAAAAACAGAAACTTTGGCTATAGTGCGTGAATTTTCATTTTTTACTGGAACGTCAAAAGTTTCTGAAATTTTTACACAGTATTTATATATAAATTTTTTATTTCTTACTAATTTTTCAGAATTTTGGGAGTTACATAAGTATGGTCAAAGTTCAGATTACAACAGACTGTCCTGTTTAAGACAGATTCTGTTTTTGATGCATTGTTTTGCTTGTTTTGATGAAACTATCGATTTTATCGGTGGTATAAGCCATAGAAAAGTTATAATACAACAGGGATAATGCAAATATAAAATATGAATGGGTTTGCAACAGTACTTAAAGTAGGAATTTGCTTTATTATACTAACGGATCTCACCAGTCTTCTGTTAAGTTTTGTGTGGATGAAGTGTTCGAACATCGAGGAGGTGTCGATATGAGGAGAAGGAGGAGAGGCAAGAGTTCAAGCTTGGTGATTACCAAGGCACCCAAGTAAATATCCAAGGAGACTCAAGCGTCTAAGCTTGGGGATGCCCGGAAGGCATCCCATCTTTCTTCAACAAGTATCAGTATGTTTTCGTTTTCGTTTCGTTCATGTGATATGTGTAAATCTTGGAGCGTCTTTTGTGTTTAGTTTTCACTTTTCTTTGATGCACCATGCTGGTATGAGATTGTCCATGGTTGATTTATAGAATGCTCATTGCACTTCACTTATATCTTTTGAGTATGGCTTTATAGAATGCTTCATGTGCTTCACTTATATCATTTGAAGTTTGGATTGCCTGTTTCTCTTCACATAGAAAACCGTTATTTGTAGAATGCTCTTTTGCTTCACTTATATTTGTTAGAGCATGGTCTTTTGTAGAAAGAATTAAACTCTCTTGCTTCACTTATATCTATTTAGAGAGTCAACGGGAATTGGTCATTCACATGGTTAGTCATAAAATCCTACATAAAACTTAGGGATCACTGAATATGATATGTTTGATTCCTTGCAATAGTTTTGCGATATAGAGATGATAATATGTGGGAGGTACTAGTGGATGATCGTGTTTAGTAAGATATTTGTGTTAAGGTTTGTGATTCCTGAAGCATGCACGTATAGTCTCCCGTTATGCTAGGAAGTTGGAGCACAATTTATTCTTGATTGTCTATCTTTGTGTGAAGGTCGGGGGCGCGCGATGGTTAACTCCTACCAAGCTCCCCCATAGGAGCATGCGTAGTAATACTTTGCTTCGAGAGAGCTAATAAAACTTTTGCAATAAGTATGTGAGTTCTTTATGACTAATGTGAGTCCATGGATTACACGCACTCTTACCTTTCCGCAATTTGCTAGCCTCTACGGTACCGTGTATTGCCCTTTCTCACCTCGACAGTCGGTGCAAACTTCGCTGGTGCATCCAAACCCCGTGATATGATACGCTCTACCACATATAAGCCTTATTATATCTTCCTCAAAACAGCCACTATACCTACCTATTATGGCATTTCCATAGCCATTCCGAGATATATTGCCATGCAACTTCCACCGCCTCCGTTTTGATGACTTGAGCATTCATTGTCATATTGCATTACATGATCGTAAGATAGCTAGCATGATGTTTCCATGGCTTGTCCGTTTTTTGATATCTTTGCTACGCTAGATCATTGCATTCATATAGAGTCATACTTTGGTCTACTATCGTTGTAATATTGAGTTGTAAGTAAATAGAAGTGTGATGATCATCATTATTCATTATTAGAGCATGTCCCAGTGATGAAAGGATGATGGAAACTATGATTCCCCGACAAGTCAGGATGAGGCTCCAGACAAAGAAAAAAAAGAAAAAAAAGAAAAAAATAAAAATAAAAAAAGAATAAAAAAGAAAGAAAGAAAAAGGGGCATGCTAATTCCACACTTGTGCTTCAAAGCAGCACCATGCTTTTCATATAGAGAGTCTCCTATGTTGTCACTTTCATATACTAGTGGGAATTTTTCATTATAGAGTTAGATGCATACCCACTTAGTTTTTACATTGAGCTTTCATACACTTACAGCTCTTAGTGCATCCTTTGCATGGCAATCCCTACTCCTCGCATTGATATCTATTGATGGGCATCTCCATAGCCCGTTGATACGCTGAGTTGATGCGAGACTTTCTTCTCCACTTTTACCCCTTTGAAACCTACCACCATATTCTATTCCACCCATAGTGCTATATCCATGGCTTGCGCTCATGTATTGCGTGAGAGTTGAAAATGCTGGAGCACGTTAAAAAGTATGAACCAATTGCTTGGCTGACATCGGGGTAGTACATGATTTATACTTTGTGTTAAGAAGACAGAGCATGACAAGGCTATATGATTTTGTAGGGATAGCGTTTTTTAGCCTTGATATTTTGAAAGACATGATTGTTTGTTGGGATGCCTGAGCATTAATGTCTTTATGTCAAAACTAGACTATTGCTTTGAATCACTCGTGTCTTAATATTCATGCCATGATTAGATATATGATCAAGATTATGCTAGGTAGCATTCCACATCAAAAAATATCTTTTTTATCATTTACCTACTCGAGGACGAGCAGGAATTAAGCTTGGGGATGCTGATACGTCTCCGTCGTATCTATAATTTTTGATTGTTTCATGCCAATATTATACAACTTTAACATATTTTTGGCAACATTTTATATGATTTATTGGACTAACCTATTGATCCAGTGCCCAGTGCCAGTACCTGTTTGTTGCATGTTTTTTGTTTCGCATAATATCCATATCAAACGAAGTCCAAACGCGATAAAAATTTACGGAGGTTTTCTTTGGAATATTTGTGAATTTTTAGAAGTGGAATCGACCCAAACGGAGGCCCACAGCCCCCAAGAGACACCAGGGCGCGCCCAGAAGGCCCAGGCGTGGCGTGGTGGGTTGTGCCCACCTCGTACGTCGGTTGGAGCTCTCCTTCGGCGCAAGGAAACGAATTTTCGGATAAAAATCCCCTCAAAATTTCAGCCCGATCGAAGTTATGGATCTCTGGGAATATAAGAAACGGTTTTCGTTCAAAAAACAGGAACGTGAAACAGAAGAGAACAGAGAGGGAGATCCAATCTAGGAGGGGCTCCTGCCCCTCTGCCGCCATGGAGGCCATGGACCAGAGGGGGAACTCTCCTCCCATCTAGGGGGAAGGCCAAGGAAGAAGAAGAAGGAGGGGGTCTCTCTCCCCCTCTCTCCCGGTGGCGTCGGAACGCCGCCGGGGCAATCATCGTGACGGCGATCTACACCAACAACTTCGCCGCCGTCAACACCAACTCTCTCCCCCTCTATGCAGCGGTGTAACACCTCTCTTCCCCGTTGTAATATCTACTTAAACATGGTCCTCAACTCCATATATTATTTCCCAATGATATTTGGCTATCCTATGATGTTTGAGTAGATCTCTTTTGTCCTATGGGTTAATTGTGGTATGATGTTATGGATGTGAGTTGTATGTTGATATGGTGATGTCCTATGGTGCCCTCCGTGTCGCGCAAACGTGAGGGATCCCCTCTGTAGGGTGTTGCAATATGTTCATGATTTTCCTATGGTGGGTTGCTTGAGTGGCAGAAGCATAAACCCGAGTAGGTGGGTTGTTGCGTATGGGAGTAAAGGGGACTTGATACTTAATGCTATGGTTGGGTTTTACCTTAATGAACTTTGGTAGTTGCGGATGCTTGCTAGAGTTCCAATCATAAGTGCATATGATCCAAGTACGGAAAGTGTGTTAGCGTATGCCTCTCCCTCATTGCATATGAGAAGTATCTATCATATTATATTCAATTGCCTAGGGACAATCTTTATCTTGCGTTACACAAAAAGCTTTCTACCAAGTTATTTACTTTGATTGTTCTTTTATTTAAAACAGCACCTAATTTTTATTTCCACGTTCTTTATTTTCTTGCAAAGTACTTCTAGTTTTACTCCCGCAAAGTAGTTTCATACTTGTTCTAGGTAAAGCAAGCATTAGCGTGCGTAGAGTTGTATCGGTGGTCGATAGAACTTGAGGGAATATTTGTTCTACCTTTAGCTCCTCGTTGGGTTTGACACTCTTACTTATCGAAAAAGGCTACAAATGATCCCCTACACTTGTGGGTTATCAAGCCCCCGTAAGCAGTCGGACCTTCGAACCCGACTGTAGTTGACGTTACAGCCGTGGTGGATCTCGTCCACGAGATGTCGGTGAGCACTCCCGAGTGGACTCAACTTTACTTGGCATACTTGCTCCAGCAAGAGCTCCCTGAAGACGAAGAGGAGGCCCGATGGATCGTCCGGCGATCCAAGTCCTTTGAAGTGATGGGAACACAGCTGTACAAGAAAAGCACTACATGTGTGACGCAGAAATGCATTTCCCTAGAGGAAGGGCTGCAGATCATGCACGGTATTCACTCGGGAACCTGCAGCCATCATGCGTCCTCTCGAACGTTGGTCGCAAAGGCGTTCCGTCCAGGTTTTTATTGGCCCCGAGCCAATGAAGTAGCAAAGGACTTGGTCGACCTCTGTGTGGGGTGTCGGTTTTATAAGAATCAGACGCACAAGCCTGCATCCGCACTGAAGACCATCCCGCTCACCTGGCTGTTTGCTGTGTGGGGCCTCGATATGGTCGGCTCCCTGCGTACCGGGTCGAGTGGGTTTACTCAACTGCTGGTAGCGGTGGATAAGTTCACAAAGTGGGTCGAAGTGAAGCCCATCAAAAGCTTGGATGCATCTACCGCTGCTAGTTTCATTCGGCAAATTATCTTCAGATTTGGAGTCCCCCATGATATCATCACTGATAACGGGAAGAATTTCGATTCGGAGGAGTTCCGTGAATTCTGTTACTCCCAAGGCACTCGGGTAAACTATGCTTCTGTGGCTCATCCGCAGTCGAATGGACAGGCAAAATGAGCGAATGGGATGATTCTTCAAGGATTGAAGCCCCAATTGATGAGAGATCAGGAGTACGCCGCTGGAGCTTGGGTCGAAGAACTGTCGTCTGTCTTATGGGGCATTCGTACGACCCCGAACCGTTCAACAAGCGCACTCCTTTCTTCATGGTATACGGATCTGAAGCCCTCCTGCCGAGTGACGTACACCACAATGCTCCCCGAGTGGAACTTTACAACGAAGATGAAGCAGAAGTAGCACGTCAAGACGGTCTGGACCTCTTGGAAGAGGAGAGAGAGCTAGCCCTGGTCAGGTTGACGCTTTTATCAGCAAGACTTGAGGCGCTACTACGACTGACAAGTCAAAGGGCGTGCTTTCCACGAAGGCGACCTTGTTCTCCGACTGGACCAGCAGAAGCCACACAAGTTGGCGCCTCCGTGGCAAGGGCCTTTTGCGATCTCCAAAGTCCTGAACAATGGAGCTTATCGGTTGTATAACTTCAACACCGATGAGGAAGAACCCCGAGCGTGGAACGCGGATCTGCTTCGCAAGTTCTACACTTAATCTAGAAAACACTCTGTCATTCCTGTAATGAGCCACCGAGTGGATTTGATGAATAAAAGTCTTTACTTTTTCCTATTCCTTGTCTAATTTTTTTCACTTTTGTTCATTTTCCTCACCCCCAGTGGGTGCGTGAATAGACTTAGCTGCGATCATGTAATCGCCTAAGTTAAAAACTACTCCGAGTGAGGACATCATCCACACTCGGGGGCTTAGCTGCGGTCCTGTAATCGCCTAAGTTAAAGACTACTCCGAGTGAGGACATCGTCCACACTCGGGGGCTTAGTTGTGATCCTCTAATCACCTAAGTTAAAAACTTCTCCGAGTGAGGACATCGTCCACACTCGGGGGCTTAGCTGCGATCCTGTAATCGCCTAAGTTAAAAACTTCTCTGAGTGAGGACATCGTCCACACTCGGAGACTTAGCTGCGATCCTGTAATCGCCTAAGTTTAAAACTATTCCGAGTGAGGACATCGTCCACACTTGGGAGCTTAGTTGCGATCCTGTAATCGCCTAAGTTAAATACTACTCCGAGTGAGGACTTCATCCACACTCGGGGACTTAGCTGCGATCCTATAATCGCCTAAGTTAAAAACTATTCCGAGTGAGGACATCGTCCACACTCGGGAGCTTAGCTGCGATCCTGTAATCGCCTAAGTTAAAGACTACTCCGAGTGAGGACATCGTCCGCACTCGGGGGCTTAGCTGCGATCATGTAATCGCCAAAGTTAAAAACTTCTCCGAGTGAGGACATCGTCCACACTCGGGCGCTTAGCTGTGATCCTGTAATCGCCTAAGTTAAAAACTACTCCGAGTGAGGACATGGTCCACACTCGGGAGCTTAGCTGCGATCCTGTAATCTCCTAAGTTAAAAACTACTCCGAGTGAGGACATGGTCCACACTTGGAGGCTTAGCTGCGATCCTGTTATCGCCTAAGTTAAAAACTACTCCGAGTGAAGACATCGTCCACACTCAGAGGCTTAGCTGCGATCCTGTTATCGCCTAAGATAAAAACTACTCCGAGTGAGGACATCATCCACACTCGGGGGCTTAGCTGCGATCCTGTAATCGCCTAAGTTAAAAACTACTCCGAGTGAGGACATCGTCCACACTCGGGGGGCTTAGCTGCGATCATGTAATTGCCTAAGTTAAAAACTACTCCGAATGAGGACATCGTCCACACTCGGGGACTTAGCTGCGATCCAGAGATCGTCTAAGTAAAAGTTCACTCTGGGTGAGAATCGAGCCAAGCTCTCAGATAGTCAAATAAAGGCATTCAAACAGCATGCAATTCAAAGCAAAAGTGTAGATAGTTGTGGCCGTTAAATCATGGCGAATGTACGGTTACATAAACCACTCGGCATACCGAGGCAAATATCACTTAAAGTTTTTTATCCGAGGATCACTCGGTTGGGGACGAAGCCGCTGCGTCGGTGAAGGTGTCGAGGTCGATGCAGTCCGCAATCCGAGTGGCAGCTGCGAGGAAGGTCTCCATGAAGTCTTCAATCTTGGCACTCTTCCTGTTGACAACCTTCAGCGACTTCAACTTCTCCTCGTCCACGCCCTTGTAATGTACGCGGACGAGAGAGAGAGAGAGAGAGAGCGATGCCGGTGCCAGCGCGAGTCGCAGATTTCTTCCATGATTGCACTCGGCGCGGAACGTCTCGTAGTCGGTTGATGAGGGCGTCCAGGTCATTCGGGAACTCCTCTCCGGGGGCGACTTCCTTGTCGATATCCTTGACTGCATTCCGCAAGCGGTTGAGGAAGATAGTTACCTCCCCGATGTGCTCGTCCAATCGAAGCAGTGCAAGAGCCGAGCTGTCACGAAGGATACCCGCGGTCGGGTCCAAATCCTTCTCAATCTTGGAAGTCTCTTCCTCAACATCCACACAGAGCTCTGATGAATACATGAGGAGAAGGGAGTTACTGGAGGACGAGTGAAGGATTACAGCAATTTGAAATTCAGTCGGGTCAATGGCGTACCTTTGAACCTTTCATTCATATCATTGCCACACTCTTCGATGAACTTCTCCAGCTCCAGCCTCTTGGAAGTAACTTTATTCAATTTCGTCTCGGCCTAGACAACTTCCGTTGTAGACCTCTTGGCAACTGCCTCCAACGCCTTCTTCTCCTCCTCCCACTTCTCGAGAGACTTCATCTTGTCCTCGGCCTCCTTCATTTTCTGACTAGCCTCCTTCTGGGCAGATGCCAGTTCACGGTCTTTTTTCTCCAGGGCCTCGTTCATAGTCTCTATAGAAATGGAAGCCCGAAGCCTCTTAGTAAGTTGAAGATTTTACTACGTACATCTGATAAAGTACTTTCAGTCGGACAGGGAAAATGATCAAGTTTAAAGCAGTCGGGCAAGACACGCTTACCTCCGAGTGATCGCTTCTCTTGCTCCAGACGTGCGCTCTTGGTCTTCTCAGCCTCAAGGCTGAGACGCAGGTCCTGTACCTCCTTCTCTAGGGTGTTGTAGCGGGTCTCGAGCTCGCACACGCTCTGCCGGCAAGAAACAAGGGAACATCAATGATAACAATTGGATATAAGATTAAGGTTCAATACCATTTGGATTCTAAGACTACTGTCGACTGCTTCAGTCGACGGCAGCCTCGGAGACTACACCCAGTGGGTGCGCACAGCGTGCCACCACTGGAGAACAACTGGTTCTACACCCCGACGGTTAACGTCAAGAGGCTCTGGTCCATGGACCATCACCGCATCCTCTTCGACAAGTATCTCATCACTCGGGATGAACTATTACACTCCATACCATTCGGACTCAAAGACTACCGCCGACTGCTTCAGTCGACGGTAGCCTCGGGGACTACACCCAGTGGATGCGCTCAGCGCGCACCCACTGGAGAGTTAGAGGTTCTACTCCCCGACGGTCAACGTCGAGAGGCTCTGGTCCATGGACCATCACCGTATCCTCTTCGACAAGAATATCTACAATCGCTTCTACAAACGTCATTCGGATTCTCAGACTCCCGCCGGCTGCTTCAGTCGACGGCAGTCTCGGGGACTACACCCAGAGGGTGCGCTCAGCGCGCCCCCACTGGAATCAATGAGCATCCAGTGGGTGTGCCCCCGATGCAAACCCACTCGGGATTTCAAAAAATACATACGACATAAAATTTCCGACTGAAGACGGCGCTTACAAGAGTACTTACTTGGACATTCTTCTCCAGAGCCTCGCCGGCATCACAGGCTTCCTTCAGCTTGTCATTCATCAACCTTAGCTGGATCAGCGCTTCCTTGCTCGCCCCCACCTGGTCCTCTGGGATGTGCGGTAGACTGAAGATGCTGGTTGCAGGAGGAGTTGGCAGAGGAGATCCGAGTCCGGTTCCAGCCCCAGAAGAGGCCCTCTGAGCAGGTGCCGATGCCTTAGTGGGTGAAGCGTCCCGCATCATGATGTCTGCGTTGGCGGGGGGATTTGGTGGGTTAACCCTGTCATCCGCATCAAGCTCTATCACCTCACGCGGTCCTGTGAACATTCGAAGATCATTCGAGAGTAAGCTCAAAAGAGAAACGCATAATTTAAGGATCATGTCCGAGTGAAGTCAAGAATTACCTTTTGAAGACACAGCGTCAATGTCGGCCTTGTCCTTCTCCAGCGAAGCGGTCGACGTGTCAGCCCTGTAGTAAAACCACTCGGGATGTCACATCACTCGGTCACATATTAGAAATGGCAGTCGGTACAAAGACACTTACGCTGAGTCCACCGGCACATTCATCTTGGTCTTGGGCAAGACAGCCTTCCGAGGTTTGTTGGTGGTGACCTTCGGCTGCTTGGCACTCTTCTCGGGGGATGGTGCGGGCTCGCTTCGCCCGCGCTTTGAGGTCCGAGTGGGGAGGACGGTCGTGGAAGTTTTGCCGGCACCCGGCCCTTTGGCGTTGCCTCCACGGGTCCTAGGGTCCTGGCACGCCTTGGTGCGAGGCTCGGGCAGGATCTCCTCCGAAGGAGAGGATTCCGCCTCGTCACCTGGGTCCGACTCCTCCTCCTCCTCTTCCTCTTCGCCCTCCTCGCTGTCCTCCACATACTCTTCCTCGCCGTCCAAGCCCTCGTGGTGCTCGTTGTCGCTCGCCACATCAGCAGGGGCATGGTTGATGGCGGGTATCAAGCTCACCATGCTCGTGAAGGCCTGTCGAGTGATAATTACACCAGTCGGGATTTTTGTCAATAAACATTCGGAAACAACAACGGCACTCAAAACTTACCTCATTCGCCGGATTCTTAGCTGAGAATGGAGGAACCCGCCTCGTACCCCTGGGGTTGTCACGAGCCGGAGTAATAGCTTTGAGTTTGTTCTCCACGGCCTCAGCGCTGAGCTCCTCCGGGTGCGTACGCGTGGAGTCACCCGAACTCGAGTACTGCCACATGGGGTGGGCTCTGGCCTACAGTGGCTGAATTCTTCTCTGGAAGAAGACCTCCAGTAGGTCCAGACCGTTGATGCCCTGATTCATGAGGGCTACCAACGCAATCACAAGGATATCTACATCGACCTTCTCCTCCTTGGACACGTTAAGTTTGGGAAGGCGCCAAATGCGCTCGGCCGAGTACGGTGGGAGGCCCGACTGGCCCTCTTCGAGTGGGATGTCCTGGCAATAAAACCAGGTCCCATGCCAACCTTTGACCGTGTCGGGGAAGTTCATTTGCGGAAAACTACCCTTCCCCCTCAACTGGATACCTAAACCCCCGCATAGCTGGACTACATTCGTCTTCCCCCCCCCCACACACACACCCTCATCTGCGCAGATTTCTTCATGGTCATCACTCGGCACGTGAACAAATGTTTGAACAAGCCCCAATGAGGATGACAGCCAAGGAAATTTTCGCAAGGAGATATGAAGGCAGCCAGATAAGAGATAGCATTGGGGGGAAGGTGGTGGAGCTGAGCCCCGAAGAAGTCCAAGAAAGTGCGGAAGAAGGGATGAGGGGCAAGGAAAAACCTCGGTCGAGGTGGGTCGTGAGGAGGACCCTCTCGTCCTCACGCGGCGCGGGCTCGACCTCGCCCGCCGCTGGCAGCCTCCAGCTCCCAGCGGCCAGGAGGCCGTGGCTCTCCAACTCCATTAGCCGGTTGGCGGTGGTCCGGGGCGGCATCCAATCACCCTGGACAAAACCCGCCGGAGCGCCCGCGCTCGAAGAGGACACGCGCGAGGCCTTCTTTGCCTTCTCGGCCTTCGCGGTGACGCTCCTCGTCATCTCCGGCGAAGTGGGCCGACGAATCGGCAGAACACTGGCGCAGGCGAAGCTCTCGGCAGAACGAAAGAGAAATCGGAGGGGCAAGGAATAAGAGATGTCTCTCTCTTCCTCCCTCCCGGTCGAATTATATACCCCGCTTCTGCGAAATCACAACTGTCGGATCAGCCGCTATCGCGCAATCAACGAGCGCATGAAGATCTGCGAAATCTTTGGGCAGCATTGCGGGGACGCGTGGCGATATTCGCGGCGCAAAAATCGAGGCGCCGCATCCACTTTCCCCACTTCCCTGACACAACTGCCACACGCGCGCGCTTCCCCATGATTTCGAAATCGCTGGAGATTTCGCTGCATCATGGCCCGAGTGGACTCCTCGTCCACTGGTGCGTCCCGACGCACCAAAACTCATCGAGTGAACAGAGAAGATCCGTCGGGCACTCGGACAAATCATCAGCTATCCCAAGAATATCCGAATGGAGAACAGTTTCTAACATTACCAACCAAAAGTTCCAACAATCTCATTCTCAAGCCTTTGGGTCATCTCTCCCGAGAGTGAATCCAACTCAGGTCGAGTGACTCGAACAGTCAGGCTGTTTGGAACATTCGGAAATTATTGAACCTGAATCGGTTGTGGATTCAACACCAAGTGGAAACGACCCGACTCGTTTCCAGGCATTCCCGAAACGCCACTAGCGTCATGTCACGTCGGTCACTCGTCCCCCAAACCTCAACCGATTCGGGGGCTACTGATGAGGTCACCTACCCAAGGTAGGGTCATGGACCTCACATCTAGGGCACACCTGGAGTCCTACAAGTTCATGGAAGTCCCTAGACTACCTTAACATTCGGACGAATGTACTAGATCCACTCGGATCATTAGAAGTCACTCGGACGTAAAGAAGCAGAGGCGACATGGGAGCTACAACGTTCGAGGGACTTAATTCGTATAAAGTGTTGTGAAGACTATGTCACCTGTAACGCCTCTAGTTAACACAGTCGTTTCCAGTAACTCCAGCAGTTACCGTCATTTATTGCCCTAGTAATTTCGCTCGGCTGGAGGTGGCGCACTCTATATAAGCCACCCCCTGGCGCCAGAGCGAGGGTTACGAACTCCATGTAATCATATACACACATAAGCAAACACTAAGCCCGAGGGCTCGAGACGTAGGGACTTTACGAGTTCCGAGTGGGGCGTGAACTCGTACATCCGAGTGTTACACTTGCGTCGTAGCTAGGCTTCGCCCTTACTCGTACGTACCCCCCGTACTACTGTCAGTATTACTCCCACGACAGGGGGACCTCGCCAAAACTCGCAGATTTGGCATATTCTGGCCAGTCTATGCTATTACACACTGATTTTGGGTCACGGGGCGATCCAAACGTTCGGGGAACCCCTGGGTCTACTTAAGGGGACCTGGTCAAAACTCATAGAGTTGGTCCATTCTGGCCAGTTTTCTATCCTATTACTCACTGTTTTTGGGTCCCGGGGCAATCCGAATGTTCGGGGAACCCCGGGGTCCGGTTACGGGGACCACACCAAAAATCACATAATTCGCATATTCTAGCCAGTTCTCTATGCTATCACTCATTGTTTTTGGGTCTCGGGGCGAACCGAACGTTCGGGGAACCCCAGGATCCGTTTACGGGGACCTCGCGAAATATCACAGATTTGGTCTGTTCTGGCTAGTTTTCTATGCTATTACTCAACGATTTTGGGTCCCGGGGCGAGCCGAATGTTCGAGAAACCACAGGGTCTGGTTATGGGGACCTCGCCAAACCTCGTAGATTTGTTCCATTCTGGCCAGTGTTCTACGCTATTACGCACTAATTTTGGGTCCTGCGGCGATCCAAACGTTCGGTGAACCCCTGGGTCTGCTGAAGGGGACCTCGTCAAAACTCGTAGATTTGGTCCATTCTAGCCAGCTTTCTATTCTATTACTCATTGTTTTTGGGTCTCGGGGCAATCCGAATGTTCATGGAACCCCGGGGTCCAGTTACGGGGACCACACCAAAAATCATAGATTTCGCATATTCTAGCCAGTTCTCTATGCTATTACTCATTGTTTTTGGGTCCCAGGGCGATCCGAACGTTCGGGGACCCCGGGGTCTGTTTACGGGGACCTCGCCAAAAATCACAGATTTGGCATATTCCAGCCAATATTCTATGCTATCACTCACTGTTTCTGGGTCCGCGGCGATCCGAACATTCGGGGAACCACGGGGAGCGGTTACGGGGACCTTACCAAAACTAGCATATTTGGCATATACTGACCATTTTTCTATGCTATTAATCCCTGATTTTGGATCCCGGGGCGATGCAAACGTTCGGGGGAACCCCGGGGTCCGGTTACGGGGACCTCGCCAAAGATCACAGATTTCACAAATTCTGGCCACTTTCCTATACTATTACTCATTAATTTGGGTTCCGGGGCGATTCGAATGTTCGGGGAACCCCGGGTCCGGTTACGGGGACGTCGCCAAAAATCACAGATTTTGCATGTTCTGGCCAGTTTTCCATGCTATTACTCACTGTTTTTTGGATCTCGGGGCAATCCGAACGTTCGGGAAACCCCGGGGTCCGGTTACGGGGACCTCGCAAAAATCGCATATTTCACAAATTCTGGCTAGTTTTCTATGCTATTACTCACTAATTTGGGTTCCGGGGCGATTCGAATGTTCAGGGAACCCTGGGGTCCGGTTACGGGGACCTCGCCAAAAATCACAGATTTTGCATATTCTGGCCAGTTTTCCATGCTATTACTCATTGTTTTTTGGATCTTGGGGCGATCCGAACGTTCGGGGAACCCCGGGGTACGGTTACGGGGACCTCGCCAAAAAGCACAGATTTTGCATATTCTGGCCAGTTTTCCATGCTATTACTCAGTGTTTTTGGGTCCCGGGGCGATCCGAACGTTCGGGGAACCCCGGGGTCCGTTTACGGGGACCTCGCCAAAAATTGTAGATTTCGAACATTCTAACCAGTTTCTATGGTATTACTCACGGTTTTTTGGGCCCCAAAGCGAACCGAACATTCGGGGAACCCCGGGTTCCAGTTACTTGGACCTCGCAAAAAACGAAGATTTCCCAAATCTGGCCAGTTTTCTATGCTAATACTCACTGTTTTGGGGTCCCAGGGCGATCTGAACGTTCGGGAACACTGGGTTGCGGTTACGGGGACCTCGCCAAAACTCGCAGATTTGACATATTCTTGCTAGTTTTCTATGCGGGGCGATCCGAACGTTCGGGGAACCCCGGGGTCTGATTGTGGGGACCTCACCAACAGACGTAGATTTGGAAAAGTATGGCCGGTTTTCTATACTATTAGTCACTGATTTTGGATCCAGGAGCGAGCCGAACGTTCGGGGAACACTGGGGTCCAGTTACGGGGACCTCGCCAAAACTCGCAGATTTGGCATATTCTCGCCAGTTTTCTATGCTATTACACACTGATTGTGGGTCCCGGGGCAATCCGAACGTTCGGGGAACCCCTGGGTCCGCTTACGGGGACCCCATCAAAACTCGCATATCTGGTCCATTCTGGCCAGTTTTCTATGCTATAATTAACCTTTTTGGGGTCCTGGGGCAATCTGAACGTTTGGACAACCCCGGGTTCTGGTTACGGAGACCTCGCCAAATTTCGTAGATTTGGTCCGTTCTCGCCAGTTTTCTATGCTATTACTCAACGATTTTGGGTCCGGGGCGAGCCGAATGTTCGAGGAACCCTGGGGTCTGGTTACGGGGACCTCGCCAAAACTGGTAGATATGTTCAATTCTGGCTAGTGTTCTATACTTTTACTCACTAATATTGGGTCCCGCGGCGATCCAAACGTTCGGAGAACCCCTTGGTCTGTTTAAGGGGACCTGGTCAAAATTCGTAGAGTTGGTCCATTCTGGCCAACTTTCTATCCTATTACTCATTGTTTTTGGGTCCCTGGGCAATCCGAACGTTCGGGGAACCCCAGGGTCCGGTTAAATGAGGAGGAAAAGGATTGAGTATCATGAAATGATACCGTATCATATTAAGTAATGTACTATTATGTGTCATGCATGGCAATAAATGACCTCAAATATTGTCATATCATGATACTTGATCCTCAATAAATGACCTCATTTAATATGATACGATATCATACCATGATACTTAATCATATATTTCCTCATTTAATTTTGTGTCAGCCCAACAAAAATGCCTAGTTGGCATGACACTCTCATTGTGAATAGAGCCCGCCCTATGCGGAGAATATGACTCAAAAATTTGTGTAACTTCTTTTTGTGGGGTGTCGTGGGCTATGATTATTAACAACTTGAATTGAAAAAAAATGCTCTCGTTTCCTCCCCTAACCATAGGCGGTTAAGTTTTCCCCTCCAGGCTTCATTGACGAGCCCATAGATTTGTCTCCCCTCTGCATGCCGCTCCAGTGGCCAGTGGCGGGGAGGAGTATTCCGGTGCCTCCACTCCGGTTAGTAGTTTTATGTTACATATTTTATTCCTCGCAGGTGCAGCGCTTCTTCTTCGAGTTTGTATTATGGGCTTCTATCCTCCTTGAGTTCGTCCGTTAGGACGTAGTTGTTGGAGCTTCGACGTGGATTCTTGTCATCTCCTTGGGGGCGATGAGGTTAGGGTTTCTCATTATGTGGCAAGATTTGATATCAAATGCTTTAGATCTATGCAAGGGTTTAATAACGACGACCGTGGCTTCAGGGTCTGGTCCTTACGGGCATGTGCACAAAACTTCCGGGCTGTCATCGACAAGTAGAGCTGCAAAAAAATCTCGAGGCTCGTGAGCCGCTCCAGATCGGCTTTTATTTTAGCTCGGATCGAGATTGACTCGAAAAGAAATGAGCTGAGTATGAACACTTTATGTAGCTCAATCGAGAAACGATCTAATCTTGAGCCAACACTAGCTCGCTCAAGTTTACTCGATAGCTTGATATCATAATCTTGATATATATTAAAAGGAAATGAGATAAATTATTACCATATATATAATCAAAAAATTATTACCATATATATTGTGCACGTATTTGTCCATTTTACCTACTACCAAACATGGAAGCTTAATTAAGTATGGAGAAAATGTAGCCCCGATATGATATGTCGTTAGCCATGTGTTAAATACCATATTATTTTGGCCAAAGTTTGAGAGCATATGCACCTTCGTTTTCTTCTCTTCCTACTCATCCATGATCTCTTCCTCCCAAAAAAGAGATTAGGTTTCCTCTTGCCTACCGTCGGCGCCGCCGGCGGTCCGCCTTGTCTCCGGTGGTCATAGGGACATGGGGGTGCGGTGGATCCCGCCCCTTGCCGGTGGGAGGGCTCCATTGTTTGATGTTTTTTCAGGTTTTGTTAGGGTTTGTGTCCTACTCAGGAAGATGAGACGGCGACGGCTCCCTGAAGATGGAATAAGCTTCTCCCTGCCTAGCCCCCGTCCCGGTGGTGCGCCTAGCATCGTCACATGCATGCAACCGTCGTAATCCCACTCGACGCTTCATCTTCCATGTTTCCTTTTCCCCGAGCAACACATGCATTTAGTTTGCTCAAGCGCACCAAGGAGAACAAACGGAAGAAAGAAATAATCCTAGGTCTGACATATACTGAAAGGACGTGGATATCGCCTAGAGGGGGGGGGTAAATAGGCGCTTTAAAATAATTACGGTTTAGGCTTGAACAAATGCGGAATAAAACTAACGTTTAATATGTCAAGCACAAAACCTAAAACAACTAGGCTCACCTATGTGCACCAACAACTTATGCTAAGCAAGATAAACAACTAAGTGATAGCAAGTTATATAACATGAAACAATATGGCTATCACAAAGTAAAGTGCATAAGTAAAGGGCTCGGGTAAGAGATAACCGAGGCACATGGAGACGACGATGTATCCTGAAGTTCACACCCTTGCAGATGCTAATCTCCGTTCGGAGCGGTGTGGAGGCACAATGCTCCCCAAGATGCCACTAAGGCCACCGTAATCTCCTCACGCCCTCGCACAATGCAAGATGCCGTGATTCCACTAAGGGACCCTTGAGGGCGGTCACCGAACCCGTACAAATGGCAACCCTTGGGGGCAATCACCGGTACCCGTACACTTTGGCAACCCTTGGGGGCGGTCACCGGTACCCGTACAAATTGCTCGGGGCAATCTCCAGAACCTAATTGGAGACCCCGACACTTGCCCGGAGCTTTACACCACAATGATTGAGCTCTGAGACACCACCAACCATCTAGGGCGCCAAGGCACCCAAGAGGAACAAGCTCTAGGGTGCTTAAACACCCAAGAGTAATAAGCTTCTCAAACTTCACTTCCACGTATCACCGTGAAGAACTCAAACCTATGCACCAAATGCAATGGCAAGGGCACACGGAGTGCCCAAGTCCTTCTCTCCCAAATCCCACCACAACAACTAATGCTATGGAGGAAAATGAGAGGAAGAACAAAGAAGAACACGAAGAACTCCAAGATCTAGATCCAAGGGGTTCCCCTCACATAGAGGAGAAAGTGATTGGTGGAAATGTGGATCTAGATCTCCTCTCCCTTTTCCCTCAAGAACTAGCAAGAATCATTGGAGGGATTGAGAGATAGCAAGCTCAAAGAAGGTCAACAATAGGGGGCAAACTCGAGCTCAAAGGATAAGATCCATTGGGTAAGAAGACCCCCTTAAATAGGTGGGGGGAAATCCAACCGTTACCCCCACAGCCCGCACACAAGCGGTAGTACCGCCCCTGGGAGCGGTACTACCGCCCGTACGCAGATTTCAGCAGTAGTAGGGGGCAGCGGTAGTACTGCCTGTTACTACCGCTCTGGTGGCGCGGGTCACCAGACACTAGACAAGGCAGTGTCTGGTGCCCCGCGTAAGGAGTCGGAACCCCCCAGCGGTACTACCGTTGTGGCCAGCGGTACTACCGCGTAAGGAGTCGGAAACCCCAGCGGTACTACCGCTGTGGCCAGCGGTACTACCGCCCTCGTGAGAGTAACAAAGAACCCAAGCAACCAGATGGAAACAGTAAAACCAGAACTGCCATAACCTTCGCATATGAGCTCCGAATTGAGCAAACTCAAGCTTGTTGGATTCAGGACGACAAGAGCTTTCCAACAGCGAAGATGCAGTATACAAATGCCAATGATATAATAAGAAGAGGCAGTATACAAATGACAATGATATAGAGATGTGAAACCTCTATCAATGAAGAACCGGCAAAAACTCCAACATCGAAAACATCATAGAAAAAGCATATGGACTCCGTTTTCGATGAACTTGAGCTTGTCATGAAGCTGACCATAAGCTCAAGAACCCACATAGAGAAAAGCCAACCAAGAACCAAGAAAGATAATGATGCCAAGAATGCAATGGTTTGAGCTCTCAACGAACGATACGATCAAGCTACTCACTTGAGAGCCCCCCTTGATAGTACGGCTATCGATCCTATAACCCGGTCTCCCAACTACCATCATGAGACCGGTAAAATAGAAAACCCTATCAAGGTCAAACCTTTGCCTTGCACATAGTCCACTTGAGCTAGATGATGACGATCTTGTCCTCCTCAAGATGGACCACCTTTCTTGATTGTGTTGGCTCGATGAAGACTAGTTGATTGCTCCCCCATACTCCACTATGGGTGAGCCACTCTTTGGCACATCTTCACAAGTCCATTGTCACCACAATGGACGGAAAGCTTCAAGCATGATCTCTTTGTGATGCTTCACTTGAACTTGCACACCGCAACCTTGATGACGATCACCACTTGATGTCATCCTCCATGGGTTGTATGAGATCTTCCTCTTGACTCAAGCCCATGGAAATATACCTAACCCACAACGAACTCTCACGTAGACCATGGGTTAGTACACAAAGCGTAATGGACAATGCTTACCATACCATGGGATCACTTGATCCCACTTGGTACATCTTCTGCGCTTTGTGAGTTGATCAACTTGAATCATTCTTTGCCTTAATCTTGATCAACCTTGTGTCTTATCTTCTCTCTTCACAAAGATGATGTCTTGAAGGTAAACATGAATGTTCACACAATCTTCTTCTTCAAGACATGCTTGCAATGAGCTCAACTCTCACATGACCAATCTTTGGATAAAACCTTGAATACCACCTTGGTCACCATATAAACTCCTTGAAACCAACAGATGGACTTCAAGAAGTACCTACGGACAAATCCTTCGAATATAACTCAGGGCAACCATTAGTCCATAGGGATTGTCATCAATTACCAAAACCACACATGGATAAATGTGCTCTTACATATACTTTAGCAAGCACCCATTTTAAACTATCCTCTTTCATTCCATGTCATTAATACAGGAGTACTCCCACCATTCCTAATTAAGCTGAACGTAACGTCATATGCCTATACAAATGAGCGATGAAGAGGGGTGGCGTACGATTTTTTCAGATCATACCCCTCTTCAGGTCGCTACACAATGCAGATGCGTGTACCCATAGGATTTCATTCCCATACATTCCACCGTCGTAATCCCGCTTGGCGCTTCACCTTCCTCGTTTCCTTCTCTTCATGCAACGTGTGCATATAGTTCACCCAAGCGCACCAAGGCGGACGAAATAGAGAAAGAAATGATACTAGGCCAACCATATACTTCAGCAGGCACCCATTTTAAACTAACCTTGGATGTTTCCATGTCTTTAATGCAAGAGTACTCCCATTGTTCCTAATTACGATGCACATAACTTGAGACGACTATGCCGACTGTTTTTTGGGACAATCTTACCCTCTTCAGTCGGTACATGATACGCATGCATGTGGAACAATAAGATTTATTTCCATGCATGCAACCGCCATAATCCCGCTCAAACCTTCACTTTCCTCATTTCCTTCTGTCTGTGCAACACGTGCATATAGTTCTCCTGAGCGTGTCAAGGTGGACAGAAGGGAGAAATAAAAGATCTTAGGCCCATCATATACTTTAGCAGGCGCCTGTTTAAAACTATCCTCTTCCGTTTGCTTGTCATTAATGTATATGATGGGCCTACATTAGGTTGAACATACTTTGGACTTCGATACAAATGAGAAAACAAAAGGGGCGGTAGCCGATTTTTTGGACAATCTTACCCCTCATCAGGTCGCTACACGACACACGTGCGTCTGGAACCATATGGTTTATTTCCCATGCATGCCACCTCCATAATACCGCTCGACGCTTCACCTTCCTCGTTTCCTCCCCTCCGTCTAGCACATGCGTGTAGTTTGCCTAAGCGCGCCAATGCACGCGAAGGGGATAGATAAACGATCCTAGGCCCGCCATATACTTTAGCAGGCACACGTTTAATAATATCCTCTTTTGTTTCCTTGTCATTAATATAGGACTACTCCCACCCTCCCTAATTAGGTTGCACATAACTTCGTACATCGATACCAACGAGCGAATAAGAGAGGCGGTGGATGATTTTTTTTGGATGATCTTACCCCTCTTGAGGTCGCCACACGACACACATGCGCGTGGAACCATAGGATTTATTTCCCATTAAAGCCACCTCCGTAATCCCACTCAACGATTCACTTTCCTCATTTCCTTCTCTCCGTGCAACATGTGCATGTAGTTTGCCCAAACATGTCAGGGGATGAAAGGGAGAAGTAAACAGTCCTAGACCAGCCATATACTTTAGCTATCCTCTTTTGTTTCCTTGTCATTAATGAGATTACTCCCACTGATCTTGTTAGGGTGCACGTAACTTTGGACGTCGATACTAATGAGCGAACAAGCGGGGTGGTGGATGATTTTTAGACGATCTTACCCCTCTCTAGGTCACTGCACACCGCACGTGCGTGTACTATAGGATTTAATTCCTATGCATGTCGCTGTCGTAATCCTGCTCGATGCTTCGCTTTCCTTGTTTCCTTCTCTTCATGCAACACATGCATGTAGTTTGTTCGAGCACGCCAAGGCGGTCAAATGGGAGAAATAAACGATCCTAGGCCCACCATATACGTCAGCAGACACACGTTTAAAATTATCCTCTTTTATTTCCTTGCCATTAATGTTGGGGTCCTCCCACCGTCCCTAATTAGGTTGCACATAACTTTGGACGTCGATACCAATGAGCAAACGAGGGGCAGCGACCCATCTATTCAGATGATCTTGCCCCTCTCCAGATCTCTACACGATGCACGTGCGTGTGTAGCCATAAGATTTATATCCCATGCTTGCCGCCTTATAATCCCACTCAATGCATTACCCTCCTCGTTTCCTTCTCTGCATGCAACACGTGCATGTAGTTTGCCCGAGCGCGCCAAGGCATACGAAAGCGAGAAATGAACGATCCTATGCCCACCATATACTTTAGCAGGCACACGTTTAAAATTTTCCTGTTTTGTTTCCTTGTCATCAATGTAGGAGTACTCCCATAGTTCCTATTAGGCCACACATAACTTTGAAGGTCGATACTAAGGAGCAAACAAGTGGGGTGATGGACGGTTTTTTAGACGATCTTACCCCTCTCCAGGTTGCTACACGACACACGTGTGTGTACCCATTGGATTTAATTCCAATGCTTGCCACCGCCTTAATCCTGCTTGACACTTCATCTTCCTCATTTTCTTCTCACTGTGTAACATGTGCATACAATTTTCTGGAGTGCGCCAAGGCGGGTGATAGGGAGAAATAAACGATCCTATGGTCGTCATATACTCCAGCAGACACCCATTTAAAACTATCGTGTACTCCCACCGTTTCTAATTTGGCCGAATATAACTTTGGACTCCTATATCAAAGAGCAAATTGGAAGGGTAGCAGACAATTTTTAGATGAGTTTACCCATCTTCAACTTGCCACACCACACACACGTGTAACTGTAGGATTTATTCTCATGCATGCAATGGCCGTAATCTTGCTCAACGCTTCACCTTCATTGTTTCCTTCTCCTCATGTGATGCACGCCTGTAGTCAGCCTAAGCGGCCCATGAAAGAAGGAAGGGAGGAAAAACGGATCTAGGCCCGTCATATACTTCAACAAGCACCCTGTCAGCGCACTAGGAACCAGGGTACCTATTACCCTGACTTGTGCGCGGGCGACCGCGGCAGGATTCCTGGGGCCGGCGAGACCTTGCCGGGTGCGTGCCAGCCCCCGGCAAGCCTCTTTGCTACTAAGATTGGAGGAAGGACTGAATTCCCCGGCAAGGTCCTTTGCCGGGGTAAGAAGACATCCAGGACAAGGCAATAATCAGAAGATAAAAGACTAGAGGCTGGAGCCCCGGCAAGATCTTGCCGGGATGGCTTGCAGCCCCGGCAAGGCTCGCACCCGGCAAGCCCTCGCTGCCCTGTCACCGCTCCAGTGCGGTCACCAGCTTGTCTTTTAGCTGTTGTCCTCCTGGTAACGTGTCAGGTGCTAGCGGTGGATGGGCTTAAGCGGTGCTGATGGGACGGCCCTTTTCCCGTCCCCAAGAAGATAAGGGACACCTCAACGGAGCATTTAATGCACTTGTCCTAAACTGTCAGTGTTAGGTATGATAGCACTGTAGCTACTTTTACACCTCATGTATGCACTGTGCGCCACTGTTGGTGACCCCTTTGAACGTATAAAAGGAGGCCCAAGGCATAGCTACAGGGGGATCGGATCTTTTGGAACCCATTCTGCATGTGTAGCTGCTGAGTACTGTAGCGCTCCCAGGACTTGAGCTAGAACACACCTAATACAACCAAGCAAGAGTAGGGTTTTACGCATCTTTGCGGCCTGAACCTGGGTAAATTCCCGCGTGTTGATCATCATATCTGCTCTCTGTGCAAACCTTCTCCCTGCCGAATCGTAAAGGGATCCTCCCGGTCCCATAGGTGTCGTTTCTCCGACACACCCATAATAGTATCCTTTGTGTTTCCTCGTTATTAATGCAGGAGTACTCCGTACGTTCCTTTTTTAAAATATGGAACACCTTGCATTCCATTAGCTAGTGGGCGCGACTAAGACGTCACCCATTACATCAAGGGGGAGGTTAGGGAGCCACATAAGGTCACCACCAAGGCCCAGCCTTACACCATGGCCAGCCAACATATGGTCTGGCTTGTTACAAACGCGACTTTCAATGTTGATACCAAGGAGCAACATGAGAGTAGCGAGTGATTTTGTCACACGATCTTACCCCTCTTCAGGTCGCTACACAATGCATGTGCGTGCCCCCATAGGATATAATTCCAATGCATGCCACCACCGTAATCCTACTCGACGCTTCAACTTCCTTCTTTCCTTCTCTCCGTGCAACACGTGCATGTAGTTTCCCTGAGCGCGCCAAGGCCGACGAAAGGGAGGAATAAACGAACCTAGGCCTGCCATATACTTCAGCAAGCACCCATAACGCTATCCCATCTGCCTCATCATCATTAACACAAGAGTACTCCCTCCTAGTTAGGTTGTGCATAACTTCGAACGTCGAGTGAACGAAGAGGGGCACCAGGCTTTATTTTGGATGATCTTACCCAACGGCGGAGCTATGTACAAGGCTGAGGGGGCCGTGGCCCCCCCCCCCCCCCCCAGCCCAAATGAGTTTTATTTTTACCTCCTAGTAGTATGCGTGCTTTAGACATGCAGGTTTACTCCGTGGCCTCCCAGCAGCTTTGGGAAAGGCACAACTTTGCCATCTCCCGTGCCATCCGCATGCATGCAGCACGCACAAGCCCATCTTTGCATCATCAGTTTATCACACACACGCACACATTTCAGGCACGTCTGCTCGCCTCTATCCACGAACAAGGCAACCAGCCGCCCTGCCGCCGCACTCCCTTGACGCCGATGCCGACTAGAAACTCGCCCTGATCCACGCGCGTGACGGGCGAACATCCTGGCGTCGAGGACGCGGAACAATGTCACGCCTAGGACCGTCGTCTTCGGCTCTTCGCCATAGGCCTGGCCCCCCCCATAGATTCTTGGCAAGCTCCGCCACTGATCTTACCCCTCTTCAGGTCGCTACACGTGTAACCATAGGATTTTATCCCCGATGCATGCAACACCCGTAATCCCGCTCGACGCTTCACCTCCCTCGTCTCCCTTCCCCCCCCCCCCCCCCCCCCGCGCAACACGCGCTCGTAGCTCACCCGAACGCGCCAAGGCAGACGACGACGGAAGGGGAGAAAATCTCTCCGCCGTGGCGCCATAAACCGCAACAAGTACCCATTTCGGCCATCCTATTTTGTTTCTTTATACCATTGACGCCGGAGTACGTTATGCTGAAATCTACCATGCCAAACACTCACCATGCCAACACACACTCAAACTTTTTTTTAGGGGAACGCAGGCTGTATTTTTCAAATGACATGGCGCGTGGTCTGAAATGTCATCCTATCTGTCTCATCACCATTAATACAAGTGTACTCCATCCTAATTAGGTTGTGCATAACTTTGAACCTTTAGTGAACGGAGAGGGGCAGCAGGCTTTATTTTGGATGATCTTACCCCTCTCGAGGTCGCTACACGTGTAACCATAGGATTTAATCCCGATGCATGCAACACCCGCGAATCCCGCCCGACGCTTCACCTCCCTCATCTCCCTCCCCCCCCGCGCGTGCAACACACGCTTGTAGCTCGCCCGAGCGCGCCAAGGCAGACAACGACGGTAGGGGAGAAACTCTCTCCGCCGCGGCGCCATTTCGGCCATCCTCTTCTGTTTCCTTTACGCTGAAATCTGCCATGCCAAACGCTGACCATGCCAACACAGAGTGTAATTTTTCTGTAGGGAAACCCAGACCGTATTTTTCATTTTCAAATGACATGCCGCGTGGTCATCACACTCCCAAAACACAAAACGGCTGCAGCCTGCGGTCACGCGGGCGGAGGGCACGCAGACACGTGGCGCTGGTGACGCGCACATGCCAGATGGCGATGGTTTCACCGACCCATCCAGCAGCCACGCCAGCCAAAGCGGCGCTTGCAACACCCGGCACGGCAAAGCGTTCGACGCTGCCTCATCAGGGCGCGATGACGAGACGATCATCGTCTAAAAAGTCACCCGTAATCGATCGGTAATCCACCGGCCGGCACGTGAACGGGCCTCACGTTTGTCACGTCACGTGCCGGTGCCAATGCCGGTGTGTGGCATCATAGAATCCGCTTCCTTGCGTGCCCGGGGACGGAACCTCGGCCCGGTTCACCAGCTCCACACGCAGGCACAATCCATCCATCCATCCATCTGTTGTGACGACACACCAACGCTGGAGCAGTACCAGTCAACACGGAGAGGCGGTTTCACGGCAAGAAAGCCAGCACCGATGCTCTGACCTTTTCAGGCGACCTTTCGGCGGCGGCGGCGGCCGGTGGGCCGGACCGATCGATCGCCGGAGACCACGCCGGAGGCGCAGTAAATATGGACCATCTTTTTTTTTTGAGAGAGAGAGTAAATATGGACCATCTATTGTTGCATTTTACCCTGACGAAAACCGTAGAGTGAAAATTAGGCAGAGAGTGAAACTGACGCGCCTGCTCCAGCTCTCAGAACAATCCCTCCCCACAGCGCACGCGGAGCAGCACGCATTTGTTCGGCGCCCGCCCCGAGGAGGCCTTTGCAGGGTCGCAATCCCGGTCCCGTCCCCGTCGGCCGAACGGGATATAGGATTCCGTCACCGGGGGGTGAAGCCGACCCGCGTTCCCACCGCCTCGGCTGGGTTTCTGCTCCTCCCTCCCGTCGTCAGCGCGGCCGCCCACCAAACCCCAACCCCCGCGGAATAAAACCCGCCCGCCGTTCCGCCAGATCCGCACGGGAGTTTCTAGGGTTTTTCCCTCCCTCCGCCGACCCACCCAACCCCCACCCCATTCCTCGCTCGCTGTTCCGCAGCCCGCCCCCCAAACCGGAACAGCCACCCCCACCACCACCGCCTCCACCCCCTCCCCCCACCGCCGCGATGCGGCCGGCGTTCGCCCTCGCGCTCGCCGCCGTCCTCGCGGCGGCCTGCTGCCCGGCCACCGCCGACCTCGCATCCGACGCGCGGGCGCTCGTCGCCTTCCGCGCAGCCGTAGGCCAGCGGGTGTCCTGGAACGTGACCGACCCGACCACCGTCTGCACCTGGACGGGGGTCACCTGCGAGGGCGGCCGCGTGACCATCCTCCGCCTCCCGGGCGCCGCGCTCGCCGGGGCCGTCCCGGCGGGCTCCCTCGGGAACCTGACTGCTCTCCACACGCTCAGCCTCCGCTACAACGCGCTGGCGGGGTCCCTCCCGTCCGACATCGCCACCCTCGCCGCGCTCCGCAGCGTCTTCCTCAACGGGAACCGGCTGTCCGGCGACTTCCCGGCGCCGTTCCTCGCGCTGCCGGGCCTCGTCCACCTCTCGCTCGGCGGGAACGGCCTCTCGGGCGCCATCCCCGCCGCCCTCGCCAACCTCACCCGCCTCAAGACGCTGCTCCTCGAGGAGAACCGGTTCGCCGGCCAGATTCCCGACCTCCCGCTGCCGCAGCTGCGGGAGTTCAACGTCTCCTTCAACCGCCTCAACGGATCCATCCCCGCCTCGCTCCGCTCCAAGCCGCGCGCGGCGTTCCTCGGGATGTCGGCCCTCTGCGGCGGGCCCCTGGGCCCTTGCCCCGGCGAGGCCCCTCCTCCTTCTCCGGCTCCGACGGGGACGACGCCCTCGCCAACAACACCGGCGACGAACGTCCCCAACAGCGGAAACGACGAACAAACTGGCAACAAGGGCAATAAGCTCAACGGCGGCGCCATTGCCGGAATCGCCATAGCCTCCGTGCTGGGCGCCGCGCTTCTCCTGTTCCTCCTCATCTGCCTCTGCCGCAGGTCGGGGCGCACCAAGACGCGGGCTCTGGAGATGCCGCCTCCATCTCCATCCCCCGCCGTCATCCCCGGCGGCCGAAAACCTCCCGAGTTGCCCAGCGGCGCGGCCGTGGCGCCTATGGCTACCGTGGGCCACCCCGCGGGTCAATCGACTTCAGGGAAGAAGCTGGTCTTCTTCGGGTCAGCGGCCGCCGTCCAACCCTTCGACCTCGAGGACCTGCTGCGCGCGTCGGCCGAGGTCCTTGGCAAAGGTGCCATCGGGACGACCTACAAAGCTGTGCTTGAATCCAGCGCTACCGTGGCGGTGAAGCGGCTCAAGGATGTCACCATGTCTGAGCCCGAGTTCCGTGACCGCATTGCTGACATTGGCGAGCTCCAGCACGAGTTCATCGTGCCTCTCCGTGCTTACTACTACAGCAAAGATGAGAAGCTGCTTGTGTTCGACTTCATGCCCATGGGGAGCCTTTCTGCAGTGTTGCACGGTGAGAATTCCACATCTCAGTTCATTTACAGTTTTTCTGTACTCATACTCTGATCATTGTATTACTGTTCTGCATATGTTGTGCTCGTGCTTGTGTGTATCTTATTTTTGCATTTTTCATCGGTGGCGTCCATGGTAGAGCGGTACTTGGATTTCTCGTAAATGTTTGAGAATTGGATTGCAGTTGTTTATGGACGGTTGTCTTGTACTACACCCGTTCCTAAATATAAAACGTTTCAGCAGTTTAAATTGAACCAACCGGATGTCTTATATTTAGAAACAGAGGGTGTAGCTATTACTACATCTGTCATGGCTTTAGTATCTCTAGTCTACATTTGTCAACATATTAGGTGACACGTCAAGCTAATTTTGATTCACATCTTGTTTATTTGCTTGATATCCAAAGTATTTGGATTTTAAGTATTATTTATTCGGTAGTGTTATTGAATCATATTTTGATTATTCTTAGTGCTATTCCTTGTGGTCTGAGACCAAGTTTGTGGCTAGAATACTTGTATTGCAGTCAACTACTCGCTTTCAGGTTTGGGGTGAGCAATCTGCTTCAAATTTTCAGAATGTTGAATAGAACTGTTGTTTGCTTTTCATAGTCCCATATTTCTTTCCTCAATTGTGGTTAGGTCTATTGTTTGTTTGTTTAGTTTGTGTTGCTTAGAGGAAACAAAATCGCTGTAAGCTGTTGTAGTTGGCGGAGCGGTAGTTTTTCTTCGATTAAGGTGGTATTGGATGTTCTAATATCATGTCTGGAACCAGGGGCAGTGTTGGTATCTTGATTGTGTCACTTGACTTGACCATGTAACGGATGAACCTTGAACTCTAATCTCACACGATGGTAATCATTTCTGTTTTGTTATGCAGGGAACAGAGGTTCTGGTCGCACCCCACTTGACTGGACAATAAGATCAAGCATTGCCCTTGCTGCAGCCCGTGGGATCGAGTACATCCACTCTACAAGCTCATCGACTTCTCACGGCAATATCAAGTCATCCAATATCCTCCTGTCGAAGACGTATCAAGCACGTGTTTCAGAAAATGGCCTTGCTACCCTTGTTGGTTCATCATCATCTGGACCTTCTCGCGCCACAGGATACCGTGCTCCAGAGGTTACCGATCCCCGGAGGGTATCCCAGAAGGCTGATGTGTTCAGCTTTGGTGTTCTCCTGCTCGAGCTGCTCACCGGCAAGGCCCCCAGTCAGGCTGCTCTTAACGACGAGGGCGTCGACCTGCCCAGGTGGGTGCAGTCTGTTGTACGCTCGGAGTGGACTGCGGAGGTGTTTGACATGGAGCTCCTGAGGAACCAGAGCTCCGAAGAACAGATGGTTCAGCTTCTACAGCTCGCTATAGACTGCGTTGCCCAGGTCCCAGACGCCCGTCCAACCATGTCCCATGTCGTCGTGCGGATTGAGGAGATCAAGATGTCAGGTGAAAGCGCCGAAGAAACTGATCAACAACAGAGCGCCCTGAATCAGGGCGATGAGATGGTCGAGGGCCCCTCCTCGCCATGATCTCTAATGGCCTGAGAGAGGAGCCGTCTGCTCGTTGCTGTGGCGCACATTCATTCCGTTCATAGACTTGACGAATGCTGTCTATCTTCTTCTTCGACGACGGAGTCGGCTGCTGTTTTTTCATCTCTTCCTTTTAGCGAATATCGGATTCGGTGTCTGTCGTCTTGGTGTTGTTGACTGACTGTGTTGTGTGTTGGTGGGTGATTGCGTGGTGGTGTTTAGGGATGGAATGCATGCCCAACTGTGCTATTGCTTAATTTGTCTAGCCATTGCTGATTAGGTTGGTTTTTTAGCTATCCCCATGTAATTACTCAGCCCGATCAAATTGCCTGGAACTCGTTGGCGAAAACCTGTTTAGTCTACTTGCTGTGTCCAGTTCTTCTTGTGTGTGTGTGTGTGTGTGTGTGGGTCATGCATCTGCTTTGGGTGGCTCCGGTCGTTGAAAGCTACCGCGTGGTCTGCCTGTCTCGATCCGGATCGGGTGGCACGGCTTTCGGCTTTCGGACTGTTTTGAACTGGAGCAGCAGATGCAGGGACAGCGAGGGAAACTGAATTGAATTTCGCCTGATGCGCATAGCGACTTGCCTGCTCCTCATCACTGCTTCTCGTTGTTGATTAACAGTCGCGAGGTTCTGTGTAGTTGCTGTCTGGATGACCCAATCTCTTCGTAGCAGCCGGTACCATTCGTTGGCCCTGGTAGATGGCAAGCGCTCAACGAACAACCATCGTCCCCGGTGACATGGCTCTGTGCACGCGACAGCGCTACAACTCTAGCACTAGCGGCGTACGTACGTGCGTGCTTGTGCTGTGCACGGAACTGACCGGTGTCAGGGTGGGTTTCTTTCACCGCGTTTCAATGGTTCTGGTGGCGTGGGCCACCTGCAATTCTGGCCGTGCCCGCCCAAATCGTCGAGGATCCCAGTTCTCGCAGGTAAACGACGATGGCGAGTCACATGCGCTCGCCCCTGCGCCCATGTGGTGATCGATCGCGGGAGGGAGGGACCGCTCTGAATCAGTTGCGGAGGGAGTGCACAGTTGCAGGACCATGCTTCAAATTTGAAGGGTGCCAAATCCTCTTCGTGTCTCCCGCGCGCCCGTCTCTCTTTGTAGATTTGTGAAAAATCTTGGTTGGTTATTACGGGGGGCGGAAAAAGGCTCGTGGATGAAACGGTGAAAGCGTAGGGAGTTCCTGACTTGGCGAAGTGCGTGGTTTCAGGTTTTCGGATTAAAGACGGTGATGGATGGATGCTCATCTTCTCTCCTTTATGTTACATCAAGAACATTCCGGCGGATTTCTCAAAAAAAAAAAGAACATTCCGGCGGAGGCAGACCCCCTGCCGCTTTCTTTTTCTTTAACGAAAGGAACATGCGTTCCAGCAGGGTAGAAGAAAGCCTGTTGTTACGACCATTGACCTCACAGCAAAACTATTCTGACACGGGCCGAGACATTCTCCTCAGCGCCCCTTTCCCTAGAATATACAATCGGGAAGGGAACGCATCGGCGTCTTCTAGAAAATGAAATAAAGTAGGGTAAAACACACTACAAGTCTTAAACTATTTGTGGGGTGTAAAGTTAGTGCTAAGAGCATCTCCAGCAGTACAATATAGGGCACACAAAAAAATGTTAGGCAACTCGAACGCTGACCCACAAATTTGCTTCGGTATCCGTCCGTGGACATGAGGACCACTCCGCGGACATTGATGCCGAAGACCATCATCCAACACTACCCACATACATTTCAATAACTAATTAAACTAACTGAACGGAATTCATGTAAACACAGCATATGTCAAATAAACCGGACGAAAATATTTATATTTTGGACATATTTTAACTAAAATGGTAAAACTATGTGCACGTCCTGCTGCACACTCCCATGGCATGGATATGCTACACTAGTCTACGGCCTGCCGCGGGGGATCCCTTTGTTTTCCTCATGTCCGACAGTCCGCTCATCAGACTACCAGGAAACCCGGATGTATATTCCTCCCACTTATGTTCCCTATGTCCGGCTGCGCCGCTCGTCAGAGTAGCAAAGGGGATGCTTCAGACGGAGGGAAAGGGTTGCATCCGCTTCCGTGAAGCACGGATCAAGGTTGTTTTTTGGGGCGAGGGCCTTCCTGGGACCCAAGCGGCGGCGGTTGATACGTCTCCAACGTATCTATAATTTTTTTATTATTCCATGCTATTATATTATCATTCTACGATACTTTATATGCATTTTTATGTTATTTTATATCATTTTTGGGAACTAACCTATTAACCTAGTGCCTAGTGTCAGTTGCTGTTTTCTGCTTGTTTTTGGCCTTTCAGGAAACCAGTACCAAACGAAGTCCAAACGCTACGAAACTTTTTGATATTTTTTCTGAACAAAAATAAGACCTGGAAGCTTCAGAGGGAGTCTGGAGGCCGCACGAGGGGTGCCAAGGCAAGAGGGCGCGCCCCGTTGCCTTGGGACCACCCCGCGGCTCCGTTTGACCTAACTCCGCTACTATAAAATCTCTAAAATCGGGAAAATATCAGAGAGCCACCCGAAACACTTTTTCCGCCGCCGCAAGTCTATGTTCCGCCGTGTGCCCATCTGGAGCCCTGTTTCGTTGCCCTGCCGGAGGGGGGGTCGATCACGGAGGGCCTCTACATCAACCTTACTGCTCCCATGGTGATGTGTGAATAGTTCACCACAAACCTACGGGTTCATAGCTAGTACCTGGATGGCTTTCTCTCTCTCTTTGATCTCCAATACAAAGTTCACCGCGATTCCCGCGGTGATCTATTCGATGTAATCTTTTTTGTGGTGTGTTTGTTGGGATCCGATGAATTGTGGGTTTATGATCAGATTATTGATGAATATTAACTGAGTCATCTCTGAATTCTTTTATGCATGATTGCTATAGCTTCGTAATTCTCTTCGATCTACCGGTTTGGTTTGACCAACTAGATTGATTTATCTTAAGTGCGAGTGGTGCGTTGTGATGGGTTCAATATGCGGTGCTCAATCCTAGTGACAGAAAGGGACATGACACATATTTGTGGGATCGAGAAGGGACGTCTAGAGGGGGGGGGGTGAATAGACTACTTGACAACTTAAAAACCTAACATTTTCCCAATTTTAATGGTTGGCAGATTTTAGCAATTCTAACAAGTCTAGTGCACCCTATACATGCAAGTCAACAAGTATAGCCGCGGAAAGTAAAGACAAGCATATGTAAGAAGGAGTAGAGATAGGAAGATCAAACGCAATTGGAGACACGAAGATTTTTCCCGTGGTTCCAATAGGTGGTGCTATCGTACATCCACGCTGATGGAGACTTTAACCCATAGAGGGTAGCGGTCGCAAGAATCCACGGAGGGATCCACCCATAAGGGTCCACAAAGTAGCAACATCATCTATTCCATCACGGCTTACGTCCACGAAGGACTAGCCTCACTCGGGGTAGATCTTCACGAAGTAGGCGATCTCCTTGCCCGTACAAACTTCTTGGTTCAACTCCACACACGAAGACGGAGGCTCCCAAGCGACATCTAACCAATCTAGGAGACAACACTCTCCAAACGGCAATAGATGTGGTAACAATGATGAACTCCTTGCTCGTGTGCTTCAAAAGATAGTCTCCTCAACACACAATCACTCTCTCACAGATTTGACTTGGTAGAAGAGGTTGATTGGGTGGAAAGCAACTTGGGGAGGCTAGAAATCAAGATTCATATGGTTGGAGTGGAAGTTCTTGATCTCAACACATGAGTAGGTGGCTCTCTCTCAGAAAAATGGATGGGGCAAGTGTTGGTCTATTCCGAGTGCTTCCTCTACGAGTGAGAGGTAGGTGGAGGGGTATATATAGGCATCTCCAAAAATCCAACCGTTACAACATTATTGCCCAACTCGGTGAAACCGAACCAAAAACTCGGTTGCACCGACTAGTGCAAAATATGGCAACTTTTGGCGTTTTGGTGAGACCGATATATAAATCTCGGTGAGACCGAATTGGCTGACCTAGGCAGTTTCGAAATCTCGGTGAGACCGATTTCCAAAACTTGGAAATTCCGATTCTTAGAAATGGGTTACCCGAAAGTTGGTCACTGGTTTCGGTTTCACCGAAAGTGAATGTTGGTGTCACCGAGACATTAGGGTTTGGCTTAGGATCTGTCTAGGGTAAAACTCGTTAGGGCCGATTCTGAAAACTTGGTGGCACCGATTTTGAGTGGTAGGGTTTAGACAGAGAATTTTGTGGAAGAATTTTATGTGTATTTTTGGTGGCTAACTCTAAGCACTTGAGCAACCAGATCATCATAGATACCTCACCCCCTTTTAACAGTATTGACCTTCCTATGGACTCAAAATCGATTTCTCACAAAAATGCAAAATGTAGAGTCTTCAAGCTTGATGTCTTTCCAATCATATTCCTTTCCTTCTTCTTTCCTTGGGGATTCTCCACACATTCCATGGCCAATCCTCTCTGTGGACTTCATATAAAATAAACTTGGTAAAACTATTAGTCCAAGAGACAATGTATGTTGTCATGAATTATCGAAACCTCCAAGGGAGCATATGTGCTTTCAATCTCACCCTTTTTGGTAATTGATGACAACATACAATCAAAGCTTGAAATTGACATATGCAAGAATATATGAAAGCTCTAAGAGACACATGACTAAGACAGGCTCCCCCTAAATGTGTGCAATCCCTTTTAGAGGATAGTTGCTTTGGAATGCATGAGTAAACACATAGTAGAAGGGATATGATAAGTCATGTGAACCTTGGCTATATGCATCAAATAAATGTGAATGAGGTGTTTCCATGTTCAAGACTTCACTCTTGCAAACAATATGCGTAGGCAAGAGATCATCTTGACCAAGGATATGATGCATATACTTACATTGAGGTTCTTGAGTAGTTTAACAGTAGAAACACACTTGAGAAAACAATGTTAGGAAACACAAGAGTATTCTACTTATCCAAATGCAAAAGAATTCAAGTGTACCAAGATGTGGAAGACATATAGAAAATGATATTCTTAAAACTTGATATGTCTCCAACAACATTTAGAACTTTCTCCCCTAGGTGTGGATTTGTAAGTCTTCCTCTCCCCCTGAATCTTAGCATGTAGATATTGGGAGTAGGTAGGGTGAGACAAGTCTAACAAAAGATCATATGTACTCTCTCCTTAAAATGATAGTATGAATTTGGTCTTGTCTCTCCCCCTTAATGAATGTTCCTCCTCCTTGAGAGGTACATGCTTTCTTTATATTATCTCCCCCTTCATATTATTCCCCCTTTGATAAGCATAAGATTTGATAATTCTCCCCCTTTGGCATTAATTTCCAAAAAGGGTTAGAGGGTAATGGATCCTAGAGAGTAAGGGTCATTGAGGTCATTGACAAAGATGTCAAGACAATGGCAATAAACACAAGTGATGGCAAAAGTCGATGACTCCGAAGCAAAGTGAATCGGTAGAACCAATGAGGATATATTAGGGATATGGGTAAAATCGGTACAACCGAAGAGTTCCATATCGGTGGTACCGAAGAAGCTCTTGGCAGTATATCTGCATTATCGGTGGAACCGATTTTCCCAGCTCGGACAGACCGAAATTGCAAACAGAAACTTGGCAAAGTTATTCTTGACCATCTTGTTGACGAAAGTGATTTTCAGAAAGTCTCAATAGATTCAAAAGGATTTGCAATGAATTTTCAAAAAGATTTGCAATGAATTTTCAAAAAGATGGAGATTGAGTGGTTCCAAGAAAGCATGTAACTATAATATGAACCAATCAAGATACTTCATCTAGATGATGGTCGGTGACTAGGTCACCTATATTAGAGTATATTGACTTAGGAGCCAAGTAATAATACTTGATCAAAGGTCATACTCATCGTTAAGCTCAAAATGGGGTTACCATTTTTCGTTTAAGCATTTTAATGTTTTCATATCACTTTGAATTGCTTTGACTCATGACTTGGAGTAAAGCTTCTTCAAGGATATGATCACATACCTTGGTGTGATGTAGATGACATGGCATGTAGGTTGATACGTCTCCAACGTATCTATAATTTCTGCTTGTTCCATGCTGTTATATTATCATTCTTGGATGTTTTACAATCATTTTATAACAACTTTATATCATTTTTTGGGACTAACCTATTGACATAGTGCCAAAGTGCCAGTTGCTGTTTTTGCTTGGTTTTTTTTACTTCATAGAAAATCAATACCAAACGGAGTCCAATCGCGATGAAACTTTTTGGAGATTTTTCTGGACCAGAAGACACCCAGTGGGCCAAATAAGTGCCGGGGGAGTGGGCCGAGGAGACCACAACCCACCAGGGCGCGCCAGGGGGGCCCCGGCGCGCCCTGATGGGTTGTGCCCTCCTCGGGGCCCCTCTCCACCGCCTCTGATGCCTATAAATTCCCAAATATTCCAAAAACCGTAGGGGAGTCGACGAAACACAATTCCAGCCACCGCAAGTTCCAGAACCTCGAGATCCAATCTAAACACCATCACGGAGGGGTTCATCTTCCTCATAGGTGCCTCTCCGATGATGCGTGAGTAGTCCACCATAGACCTACGGGTCCGTAGGCAGTAGCTAGATGGCTTCCTCTCTCTCTCTCTCTCTCTCTCTTATGATTCTCAATACAACGGTCTCTTGGAGATCTATTTGATGTAAACTTTTGCGGTGTGTTTGTTGGGATCCGATGAATTTTGAGTTCATGATCAGTTTCTATCCATGAATATTATTTGAGTCTTCTTTGATCTCTTATATGCATTATTACTTATAGCCTCGTATTTTTTCTTCGAATCTTTGGTTTAGTTAGGCCAACTAGATCGATTTTTCTTGCCATGGGAAGAGGTGATTTGTGATGGGTTCGATCTTGCGGTGTTCTTTTCCAGTGACAGAAGGGGCAGCAAGACACACATGTATCGTTGCTATTAAGGATGACAAGATGGGGTCTATTCCTACATGAATAGATCTTGTCTACATCATGTCATCGTTCTTATTGCATTACTCCGTTTTTCCATGAACTTAATACACTAGATGCATGCTGGATAGCTTTCGATGTGTGGAGTAATAGTGGTAGATGCAGGCAGGAGTCGGTCTACTTATCTTGGACGTGATGCCTATATAATGATCATCGCCTTGGATATTGTCATGACTATTCGATTTTCTATCAATTGCCCAACAGTAATTTGTTCACCCACCGTGCGCTATACTCATGAGCGAAGCCACTAGTGAACCCTACGGCCCCCGGGTCTACTTTTCCAACATATTGCTTTCCGATCTATCTTTTTGCAATCTTTGTTTTCAGATCTAAAAAACCAAAAACCCAAAAATATATTGCTGCATATTTTATTTACTCTTTTTATTTTGTGTTCTTGAGAGATCTATCTCTCCTATCTGTCACTACCTAATCTATCTTTTTACCGTAGAGAGATTGACAACCTCTCTTTCACGTCGGGTTGCAAGTATTTGTTGTTTGTGTGCAGGTGCTGCTTATTGGGTGGTGGTGATCCTCCTACTAGTTCGATAACCTTGGTTTCATAACTGATGGAAATACTTACCGTCGCTGTGCTGCATCATCCCTTCCTCTTTGGGGAAATACCGACGCAGTCTCAAGCCACGTCAAAGGAATTTCTGGTGCCGTTGCTGGGGAGGAAGCGGTCTCTTCAACGTGCCTATCGTAGGCGCCGAGGGGACTCCATCATCATTTACCAGGTTCCTAATCACAAATCTCATCTCCTTGCAATTACATTATTTGCCATTTGCCTCTCGTTTTCCTCTCCCCCACTTCACCAAATTGCCGTTTTATTCACCCTCTTTTTCGTTTGCCCTTTTTCTTGCCGGATCTCTTCCTTGCTTGCAATCTTGTTTGCGTAGTCATGATGCCTCAAAGAAAGTACTATGAGGTTCGTTATCCTAATATTTTGCTTGAAATTGAGAAAAGTACCAAGGAATATATGACTACACAATTTGAGCATAACAAATATTTTACCGATGAGCTTAGGGAACACTCTACCGTACTAGATGCTATAACGAAGAACCTTGATGATATTAGTAGAGAAGTTTGTAATCTTCAATCTAAGTATGCTCATGCTGAAAATTTGCTTGGAAAAATTTCGGATGCACAAGCCACTTTAATAAATCAAATGGCTGCCAAACCAATCTCCCTAGAAGATAAAAAAGATGAAGATCTTAAAGTGATTGGTGTTTCCTCTATTGATTCCTTGTTTAGTAATGTTAAAATTCATAATGGAGGGACTGAAGTAGAGTCAACTTTAGCTAGAAGGCGTCCCAATAATTTGGAGGGTGAAAATCTTGATGAAAATTTTGATAAAAGTGGGTTTGAAGAGGTCAAAACTTTAACTAGTGATGTGCCCACCATCTTGGATTGCAAAGACGTTAATTATGATAGTTGCTCTTTGATTGAATGTATTTCTCTGCTGCAATCCATGTTGAATTCACCCCATGCTTATGAGCAAAATAAAGCTTTTACTAAACATATCGTTGATGCCATGATGAAATCTTTTGAAGAAAAGTTGGAGTTGGAGATTTCTATTCCTAGAAAATTGCATGATGAGTGGGAACCTACCATTAAAGTCAAGATTAAAAATTATGAATGCTTTGCTTTGAGTGATTTGGGTGCTAGTGTTTCCACGATTCCGAAATCTCTATGTGATGTGCTTGGTCTTACCAATATTGAAGAATGTTCTCTTAATTTGCACTTGGCGGATTCTACTATTAAAAAGCCTTTGGGAAGAATTAATGATGTTCTTATTCTTGCAAATAGGAATTATGTGCCTATTGATTTTATTGTGCTTGATATTGATTGCAATCCGTCTTGTCCCATTATACTTGGTAGACCGTTTTTACGCACTATAGGTGCCGTGATTGATATGAAAGAAGGCAATATTCGTTTTCAATTTCCCTTGAGAAAGGGCATGGAACACTTCCCTAGAACAAGAATTAAGCCACCATATGAATCAATCATGAGGGCATCCTATGGATCCAAAACCAAAGATGACAATACTTGAATCTATGCGTTATGCCTAGCTAGGGGCGTAAAACGATAGCGCTTGTTGGGAGGCAACCCAATGAATAAATAAATTTTTGCTTTTTCCTTTCTGTTTTTGAGTGTTGACACAATTATGCCTCTGTTATGATTGTCTTTTTATGGTTTATTTAGTGTTTTCGCCAAGTAAATCCTTTAGGATGATTCATAGGATGAGTAGAAGCGATGCTGAATCTGAAACAGAAACTTTGCGTCCAGTATATGAATTTTCATTTTTTTCTGGAATGTGATCTTGATCTGAAATTTTAACACAGTGTTTATATACAAATTCCTTACGTTGTCCTAATTTTTCAGAATTTTTAGAGTTACATAAGTATGGTTAGAGTACATATTACTACAGACTATTCTGTTTAAGACAGATTCTGTTTTCATTGCATTGTGTGCTTGTTTTGATGAATCTATGGGTTATATTGAAGGGTATGAGCCATGGTAAAGTTAAAATACAGTAGGTATAATGCAATAATAAAATATGAATGGGTTTTCAACATTACCTAAAGTAGTGATTTGCTTTATTATACTAACGGATCTCACGAAGATTTTGTTGAGTTTTGTGTGAGATCACGATGGATGAAGGAATAAGGAGTGATAAAAGCCTAAGCTTGGGGATGCTACCGCACCCCCAAGATATATCAAAAGAGAAACAAGCAACTAAGCTTGGGGATGCCCCCGAGTGGCATCCCCTCTTTCTTCTAGCGACCATTGGTATTTTACTTGGAGTTATATTTTTATTCGTCACATATCATGAGTTTTGCTTGGAGCGTCTTGTATCTTTGCTTGTTTTGCTTGTTAGTTTTTCCCTTGTATCCTTGCTGGACACACCTATTTGAGAAAGCCAAAATCATGCTATGATTTGTTAGAATTGCTCTATGTGCTTCACTTAAACTTTTTGAGCTATAGAATTGCTCTAGTGCTTCACTTATATCTTTTTGAGCACAACGTGCTTGGAAATTTTTGTAGAAATACTCTCATGCTTCACTTAGATTAATTAGAGAGTTAGTAAATTTTTAAGAAATCCTCTCATGCTTCACTTATACCTTTTTGAGAAATGAAATCTTTATGCTCATGTGCTTCACTTAAATTTGTTTGAGCATGCCAAAAAGAAATGGTAATATATGAAACTAGTCCCAAAGTGATAGATATCCAAGGAGGATATAATAAAAACTTTCATGAAGATCATTGGACAAATTAAACTTGATTCCTTGTAATAGTCTTGAAACATGATGATAGTAATATGTGAGTCATGTTAGTGAGTAATTATGCTTAGTAGGAATATTGGTGTTAAGGTTTGTGATTCCCTATGCATGCACGAAAGTCAATAGTTATGCAATGAAGTTACATCCTACTTGTGGTGCATTATTCGGTGTTAGTTATGCTCAATGCTCACTTATGTGAATTTTCATTTCTTGGTTTGGTTGCTTCCCAATCTATTTGCTAGCCTTCATTTGTACTAAGTAGAAATACTACTTGTGCATCCAAAACACTTAAACCAAGTTTTGCCTTATGAGTCCACCATACCTACCTATATGCGGTATTTTCATGCCGTTCCAAGCAAATTTGTATGTGCCATCTCTAAATTTTCAAAATAAATTTTCTCTTTTATGTGCCCGTACTGCTCATGAAAAGGTGGTGAGTGTCCAATATTTTTCCATGCTAGATGTGTTATTCTCAAGATGAGTGTTTATTCACTTGTCATTGCACGAGAGTGCGGCGGTAATAGGGATGCCCATTCCCGAAATGAAAAAGAAAAAAATATATTTACTTTATGTTGTCAAATAATAAATTCCTTGGAAAGTGTTAGTATGGAAGGCAACCGTGGATACGGCCCGCCATGGAAAGTGAAAGTTTGGTGCAAAAGGAATAAACTTTATTTTCTGTTTGGGAACCGCCTATGATATATCTAGCATGGAAAGTATTGTGATCATTATATTTTTATATAATGATCATCGCCTTGGATATCATCATGAATATTCGATTTTCTATCAATTGCCCAACAGTAATTTGTTCACCCACCATGCGCTATACTCATGAGAGAAGCCACTAGTGAACCCTACGGCCCACGGGTCTACTTTTCCAACATATTGCTTTCCGATCTATCTTTTTGCAATCTTTGTTTTTAGATCTACAATACCAAAAACCCAAAAATATATTGCTGCATATTTTATTTACTCTTTTTATTTTGTGTTCTTGAGAGATCTATCTCTCCTATCTATCACTACCTAATCTATCTTTTTACCGTAGAGAGATTGACAACCTCTCTTTCGCGTCGGGTTGCAAGTATTTGTTGTTTGTGTGCAGGTGCTGCTTATTGGGTGGTGGTGATTCTCCTACTGGTTCGATAACATTGGTTTCATAACTGAGGGAAATACTTACCATCACTGTGCTGCATCATCCCTTCCTCTTTGGGGAAATACCGACGCAGTCTCAAGCCACGTCATAGGTGGACTTGTAGTGGATGCTCGAAGTTGATGAAGATCCTCTTGAATTGGGAGTAATCCTTCTTTTCTTTGAAGCTAGGTCCTCCTACAAGAGTTAGTCATGCAAGGAAGAACATGATATATCCAAATGACAAGAATGAAATTTTCAGTATATGTGTGTCAAGGATATGTTTCGTATTGTCTTCTTCCTCCATCACAATGTAGGGTTGTTGATACTTGGTCAAGACAATATTGCTTTTGATGTGAGTTGTTGGTAATCTTGTGGAATATAATTCATCCAAGTACCTACAAAAGGTTAGATGAAATACAAGGGAGCATAGATTTCCAAGATATATGATTTGGTCAAATCATTAGTAACAAGGAATGTTCATGTAAGCTCATGCCCTTGCATGCATCCAAGTGAATATAGCTAAAGTTTGAAGCATCAATTATGTTCAACTCACTCCTCAAGTGACAAAACACTTTCTCATCTAGTGGCTTAGTAAAGATATCGACCAACTGCTTGTTGGTGCGAACATGTTTGAGATTAATGTCCCCTTTAGCAACATGATCACGAATGAAATGATGACGAACTTGAATATGTTTAGTTCAAGAATATTGCATGGGATTATGAGCAATCTTAATAGCACTCTCATTGTCACACAACAATGGAACATGTCTCGCATGGATTCCATAATCCTTAAGAGTTTGAGTCATCCATAGTAATTGCGCACAACATGATCCGGCGGCAATGTATTCCGCTTCGGCGGTAGATAGAGATATCGAGTTTTGTTTCTTGGATGACCAAGATACAAGAGATCTCCCAAGAAATTGACATGTACCCGAGGTGGTTTTCTATCAACCTTATATCGGACATAGTCCGAGTCGGAATAGCAAACAAGGTTAAAAGAAGATCCCTTGGGATACCAAATGCCAAAGTTTGGTGTATGTATCAAGTATCTCACAATTCTTCTCACGGCCATAAGATGACACTCTTTAGGAGCGGCTTGATATCGAGCGCACATGCACACACTAAGCATGATATCGGGTTGGGAGGCACATATATATAGCAATGAACCGATCATTGATCGATAAACCTTTTGATCAACCGGTTTGTCCTCCTTGGTAAGGTCAACATGTCCACTAGTAGGCATAGGAGTTTTCATACCTTTACACTCTTGCATGTTGAACTTCTTGATCAAGTCCTTGGTATACTTGGTTTGAGAGATGAAAGTTCCTTCTCTCGTTTGCTTGATTTGCAAACCAAGGAAAAATTTCAGCTCACACATCATACACATCTCATACTTCTCGGACATCAACCTTCCAAATTTCTCACTAAAATGTGGGTTAGTAGATCCAAAGATAATATCATCCACATAAATTTGGCACACAAATAGTTCATCGTTAACTCTTTTAGTGAACAAGGTTGCGTCAATTTTACCAATTTCAAAACCCTTTTCTATAAGAAACTTCGTTAAACATTTGTACCAAGCTCGTGGGGCTTTCTTAAGACCATATAGAGCTTTACGAAGCTTATAAACATGATTAGGTTTCTTAGGGTTCACAAAACCGGGGGGGGGGTTGATTGTGGGATCGAGAAGGGACGTCTAGAGGGGAGGGGGGTGAATAGACTTCTTCCTCAATTTCACCATTAAGAAAGGCGCTTTTGATATCCATTTGGTAAAGAGTAATATCATGGTGATTGGCATAAGCAAGAAGTATACGAATAGCTTCAAGTCTAGCAACGGGGGCATAGGTCTCATCGTAGTCCATACATTCGGCTTGAGTATAACCTTGAGCCACGAGACGTGCCTTGTTGCGTACCACTTGGCCATCTTCGTCTTGCTTCTTGGGAAATACCCATTTTGTTCCAATGATGTTTTGCTCGTCCTTAGGCTTCTCCACTAGTGTCCACACTTCATTCCTCTTGAAGTTGTGTAGCTCTTCGTGCATGGCATTCACCCAATCCGGGTCTTCAAGTGCTTCTTCCACCTTCATAGGCTCAATACTAGAGATAAATGAGTAATGCTCACAAAAGTTAGCTAAGCGAGTTTTAGAGCGAGTGATTCTCCCAGTTTGTATGTCGCCGAATATTTGCTCTAAGGGATGATTCTTGTTCACTCTTGCTCGAACTCTTGGTAGCTTTTGCTTGTTGGATGGAGGAGCTTCCTCCTCATCATCATCCTCTTCTTCATTGTTGTTGAAGGTGTCGTTTCCTTGAGGTGGTGGTGAAGGAGGTTGTGGTGGATCATCACAATGTTCTTCTTCCTCCTCTTCATCTTGTCGTGTACCGCTTGTGGATGCCTCCATGTTGTTATGCGATTCTCCTTGATGCAAGGTAGGAGTTTCCACTTGTGTAGATGAAGTGCTTTCCTTCACCTCCATGGGACGAATCTTGCCGATGGACAAGTCTTGAATGACTTCCGAAGGTTCCTTATCTCCTACATCATTTGGCAATTGTTTGACTTGCGAACCATTAGATTCATCAAACTTCACATCTACCGTCTCTTCAATTTTTTGAGTGAAGTTGTTGTAGACATGGTAAGTGTGAGTGTTTCATCCGTAACCAAGTAGGAAACCTTCATGAGATTTAGGAGCAAATTTAGAACGACGATACTTATCAAGAATGTAACACTTTGAGCCGAACACCTGAAAGTATCCAACTTGGGGCTTGTTACCGGTGAGTAGCTCGTATGCCGTTTTACCGAGAAGTTTGTGTAGGTAGAGTCGGTTCGTAGCATGACAAGCTGTTTCTACGGCTTCCGCTCAAAAGTGTCTTGGCGTCTTGTATTCGTAGAGCATCATTCTAGCCATCTCTATAAGAATCCGGTTCTTCCTCTCAACGAATCCATTTTGTTGAGGTGTGTACGTAGCCGAGAACTCATGTGAAATCTCTTCTTCGTCAAGAAAGGTATCCACATTGGAGTTCTTGAACTCTGATCCGTTGTCGCTCCGAACTTTCTCGATCATCACTTCAAATTGATTTTGCGCTTTACGAGCGAAGAAAGAATACCCACGTAAATCTAGAAAAATCATCAACTATAACTAGACCAAAGGAATTCCACCGAGGCTCTTGTAAGCATTGGGACCAAAAAGATCCATATGAAGCAACCCGAGTGGTCTCCTAGTAGTCATAATGTTCTTGTCGGATTTCGGGCTCCGCAAAAACCCGAAGAAGTTCGAACTCAGGGGCGTGTGCGAAGATCTCCAACAGCTTCACCCCCTCCAAGCTCACCACACGATAACCCCGCTCGATGGCGAGGAAGAAGATAGCACACGAGAATTTACCCAGGTTCGGGCCGCTGCGAAGCATAAAACCCTACTCCTGCTTTTGGTGGATTGCCTCACGAGGAGGTTTGTGGATGAACTAGTACAGTGGTGAGCTGCCTCGCGAGGACGTTCGGGTGGTGTTGTGCTCTACAGAGCAGCCTAGCCTCTATTTATAGCGGCCCGGGTCCTCTTCCCTTATCGCAATGGCGGGAAGGGATCCCACAACGGCCAAATTCGAAAGGGGACAGGAGGTACGTCCTATCCTGACAAAAGGTGGTCTTCGCCTGCAAAGTAGGTGGTGGTGACGCGGTGGTGGGCTCGCTGGTGACATCCATCCTGCCGCGCCCGCTGGCCTGGTCTTGATGCACCGGAATGGAAACCTTTGGCGGGGCGCCTCGGGAACCTGCGCTCGTCCCTGCCTCCTTTGCACCAAAGAGGAAACTGTCCCCTCTAGCGCGCTGGTGCCCGCCTGGCCTGGCTGGCGTCACCCTTGACCTCCCGAGGCCAAGCATTGCATAGAGATCTCCGCCACTCAGGAGGGGGCCTGGGGAGGTCTCCCTTTTCCGGGAGCCTTGGCGTTGCCCTCCTCGCGAGGGTCTTGTCTTGAGCGAAGCCGCGCAGGGCCGTACGGACCGCCAAGTGGGCCATGCCCTGGGCCGCAGGCAGGCAAGTCTGGGTACCCCCGTTCCCAGAACGCCGACAGTAGCCCCCGGGCCCAAGGCGCGCTCGAGTTGGCTTCGAGGCGAAACCGAAGAAGACGGCCCGAAGCGCCACGGGCCCTCATTGCCTGCGGGCCAGGTCTGGCGCGCGGTGCGCGGTTGGACGCAGGCGTCCCCGCTCCCGTGTCTCCTCGGCAACTGCCCAAACCGACAAAAGCCTGGCGTCCAGCGTTGAGCCATTATTGCTTTCCTCTTCTGCGCTCCTGCTCCTCCTTCCAGATCTCCATCCTTTTTGAGAGCCTCTCCAGATCTCAGCACCGCACCGTCTTCCTTCTCGCTTCCTCGGCCCCAAGGACTTCTCGATGGCTCCTGCTGGCAAGTCGAAACCTGAGGCTAAGGGCTCGGCTTCCGCTTCTATCTCGCCGGTGCTCTCAGAGTCCACCATAGCCAAGGACGGGGACCTCACCCCGGTGCTTCCGTCGACGGCGGATGGTACCAATGAGTGGGAGCGGACCTCGATATGGTGCGGCTCCGCGGAAAAGCATCGCCTGGCCAAGTCGGCCTACCATTTCTTCCTCCATAGCATCTTCTCTGGGCTCGTTCCGCCTTTCTCCAAGTTCTTCACTGCCATCCTGGAGCATTACGGGATCCAAGCTCTCCATCTCCAACCCAACTCCATCCTGCTCTTGTCCGTCTTCGCCTTTTACTGCGAGGCCTTCGTAGGCGTGAAGCCTTCGGTGGCCCTCTTCCGCCATTTCTTCAGCTTGTGGCTTCATGACGGCGCTCAGCGGTCGGCATGCGTCTCCTTCGTCGCGGTCCAGAGCGGGAACATGCTCTTAAAGGCCGGGAAGAAGGTGGAGAATTTCAGGCACCACTGGGTCTTCTTGGACCTCAAGAGCGTCAACTCTCGTCTGGATCTTCCGAATGGGTTGCCGGAGATGACTCTTGCGTGGAGCTCCGCGAAGCTCTCCGACCCCCGGGCCAAGCCCGTCCTGGAGCGGATCTCTCGAGATATCAACGCCAGGAAGTTGACCGGGGGGATGATAGTGAAGGAGTTCCTGGCGCAGCGCCTGGCGCCCCTCCAGTCTCACTCGAGGCCCATGTGGGACTATCAGGGTAGTGGCGATGACATCAGGCTTCGGTCCGCACGCCTGACCCCCGGGGAGCTGAACAAGGCCATGGCGACTATGCTCAACGGCGATCCCGGGGACCTTCCCGAGGCCTATGCCCCGTTATACTGCCGCGACGACAAGGCTGATCTGGTCGCCGCGATGCCCACCTTTGATGAACTGGGGCTCTCCCCGGCCGAGTGCTCTGGTTCCCCAGTGGCGGCTTCCTCCGGCGACACCGCGGACGGGGAAGACTCGAAGGGGACAGCGGACGACGAACTGGAGGAAGTGTCCCCTCCATCGCGGAGTGCGCTTCTCCGCGGCTTCGAAGACGACTACGATGCCGGTGAAGCCTCTGCTGCAAGTCCTCCGCGTCTTGCCAGGGTCCTCAGGGGGTCAGGGCCCACTCCTCGCGCCGCTCGGTCCGCCAGTCGGGCGACCCTGAGGAAACGCGAGGTTGGGCCCCCCCGGAGTGCCCTGCTCGTGCCAGCAAAGTGGTCGAAGCGCCCGCCTCGCCCCTGCCCGAACAACAGCCTGTGGGCGAGGCGGACAAGTCTGGGGCCGGAATGGCCTCTCCGGCCGCGGCCTTTGCGGGCAGGGCCCCTGCTCCCCCACGCGGCGGCGCCTCCCCGAAGAGGGGCGAGGGCATTCCCGCCTTCGTCGAGGTGGAGAAGAAGAGGAAGTGGGTCGACGTCGAAGAGTAAGTAGTCCTGCTTAGTTTTGGCTGCCTACCGGTGGCTTGCGTGCTGATGGTCCCTCCCTTGCTTGGTAACCAGGAGTGCTGCTATGCTGAAGGCGAGGAAGAAGAAGGCGAGCGTCAAGCCGAAGGTGCCTTCCGACATGACGCCCGTTCCTGGGGCTCTGCCGACGCCTGACGAGGCGCCAGATGTTGCGGGCGAGGAGGCTCACGGGGCGATTCTCCCTGTCACGGCCGCGGAGCCTCCGATGCCCATTGGAGAGGCCGCTTCTGCCCTTGGGGGCGCATCCGCACTGCTGTTTGGAGGGCCAGCCCCCGAGGGCCAGCTGGTCGTAGGACCGTCCGTCCCTGTCTTGCCTGTGGTAGTGGCGCAGCCCCCGGCACCTTCTGCTCTCCATGCTTCTGCCCCCCTGGAGGCGGCTCCTGCCACCGCGCAGTCGCCACCTCCGGGCCGGGCCCCGGTGCCTCCGATCTGCGGCCTTCTGGTCGAGTCAGGCGCCCTGGACGGGGCCTACACCGCTCTGGATTAGGTCCGGGGCTCCCTCGGGATTGCTGACGATCGCCTCGCGAAAGAGCGCTTGGGGCTCCTCTCTGGGTGGTTCCGGGCCGACGCTTCCGCCGTGGCGGTCTGGAGCCAGGCCGAGGCCACCGCGGCCGAGAGCAGGTAGGAGGCCGTATCAGCCAAGGCAGCTCGTGACGCGGCACTGGCTGACGCAGCGTCTGTCATGAAGCGCTGCGACGAGGCGGAGGTTCGCCTGAAGGCTCTTCAGGAGGAAAAGACTGCGCTCGTAGATCAGCTCCGCCAGCGGGAGGAGGATGTCAAGACCTGTGAAGCCAAGCTTGCCGACCGTGACACCACGCTGTCCAAGGCAGCGGCCGACCAAGCCGCGGAGCGAGAGCGTCTGGACAGGGTGAAGGAGGAGGTAGCTGCTGAAAAGGCTCGGCTTGACTCCAAGGAGAAGGCCCTCGCCGCGGCCGAGGAGGGGAAGGCTGCGGAGCTCGACGCCCTCCCCTCCGTCGAACTCAGGCTCCGCTAGGCACTGCAGTCCATCTACCGGGGGGGATTCACAGAACCCCTGGTGGCTCCGGAGAGCGGCTTCGCGGAGCTCTCTTCAAAGCTCGCCGAGGTGCTTGAGGGTGCCGTCACCAGGGTGGAGAACGACCTGGAGAGTGAGTGTCGCGACCTCTTCTCCGCGGCCGCGACGCGCGTCTTCAGCCACCTCTACCTTCGTGAGCAGAGTTTCAACTTCGGCTCCGTGATCCGCCTGGTTGATCCTGGGGTTCGCGCCGCCACGGCAACGGCCGTGGAGGGCGCCGTGGAGGCGCTGCTGAAGAAGTTCGCCTGCGTGGCCGTTCCCCCACCTCCTCCTGCAGCTGCAAGGGTTAGTGACGACGATGACAACGGCAGCGATGTCGACGACGAGCTCCCCGCGGTCAGGACGGGTGGTGGCGCCAGCTCCTCCTAGTTCCTCTTCCTGGGTCCTTCCCTACAACGTTCATCGTGCCTCGTGGAGGCGTTAGACTTGTTTGCATTTCCGGAGACTTTTTAATGCTTGTAATGACTGCTAAGTTGTGTGGTTTCTATCATCGCCTCGTTTCCTTCCTGCTTGCTATAGTGCTCTGCGTCGGCAGGGCCCGGTCCTGCGCATACCTCGACCGCCGTTGGGGCGTCCGGATCACCAAGACGGTGCCAAGGGGCGAGGGGCTACGTGACCAGTGAGGCTCCTGAGTCGCGATGCTCAGGAGTCCCCCTTGACATACGAGAAGCCCTCATGAAGGGAACACGGCGAAGGCGGAGTCAACTTGGAGATTTGGAGCGCCTTGAGCTCTGCGTCGGCAAGGCCCGGTCCCGCGCATACCTCAACCGCCGTTGGGGCGTCCGGATCACCAGGACGGTGGCAAGGGGTGAGGGGCTACGGGACCAGTGAGGCCCCTGAGTCGCGATGCTCAGGGGTCCCCCTTGATGTACGAGCGGCTCCCATACCTTTCCTCGCCAGCTTTCATTTGAGAGGGATGCGTGAAGACCAGGTACCAGGGACCTGGGAAGGTGGCATGCGCCAGGCCTGGCCTGAGCGTAGCCCCCGTGCAGCCCCCTCACGCGGGCATCCCAAGGGAATGCTGCGAGATGGAGCCGCGAGGGGCCGTCCTGAGGTTGGATGCACTCGCTAGGGCGCCCTCAGTTGTTTATCCCCAGCGCGGAACATAGGTCTTCCACGTTGCGTGGGCATAGCCGCTTGGGCGACAGTGTTGTCCGCCAGCGCGGAGCATGGGGCTTCAACTTGGGCGTGGGAATGGGGTCCCCGGCTCCTGGGCCCCCCGGGCGTGTACAACCCATTAAGTTCGTACGCGTGGCCTGCACGGTAGAACTTGGAGGTGTATCTGGGCGCTCGTGAGGCAGCTCGGGTCTCACGAGGCCCTACCTCAAAGGCGGGTTGCGCCTGAGTCTTCCGGTAGAAAGCGCTGCTTGAAGTCCTGTATATTTTGAGAAACCTGCGCCGAATGGGTTTCCAAGGGCCATCGCATGAGAAGGCCAAACACCAATGACCCCAGGAGGTGACGTGAACGGGGCTGGCCCGCCAGACAGAGCTCAGCCATTGGATTTGTCGACGCTGCACGGACGGACCCAAGCACAGACGCCGTGCCCAGTATTCTCATGCGACAAATCCGAGGAGAAAACACCCAGCGCGCGGCTCCCACGGCGGTGAAAGGCCGACTGTGGTTGTAGGAACCGTGCCGCGCGCCTTGACTCACCCACTCCCGATTAGCTCATGCGAGGACGAAGCACCGAGGGCCATGGGAGGTGACGTGCGCGGGGCTGGCCCGCGAGACAGAGCTCGACCACTTGGATTTGTCGACGCTGCAGGGACGGACCCGAGCACAGACGTCATGCCAGACCTTAATCATGAGGCGGTCGAGGGCAGGATCATTAGGGCGCGGCGACATTCATGGCGGCGAAGCACCGGGCATGCAGGTTGGAATATTTAGGAAATAGATTAAACGCATGAAAGGTTCTGATACATGCGAAAATGATGTGGCTGGGATGAGCCCTGGCCGCCTGAGGATAATGCAGCCCGATGGGCGCCCTCAAACTAAGCAAACCAAAAAGTTACCTGGCACGGACGTAAAAGAGAATCACCTGGCGGCAATGCCGCTGAAGCGTAGAGGTAGTCGTCGGAGCCTGGCCTTGCGTCTCCGCGAGTTTGGCCTTCACGAGCCTGGCGCCTCACGAGGCTCGGGGCACTCGCTCGGGCCCGGCACCTCCTCCAACTCCTCGCGGTGCCTGGTCCGGGAAGGCGCGAGCATGGCCTGAGCAAGGCGCTGGAACGCGGCGCCCACGTTCGCCAGACCGAAGGGCATGCGTATGTAGTTGCACGGGTAGACCCCGCCGCGACCGACATGCGTCGGCCAGAAGATGTCCTGGGACGCGGTCCTGTTGATGCCAGGTACGTTGACGCAGGCACGCGGCATGCCGCCCGAGTCGACGATGGTGACCGCACTTGGTGGTGCAGGGCCGCGCCCGCCTCGCATGGCCTGTGCTTCCCGAAGCTCCTTGATTACTCTGGTAACGAACTCCCGCGAACTTGGCGCCTCGCGCCGTGCTCCTTGCTTGGATGGATGCGCGCCGAAACACGCCCCCAAGTTGTGCCGGAGCACCTCCCTCGTCTCACTGGTCAGGTCGGTAGCCTTCCGGGTGGAAGCCCCCAAGCCCGACCCAAGGGAGGCACCGGGCGCGCCTTCCTATGCGAGGAAGGAAGGGGCCTTGGCCCTAGGCGCGGAGCCTAAGGCGCCGTACTTGGAGGTTTCATCCCCCTGGCGCCCCTTGGAAAGGAGCTGCTTCTTCTTCCTGGGGACATTCTCGCGAGGCAGGACGTCTCCTTCGTCGTCTGAGTGCTCGGCCGCTGCAGCACGGTAGGCGCGCTCAAGGGAGCAAACGGCGTCCTTTTCATCGCAGGCGACAGTGATGACGCCACACTCCCCGGCATTTTGAGGACGTTGTAGCCATGGTGAGTCACCGCCATGAACTTGGCGAGGGCTGGGTATCCAAGGATCGCATTGTACGGGAGGTGGATGTGGGCGACGTCAAAGACGATGAGCTCGGTGTGGTAATTGTTGCGCCCACCGAAGGTGAAGGGCAGGCGCACTTGCCCGATGGGGACTGTGGAGCCGTCAGTGACCCCTGAGAAAGGCTTGGTCGGCATGATCTGGTCGTATGGCACTTGGAGCGTCTCGAACGTCTCGATGGAGAGGACATTGAGCCCTGCACCATCGTCGATGAGGGTCTTGGTGACAAGGACATTGCTGATGGTAGGCGTGCACAACATGGGGAGCGCGCCCACCATGGCTGAACACCTGAGTTGATCCTTGGAGTCAAAGGTGATGGCGCACTGGGACCACTTGAGGGGGCGCGCAGCCTCGGGCTTCGGGAGAGCCGCGTTCACCTCCCGCGAGAACTGCTTGAAGATGCGGTTCGATGCAGGGGCTTGGGCGCCGCCGAGGATGCAAGCTATTGCCCTGACCTCCTGGAAGCCCCCAGCCCCGTCGTTCTGCCTGTCTTCTTCCTTCCTCCTGGGTGGCGGCGGCAGCGGGGGAAGGCCGGCCTCACGAGGGCGGGCCTCACGAGGCTGACCGGGACGTGACCCCTCCGGAGGCTCGTCGCGCCAGCGGTCCTCCCGAGGCCGGTCACGCCACTCCTGGCGCGGGTCTCGATTGTCCCAGCGGCCTCCACCGCGTCCATAGCCACGGTTGCTACGCCCAGGCCGCCGACCGAAATGCTCGTCTCGGACCACCCTGAGCTCCTGACAGTCGATGGTGTTGTGGCTATTGGTGCCATGGAAGATGCAGAACGGTCGCCCTCCCACGGGGGGTTCCTCGTCTTGACTGTGTTTAGCCTCAGGTTCGGCCGCCAGCACCGCAGGGGCCTTGCGCTTCGCCTCCTTGGCCTTGGTCTTCTTGTCTTCGGGTTCCGCCTCCGGAAGCTCGCGGAGTGAGTGGCGGCCCTCTTCGGCCTTCGCGCACTTGTTCGCCAGGTTGAACATCTCCAGAGCCGAGCTCAGGTCGTCATTGATGGCGAGCTCCTCCCTCATCCCGAGGTCCCTAACGCCGTCGGTGAATGCCGAGACGATGGCCTCATCCGACGCCCTCATGATCTTGAGGCGGACAGTCGTGAAGCGCTGTATGAACTTGTGCAAGGTCTCGTTCGGCTGTTGCTTCACGCGACGCAGGTCGCCCACCCCAAGGGTGCGGTCGCGGGTGCCTTGGAAGTTGGCGACGAAGCGCTCACGCAGGTCTTCCCAGGAGGTGATCGATCCCTCCGGGAGGTTGAGGAGCCAGGAGAGCGCACCACCTTTGAGTGCCATGGGAAACTAGCTTGCCATGACCTTGTCGTCTCCGCCGGCCGCCTGGATGCTCAACGAGTAAAGCTGTAGGAACTCGGCGGGATCTGGGGTGCCGTCGTAACGAGGAGGTAGGTCAGGCTTGAACTTGCAGGGCCACACGGCCGGATGGAGCTCCGGGGCGATGGCGCGGCAACCCACCGGACCCGCGGGTGCCGCGAGCACGGGAGGGACCCGGTCTTGATGCTCCCACGCGGCTGCCTCTAAGGGCGCTCGGTCGCGACGCTGATGTAACGACGCAGGGAGCGCACGCGCGTCAGCGCGCGGCCGCGGCACCACCTGGCAGCTTACTTCATCTCTCACCCTCGCCGGGGGCCCACGCGGCTGGTCGCGCGGGCGTGCTTCACGCCTGGGCTCAGGGTCGACATCGCGCTGGGGAGGAGGGGGTGGCACATCTTGGGCCTCGTCGCCTGCCAGAGAGGGCTGGGGCCGGAACGAGTAGGAGAGCGCCGAGGCGTCGCCGGCGGCGCTGACGAGCTCTGCAATGCGCCCGAGCCAGTCGTCGTAGCGGTTGGGGGCAGGGCGGTAACGCAGCAGCTCGCGCGCCATGAGGAGCGCGCCCGACCCACGCGCCGGCCCGGGGCGAGCGTGGGAGGATGACTCAGTAGCTAGAACGATCGACGGAGTAGCGGTGCGGCTGTCGTGCCGCGCGGTGATCGGCTGTGACGAGTCCTGCTGCTCGTGGGCTTCCGGGCCCGTGACGGCGTTGGCCACAGGGGAGGCGGACCGGCGCACGGCGGTGCGGCCCACCGGTGCTGTCTGGGCGACACGAGCAGCACGGCGCTCGGCGCGGGCTCGGCGAGCGTCAGCCATCGGAGTGGTGAAGCGGGGAAAGAGCGGGGCTTGAGGAAGACTTCGACACGCCCCTACCTGGCACGCCAAATGTCGGATTTCGGGCTCCGCAAAAACCCGAAGAAGTTCGAACTCAGGGGCGTGTGCGAAGATCTCCAACAGCTTCGGCCCCTCCAAGCTCACCACACGATAACCCCGCTCGATGGCGATGAAGAAGATAGCACACGAGGATTTACCCAGGTTCGGGCCGCTGCGAAGCGTAAAACCCTACTCCTGTTTTTGGTGGATTGCCTCACGAGGAGGTTTGTGGATGAACTAGTACAGTGGTGAGCTGCCTCGCAAGGACGTTCGGGTGGTGTTGTGCTCTACAGAGCAGCCTAGCCTCTATTTATAGTGGCCCGGGTCCTCTTCCCTTATCGCAATGGCGGGAAGGGATCCCACAATGGCCAAATTCAAAAGGGGACAGGAGGTACGTCCTATCCTGACAAAAGGTGGTCTTCGCCTGCAAAGTAGGTGGTGGTGAAGCGGTGGTGGGCTCGCTGGTGACATCCGTCCTGCCGCGCCCGCTGGCCTGGTCTCGTTGCACCGGAATGGAAACCTTTGGCGGGGCGCCTCGGGAACCTGCGCTCGTCCCTGCCTCCTTTGCACCAAAGAGGAAACTGTCCCCTCTGGCGCGCTGGTGCCCGCCTGGCCTGGCTGGCGTCACCCTTGACCTCCCGAGGCCGAGCATTGCATAGAGATCTCCGCCACTCAGGAGGGGGCCTGGGGAGGCCTCCCTTTTCCGGGAGCCTTGGCGTTGCCCTCCTCGCGAGGGTGGGACTCTCGCGAGGGTCTTGTCTTGAGTGAAGCCGCGCTGGGCCGTACGGACCGCCAAGTGGGCCATGCCCTGGGCCGCAGGCAGGCAAGTCTTGGTACCCCCGTTCCCAGAACGCCGACAGTTCTTTACGGGATGACTTCCACCTACTTGTTTTCTTGCTTGACAAGCACTACAATGTCTATCTTTGTCAAAGATAACATCTTTAACACCAAGTATATGATCACCTTTGATGAGCTTGTCTAGATTACTCATACCAACATGTCCTAGCCTTCTATGCCAAAGCCAACCTTTAGAAGATTTTGCAATAAGACAAGTACGAGGTTTGGATCTCTTAGTGAAATCAGCAATGTATAGATCACCTCTACGGAAACCGTTAGGCACCATGCTATGATTATCTTGTCTAAACACTTGGCAATCAACTTTAGTAAATAGCACATTGAAACCGAAGTCGGCTAGACTAGATACGCAAAGAAGATTGTAGCCAAGGGATTCAACAAGCATGACATTTTGAATGGAGCTATCATGAGATATGGCCACCTTACCAAGACCGAGTACCTTACCCTTGGAGTTGTCTCCAAAAGTCACATACCTCCGTGGTCCATGGTTTGGTGTGATCTCTTGAAACATGTCTCTATCTCCGGTCATGTGATCGGTGCATCCACTGTCAAGAATCCACTCTTTTCCTCCGGACATGTGAAGTTCACCATGAGACTTAGATTCTTCATAGTCTTCTCATACTCGATGTCGAACAACTCATCTTCATCATAGTAGCCATGTTCCACATTGTCATCATCAATTGGAGTATCCTCATCATAAGAATCAAGAGATTCGTTAGAATTATGATCATGACAATATTCAAGATTATGAATGCGAATGGCTTCAAGAATGATGTTCTTGATGTTGGAAATATGCCCTAGAGGCAATAATAAATTGGTTATTATTATATTTCCTTGTTCATGATAATCGTTTATTATCCATGCTATAATTGTATTGATTGGAAACTCAAATACATGTGTGGGTACATAGACAACACTGTGTCCCTAGTATGCCTCTAGTTGACTAGCTCGTTGATCAAAGATGGTTAAGGTTTCCTAGCCATTGACATGAGATGTCATTTGATAACGGGATCACATCATTAGGAGAATGATGTGATGGACAAGACCCAAACTGTAAACATAGCATTTGATCGTGTCAGTTTATTGCTATTGTTTTCTGCATGTCAAGTATCTGTTCCTTTGACCATGAGATCATGCAACTCACTGACACCGGAGGAATACCTTGTGTGTATCAAACGTCGCAACGTAACTGGGTGACTATAAAGGTGCTCTACAGGTATCTCCGAGGGTGTCTGTTGGGTTGGCATGGATCAAGACTGGGATTTGTTACTCCGTATGACGGAGAGGTATCTCAGGGCCCACTCGGTAATACAACATCACAATGAGCCTTGCAAGCAATGTGACTAAAGTGTTAGCCACGAGATCTTGTATTACGGAACGAGTAAAGAGACTTGCCGGTAACGAGATTGAACTAGGTATAGAGATACCGACGATCGAATCTCGGGCAAGTAACATACCGAAGAACAAAGGGAACAGCATACGGGATTAAACTGAATCCTTGACATAGAGGTTCGACCGATAAAAGATCTTCGTAGAATATGTAGGAGCCAATATGGGCATCCAGGTCCCGCTATTGGTTATTGGCCGTAGAGGTGTCTCGGTCATGTCTACATAGTTCTCGAACCCGCAGGGTCTACACACTTAACGTTTGGTGACGATTAGTATAGTTGAGTTATTATGTTGGTGACCGAAGGTTGTTCGGAGTCCCGGATAAGATCCCGGACATGACGAGGATCTCCGGAATAGTCCGGAGGTATAGATTGATATATGTGATAATAGTGTTTTGATCTCCGGAAGAGTTCCGGAGTTCACCGGAAGGGGTTCCGGATGTTTACCGAAGTGTTCGGGTGCAGCAACACTTTATATGGGCCAAGGGATAAAAGCCCACGAGGTATTGGAAAGTGCAAAAGTAGTTTTGCTGCCGCGTAAGCGGTACTACCGCTTGGTGAAGCGGTACTACCGCTTGTGTGAAGCGGTACTACCGCCCAAGCGGTACTACCGCTTGTGTGAAGCGGTACTACCGCTTGTGTGCGGCTGTGCTCGGTTCGGCAGGGATCCGAGTTGGACTCTTTCCCTGCGGGCCAAACCGACCTTGTGCGGGCAAAACCGACCTGGAGGAGGCTTTTACTCCAAGTTTAGACCCCAAGGCTCAACATATAAATAGAGGGGCAGGGCTAGCACACGAGATACATCAAGATTTCCCCAAGCCGTGTGCGGCAACCCTAACCTTCTAGTTCCTCCGTCATAATCTCCGTAGCACTTGGCGAAGCCCTGCAGAGATTGTTCCTCACCACCATCACCACGCCGTCGTGCTGCTGGAACTCAACCACTACTTCACCATCGCTCGCTGGATCGAGGAGGTGAAGGCGTCATCAAGCCGTACGTGTGTTGAACGCGGAGGTGCCGTCCGTTCGGCGCTAGTTCGTGATCGGATCGAGGGACGACTTGCGATTTGGATCGCGGAGACGTTCGACTACATCAACCGCGTTTCTTAAACGCTTCCGCTTAGCGATCTACAAGGGTATGTAGATTCACTCTCCCTCTCGTAGATGCTCATCACCATGGATAGATCTTGTGTATGCGTAGGAAAATTTTTGTTTCCCATGCAACGTTTCCCAACAGTGGCATCATGAGCCAGGTCTATGCGTAGATGAGATCTCGAGTAGAACACAAACGAGTTGTGGGCGTGGGTGTATACATATTGCTTGCCGTTACTAGTTGATATTTGATTCGGCGGTACTGTGAGATGAAGCGGCCCGGACCGACATTACGCGTACACTTACGCGAGACAGGTTCCTTCAACTAACATGTAACTTCGTTGCATAAAGATGGCTAGCGGGTGTCTGTCTCTCTCACTTTAGTTGAATCGATTTCAATGAAGAGGGTTCTTTTAGAAGATCAAAAAGCAATCACTACACCACGTTGTGGTTTTGCGTAGGTAAGAACGGTTCTTGCAAACCCGTAGCAGCCACGTAAAATTTGCAACAACAATTAGAGGACGTCTAACTTGTTTTTGCAGGGTATGATGTGATATGATATGGCCAATTACATGATGAGATATATGTGATGTATGAGATGATCATGTGTTGTATAGAATATCACGACTTGCATGTCGATGAGTACGGCAACTGGCAGGAGCCATAGAGTTGTCTTTAATTATTGTATGACCTGCGTGTCAATCATTAAGCGCTATGTAATGCTTTACTTTATCGCTAAACGTTAGCAATAGTCGTGGAAGCAACAGTCGGCGCGACAACCTTATGGCGACACGTTGATGGAGATCAAGATGATGGAGATCATGGTGTCATGCCGGTGACGATGGAGATCATGCCGGTGCTTTGGAGATGGAGATCAAAAGCACAAGTTCATGGCCATATCATGTCACTTATGATTTGCATGTGATGTTAATCCTTTTATGCATCTTATTTTGCTTAGGACGACGGTAGCATTATAAGGTGATCCCTCACTTAAATTTCAAGATAAATTGTGTTCTCCCCAAGTGTGCACCATTGCGAAAGTTCGTCGTTTCGAGACACGCCGTGATGATCGGGTGTGATAGACTCTACGTTCGCATACAACGGGTGCAAGCCATGTTGCACGTGCGGAACACTCGGGTTAAACTTGACAAGCCTAGCATGTACAGACATGGCCTCGGAACACAAGAGACCGAAAGGTCGAACATGAGTCATATAGTAGATATGATCAACATGAAGATGTTCACCATTGAAACCACCTCGACTCACGTGATGATCGGACTTGAGTTGGTGGATTTGGATCATGTTACACTCGAATGATCGGAGGGATGTCAATTTGAGTGGGAGTTTTTAAGTAATATGATTAACTAAACTCATTATCTAGAACAATAGTCTAAGTTGTCTTTGCTATATTTATGTTGTAGATCATGGCTCGCGCAGTAGCACCCCTGAATTTTAATGCGTTCCTAGAGAAAGCTAAGTTGAAAGATGATGGAAGTAACTTTGTGGACTGGGCCCGTAATCTAAGGATTATCCTTACGGCTTCCCAGAAGGCTTATGTCCTTGATGCACCGCTTGGTGATCCACCCGCTCCAGTTGAGTCTCTAGACGTTGTGAACGCCTGGCAGGCACGTTCTGATGATTACTCAATAGTTCAATGTGCAATGTTGTATGGCTTAGAACCGGGACTTCAAAGACGTTTTGAACGTCATGGAGCATATGAGATGTTCCAGGAGTTGAAGTTTATCTTTCAGAAGAATGCCCGGATCGAGAGATATGAGATCTCCGATAAGTTCTATGCTTGCAAGATGGAGGAGAACGAGTCTATCAGTGATCACGTGCTCAGAATGTCTGGGTACTCCACCCGTCTGGCTGAGTTAGGGATACCCCTTCTGCCAGAGGCTATCACTGACAGAGTTCTTCAATCATTGCCACCTAGCTACAAGAGCTTCGTGTTGAACTATAACATGCACGGGATGAACAAGTCAGTCGCCGAGCTGTTTGCGATGCTGAAAGCCGCTGAGTCTGAAATTCAGAAGGAGCATCAAGTGTTGATGGTCAATAAAACCACTAGTTTCAAGAAAAATGGCAAGGGTAAGAAGGGTAACTCCAAGAAGAGTGGCAAAGCAGTTGCTCCTCTCGTGAAGAAACCCAAGGCTGGACCCAAACCAGAAACTGTGTGTTTTCATTGCAAGGGAACTGGACACTGGAAGCGGAATTGCCCCAAGTATTTGGCTGACAAGAAGGCGGCCAACAACAAACAAGGTATATATGATATACATGTTATTGATGTGTACCTTACCAACTCTCGTTGTAGTGCCTGGGTATTTGATACCGGAGCGGTTGCTCATATTTGCAACTCAAAACAGGAACTGCGGAATAGACGGAGGCTGGCAAAGGACGAAGTGACGATGCGCGTGGGAAATGGTTCCAAGGTTGATGTGATCGCCGTCGGCACGCTCGCTCTTCGATTACCGTCAGGATTAGTGATGAACCTAAATAAGTGTTATTTGGTGCCTGCGTTAAGCATGAACATTATATCTGGATCTTGTTTATTGCGAGACGGTTACTCATTTAAATCAGAGAATAATGGTTGTTCTATTTATATGAGTAATATCTTTTATGGTCATGCACCCGATGTGAGGGGTTTATTCTTATTGAATCTCGATAGTAATAATACACATGTTCATAACATTGATGCCAAAAGATGTAGAATTGATAATGATAATACCACTTTCTTGTGGCACTGCCGTTTAGGTCATATTGGCGTAAAACGCATGAGGAAGCTCCAAGCTGATGGACTTTTGGAGTCACTTGATTTTGAATCACTTGACACATGTGAGCCATGCCTCATGGGCAAGATGACTAAAACGCCGTTCTCTGGTACAATGGAACGGGCAAGTGACTTATTGGAAATCATACATACTGATGTGTGCGGTCCGATGAGTATTGAGGCGCGCGGTGGTTATCGTTACTTTCTCACCTTCACTGATGACTTAAGTAGATATGGGTATATTTACTTAATGAAACACAAGTCTGAAACATTTGAAAAGTTCAAACAATTTCAGAGTGAAGTTGAGAATCATCGTAACAAGAAGATTAAATTCCTACGATCTGATCGAGGAGGAGAATATCTGAGTTATGAGTTTGGCAGTCACTTAAGACAGTGTGGAATTGTTTCACAATTGACACCGCCTGGAACACCACAGCGTAATGGTGTGTCCGAACGTCGTAATCGAACCTTATTGGATATGGTGCGATCTATGATGTCTCTTGCCGATTTGCCACTATCGTTTTGGGGTTATGCATTAGAGACAGCTGCATTCACTTTAAATAGGGCACCATCGAAATCCGTTGAGACGACGCCATATGAACTTTGGTTTGGCAAGAAGCCAAAGCTGTCGTTTCTTAAAGTTTGGGGATGTGATGCTTATGTCAAAAAGCTTCAGCCTGAAAAGCTGGAACCCAAAGCGGAGAAATGCGTCTTCATAGGATACCCAAAAGAGACAGTTGGGTATACCTTCTACCTCAGATCCGAAGGCAAAGTGTTTGTCGCTAAAAACGGAACATTTCTTGAGAAAGAGTTTCTCTCGAAAGAATTGAGTGGGAGGAAGATAGAACTTGATGAGGTTGTTGAACCTTTACTTCAACCTGAGAGTAGCACAGCGCAGAAAGTTGTTTCTGTGGAGCCTACATTAGCTGAAGAGGAAGTTAATGATGATGATCATGAAGCTTTGGATCAAGTTGCTATCGAACCTCGTAGGTCGACAAGGACGCGTACTGCTCCCGAGTGGTACGGCAACCCTGTCTTAGAGGTCATGTTGTTAGACAACGATGAACCTACGAGCTATGGAGAAGCGATGATGGGCCCGGATTCCGAGAAGTGGTTAGAGGCCATGAAATCCGAGATGGGATCCATGTATGAAAACAAAGTATGGACTTTGGAAGTATTACCTGAAGGGCGTAAGGCCATTCAGAACAAATGGATCTTTAAGAGGAAGACGGACGCGGACGGTAATGTCACCGTCTATAAAGCTCGACTTGTGGCAAAGGGTTTTTCACAAGTTCAAGGAGTTGACTACGATGAGACCTTCTCACCCGTAGCGATGCTTAAGTCCGTCAGAATCATGTTAGCAATAGCTGCTTTTTTCGATTATGAAATTTGGCAGATGGATGTCAAAACAGCGTTCCTTAACGGTTTCCTTAAGGAAGAGTTGTATATGATGCAACCAGAAGGTTTTGTCGATCCAGAGAATGCTGACAAAGTTTGCAAACTCCAGCGATCCATTTATGGACTGGTGCAAGCATCTCGGAGTTGGAATCTTCGTTTTGATGAGGTGATCAAAGCGTTCGAGTTTATACAAGTTTACGGAGAAGCTTGTATTTACAAGAAAGTGAGTGGGAACTCTATAGCGTTTCTAATATTATATGTGGATGACATATTACTGATTGGAAACAATATAGAAATGCTGGAAAGCGTAAAGGAATATTTGAACAAGAGTTTTTCAATGAAGGACCTAGGAGAAGCTGCTTTCATATTAAGCATCAAGATCTATAGAGATAGATCGAGACGCATAATAGGACTTTCACAAAGCACATACCTTGACAAAGTTTTGAAGAAGTTCAAAATGGATCAGTCCAAGAAGGGGTTCTTGCCTGTATTGCAAGGTGTGAAGTTGAGTAAGACTCAATGCCCAGTGACTACAGAAGATAGAGAAAAGATGAGTGTCATCCCCTATGCTTCAGCCATAGGCTCTATCATGTATGCAATGCTGTGCACAAGACCCGATGTCAGCCTTGCCATAAGTATGGTCGGAAGGTTTCAAGGTGATCCAGGAATGGAACACTGGACGGCGGTCAAGAATATCCTGAAGTACCTGAAAAGGACTAAGGACATGTTTCTCGTTTATGGAGGTGATCAAGAGCTCGTCGTAAAGGGTTACGTCGATGCAAGCTTTGACACTGATCCGGATGACTCAAAGTCGCAAACCGGATACGTATTTATTCTAAATGGGGGTGCGGTTAGCTGGTGCTGTTCCAAGCTAAAGCGTGGTAGCAGATTCTACATGCGAAGCGGAGTACATCGCTGCCTCGGAGGCGGCGAAGGAAGGTGTCTGGATGAAGGAGTTCATGACAGATCTTGGAGTAGTGCCTAGTACACTTAACCCAATGACTCTGTTTTGTGATAATACTGGTGCCATTGCTCTAGCCAAGGAACCAAGATTTCACAAGAGGACCAGACACATAAAGCGACGTTTCAATTCCATCCGCGAATACATCAAGGAGGACGACATAAATATTTGCAAAGTACACACGGATCTAAATGTTGCAGATCCGATGACTAAACCTCTTCCAAGGGCTAAACATGAACAACACCAGAACTGCATGGGTGTTCGATTCATTACAATGTAAATCACATAGTGATGTGAACTAGATTATTGACTCTAGTGCAAGTGGGAGACTGTTGGAAATATGCCCTAGAGGCAATAATAAATTGGTTATTATTATATTTCCTTGTTCATGATAATCGTTTATTATCCATGCTATAATTGTATTGATTGGAAACTCAAATACATGTGTGGGTACATAGACAACACTGTGTTCCTAGTATGCCTCTAGTTGACTAGCTCGTTGATCAAAGATGGTTAAGGTTTCCTAGCCATTGACATGAGATGTCATTTGATAACGGGATCACATCATTAGGAGAATGATGTGATGGACAAGACCCAAACTGTAAACGTAGCATTTGATCGTGTCAGTTTATTGCTATTGTTTTCTGCATGTCAAGTATCTGTTCCTTTGACCATGAGATCATGCAACTCACTGACACCGGAGGAATACCTTGTGTGTATCAAACGTCGCAACGTAACTGGGTGACTATAAAGGTGCTCTACAGGTATCTCCGAGGGTGTCTGTTGGGTTGGCATGGATCAAGACTGGGATTTGTTACTCCGTATGACGGAGAGGTATCTCAGGGCCCACTCGGTAATACAACATCACAATGAGCCTTGCAAGCAATGTGACTAAAGTGTTAGCCACGAGATCTTGTATTACGGAACGAGTAAAGAGACTTGCCGGTAACGAGATTGAACTAGGTATAGAGATACCGACGATCGAATCTCGGGCAAGTAACATACCGAAGAACAAAGGGAACAGCATACGGGATTAAACTGAATCCTTGACATAGAGGTTCGACCGATAAAAGATCTTCGTAGAATATGTAGGAGCCAATATGGGCATCCAGGTCCCGCTATTGGTTATTGGCCGTAGAGGTGTCTCGGTCATGTCTACATAGTTCTCGAACCCGCAGGGTCTACACACTTAACGTTTGGTGACGATTAGTATAGTTGAGTTATTATGTTGGTGACCGAAGGTTGTTCGGAGTCCCGGATAAGATCCCGGACATGACGAGGATCTCCGGAATAGTCCGGAGGTATAGATTGATATATGTGATAATAGTGTTTTGATCTCCGGAAGAGTTCCGGAGTTCACCGGAAGGGGTTCCGGATGTTTACCGAAGTGTTCGGGTGCAGCAACACTTTATATGGGCCAAGGGATAAAAGCCCACGAGGTATTGGAAAGTGCAAAAGTAGTTTTGCTGCCGCGTAAGCGGTACTACCGCTTGGTGAAGCGGTACTACCGCTTGTGTGAAGCGGTACTACCGCCCAAGCGGTACTACCGCTTGTGTGAAGCGGTACTACCGCTTGTGTGCGGCTGTGCTCGGTTCAGCAGGGATCCGAGTTGGACTCTTTCCCTGCGGGCCAAACCGACCTTGTGCGGGCAAAACCGACCTGGAGGAGGCTTTTACTCCAAGTTTAGACCCCAAGGCTCAACATATAAATAGAGGGGCAGGGCTAGCACACGAGATACATCAAGATTTCCCCAAGCCGTGTGCGGCAACCCTAACCCTCTAGTTCCTCCGTCATAATCTCCGTAGCGCTTGGCGAAGCCCTGCAGAGATTGTTCCTCACCACCATCACCACGCCGTCGTGCTGCTGGAACTCAACCACTACTTCACCATCGCTCGCTGGATCGAGGAGGTGAAGGCGTCATCAAGCCGTACGTGTGTTGAACGCGGAGGTGCCGTCCGTTCGGCGCTAGTTCGTGATCGGATCGAGGGACGACTTGCGATTTGGATCGCGGAGACGTTCGACTACATCAACCGCGTTTCTTAAACGCTTCCGCTTAGCGATCTACAAGGGTATGTAGATTCACTCTCCCTCTCGTAGATGCTCATCACCATGGATAGATCTTGTGTATGCGTAGGAAAATTTTTGTTTCCCATGCAACGTTTCCCAACACTTGATAGTTCTGACATCTCCTTTAGCACGCATGAGGTCTCTAAGCTCGAAGAGATAATCATCAAAATTAGGATCACTAGGTTTCATCTTGTGAAATGCAATAGTTTTATAGAGAATGACATTAAGATATTTCAAAGAGTAGTTTGGATATCTATTCTCTAAATCATTCCATAAGGTATAAGCACACTCAAAGTTTCTCATTTGATCAAACACAATTCTTGGCAATCCTCTAATGATAAGATTAACAGTTCTAAGATTGCGGAGCATGTCAATTTCTTCTTCATGTGAGGGATGTAAGGGATCAATGGGAGGCACATAAGGGCTCTTAACATACTTGCTCAAATGGAATTCATTGAATAGATTAAGCATCTCATATTTCCATTGACTATAGTACTCCTCATTGAGAATAGGCACTCTACAACTAAGACTCCCCAAACTAGACACATCGATCTTCCTCCAATGGTGATAAAACCAAAGCTATGGAGACCAAAGCTCTGATACCAATTGTGGGATCGAGAAGGGACGTCTAGAGGGGGGTGAATAGACTAATTGATAAATTAAAAACCTAACCTTTCCCCAATTTTAATGGTTGGCAGATTTTAGCAATTCTAACAAGTCTAGTGCACCCTACACATGCAAGTCAACAAGTAGCAACGGAAAGTAAAGACAAGAACATGTAAGAAGGAGTAGAGATAGGAAGATAAAACGCAATTGGAGACACAAAGATTTTCCCGTGGTTTCGATAGGTGGTGCTAATGTACGTCCACGGTGATGGAGACTTCAACCCACGGAGGGTAGCAGCCGCAAGAGTCCACGGAGGGTTCCACCCATAAGGGCCCACAAAGTAGCAAACTCGTCTATTCCGTCACATATCACGTCCACGAAGGACTAGCCACACTCGGGGTAGATCTTCATAAAGTAGGCGATCTCCTTGCCCGTACAAATTTCTTGGTTCAACTCCATGCACGAAGACGGAGGATCCCAAGCGACACCTAACCAATCTAGGAGATATCACCCTCCAAAAGGTAATAGATATGGTCATAATGATGAACTCCTTGCTCTTGTGCTTCAAAAGATAGTCTCCTCAACACACAATCACTTCTCATAGATTTGGCTTGGTAGAAGAGGTTGATTGGGTGGAAAGCAACTTGGAGAGGCTAGAAATCAAGATTCATATGGTTGGAGTGGAAGATCTTGATCTCAACACATGAGTAGGTGGCTCTCTCTCTCTCAGCAAAATGGATGGGGCAAGTGTTGGTCTGTTCTGAGTGTTTCCTCTACGAGTGAGAGGTAGGTGGATGCGTATATATAGGCATCTCTAAAAATCCAACCGTTACAACATTATTGCCCAACCTCGGTGAAACTGAACTAAAAACTCGGTTGCACCGACTAGTGCAAAATGTGGCAACTTTTGGCGTTTCGGTGAGACCGATATATAAATCTCCGTGGGATAGAATTGGTTGACCTAGGCAGTTTCCAAATCTCGGTGAGACCGATTTCCAAAACTCGGAAATTCCGATTCTTAGAAATGGGTTACCCGAAAGTTGGTCACTGGTTTCGGTTTCGCGAAAGTGAAAGTTGGTGTCACTGAGACATTAGGGTTTGGCTTAGGATATGTCTAGGGTAAAACTCGGTAGGGCCGATTCTGAAAACTTGGTGGCACCGATTTTGAGTGGTAGGGTTTAGATAGAGAATTTTATGGGAGAATTTCATGTGTATTTTTGGTGTCTAACTCTAAGCACTTGAGCAACTAGATCATCATAGATTCCTCATCCCCTTTTAATAGTATTGGCTTTCCTATGGACACAAAAGTGATTTCTCACAAAAATGCAAAATGTAGAATCTTCAAGCTTGATGTCTTGCCAATCCTATTCCTTTCCTTCTTCTTCTTCTTTCCTTGGGGATTCTCCAAACATTCCATGGTCAATCCTCTTTGTGGACTTCATCTGAAATAAACTAGGTAAAACTATTAGTCCAAGAGACAATGTATGTTGTCATGAATTATCAAAACCTCTAAGGGAGCATACGTGCTTTCAGTATTGTATTGCTGCCATTAAGGATAAAACGATGGGGTTAATTCATATTAGTTGAGTTTATTTTGCCTATATCATGTCATCTTGCTCCAAGCATTACTCTGTTTCATACTCAATACTCTAGATGCATGCTGGATAGTGGTTGATGAGTGGAGTAATAGTAGTAGATGCAGGCAGGAGTCGGTCAACTTTCTTACGGACGTGATGCCTATATACATGATCATTGCCTTGAATAAGATGACATAACTATGCATTATTCTATCAATTGCCCAATAGTAATTTGTCTACCCACCGTATGCTATCTTCGAGAGAGAAGCCTCTAGCAAAAACTATGGCCCCCGGGTCTACATAAATATTATTACTAAAACGCTAAAAATATTGCTGCATTTTATGTATTATTGTTTTATTTTATATTTATATCTATCTATTAATATTTAATCCTGGCAAGTAACGAGTTCAAGGGGCTTGACAACCCTCTTGTCCGCGTTGGATACAAGTGTTTGATTCTGTGTGTGTAGGTGCTGACGACGGGAGTTTGCGCGATCCTTCTATTGGTCCGATAACCTTGGTTCTCACTGAGAGAAATACTTATCTCTACTGTGCTGCATCTCCTCTCCTCTTCGGGGAAAAAGCCAACACAGTTTACAAGTAGCAGCAGCCTCCCATGTTCTGTTTTTTCTCGATGTTGGTGGCGGGCACAGACGAGCTGGCCGCCGACTTTTCGATCTTTGCATACCCAACTTCTTTCTCCATCGATCGGGCGCGGTTCCACCAACGTTGATGGTGGATGGCATGACATCTAGCCTCGTTCATGGCAGCCAGATGCTCGTTTTGTGGTGCTCCCCCGCGTGCCTACTTGGGGGAACTCACCACTCTTCCACGAGCTGGCTTGGAGCGGCGAGTTGCTGAACCATGTGCCGGCGTGGAGCAACAACTTTCCATGTTGGGATAGGCTAGGGCGGTGGAGCCGCGAGATGCCTGGCTCGTATCCGGCGGGCCACCCAATCGGCTTTTTATGTCGGAGAACCGCTCTTCCTTCTCGTCGGATGCCATGAAAAGTGTGGAAAAAATGGTGGAAGTAGGAGACGGGGAGCGGAGGAGTGGTGAGATTCTTGCCTGGCTTTGGCCTCCTTTAAATGGCGAGCGGACGCGAGGAGCTTGCTCGACATTATGTTTAATATTGGTCGGCTCGCGAACGGACGTGTTGCCGTAGTAGGTTTCCCGGCACACGCGCGGGTTTAATGGAGGCATTTAAATGCGGCGAGGAGTCGTGTTTAGTCGAGCGTGCAGCGGACTACCCCCTCGGTCGCCGCGCCGCTTCAATGTCGGAGCCAGTGAGAGGTCGCGTCTGCTCAGAGCCGACTTCAATGTGGAGCGGCCGCTCCATAGCGGCATGAATGCGTGCAGCTGGCGCCAGGCGGGAACACGCACGGGCGAAGGATGAGGGTTTTGGGTGGGCCAGGGTGGTCAGAAGCGAGTGTGGGTGATGTCTGGATGTCCGCAAAGCCCCCCTAGTTTGTCACCGGTTTGCGAGAAAAAAGCATGTCCAGACCGCTCGGCGGACCGATATAGTCCTGCGTTGGATGGCTTTCACGGTCCGGAGTGCGTGCTCAGGACATTTGCGAGAGGTTTAAGAGTCAATATTGGAGATGCCTTTACTGAACGATTTTTTTTTTTGCATTTTACACCGCCTAATTTTTTTTCTTCAACAACAGGCCTATTATAGAGCACCAATTTGCTCCAACAACAAGCCTATAATAGAGCATCAATTTGCTCCCACGGAAGCCCTATAAGAGCATCTATAGCCGAACTCCTTATACCCGTCTCAAACGTCCGGGCAGGCCGTCCGGTTGGCGCTCGGTCAGGAAAATTTGACCCAGATGGACAACCTAAACGGGCTTCAAACGCCCGGGCTGACCGACACTCCTCATATCCAACCCAAATATGGGGCGGATATGGGGGAGACCTGGCGTGTCCGGGCACGCCCGCCATGTCAGCCCGGCCCACCACGGACCCCACAAATACCCCATTCCGGAAACCCTAGACATCCGACACTTTACTCTCCGTCCACTCCACTTCCATTCCCCCACCCTCCGATCCGATGGCCGGTGACGGAAGTAGCTCCGATGGATCGAATGTTGATGTGGAGGAGGTGGCCCTCTGCATCGCGTTGCGCTGGTCGCTGCAGGACCAAGGCGGCCCCGACGGCGGTAGATCTTCATCCTTCTGTCCCGTTGCCCATCGACGGAGCGCCGACGATGTCGTCGGCCCTTCCCGCGAGGCACGCAACTCCGGTCCCTCCCGCTCCGGCCGGTCCGCTCCAGGTCAGGTACACCGCCCACCTCCACCACCTTCTGCTCCGGAAGCGGTGCCCGGCTACCGCTAGGTCCTCATGCCCGCGTCGGGGATGGGGCGCACGAGGACGCCGGAGTCCAAGGCACGAGCAGCCCGCCGCGAGCGGTAGCGGGCGAGGGAAAGGGGGAAGGAGCTGGCCGCGCGGTGTTCGACCTTGAGCGCGCCGGTCGACCCCGGGGACGCGCTACTCACGGGCGTCCTTCGTCGCTCGTGATGACGGCGAGACGGATGCGCGCCGCCTCCGCCGCAAGAATGCCGACGCGCTCCGACTGACCATCCAAGTATCGGAGTGCGAGGCAGCGAGGGAGGCAGCGGCGAAGGCGAAAGCGGGCCGCCACATGAAGGAGTAGGACCGCCTGCTCCACAGGCTGTCCGGCATGCGGTGCAGCTCCGACGAGGACGAGGACGATGCCTCCACCTCCGGCTCCGATGATGACGACGATGACGAAGCTCCACCGCACGCCGACGCCTACACGGAGGAGGGGCACAACCGCGTGGACGACCGGAAGGGGAAGGGGCCGGCGAGGAAATGGTGATTTCCTCCGCTCTTCCCCATTTTGTTTATATTTTAAGTCTGTTTAAGTAGTTTGTAGTTTGGATTTGCCGATGAACTCCGATGAATTATGCTCCTTTTGTTCGGCGATGCAATCCGATCCGATGAACTGTGTTGATCTACTTTCGTTTACGTAGCGTTGCATGAGTTGTATGGATATGAGGGTTCAGATACGAGGGACGCGGATGTGGAAGGCAACAAATGAGACGCGCCCGGTCAATGTCCGTGAACGTGTCCGGACGCCTCCGTAGGCACATAAGGATCCATGTTAACAAGTTTCGGCTGTAGATGCTTTAGCAGGGCACCAATTTGCTTCAACAGCTGCCGGAGTGGAAAGTTCTTTGTGAGACGGTAGAAACGCAGGGAGGTCGAAATGCTTTCATGTTTCAGATTAAAGGAGGTGATGTTCATCTCTCCTTTTCCTTGGCTACACTGCAACTGCATCAAGAACATTCCCCCGCCACTTTCTTTTCTTTAACGAAAGGGACATAGCACGTACTCCTACATTCCAGCAGAGCAGAATAATAAAACTGTTATTTCGACCATTGACCTCGCTGCAAAACAATTCTGACGCGGTCCATGAAGACATTCCTCAGCACGCCTTAGATAAAAATACTCTACCACCGAGGAGGGAACGCATCGGCGTCTTCTAGAAAAATAATAAGTGCAACCAAAGAATGTGGTGGTACTTGGCACCACCTGTCGAGGACGACACGACGACCAGCACCATCTTAATCGATCACATTACCATCTGTCATGTTGGAACTTAGAACCTTCATAATTGACCAAAGGAAAAGTAGGAGAAGAGCACCTGATGGTGAAAGTCTGACGCTGGGGTTCTGGAATCTGGACCAGACCCGCAGTACCATTCGTGTGTCCAAGTCTGAGTCTTGGGCCACTCAAATGTCTGTCGAGTTTTTTTTTCCAACTTATTCCAATCAAAGTCGTTTGCATACACGAACATACACTCATTCCTATAAACAAATGCATGCACACTTAAACCTTATGAGCAGCTTCAAGAAACTGAGCCGGTATAACATCTTAAGATTTTACGAAGTCATCACATACGCCTCGCAGTTGACGAAAACGTTTCCTCTCACCGAACCAATATCGCCGCAAGCCACTGTATGTCGAGTTGGTTACCCCAAAGAACGACCCCCACGTAGGTGAAGCTCAGGGCGACGGCCCCTGACTTTCCACCATGCCATATTAGCTCGTGGCAAAGCCTGCTATCACTCGCAGAAAAAAGAGTCCACTCTCAGAGCATCTACAACCGGATTCTTCATACCTCCCCTCAAACGTCCGGTCAAGCCGTTCGGTCAGTGTCCGGTCATAAAATTTTGATCCAGCTGGAGCTCTCAAACCGCAGACAAACGCCCGGGCTGACCACACCCCTCATATCCAGCCCAAATATGAGGCGGATATGAGGCGGGTATCAACGCTAAGAACCTCCGGCTCGGCATAGAGCAATCCGAGCGGGAGGCGACGTTGGCAGCGGCGGAGCCGGCGAGGGTGGCCAAGCTGAAGCGCAAGCAAGACCGTATCGTCCGGCGCTTGCAAGGCTTCATCGTCATCTCCTCCTCCTCCTCCTCCTCCGATGGGTCTGACTCCGACGGCTCCGACGTCAACCCACCTCCTGCTGCGGACGCCTACAGCAGCGCCGGCGACCGGAAGGGCAAAGGGCGACGAGGAAGTGGTGAAGCTCGCCCTTTCATCTATTGTTAGTATGTAGTTATTAGAATGTGCCGGATCTTTGAACTATGTCAGTTTGGTGATCTTTTGATGATGTTTATGTGAATCATACTCGTTTCATATCGGTTTATATGTCCGTTTCCTATCGATTTTTATCGTTTGTTGATCTACATACTACGTTGCATGCATATGTATAGATATAGGATGCCGGATATAAGATACGCGGATGTGGAGGCGCGGATTTAGAGAGTTCCCGGTCAGTGTCCGCGGGCGCGCCCGGGCGTTTGAGGGGCTGAATTTGTAAGTTCCGCTTTGCATGCTCTCAAGAATTATTGTTACGGATAGAGCAGTACTGTTTGGTGGTGACTTTTGGCATGGATGGGATGGTCTCGCAAAGATGCTGTCGAGTGCCTTCTGGAAAGAATGGAAAACGATGGAAAGCTGCCGCCGAGATTCGATCAAGTTCTTGAGGCTAAGGGGCTGTTTGTGATTAAGTTTATCAAAGGTTGCGGCATTTAAGGTTAGGCAAGTTTGATCAATTTAGATGGATGTTTGATTCAAACCATACCTTTGGCAAGCCACACTAGAGTCCCACTTCACATACACTTAAAAAGTGTGACAAAATTTCTTTAGACTTGCCAACTTGTGGTTTTCATTTTAAAGAAATAATCTTAGGCAAATGTAGCAACATTATGTGATAAAGTGTGGCATTACTAGGTGTAGCAACAAATAGCCCCTAGATGTTTTTCAGCCTGTACTTGCAGTTGCAGCGCTGCACATGCTATCATAGTGAGTCCTACTATTTGAAGTGCAGTTTCTGCGCCACTTAGAAAATGTTTGGAGACGCCGATGGGTCCTAGTAGATTGTAGTACTGATTCTAGAAAGAAAAAGAGTAGACTGTAGTACCGCGTTCAGTCAGAGCATCTACAATCGCAATGTATAAATCTTGTCCTTCAAACGTTCACACACGCGTCCGGTCAGTGACCGTACGCATCTCTTTTGACCCTCATTTTTGCTTGCATGTAACCACAACCCCTACTTTTGACCCCTCACTTTTTTAGACATTTAATCAAACCCTTTGTGGGCGGTATCACCCGAGCACACCCGGAACATCACGGTGCTAGCGAGGCCACGGAGAGGGCGCGGCCACGACACCGGCGTGGGCCACGGGCGCGGGCCACGGCGGGGAGGCGAGGGCACGACGCGCGGGCACGGTGCCGGCGTGGGCCACGGCAGGGAGGCAAGGCCACGGTGCGCGGTCACGACGCCCACGCGGGACACGACCGCATGCCACGGCGGGGCGCGGGCGCACGCGGGCCACGGCGGGGAGGCACGGGCGCGAGCCACGAGAGCAGGCCACGGTGGGGGCGCGCGCGCGGCCACGACGAGCGTAGCCACAGGCCACGACGGGCGCGGCCAGGGCGTCGGCGGCCACTGGCGGGCGCGGCCAGGGAGGGGGCGGCCACGGCGGACGCGACCAGGGCGGAGGCGCCCACTAGCGGGCGCGACCAGGGCGGGGGCGGCCACGACAAGTGCGGCCAGGGCGGAGGCGGCCACTGGCGGGCGCGGCGAGGGCGGGGGCGGGGGCAGCCAGGGCGGGCGCGGCCACGGGCCAGGGCGGGGGTGGTCACTAGCGGGCGCGGCGAGGGCGGGGGCGGCCACGGCAGGCGTGGCCAGGGCGGAGGCGGCCACTGGCGAGCGCGGCGAGGGCGGGGGCGGCCACTGGCAGGCGCGGCGAGGGCGGGGGCGGGCGCGGCCACGGGCCAGGGCGGGGGCGGCCACGGGGACCGCGAGCTCCGGCTAGGCCGTTGATACGTCTCCAACGTATCTATAATTTTTTATTGTTCCATGCTGATATATTATCATTCTAGGATACTTTTTGGGTCTTTATTTACCAATTTATAATATTTTTGAGCACTAACCTATTGACCAAGTGCCCAGTGCCAGTTGTTGTTTTCTGCATGTTTTTCACTTCTCAGGTTTACAGTACCAAACGGAGTCTAATTGCCACGAAACTTTTTGATGATTTTTTCTGGACCAAAAGAAGACCTGGGAAAGTCGGAAGAAGGCCGGGAGCCGCACCAGGGCCGCACAAGCCAATAGGGCGCGCCCTGGGGGGGGGGGGCTGATGGCTTGTGCCTCCCTGGCGGCCCTCCCGACCTCGTTCTCTGGCCTATAAATTCTCTTATATCATGAAAACCCTGAAGGCAGTCCCGAAACCCTTTTTACGCTGCCGCAAGTCTCTGTTCCGCCGCGAAGCCATCTGGAGCTCCGTTCCGGCACCCTGCCAGAGGGGGGATCGATCATGGAGGGCCTCTACATCAACCTTACTTCCCTCATGATGATTTGTGAGTAGTTCACCATAGACCTACGGGTCCATAGCTAGTACCTAGATGGCAATCTCTCTATCTCTTGATCTTCAATACAATGGTCATCGCATCTTCGCTTTTATCTATCCGATGTAATCCTATTGTGCGGTGTGTTTGTTAGGATCCGATGAATTGTGGGTTTATGTTCAGATTATTCATGAAAAGTATTTGAGTCACCTCTGAATATTAAGATTCTTATTTGCATGATCATTATAGTTTCGTAACGCTCTCCGATTTATTGATGTGCTTTGACCAAGTAGACTGATCTATCTTCAGTGGGAGTGGTGCGTTGTGGTAGGTTTAACCTGACGAGTTTCTATATCCCAGTGACAAAGTAGGGGACAAGATGCGTCTTTGTGTTGTTGCTACTAAGGATAACACGATGGGGTTTATTCATATTGCTTGAGTTTACTTTGTCTACATCATGCCATCGTTCTCCATGCATTACTTTGTTTTTCTAGAACTTAATACGTAGAGAGGCAAGCATAGAAGCGCTCTTGAAGTGGAGTAATAGTAATAGGTGCAGGCAGGAGTCGGCCTATTTGTTTATGAACGTGATGCCTATATATACATGATCATTTCCTTGAAAATCGCATAACTATCCGGTTTTCTATCAATTGACCAACAGTAATTTGTTACCCACCGTATGCTGCCTACATGAGAGATGCCGCTAGGGAAAACTATGGCCCCCGGGTCTATTCACTTATAAATTTACAAACGCTACTATTACCTTGCTGCCTTTATTTACTTTTTATTTTATTTTGCAATTTACAATTATCTACAATTATCTACACACCTCATTTGCTTGCAAATAACGAGATCAAGGGGATTGACAACCCTCTTGCCCGCGTTGGGTGCAAGTTGTTTGTTCTTTTGTGTGCAGCGGCTGAAGACGGTTGAGGATTGATATTCCTATTGGTTCGATAAACCTTGGTTTCATAATTGAGGGAAATACTTATCCACTTTGTGATGCAATAATCCGTTCCTCTTCACGGAAAACCCAACACAGGTCACAAGTATCAGGAAGGATTTCTGACGCCGTTGCCGGGGAATATCATCATCAACTATCAAGTACCTTCACACAAATTTTCATTCACTTGTTTATATTTTTATTTGCTGTTATATTAGTTTGTCTCATAAAAATCAAAAATACAAAAATACCTGTCTTTGCTTGTTACTTGTTTACTTCTTCGCTTGCTAGTTTACTTGTCTTGTGATGTCTACTATGAAACTTTATTCTTGTAGACTTTGTTGGGCCTCCAAGCGCAGAGTTTTGTAGGACAGTAGCAATTTTTCCTCAAGTGGATGACCTAAGGTTTATCAATCCGTGGGAGGTGTAGGATGAAGATGGTCTCTCTCAAACAACCCTGCAATCAAATACAAGAAATCTCTTGTGTCTCCAACACACCCAATACAATGGCAAATTGTATAGGTGCACTAGTTCGGTGAACAGATGGTGATACAAGTGCAATATGGATGGTATATATAGGTTTTTGTAATCTGAAAATATAAAAACAGCAAGGTAGCAAGTAACAAAAGTGAGCACAAACGGTATTGCAATGCTTGAAAACAAGGCCTAGGGTCCGTACTTTCGCTAGTGCAATCTCTCAACAATGCTAGTATAATTGGATCACATAACCATCCCTCAACGTGCAACGAAGAATCACTCCAAAGTTCTTATCTAGCGGAGAACATAAGAAGAAATTGTTTGTAGGGTACGAAACCACCTTAAAGTTATCCTTTCCGATCGATCTATTCAAGAGTTCGTACTAAGATAACATCAAGTTATCCTTTCCGTTCGATCTATCTAAGAGTTCGTACTGGAATAACACCATATGATACGCATCAACCAACTCTAATGTCACCTAGATATTCCAATGTCACCACAAGTATCCATGAGTCAATTATACGATACGCATCAAACAATTTCAGATTCATCATACTCAATCCAACACAAAGAACCTCAAAGAGTACCCCAAGATTTCTATCGGAGAACGTAGGACAAGAACGTGCATCAACCCCTATGCATAGATTACCCCAATGTCACCGCGGGAATCCGCAAGTTGAGTACCAAAACATATATCAAGTGAATCAATAGAACACCCCATTGTCACCACGGGTATCCACATGCAAGACATATATCAAGCGTTCTCAAATCCAATTTTCAATCCAACATAACGATATCTCAAAGGGAAAGATTCAATTCATCACAACATGATAGCAGGGAATAACATCATATGATCCGACTATATTAAGAAATCCCGTGATACATCAAGATCATGACATCTCAAGAACACGAGAGAGAGATTGAACACATAGCTACTGGTACATACCCTCAGCCCCAAGGGTGGACTACTCCCTCCTCGTCATGGCCTCCGCCGGGATGATGAAGATGGCCATCGGAGATGGATTCCCCTCTCCGGCAGGGTACTGGAACGTCTCCAGATTGGTTTTTCATCGATACGGAAAGTTGCGGCGGCGGAGCGGAGAGTCTAGGGTTATTTTTGGGGGTTTCCGAATATTTGGGAATTTACAGGCATCGGAGGCAGTAGAGAGGGGCCCCAAGGAGGGCACAACCCATCAAGGCGCGTCGAGGCCCCCCTGGCGCGCCCTGGTGGGTTGTGGTCTCCACGGCCCACCTCTCCGGCACTTCTTTGGCCCACTGGGTGTCTTCTGGTTCAGAAAAAATCTCCAAAAAGTTTCGTCGTGATTGGACTCCGTTTGGTATTGATTTTCTGCGAAGTAAAAAAACAAGCAAAAACAGCAACTGGCACTCTGGCACTATGTCAATAGGTTAGTCCCAAAAAATGATATAAAGTTGCTATAAAATGATTGTAAAACATACAAGAATGATAATATAACAGCAAAAATTATAGATACGTTGGAGACGTATCATCTTGCTTGTTACTTTGCTTTTTCGGTCACCATGTCTCAAGATACTACTAAGTTGTGTGACTTCTCAAGTACTAATATAAATAATTTTATTATTACTCCTATACCGCCTGCCACTAGTGCAGAGGCTTTTGATATTAATGGTGCATTGCTAAATCGTGTCATGAAGGATCAATTTTCGGGAAGTCCTAATGAGGATCCCGCGTCACATCTCAATACTTTTGTTGAATTATGTGACATGCAAAAGAAAAAGGATATGGATAACGATATTGTGAAATTAAAATTATTTCGTTTTTCACTAAGAGACAAAGCTAAGGCTTGGTTTTCATCTTTACCTCGTAATAGTATTGGAACATGGGATAAGTGTAAAGATGCTTTTATTGCCAAGTATTTTCCTCCTGCTAAGATCGTCTCCCTTAGAAATCAAATAATGAATTTTAAACATCAAGATCAAGAGCATGTTGCACAAGCTTGTGAGATAATGAAATTGATGATAAGAAATTGTCCATCTCATGGTTTAAATTTGTGGATGATTACCAAAACTTCTATGGTGGACTAAACTTTGTGTCTAGAAATCTTCTAGATTCTGCCGCAGGTGGATGTGACCTTAGGAGAGGCCACAAAATTTCTGGACAACATTATGACAAATTATTCTCAATGGCATACCGAAAGAGCTCCAACCGGTAAGAAGGTAAATTCTGTTGAAGAAATCACTACTTTGAGTGAAAAACTGGATGCTCTTATGAATATGGTTGCTAGTAAAAATGCTCATGTTGATCCCAATGATATGCCCTTGTCCACTTTGATTGAGCAAAATAATGATTCTATTGATGTGAACTTTGTCTCGCGAAATAATTTCAACAATAATGCTTACAGAGGAAACTTCAATTCTAGACCATATCCCGGTAATTCCTCTAACAACTATGGAAATTCTTATGGTAATTCTTATGGAAATTCTTCTACAAATTCTAATAGGATATCCTCTGATATTGAGAGCACAATTAAATAATTTATTAGTTCTCAAAAGGTTTTCAACACTATGGTAGAAGAAAAATTGCACGTAGTTGATGCTTTGGCTAAAAACATGGATAGAATTGCTCATGATGTAGAAACTCTTAAAAGTAAAGCTTTGCCACCCAAGCATGATTTTAATGATGCTATTAAATCTATCCAAATATCTATCAATTAAAGTAAGAAGAGGACCGCTAAGTTGAGAGCTAATCGGGAATTCTTAGAAAAAGCTCTTCCACCCGGTTTTTACCAAAATCATGATGAAGATCTTAAAATGATTGGTACTTCTCCTATTGAATCTTTATTTACTTCTCTGAATATAAATGATAAAGGGTCTGGAGATGAGTCAACTCTAGTTGAGAAGCGTCCCATTTGCTTGGAGGGTGATGATTTTGATGCTAAAACTGAAAAACGTGGGTTTGGAGAAGTCAAAACTTTAACTAGTGATGTGCCCACTATTTTGGATTACAAGGACTTTAATCATGATAATTGCTCTTTAGTATAATTTATTTACTTGTTGCAATCCATTATTAGTTCACCCAATTCTTATGAACAAAATAAAGCTTTTACCGAACCTATAGTAGAAGCTATGATAAAAGCTTATGATGAGAAACTTGAGCTTGAAGTTTATATTCCTAGAAAATTGCATGATGAGTGGGAACCTTCTATCAAGATAAGGATAAATAAATATGCATGCAATGCTTTGTGTGACCTTGGTGCTAGTGTTTCAACTATTCCTAAATCTCTTTGTGATGTGCTTGGTCTCACTAATATTGAAGATTTTTCGCTCAACTTGCATCTTGCGGATTCTACCATTAAGAAACCTCTAGGTAGAATTAATGATGTGCTAATTATTGCAAATAAAAATTATGTGCCTGTAGATTTGATTGTGCTTGATATTGATTGCAACCCTATTTGCCCCATAATACTTGGAAGACCATTCCTACGAACTATAGGTGCAATTATTGACATGAAAGCGGGAAACATAAGGTTCCAATTCCCATTAAAGAAAGGGATGAAACACTTCCCTAGAAAGATAATTAAACCACCTTATGAATCAATCATGAGATCTACTTATGGGTGGAATGTCAAGGATGACAATACTTGAAACTATGCATTGTGCCTAGCTAGGGGCATAAAACAATAGCGCTTGTTGGGAGGCAACCCAATAGTTATCTTTATATTTTTGTGTTTAACTTTCTGTTTGTTTTTTATAAAATGATTATTGCCTCTGTAATGATTATTTTTTATGTTTAAATTAGTGTTTGTGCCAAGTAAAGCCTTTGGGATGACTCACAAGATGAGTAGAATCGATGCTGAAACAAAACAGAAACTTTTAACTCCAGTACAGGAATTTTCATTTTTTACCGGAGCGTGATAATGATCTGAATTTGTTACACAGTGTTTCTATAACAAAAATTCTAGGTTTTCCTAATTTTTAGAGTTACAGAAGTATAGGTTCTCTACATATTGATACAGACTGTTCTGTTTTAGACAGATTCTGTTTTTGCCTGCATAGTTTCTTGTTTTGATTATGCTATGGATTGTATCGGGGGGTATAAGCCATGGAGAAGTTAGAATACAGAACCTATTATGCATTTATGAAATAAGAATCAATTTATAACGGTACCTAAAGTATTCAATATGTTGCTTATACTAACGGATCTCACGAAGTTTTGTTGAGTTTTGTGTGATTGAAGTTTTCAAGTTTTGGGTGTTATCACAATGGACAAAGGAATAAGGAGAGGCAAGAGCCTAAGTTTGGGGATGCCCAAGGCACCCGAAGGTAATATTTTAAGGAAGACTCAAGCGTCTAAGCTTGGGGATGCCCCGGAAGGCATCCCCTCTTTCCTCTCAACCCATCGGTATGTCACTTGAAGCTATATTCTTATTCGTCACATGATATGAGTTTTGCTTGGAGCGTCGTTTGTTTTTGTTTGCTTTTACTTTCAGTTTGCCAGAATCATTGTTTGCTGGGCACACCTATTTAAGAGAGACACACCTTCATCATAATTTGTTAGAATACTCTATGTGCTTCACTTATATCTTTTGAGCTTAGAAGTTGCTCTAGTACTTCACTTATATCTTTTTGAGCACGGTGGCATGTAGATTTTATAGAAATGATTTCACTCTCGTTCTTCACTTATATTTGTTTGCGAGTTAATAAATAGTGACGGTAATTTTCATGGGTCACAAGACTAGTCCAAAAATATTAGGTATTCAACGAGTGATAATCAAAACCATCATGTAGCACATATAGAGAAATTGTGGGTTAATGATATTGATGTGGTAATATGAAAAAAGTGTAAGTTCATAATTGTTGATTCATAGAAGTGTTGATATTAAGAGAGGTTAACTTCTTGTTCATCTAAAAATTAAATAGGCATGGTGATGATGTGTGAGCATTTCTATTCCTCGTTGAAATCCTAGTGTTGTTTCGGGTCGGAAGCGCGCGATGGTTAACTCCTACCAACCTCTTCCCTCGGGGCATGCGATTAGTACTTTGATCTATGAAAAAAGTGTAAGTTCATAATTGTTGATTCATAGAAGTGTTGATATTAAGAGAGGTTAACTTCTTGTTCATCTAAAAATTAAATAGGCATGGTGATGATGTGTGAGCATTTCTATTCCTCGTTGAAATCCTAGTGTTGTTTCGGGTCGGAAGCGCGCGATGGTTAACTCCTACCAACCTCTTCCCTTAGGGCATGCGAGTAGTACTTTGATTTGTGATAAAACTAATAAAACTTTTGTTGGAAATATTCCCTAGAGGCAATAATAAAATGGTTATTATTATATTTCCTTGTTCATGATAATTGTCTATTGTTCATGCTATAATTGTATTAACCGGAAACCGTAATACATGTGTGAATACATAGACCACACCATGTCCCTAGTGAGCCTCTAGTTGACTAGCTCGTTGATCAAAAGATGGTCATGGTTTCCTGACCATGGACATTGGATGTCGGTGATAACGGGATCACATCATTAGGAGAATGATGTGATGGACAAGACCCAATCCTAAGCATAGCACAAGATCGTGTAGTTCGTTTGCTAGAGCTTTTCTAATGTCAAGTATCATTTCCTTAGACCATGAGATTGTGCAACTCCCGGATACCATAGGAATGCTTTGGGTGTATCAAACGTCACAACGTAACTGGGTGACTATAAAGGTGCACTACAGGTATCTCCGAAAGTGTCTGTTGGGTTGGCACGAATCGAGACTGGGATTTGTCACTCCGTGTGACGGAGAGGTATCTCTGGGCCCACTCGGTAATACATCATCATAATGAGCTCAATGTGACTAAGGAGTTAGTCACGGGATCATGTGTTACGGAACGAGTAAAGATACTTGCTGGTAACGAGATTGAACAAGGTATAGGGATACCGACGATCGAATCTTGGGCAAGTAACATACCGATGGACAAAGGGAATTGTATACGGGATTAATTGAATCCCCGACATCGTGGTTCATCCGATGAGATCATCGTGGAACATGTGGGAGCCAATATGGGTATCCAGATCCCGCTATTGGTTATTGGCCGGAGAGGTGTCTCGGTCATGTCTGCATGGTTCCCGAACCCGTAGGGTCTACACACTTAAGGTTCGGTGACGCTAGAGTTGTAATGGGAATTGTATGTGGTTACCGAAAGTTTTTCGGAGTCCCGGATGAGATCCCGGACGTCACGAGGAGTTCCAGAATGGTCTGGAGGTAAAGATTTATATATGGGAAGTCCTATTTTGGCCACCGGAAAATGTTCGGGATTTTTCGGTATTGTACCGGGAAGGTTCTAGAAGGTTCCGAAGTGGGGCCCACCTGCATGGGGAGACCCACATGAACGTGGGTAGTGGGGGCAAGGCCCCACACCCCTGGTCAAGGCGCACCAAGATCCCCCCTTAGAAGGAATAAGATCATATCCCGAAGGGATAAGATCAAGATCCCTAAAAAGGGGGGATAACAATCGGTGGGGAAGGGAAAGAATGGGATTTCTTTCCTCCCACCTTGGACAACGCCCCAATGGACTTGGAGGGCAAGAAACCAGCCCCCTCCACCCCTATATATAGTGGGGAGGCGCATGGGAGCTGCACCCCTTCCCTGGCGCAGCCCTCCCCCCTCCTACACCTCCTCCTCCGTAGTGCTTAGCGAAGCTCTGCCGGAGAACCACGAGCTCCACCACCACCACGCCGTCGTGCTGCCGGAGCTCTCCCTCAACTTCTCCTCTCCCCTTGCTGGATCAAGAAGGAGGAGACGTCCCCGGGCTGTACGTGTGTTGAACGCGGAGGCACCGTCCGTTCGGCGCTTGGATCGGATCTTCCGCGATTTGAATCGCCGCGAGTACGACTCCATCAACCGCGTTCTTTGCAACGCTTCCGCTTAGCGATCTTCAAGGGTATGAAGATGCACTCCCTGTCTCTCGTTGCTAGCATCTCCTAGATTGATCTTGGTGACACGTAGGAATTTTTTTGAATTATTACTACGTTCCCCAACAGTGGCATCATGAGCTAGGTCTATTTGTAGATTCTATGCACGAGTAGAACACAAGTAGTTGTGGGCGATGATTTGGTCAATTTGCTTGCCGTTACTAGTTCTATATTGATTCTGCGGTATTGTGGGATGAAGCGGCCCGGACCGAATTTACACGTACGCTTACGTGAAACTGGTTCCACCGCCTGACATGCACTTGTTGCATAAGGTGGCTAGCGGGTGTCTGTCTCTCCCACTTTAGTCGGATCGGATTCGATGAAGAGGGTCCTTATGAAGGGTAAATAGCAATTGGCATATCACCGTTGTGGCTTTTGCGTAGGTAAGAAAGGTTCTTGCTAGAAACCCATAGCAGCCACGTAAAACTTGCAACAACAATTAGAGGACGTCTAACTTGTTTTTGCAGGGTATGCTATGTGATGTGATATGGCCAAAAGGATGTGATGAAATATATGTGATGTATGAGATTGATCATGTTCTTGTAATAGGAATCACGACTTGCATGTCGATGAGTATGACAACCGGCAGGAGCCATAGGAGTTGTCTTAATTTATTGTATGGCCTGCGTGTCAATCAAAAACGCCATGTAATTACTTTACTTTATTGCTAACCGTTAGCCATAGTAGTAGAAGTAATAGTTGGTGAGACAACTTCATGAAGACACGATGATGGAGATCATGATGATGGAGATCATGGTGTCGTGCCGGTGACGATGGTGATCATGCCGCGCCCCGAAGATGGAGATCAAAGGCGCAAGATGATATTGGCCATATCATGTCACTTTATGATTTGCATGTGATGTTTATCATGTTTTTACATCTTATTTGCTTAGAACGACGGTAGCATAAATAAGATGATCCCTCACTAAAATTTCAAGAAATGTGTTCCCCCTAAGTGTGCACCGTTGTGAAGGATCGTTGTTTCAAAGCACCACGTGATGATCGGGTGTGATAGATTCTAACGTTCGCATACAACGGGTGTAAGCCAGATTTACACACGAGAAACACTTAGGTTGACTTGACGAGCCTAGCATGTACAGACATGGCCTCGGAACACGAGAGACCGAAAGGTCGAACATGAGTCGTATAGTAGATGCGATCAACATGGAGATGTTCACCATTGATGACTAGTCCGTCTCACGTGATGATCGGACACGGCCTAGTCGATATGGATCATGTATCACTTAGATGACTAGAGGGATGTCTATCTGAGTGGGAGTTCATTAAATAATTTGATTAGATGAACTTAATTATCATGAACTTAGTCTAAAATTGTCTTTACAATCTATCTTGTAGATCCAATGGCCCACGCTAATGTTGCCCTCAACTTCAACGCGTTCCTAGAGAAAACCAAGCTGAAAGACGATGGAAGCAACTATACGGACTGGGTCCGTAACTTGAGGATCATCCTCATAGCTTCCAAGAAAGCATATGTCCTTGATGCACCGCTAGGTGACGCACCCATCTTCCCAGCAACTCAAGACGTTATGAATGCCTGGTAGTCGCGTAGTGATGATTACTCCCTGGTTCAGTGCGGCATGCTTTACAGCTTAGAACCGGGGCTCCAAAAGCGTTTTGTGCAACACGGAGCATATGAGATGTTCCAAGAGCTGAGAATGGTTTTCCAAGCTCTTGCCCGGGTCGAGAGATATGAAGTCTCCGACAAGTTCTTCAGTTGTAAGATGGAGGAAAATAGTTCTGTCAGCGAGCACATACTCAAAATGTCTGGGTTGCACAACCGCTTGTCTCAGCTGGGAGTTAATCTTCCAGATGACTCGGTTATTGACAGAATCCTCCAGTCGCTTCCACCTAGCTACAAGAGCTTTGTGATGAATTTCAATATGCAAGGGATGGAGAATTCCATTCCTGAGTTATATTCGATGCTGAAATCAGCGGAGGTGGAGATCAAAAAGGAACATCAAGTGTTGATGGTGAATAAGACCACCAGTTTCAAGAAAGGCAAGGGTAAGAAGAACTTCAAGAAGGACGGCAAAGCAGTTGCCGCGCCCGGTAAATCAGTTGCCGGGAAGAAGCCCAAGAATGGACCCAAGCCTGAGACTGAGTGCTTTTATTGCAAGGGAACCGGTCACTGGAAGCGGAACTGCCCCAAGTACTTAGCGGATAAGAAGGCCGACAACGTCAAAGGTATATATGACATACATGTTATTGATGTGTACCTTACCAGCGCTCATAGTAGCTCCTGGGTATTTGATACCGGTGCGGTTGCTCACATTTGTAACTCAAAACAGGAGCTGCGGAATAAGCGGAGCCTGGCGAAGGACGAGGTGACGATGCATGTCGGGAATGGTTCCAAGGTCGATGTGATCGCCGTCGGCATGCTACCTCTACATCTACCTTCGGGATTAGTTTTAAACCTCAATAATTGTTATTTAGTACCAGCTTTGAGCATGAACATTGTATCTGGATCTCGTTTGATGCGAGATGGCTACTCATTTAAATCCGAGAATAATGGTTGTTCTATTTATATGAGAGATATGTTTTATGGTCATGCCCCGCTGGCAATGGTTTATTTTTATTGAATCTCGAACGTGATGTTACACATATTCATAGTGTGAATACCAAACGATGTAAGGTTGATAATGATAGTCCCACATACTTGTGGCACTGCCGCCTTGGTCATATTGGTGTCAAACGCATGAAGAAACTCCATGCAGATGGACTTTTGGAGTCTCTTGATTATGAATCATTTGACACGTGCGAACCATGCCTCATGGGCAAGATGACTAAGACTCCGTTCTCCGGAACAATGGAGCGAGCAACCAACTTGTTGGAAATAATACATACCGATGTATGCGGTCCAATGAGCGTTGAGGCTCGCGGTGGCTATCGTTATGTCCTCACCCTCACTGATGACTTAAGCAGATATGGGTTTGTCTACTTAATGAAACACAAGTATGAGACCTTTGAAAAGTTCAAGGAATTTCAGAGTGAGGTAGAGAATCAACGTGACAAGAAAATAAAGTTCTTACGATCTGATCGTGGAGGAGAATATTTGAGTCACGAGTTTGGCACGCACTTAAGGAAATGTGGAATTGTTTCACAACTCATGCCGCCTGGCACACCTCAGCGTAATGGTGTGTCCGAACGTCGTAATCGCACTCTATTGGATATGGTGCGATCTATGATGTCTCTTACTGATTTACCACTATCATTTTGGGGATATCCATTAGAGACTGCCGCATTCACTTTAAATAGGGCACCATCTAAATCCGTTGAGACGACACCGTATGAATTATGGTTTGGGAAGAAACCTAAGCTGTCATTTCTGAAAGTTTGGGGATGCGATGCTTATGTCAAGAAACTTCAACCTGAAAAGCTCGAACCCAAATCGGAAAAGTGCGTCTTCATAGGATACCCTAAGGAAACTATTGGGTATACCTTCTACCTCAGATCCGAAGGCAAGATCTTTGTTGCCAAGAATGGATCCTTTCTAGAGAAAGTGTTTCTCTCGAAAGAAGTAAGTGGGAGGAAAGTAGAACTTGATGAGGTAATTGTACCCCCTCTCGAACCGAAGAGTATCGCAGCACAGGAAAATGTTTCTGTGGTGCCTGCACCGACTAGAGAGGAAGTTAATGATGATGATCATGAAACTTCGGATCAACTTACTACTGAACTTCGTAGGTCCACGAGGACACGTTGCGCACCAGAGTGGTACGGCAACCCTGTCCTGGAAATCATGTTGTTAGACAACGATGAACCTTCGAACTATGAAGAAGCCATGGCGGGCCCGGATTCCAACAAATGGCTTGAAGCCATGAAATCCGAGATAGGATCCATGTATGAGAACAAAGTATGGACTTTGGTGGACTTGCCCGATGATCGGCAAGCCATAGAAAATAAATGGATCTTTAAGAAGAAGACTAACGCAGATGGTAATGTGACTGTCTATAAGGCTCAGCTTGTCGCTATGGGTTATCGACAAGTTCAAGGAGTTGACTACGATGAGACTTTCTCACCCGTAGCGATGCTGAAGTCCGTCCGAATCATGTTAGCAGTTGCCGCATTTTATGATTATGAGATCTGGCAAATGGACGTCAAAACGGCATTCCTTAACGGTTTCCTTAAGGAAGAATTGTATATGATGCAGCCGGAAGGTTTTGTCGATCCTAAGAATGCTGACAAGGTATGCAAGCTCCAGCGCTCCATCTATGGGCTGGTGCAAGCATCTCGGAGTTGGAACATTCGCTTTGATGAGGTGATCAAAGCGTTTGGCTTTATACAGACTTATGGAGAAGCCTGTATTTACAAGAAAGTGAGTGGGAGCTCTGTAGCATTTCTCATTTTATATGTGGATGACATGTTGTTGATGGAAAATGATATAGAACTTTTGGAAAGCATAAAGGCCTACTTGAATAAGTGTTTTTCAATGAAGGACCTTGGAGAAGCTGCTTACATATTAGGCATCAAGATCTATAGAGATAGATCGAGACGCCTCATTGGTCTTTCACAAAGCACATACCTTGACAAGATATTGAAGAAGTTCAATATGGATCAGTCCAAGAAGGGGTTCTTGCCTGTATTGCAAGGTGTGAGATTGAGCACAGCTCAATGCCCGACATCGGCAGAAGATAGAGAAAAGATGAGTGTCATCCCCTATGCCTCAGCCTTAGGCTCTATTATGTATGCCATGCTGTGTACCAGACCTGATGTGAACCTTGCCATAAGTTTGGTAGGGAGGTAGCAAAGTGATCCCGGAATGGAACACTGGACAACGGTCAAGAATATCCTTAAGTACCTGAAAAGGACTAAGGATATGTTTCTCGTTTATGGAGGTGCCGAAGAGCTCGTCGTAAAGGGTTACGTCGATGCTAGCTTCGACGCAGATCTGGATGACTCCAAGTCACAAACCGGATACGTGTATATTTTGAATGGTGGGGCAGTCAGCTGGTGCAGTTGCAAGCAAAGCATCGTGGCGGCATCTACATGTGAAGCGGAGTACATAGCTGCTTCGGAAGCAGCGCAGGAAGGAGTCTGGATGAAGGAGTTCATCACCGACCTAGGAGTGATTCCCAATGAGTCGGGCCCGATGACTCTCTTCTGTGACAACACTGGAGCTATTGCCGTTGCCAAGGAGCCCAGGTTTCACAAGAAGACCAAGCACATCAAGCGCCGCTTCAACTCCATTCGTGGTTACATTCAGGATGGAGATATAGATATTTGTAAAGTACATACGGATCTGAATGTCGCAGATCCGTTAACTAAACCTCTTCCACGAGCAAAACATGATCAGCACCAGAACTCTATGGGTGTTCGATTCATCACAATGTAACTAGATTATTGACTCTAGTGCAAGTGGGAGACTGTTGGAAATATGCCCTAGAGGCAATAATAAAATGGTTATTATTATATTTCCTTGTTCATGAGAATTGTCTATTGTTCATGCTATAATTGTATTAACCGGAAACCGTAATACATGTGTGAATACGTAGACCACACCATGTCCCTAGTGAGCCTCTAGTTGACTAGCTCGTTGATCAAAAGATGGTCATGGTTTCCTGACCATGGACATTGGATGTCGGTGATAACGGGATCACATCATTAGGAGAATGATGTGATGGACAAGACCCAATCCTAAGCATAGCACAAGATCGTGTAGTTCGTCTGCTAGAGCTTTTCTAATGTCAAGTATCATTTCCTTAGACCATGAGATTGTGCAACTCCCGGATACCATAGGAATGCTTTGGGTGTATCAAACGTCACAACGTAACTGGGTGACTATAAAGGTGCACTACAGGTATCTCCGAAAGTGTCTGTTGGGTTGGCACGAATCGAGACTGGGATTTGTCACTCCGTGTGACGGAGAGGTATCTCTGGGCCCACTCGGTAATACATCATCATAATGAGCTCAATGTGACTAAGGAGTTAGTCACGGGATCATGTGTTACGGAACGAGTAAAGAGACTTGCTGGTAACGAGATTGAACAAGGTATAGGGATACCGACGATCGAATCTCGGGCAAGTAACATACCGATGGACAAAGGGAATTGTATATGGGATTAATTGAATCCCCGACATCGTGGTTCATCCGATGAGATCATCGTGGAACATGTGGGAGCCAATATGGGTATACAGATCCCGCTATTGGTTATTGGCCGGAGAGGTGTCTCGGTCATGTCTGCATGGTTCCCGAACCCGTAGGGTCTACACACTTAAGGTTTGGTGACGCTAGAGTTGTAATGGGAATTGTATGTGGTTACCGAAAGTTGTTCGGAGTCCCGGATGAGATCCCGGACGTCACGAGGAGTTCCGGAATGGTCCGGAGGTAAAGATTTATATATGGGAAGTCCTATTTTGGCCACCGGAAAATGTTCGGGATTTTTCGGTATTGTACCAGGAAGGTTCTAGAAGGTTCTGAAGTGGGGCCCACCTGCATGGGGGGACCCACATGAACGTGGGTAGTGGGGGCAAGGCCCCACACCCCTGGTCAAGGCGCACCAAGATCCCCCCTTAGAAGGAATAAGATCATATCCCGAAGGGATAAGATCAAGATCCCTAAAAAGGGGGGATAACAATCGGTGGGGAAGGGAAAGGATGGGATTTCTTTCCTCCCACCTTTGCCAACGCCCCATTGGACTTGGAGGGCTAGAAACCAGCCCCCTCCACCCCTATATATAGTGGGGAGGCGCATGGGAGCTGCACCCCTTCCCTGGCGCAGCCCTCCCCCTCCTACACCTCCTCCTCCTCCGTAGTGCTTAGCGAAGCTCTGCCTGAGAACCATGAGCTCCACCGCCACCATGCCATCGTGCTGCCGGAGCTCTCCCTCAACTTCTCCTCTCCCCTTGCTGGATCAAGAAGGAGGAGACGTTCCCGGGCTGTACGTGTGTTGAACGCGGAGGCGCCGTCCGTTCGGCGCTTGGATCGGATCTTCCGCGATTTGAATCGCCGCGAGTACGACTCCATCAACCGCGTTCTTTGCAACGCTTCCGCTTAGCGATCTTCAAGGGTATGAAGATGCACTCCCTCTCTCTCGTTGCTAGCATCTCCTAGATTGATCTTGGTGACACGTAGGATTTTTTTTGAATTATTACTACGTTCCCCAACAACTTTGCAATAAGTATGTGAGTTCTTTACGACTAATGTGAAACCATGGACATACGAAATCTCACCTTTTCATATGTGCTAGCCTCTTCGGTACTGTGCATAGCCCATTCTCACCTTGAGGATCGGTGCAACTTTCGCCGGTGCATCCAAACCCCGTGACATGATACGCTCTGTTGCACATAAGCCTCATTATATCTTCCTCAAAACAGCCACCATACCTACCTATCATGGCATTTTCATAGCCATTCCGAGATATATTGCCATGCAAATTCCATCGTCACTTCACATGACTAGTTCGTTCATCATCATATTGCTTTGCATGATCATATAGAGCTGACATAGTATTTGTGACAAAGCCACCGTTCATAATATTTTTGATACATGTTACGCTAGATCATTGCACATCCTGGTACATTGCCAGAGGCATTCATACAGAGTCATATCTTCATATCAGTTCTTCATATCGAGTTGTAAGTAAATAAAAGTGTGATGATCATCATTGTTAGAGCATTGTCCCAGTGAGGAAATAAAGATGGGGGAGGACAAATGAGCCCACCATTCTGAATAAAAAATGATGAGAGAAAATTAGAGAAGGGACTTTGCTACTATCTTTTACCACACTTGTGCCTCAAAGTGGCACCCTATTCCTCATGTAGAGAGAGTCTCATGTTATGTCATTTTCATATGCTGGTGGGAATCACCTTTTCATTATTACAAACTTGGCTTGTATATTTGAAAGCACAACTTCTCCCTAGGTGGTTTTGGTAATTAATAACAACATATATTTCATTGGAATAATGTTTCCACTAAGTGTATCTTAGGGAAAAGTTCAATGATAGGTTGGCTAAAACATTGTGTGGAGAACCCACCCAAAGAAAGGAAGGAATAGGATTGGCCATGCTTCAAGATCAAGGACTCTACCTTTTACATTTTGTGAGAAATCACTTTGAGTCCATAGGAAAGCCAATACTATTAAAAGGGGGTGAGGTAAATATGATGATCTGGTTGCTCAAGTGCTTAGAGGTAGCCACCAAAAATGCTCACCCACTTTCCCACACATATCCTCTGTCCAAAGCCAAAAGTCAAAATTCGGTGACACGAACATTCCCATTCGGATCCACCGAGTTTATCCAAGACAGAAGCCAAACCAAACCCTAGCTTCTCGGTACTACCAACTTTCCATTCGGTGCCACCGAAAACAGTGACCAACTTCCTCGTTAGCCATTTTGTAGAATCGGTCCCACCGAGTTCTAAAAATCGGTCTCACTGAGAAGTTGGACCAACTCTCTGTTAACCCATTTCTTGAAATCGGTCCCACCGAGTTTGAGGAATCGGTCTCACCGAGACTTGGTAACTTCCTAGGTCACCCATATCGGTACCATCGAGATTCATATATCGGTCTCACCGAAAACGCCAAAGTTGCCACATTTTGAACTAGTCAGTGCTACCGAGTTTCACTTCGGTTTCACCGAGTTGGGCAATAATGTTGTAATGGTTGGTTTTTTGGAGAAGCCTATATATACCCCTCCACCACCACTCACTCGCAAGAGAAGCACTCAAAACACACACCCACTTGTCATATCCAATTTTCTGAGAGAGAACCACCTACCCTTGTGTTGAGGTCAAGATCATCCACTCCAACCATATGGATCTTAATTTCTAGCCTCCCCAAGTTGCTTTCCATCCAATCAATCTCTACTACCCATGCCAAACCTGTGAGAGAGTGATTGAGTGTTGAGGAGACTATCTTTGAAGCACAAGAGCAAGGAGTTCATCATACTACCATATATTACCTTTTGGAGGGTGGTGCCTCCTAGATTGGTTAGGTGTCGCTTGGGAGCCTCCTTCTTCGTGATTGTGGAGTTGAACCAAGGAGTTTGTAAGGGCAAGAAGATCGCCTACTTCGTGAAGATCTACCCCGAGTAAGGCTAGTCCTTCGTGGACGTAGACCATCATGGAATAGACGAGGTTGCTACTTCGTGGACCCTTCGTGGGTGGAGCCCTCCGTGGACTCTCGCGACCGTTACCCTCCGTGGGTTTAAGTCTCCATAAACGTGGACGGACGATAGCACCACCTACCGGAACCACGGAAAAAAATCTTCGTGTCTTCAAATTGCGTTTGATCTTCTAATCCCTACCCTCTTACATTTGCATGTCTTTACTTTCCGCTGCTATACTCTTAGACTTGCATGTGTAGGGTGAACTTGACTTGCTACAATTGCTAAAATCTGCCCATAACTAAAATTGGAAAAATGTTAGATTTTTTGGGTCAAGTAGTCTAATCACCCCTCCCTCTAGACATACTTTAGATCCTATAAGTGGTATCAGAGCATTGGTCTCCATTGCATTGGTCTCACAACCTAGGAGAGTATGGCATCTAGTGAGGGAAATTATCACCGTAGAGGTCCATATTTTGATGGTACAAACTTTGCTAGTTGGAAGCATAAGATGAAAATGCATATTCTTGGTCATAACCCCGCCGTGTGGGCTGTTGTTCGTGTTGGTTTGCAAGGTGAATTCTTTGGTGATGGAAAGGAACCAAATCGTGGAGCGACCGCAGAAGAATTGAAGATGTTGCAATACAATGCTCAAGCATGTGACATTCTATTCAACTGCCTATGCCCCGAAGAATTTAACAATATTAGCCGTCTTGAGAATGCAAAGGAAATTTGGGATACTTTGGTTGATATGCACGAAGGTACCGAATCCGTCAGAGAATCTAAGTTGGATGTGCTTCAAAGTCAACTTGACAAGTTCAAGATGAAGGATGGTGAAGGAGTCGCGGAAATGTACTCTAGGCTTGCTCTCATCACCAATGAGATTGCCGCTTAGGAAGTGAAGAAATGACCGACAAATTCATCATCAAGAAGATCCTTAGAGCCTTGGATGGAAAGTACGACACCATGTGCACAATGATCCAAATGATGCCAAAGTACAAAGATCTCAAGCCTACGGAAGTCATTGGAAGGATTGTTGCTCATGAGATGTCACTCAAGGACAAAGAAGAACTTCACACCAAGTCAAGCGGTGCTTACAAAGCCACAAGTGACACTCCCGCTACATCAAGTGACAACCTTGTCACCAATGAAGAGATAAGCTTCATGGTCAAGAAATTCAACAAGTTCTACAAGGGTAGAGGCAAAGAAAGAAGCTCCAATTCAAGATATGAAGAGAAGCGTTCATCTAGTCGTGACCGGAATTGTTACAATTGTGGAAGGCCTGGACACTACTCCAATGAATGCACGCCCCCCACAAAAGAAGAGATGAGTCACCTAGAAGAAAGAGCTCAAGAGATGAGTCACCTCGAAGAGAGAGAAGGAGTAGAGATGATCGTTGTGAACGAAGAACCTCAAGGAGAAGTAGGGACTCAGAGAAGAAGGACAAGTACACCAAGAGCTACACAAGAAGAAGACATCAAGCTCATGTTGGTGAATGGGTTTTCGGCTCTGAATCCGACAATCACTCCGAGAGAAGCTATCACTCCGACTCCGATTATAGTCAAGATGAAGGTGTTGCCGGACTTGCACTTGTTTCCTCCAACTCCTACAACATATTCGATTCACCAAATGAAGGGAGTGGAAGTTGCTTCATGGCTAAAGGCCCCAAGGTATCACACCCCGAATACATTGACTTCAATAGTGATGAGGATGACTTACTTGGAGATCACGACTTGCTATTTGACAAAACTAGTGATATTAGTCAAAATGAGCTAGATAATGATCATGCTAGTCAAGATAAGTCGTGTGATGATGATAAGAAGGAAATAGAGCGACTAACTAAAGAACTAAACACTCTTAAGTTAGCCCATGAATCTACTCTAGAAGATCATAGAGAGCTTGTAAGAACTCATGAGAAGCTACGCTTTGAGAAGCTCAATTTGGAGCAAGAACATGAGTTTCTTAAAGCAATCAATGACGATCTCCAAAAGAAGATTTCTTCTTATCTAGCCTAACGACTACTCTTGTCTACATTTATTCCACAAGTTAAGACTAAGCAATCTAGTAACAAAGGCAAGAAAGGTTCTTCAACTAGTAGCAATAAAAATGATAAATCTAATGATATTGCTTCTAGTAGTTCTATTGATTCCACTAATGATTCTCTTAGCCAAGTTACACTTGAGCAAGAAAATGATCTATTGAAAGGGACTATAGAAAAGGGTATCTACAAAAGTCTTGCCGGATGTAAGCAATTTGAGGAGATTGTACGCAAGCATGGAGGATACCGGAAGAACCAAGGCATTGGCTACTTCAACGCCAATGGAGTTGAATGGGAAGAAGGTCAATACCCCAAGCCGAAGTTTGTTCCCCAAAAGGAGAAGTATGAACATACTCTCCCCAAGGGAACAAAAGCTCAAGATGACCTTCCACCACAAGACCACAAGCTCAAGGGCAAGGACAAGCTTCAAGAGGAGATTGACACATTTGAAGATGAGTCCCAAGCTTTGGTCAAGTGGGTTCCCAAGGCTAATCTAAGCTCTACTTCAACTAGTGCTACTTCAACTCCAAGGATTCCCATCAACTTGATGTGGGTCCCCAAGAAGAAGAACTAGAGAAGTTCTTGAGGGGTGACTCCGCCAATGAAATTCACTCACATTCATTATTGGCAAGGACTATTTGCAATCAACTCCAACTTTATGCAATAGTTCAAGGAGTCACACATTCCCTCAAAGGTAAGCAAGGGACAAGGTAATTAATGAATCCATGGATATCATCATGTATACATTGCACTCCATGTCCATAGATATCCTTGTATTTGTCTCTTGTGTGCGACTAACCCATGTTGGTGAGAAGAGTAAGAAAACAATGAGGATTGGTCCCAACTCAAGATGATCTTCATCAACAATGAGCATCCACTACTACCTCACCCACATGAAGTCTTCTACGACAAACCCAAGGTTAATTTATCCCTCTTAAGGGGGGATGTCACATCAAGGGGGAGCTTTACTCTAAGAGTTGAGTTAAAGCATCTCTTAAAGATGTGAACACATTAAATGCTTTATGTAAAAGTGGCAACCCCACTTGTGCTTAAACGATGAGCATGACCTATGATCAAGCATCCTTGCTTGGCTCCTTAAGTCAATATACTCATATATAGATGACGCCGTCATCGCCAAAGTGCTTGGTAGATACTAGAGTGGTTTTGCATGTTTTCCATATATCATTTGACAATTTATTGTGTGAGCATGTTGGTATGCATATCTTTTCTCATTCGAGGATATCCAATTGTTGTTATTTGGCTTTCATTTTTCTTTGGCAAACTAGATATGCAAGAATGCCTAAGTACCTCCCTCTAGCTATCTATGCTTTCTCGTCTCAAATTCTATTCATGCTTCATCACAAAATTTGAGCAAGCACCTCTCGAACCCTCTCTGTGAGGAGCACTCAGAATTCCGTTTCGTTAAGAGTTGACTACCAAAACCTCCCCAGTGCAATCTCGGTGTAACCAACTCCAAAATCTCGATTCCACCGATGCCTAGGATTGATCTGATTTTGAGAATCTCAGTAGCACCGATTCAACAATCTCGGCTTCACCGAGTTTCCCTGTCAACTGACAGTAGAGGAACTCGGTGGCACCGATATTTTAGAACCGGTGTCACCGACAGCTATGGGTACTTATACTCCGCGGAACCGGTTTTTGAAATTCACTTCATCAAAGCCGTGGTCCCCGCAAACCCTAGATGCCACTCGCGTCTACGGACTTCTCCCTTTGCTCCCGTGCGTTTGCACCACAGGAAGCCCTCGCCGTCGACGGAAATCGCCCCCGCCGTCGCCGCCGTAGGAGGCCGTCACCAAGTTAGGGAAACGACCTCAAAATTCTTTGCACTCCCCGTCTAATTCATGTGCAATAGAATACATCCATTTTCTTCCCACCGTATGAACAATCTCTATCCTCAAGAAACTCCATTAGATTAGAGAACTATGGATTTTTAGGTTTAACCATCCGCGGATTGAATCTCGATGTCACCGAGTCATAAAAATCGGTTGAACCGATTTTGGTTTTAGGGTTACCGAGAACAGCTTCGGTGAGACCGAGTGGATCTTTTTTGTGAAACCGAAAAGGCTGCCAAGTCTCTATTAAGGTAAGTTATCTGTCTCGGTGGCTCCGAAAATTTGGACTCGGTGGAACCGAAATCCCTTCTGCTAAAGTTTAAACTTAAGATTCTAGGTTCAAATTTGGAGAAAATCTTCTGTGTTTTGTGATGCTCAACCCCTCTGCTCTTCTATACTCTATTCATAGGGTCGGCATGTTAGGTTCTGATGATAGCCTGAATGACTTCAGGGAGAGGGAAGTTGATATGAGTTCAGGCACAAGCCCAGATGCCAGTTCTTCTTATTTAGAGGAACCAGGCACCCCAAGCTCTCATGGGCTGCCCAAGGCTGCCACCAGGGCAAGGAAGAAGCTGAATTCAGAAGAGGAGGATTCAGATTTTGTGCCAGAGGAAGCTCTTGCCAAGAAGTTGCAAGAAAAGAAAGATAAAGTTGCAAAGAAGTCTACTTCACAGGCCACCTTAGCTAAGAGGACTATCAGAAAAGAGTATGCCACCTCTGAGTCTATCAGAGCACCTGAGAGTGCCAAAACAAACACCTCATTATCAGTTGAACATTCAGAGAAATCATTGCCTAAGAAGGCAGGAGAGAAGAAGAGAGATAGGAAGAGGATTGTGCATGTCATTGGCAGGCCTACTTCCATGTATGAAGACCCAGCTGAGGCTGAGGAAGAGGAAGAGGAGGAAGAGCCAGCTGCCAAGGCTCCTCCATCCAAGAGGAAGAAATTACTTGTTGATGCTATGCCTAAGCAAGCTCCTTCTAAGAGCAAGAAATCAGAGTCCAAGAAGCCAGTTGCTCCAAAGTCCAAGAAGACTACGAGGGACATCCCTCTTGCTGCTAAGAACAAGAGATCTTCCACCATGGAAGAAGAAGATGATCTTTCAGTGCTGAGGAAGCTAAGACCACATTTTCCATGGCATAATGATGTTCACCCAGTAGCTGAAGACATGAAGAAGAGAAAGGATGCAGGACTGACATTGTGGAGAGCAAATGATCCCTATGCCTCCAGGAGGAAGACTGCTATAGATGACAGATTCTACACCAAAGAACAACAAGATTTCTATGAGACTGTCCTTTTGGACAAGAGCCTAGCAGTCAGTGACATGAGATATGTTGACCGGCCCTATATCAAGGAAAATGAAGATTACTTTATCAGTGTGCAAGATAACTTCAAGTGCATTGATATGGCAAACTTTGTTGGGCGAGAGTTCACTGCCTGGAACGATGAGATGATCATGCAGTTCTACTCTATTGCTCACTTCTACCCAGATGGCAGGATCATATGGATGACTGAGGGAGTCAGGTACCAATCCACTGTTGATGAGTGGGCTACCATATTAGGAGCCCCACAGGTAGAAGAAGGAGATCTGGATGTGTACACTTAAGCCAAGATGAATCACAATTCTATAGCAAGTATGTACAAGGAGATTCCATTCACTCATGTGCATTCACATAAGCTTGGCTTTGTCTATCATCTGCAAGTAGGACTACCCACTACAAACACTATCTTGAGGTACACTTTGATGCCCAAGTCCGGAGATGACAAGATGATTAGAGGGTACTTCATCAATATGTTGCACCATATAGACACCCACACCAGGATTAGAGTGATGGATCTGATTGTTGAGACAATCAAGAGGACAACTGCTGACCAAAAACGATCTTGTGGATATGCACCTTACATTCAGATGCTCATCAACTCCAAGTTGGAGAACAATGTACATGCACTTGATCGTCCTCATCTGCCACTTCAACCAGATTTTGAGGATAATGTTGTGGTGATGGATCCTAGTCATCCCACTTCATCTACTGCACAGGCAGAGGCAGAGGCAGCTCGAGCAACTAGTGCTCAGGTTCCAAGGTCCAAGAGCGAGCAAATGGATCTGCTCATTAGCACCATCTAGGGGATGCAGAAGGACATCAAGAACATATTTCTTAACCAAGAAAGCCTTGAGAGGATGGTGGAAGACAAGTTCACCATGATGAACAACAAGGTAGATGGGTGACGTGGCTTGAGACTGCGTCGGTATTTCCCCAAAGAGGAAGGGATGATGCAGCACAACTATGGTAAGTATTTCCCTCAGTTATGAAACCAAGGTTATCGAACCAGTAGGAGAACAAGAAACACTATGTAAACGGTACCTGCACACAAAGAACAAATACTTGCAACCCGACGCATAAGAGAGGTTGTCAATAATGTAAAAAGATAGATTAGTTTGTATGAGATTGGATAAATAGATCGCACAAGAACACAAAATAAAAGATGTAAACAAAAAATGCAACAAGGTATTTTTGGGTTTTTGGTATAATAGATCTGAAAACAAAAGCGGAAAAAGATAGATCGGAAAGCAATATGTTGAAAAGATAGACCCGGGGGCCGTAGGTTTCACTAGTGGCTTCTCTCATGAGTATAGCACACGGTGGGTAAACAAATTATTGTTGGGCAATTGATAGAATATCAAATAATCATGACGATATCCAAGGCAATGATCAATATATAGGCATCACGTCCAAGATTAGTAGACCGAAATGATTCTGCATCTACTACTATTACTCAACACATCGACCGCTATCCAGCATGCATCTAGTGTATTAACTTCATGGGGAAACAGAGTAATGCAATAAGAACGATGACATGATGTGGACAAGATCTATTCATGTAGGAATAGACCCCATCTTTTTATCCTTAATAGCAACGATACATGCGTGCCTCCCTGCCCCTTCTGTCACTAGGAGAGGACACCGCAATATAGAACCCGTCACAAAGCACCTCTTCCCATGGCAAGAAAAACCAATCTAGTTGGCCTAACTAAACCAAAGATTCGAAGAAGAAATACGAAGCTATAAGTAATCATGCATATAAGAGATCAAAGAAGACTCAAATAATATTCAAGGATAGAAACTGATCCTGAACTGAAAATTCATCGGATCCCAACAAACACACCGCAAAAAGTCATTACATCAAATAGATCTCCAAGAGACCATTGTATTGAGAATCAGAAGAGAGAGAGAAAGCCATCTAGCTACTACCTACAGACCCGTAGGTCTATGGTGGACTACTCACTCATCATCGGAGAGGCACCAATGAGGATGATGAACCCCTCCGTGATGGTGTTAGATTGGATCTCGCGGTTCTGGAACTTGCGGCGGCTGGAAGTGTATTTCGTCGACTCCTCTAGGGTTTCTGGAATTTCTAAGAATTTATAGAGCTGAGAGGCGGTGGAAAAGACCTCCGTGGGCCCCATGATACATCAGGGCGTGCCGGGGGCCTCTGGCGCGCCCTGGTGTATCGTGGGCCCACGGGCCTCCTCCCAGGTGCTTCCTTGGCTCACAAGTTGTCTTCTGGTCCAAAAAATTCTCCAAAAAGTTTCATCGTGATTCGACTCCGTTTGGTACTGATATTCTGTGAAGTAAAAAACAAGCAAAAAACAACAACTGGCACTTGGCACTATTGATAACCCACAAGTATAGGGGATCACAACAGTTTTCGAGGGTAGAGTATTCAACCCAAATTTATAGATTCGACACAAGGGGAGCCAAAGAATATTTTCAAGTATTAGCAGTCGAGTTGTCAATTCAACCACACCTGGAGATTAAATATCTGCAGCAGAGTGATCAGTAGCACAATAGTATGATAGTTTTGATAGCAATAGTAGCAGTAACAGTAACGGTAACAGTGATAGCAATGGTTTTGTAGCAAGTGTAACAGTAGCAGTAACAATAGTAACTTAGCAAGAACAATATGTGGAAAACTCGTAGGCACTGGATCGGTGAACTCGTTAGATGATATTCATCATATAACAATCATAACCTAGGGCAACACAGAACTAGCTCCAGTTCATAAATGTAATGTAGGCATGTATTTCGTAAATAGTCATACGTGCTTATGGAAAAGAACTTGCATGACATCTTTTGTCCTACCCTCCCGTGGCAGCGGGGTCCATAAGGAAACTAAGGGATATTAATGCCTCCTTTTAATAGAGAACCGGAACAAAGCATTAACACATAGTGAATACATGAACTCCTCAAACTACGGTCATCACCAGAAAGTATCCCGACTATTGTCACTCCGGGGTTTACGGATCATAACACATATCAGGTGCATATGACTAGCAAGATCGGATCAAGAACATAGAAATGATGGTGATAACATAAACGGTTCAGATCTGAAATCACGGCACTCGGGCCCTAGTGACAAGCATTAAGCATGGCAAAGTCATATCAACATCAATCTCAGAACATAGTGGATACTAGGGATCAAGCCCTAACAAAACTAACTCGATTACATGATGAATCTCATCCAACTCCTCACCGACTAGCAAGCCTACGAAGGAATTACTCACTCCCGGTGGGGAGAATCATGGAATTGGCGATGGAGAAGGGTTGATGATGACGAAGACCGAAGATTCCCTTCTCCGGAGCCCCAAACGGGCTCCAGATCTGGCCTCCCAATGAAGAACAGGAGGTGGCGGCGGCTCCGTATCGTAAAATGCGATGAAACTTTTCCCCCCATTTTTTTATCCGAAAATAGAAATATATAGTGCTGGAATTAGGGTCAGTGGGGCCACGAGGTGGGCACAACCCACCAGGGCGCGCCTGGAGGGGGTGGCGTGCCCTGGTGTATCGTGCCCAACCAGGGCACCCCCTCCGGTGGTTCTTGGCTCTAGTATTTTTTATTTATTGTAAAATAATTCTCCAAAAAGTTTTGCCCAGTTCCGAGAACTTTTATTTCTGCACAAAAACAACACCATGGTAGTTCTGCTGAAAAGAGCGTTAGTCCGGGTTAGTTTCATTCAAATATGCAAATTAGAGTCCAAAACAAGAGCAAAAGCGTTAGGAAAAGTAGATACGACGGAGACGTATCAACTCCCCCAAGCTTAACCCATTACTTGTCCTCAAGTAATTCAGTTGACAAACTGAAAGTGATAAAGAAAAACTTTTATGAACTCTTTTATTCTTGTTTACATACATATGCTTAAGTAGCACCCAGGTTTTCAGCAAAGATTAAGACTAACCATGTTAGCAATAACTCTTAAAAATTATATTAACTCATATCAATGACATAAGCAACTAGCGAGCAATAATAAAATATCTAAAGCGCCAACACTTTGTCAAAATGGTCGTGATATAATATGACAACAGTGGTATCTCTCTAGCCCTTTCTGAGACCGCAAAACATAAATGCAGAGAACCTCCAAAGTTCAAGCAGCGACTAAACATTATAATTCATGGTAGAAAAGATCCAGTCATGCTGCATCCAACATTAACTATACACAATGCATGAGGATGACAATAGTGCTCTCAGATCTCGTGCTTATTTGAGAAGGTGATGACTCAACATAAAAGTAAATAGATAGTCCCTTCGCAGAGGGAAGCAGGGATTTGCAGAGGTGCCATAGCTCAAAGCTTAAATCGGAGATAAATATAATTTTGGGAGGTGCGCCCTTCCTATCAACGTTATGACCAAGAGTTATCAATATCTTCCATGCTAAACACATTAGCAGCGGTTCCCAGGCGGTAAAAGTAAAGGCTTACTCCCCCTCCACCAACAAACACACTCCACGGCTAGCCGAATCCTGAAGGGGAACGTTGCAAGGGAAACACAAATTTCCTACGCACATACAAGATCTATCCATGGTGATGAGCATCTACGAGAGGAGAGATCGGATCCACATACCCTTGTAGATCGCTAAGCGGGAAGCGTTAAGAAATGTGGTTGATGTAGTCGAACGTCTTCGCGATCCAAATCGCAAGCCGTCCCGCGATCCAATCACGATCTAGCGCCGAACGGACGACACCTCCGCGTTCAGCACATGTACAGCTCGATGACGATCTCTGCCTCCTTGATCCAGCAAGCGAGGGCGGAGAGGTAGATGAATTCTCCGGCAGCGCGACGGCGTGGCGGTGGTGGTGGTGGAGTTGATCCGGCAGAGCTTCGCTAAGCAACGCGGAGTCAATCTACTAGAGGAGAACCAATCTAGGGGAGAGGGAGGGCTGCGCCGTGGCTAATGGTGTGGCAGCCCTCCTTCCCCTCTCATATATATAGGGGGAGAGGGAGAGGGGGTCGGCCCCCCTAGGGTTCCCACCCCAAGGGGTAGCGGCCGAGAAAGAGAGGCAGGGGCGGCGGCCAAGGGGTGCCTCGGCCCCCAAGGCAAGGTGGCCGACCCCCTCTAGGGTTTCTCCCCTTCACCCTTCGGCCGCATGGGCCTTGTGGGAGGGGCGGCCAACCCACCAGGGGCTGGTGCGCCCCCTCTCACAGCCCATGTGGCCCTCCGAGATATGTGGACCCACCCGGTGGTCCTCCGGAACCCTTCCGACACTCCCGACGAAATCCAGACATTTCCCAAAACTATTCCGGTGCCCGAACATTAACTTCCTATATATCAATCTTTACCTCCGGACCATTCTGGAGCTCCTCGTGACGTCCGGGATCTCATCCGGGACTCCGAACAATCTTCGGTCACCAACATACATAACCCAATAATACCGAAACGTCACCGAACGTTAAGTGTGCAGACCCTGCGGGTTCGAGAACTATGTAGACATGACTGAGACACCTCTACGGTCAATAACCAATAGCGGGACCTGGATGCCCATATTCATTCCTACATATTCTACGAAGATCTGTATCGGTTGAACCTCTACGTCAAGGATTCAGTTAATCCCGTATGTTGTTCCCTTTGTTCATCGGTATGTTACTTGCCCGAGATTCGATCGTCGGTATATCCATACCTACTTCAATCTCGTTACCGGTAAGTCTCTTTACTCATTCTGTAATACAAGATCCCGTGGCAAACACTTTAGTCACTTGTCTTGCAAGGCTCATTGTGATGTTGTATTACCGAGTGGGCCCTGAGATACCTCTCCGTCACACGAAGTAACAAATCCCAGTCTTGATTCATGTCAACTCAATAGACACCCTCGGAGATACCTGTAGAGTATCTTTATAGTCACCCAGTTACGTTGTGACGTTTGATACACACAAGGCACTCCTCCGGTGTCAGTGAGTTACATGATCTCATGGTCATAGGAACACACACTTTGACATGCAGAAAACAATAGCAATAAACTGACACGATCATATGCTACGTTTATAGTTTGGGTTTGTCCATCAGATCATTCTCCTAATGATGTGATCCCGTTATCAAATGTCAACTCTTTGTCTATGGCCAGGAAACCACAACCATCTTTGATTAACGAGCTAGTCCATTAGAGGCTTACTAAGAACACATTGTTGTCTATGTACCCACACATGTATTTGCGTTTCCAGTCAATACAATTATAGCATGGATAATAAACATTTATCATGAACAAGGAAATATAATAATAACTATTTTATTATTGCCTCTAGGGCATATTTCCAACAGTCTCCCACTTGCATTAGAGTCAATAATCTAGCTCACATCACTATGTGATTTACATTGTAATGAATCTAACACCCATACAGTTCTGGTGTTGATCATGTTTCCCTCGTGGAAGAGGCTTAGTCAACGGATCTGCAACATTCTGATCCGTGTGTCCTTTGCAAATATTTATGTCTCCCTCCTCGATGTAATCGCGGATGGAATTGAAGCGTCGCTTTATGTGTCTGGTCCTCTTGTGAAACCTTGGTTCCTTGGCTAAAGCAATGGCACCAGTGTTGTCACAGAACAGAGTCATTGGGTCCAGTGCACTGGGCACAACTCCAAGATCCGTCATGAACTGCTTCATCCAGACACCTTCCGTTTCCGCATCCGAGGCAGCTATGTACTCCGCTTCACATGTAGAATCAGCTACCACGCTTTGCTTGGAACTGCACCAGCTTAGCGCTCCTCCATTAAGGATGTATATGTATCCGGTTTGAGACTTAGAGTCCGGATCAGTGTCAAAGCTTGCATCGACGTAACCCTTTACGACGAGCTCTTGATCACCTCCATAAACGAGAAACATCTCCTTAGTCCCTTTCAGGTACTTTAGGATATTCTTGACCGCCGTCCAGTGATCCACTCCTGGATCACTTCGAAACCTTCCGGCCATACTTATGGCAAGGCTGACATCTGGTCTTGTGCACAGCATTGCATACATGATAGAGCCTATCGCAGAAGCATAGGGGATGACACTCATCTTTTCTCTATCCTCTGCAGTTACTGGGCATTGAGTCTTACTCAACTTCACACCTTGTAACACAGGCAAGAACCCTTTCTTGGACTAATCCATTTTGAACTTCTTCAAAACTTTGTCAAGGTATGTGCTCTGTGAAAGTCCTATTAAGCGTCTTGATCTATCTCTATAGATCTTGATGCCTAATATGAAAGCAGCTTCTCCTAGGTCCTTGATTGAAAAACTCTTGTTCAAATATTCCTTCACGCTTTCCAAAAATTCTATATTGTTTCCAATCAGCAATATGTCATCCACATATAATATTAGAAACACTATAGAGCTCCCACTCACTTTCTTGTAAATACAAGCTTCTCCATAAACTTGTATAAACCCAAACGCTTTGATCACCTCATCAAAGCGCTTATTCCAAGTCCGAGATGCCTGCACCAGTCCATAAATGGATCGTTGGAGCTTGCAAACTTTGTCTGCATTCTCTGGATCGACAAAACCTTCTGGTTGCATCATATACAACTCTTCCTTAAGGAAACCATTAAGGAATGCTATTTTGACATCCATCTGCCAAATTTCATAATCGAAAAATGCAGCTATTGCTAACATGATTCTGACGGACTTAAGCATCGCTACAGGAGAGAAAGTCTCATCATACTCAACTCCTTGAACTTGTGAAAAACTGAAAGTGCGTTATATCGACCAGAGGGGGGTGAATAGGCGATTTTTACAAATTCATCACTGAGGAATTTCAACTTGAGGAATTTGAAATGTGATGAATAACTAGCAGCGGAATAAGTACTCAAGTGCATACGAAGCATAGCGATCGCATAGACATCATGATGAAATAAAGCATGCACAGATTACAGGTAGCGTGATACTTGATAAGCAGGTGAAGAACAAGGTAGCTTAAACAATTTGAGGTGAGGAAATTGAGAAAGTCTTCAGTCAAATTCTTCAAACCGTAACGATCAATTTCATCAACAAGTATACGAGGAAATGAAAGGGTTGAGGAAATGGAACCAGGTAGCTTGATGAAGACAATGGTTTGATGACCCAGTTCCAACTGCTGTGACAGTCGTACGTCTGGTTTGGAGCGGCCTGGTATTTAAACCAGAGGACACACAGTCCCAGGACACACAGTCCTTACCGTATTCTCCTTGAGCTAAGGTCACACAGACCTCGCCCAACACTCGTGGTAAGTCTTCAGGGTAGACTTCCAAAACAATCACAAACTGGTCACCCGGCGATCCACAATTGACTGCTGGATGCTCTAGAACAAGGTCACTTCGTGATCCCCAATTGACTGCAGGATGCACTAGACCATGACGCCTAACCGTCTGGAAGATACACAGTCTTCAAAGGTAACAAGCGTCGGTTCCACACAGGAACAATCTCTTCAGTGATGCGCAATCACTTTGGGTTTGGTGGTTTGGTTTTGGGGTTTTTCCTCACTGACGATTTTCTCTCAAAGTCCTCAGAGGATGGGTTGCTCTCAAATGACAAGTGTCAGTTCTCTCTCGAAGCAGCCAACCAACTAGTGGTTGTGGGGGTGGCTATTTATAGCCAGGGTGCAACCTGACATGATAAGACATAAATGCCCCCAATGATATGACCGTTATGTGGATATGATGATTGGGGACAGCTGGCACTTAGCACAACAACGGTCAGAATTTCGAACTATGAAAGTCCTCAGGCTTATCATATTCCTCACTTGTAGGCAATTCGCACTGGCGAAATCCTAACTCCTCAGTCAGATCAATTTCCTCAGAGACCAGAAGATCATCGTCTCTGTCACTAAAGAACTTGACTGAACTGTCAGAGATTTCCAAAGGCTTCACTCGAAGGATTGGATAGGTTGAGGCTTTTGAGTTGAGCGTAAGTTGGAAATTTTCCTTAGTATTACCTCGGCCCCCTTTAACAGTACGGTGTTTCCTATGACTCAAAAGAAAGGAAATGAAACTATAAAAACAAAAGTCTTCACGCTTCATAGTCCTCGTTCATATCTTCAAGGTCACACCAACTTCTTCTTTTTCAAAGTCTTCAGGGAATATCAAAGTCTTCAGCAAAGTCTTGACCAAAGTCTTCACCAATGTCTTCAGTTGAAGACATACATTTTTAGGGGCCGATAATCTCCGAAAGTATCAAACTCCTCAGCGACTTATAGAACCTGTGTACACTTACAAACGCATCAGTCTCTTAACCTATAAGTCTTCAATACACCAAAATCACTAAGGGCACTAGATGCACTTACAATCTCCCCCTTTTTGGTGATTGATGACAAATAGGTTAAGTTTTCAACGGGGATAATAATATGAAGTGTAAGTACTGAGTTTGAGGAATTTGATTGCAAGATATAGAAGAACTCCCCCTGAAGATGTGCATATTTGAGGAATTTGCTTTGGACTGCAAATGCACATAGCAGGTTAAAAACATGGAGAACTCCCCCTATATCTTGCAATTCATACACGCATTTAACATATGTTATGAAGAATTTGAAATGCATGATGAAAATGGTGTGTGACGAAATTCAACATGTATGCATTAAGGTACTTGATGAAATAAGCATGCGGAAAGCAGTTCAAAATCGTCAGACCACCATCGGACTTAAGTTTACAACTCAACCAACAAAAGCTTCAGAAGAGCGAGAGTTGTAACTTAAAACAAAAACAGCCCATATATATAGACCCGCTTGAAGACTAACTCAAATTTTCTCCCCCTTTGTCATCGAAGACCAAAAGGTATGAAAAAGTGAGGACTAACGCCCTTGAAGAATTTCATCTTGAAGGTGATGGAGGAGCGCCAGCATTGTTGGGGTCGTTCGTTGATGCAGGGCCTGCAGCAGTGTCGTCAATGTCCTCAGCTTCATCCGCCTGGCGTGATGAAGAAAATGAGCTTGTAATTAGCTGAGGAACTTGAACTTTCTTCCATTTCTTCCTTGGAGGGATGGACCAATCAAAGTCCTGCTGAAATTCCATCTCCTTGAGTTCTTCAGGAGTCTTGAGGTGAGACAGGATGGCCCATGTGCGGTCGAAGATTTCATGAAGATAATAGTGATTTTTCCTCACAGAATTGTGCGTGACAGTCATGTCTCGAAGAAGTGAACCAAACTGACGCTTTACCCACTTGTGATTGCGATCAATCTTCTGATGAAGACTTAGAAGAAGCTCTCGATCAGTCATCACACGAGGGGCGGTCTCTTGAGGATTTTGCGCTGAGGCTTTTGCAGCAGAATCATGGGTAGCAGTATCATCATTGGTGGAATAAGATGCAGCTTTGCGAAACTGACCATCCAATGGACGAGTACCTTCATCAATGACAGCTTTGTCTTTTCCCTCAACTGAAGAAAATGAGCTCTTGAGGACTTCGATTGGAGGCAGAAAGCCAAAGTGATTCTAAAAGTCAGCCTTGAATGGAAGTGAAGACCTTGATCTGATGAATTTCATGATCCAGGGAGCGTAAGGCTTCAATTCAAACGGGGCTGAAGCAGCATTGGCCAAAGTCCTCATGAAGAAATCATGGTAATTGATGGGAATCCCATGAATGATGTTGAATAGCATGTTCTTCATGATTCCCTCCACTTCTTCTTCAGAGTTGTGGCCCTTCTGAGGACTGAGGGTTTTGGTCAGAATGCGATAGACTGTCCTGGGCACATAGAGCAAATCCTTCACAAGGAAGGAAGTCCTTTGAGGTTGTCCAGGAGCCAATGGCTTCATCAGCACTTGCATCACGTGATTGGGCAGAGCAGGTTCATCAAACAGGCATCTTGCTCATTCTGAGGGAATTGGTATTGGGAATGACCGTAGTAGTTCAGAGGTTGGAGCAGTGTAGTGAGTGGATCCAGTCATCCGGTCCAAGACCCAAGAATTGACATCAGAGGCATCACCTGTGATGTGCAAGGTGGCATAGAATTAAAGAATCAGCTCTTCATTCCAATCGCATATGTCCGCACAGAATGGAAGAATTCCTGCATCATGAAGGACTGCGAGCACCGGTGTGAAGCATGGGATAGTTTCCATGTCCGCATGAGGAATTTGCCGATGCTCGAAGACTTTCTCTTTGTCAAATAGCACTGATGCATAATAGTTCATCTGTGTGGGTGTCCAGAATCTGGTGCGACCGGCCCTTGCAGAGTCATAAGGATTTGGCCCATTGAAGAAGATGTGCTCGTTGAAGAAATTGGTCTTGATGAATTTGGGGCGCTTTGAGCTTTTGAAGGGCATCTTAGGCTTCGGCTGAAGGTTTGGCTTGAAGCGGCCCACAATTTCCTTAGGCATAGGAGGAACTTCTTCAGATTGAGGAATTTGAATAGCAGTTTCCTCAGTTGCAGTTTGAGCAGCAATTTCTTCAGCTGATGCAGCTGGAATATCTTCAGGGACAGGTGCAGCCAAGTCATCAGATCATGTATGAATTTCTTCAGTCTAGGCTGGAGACTGAGGAATTTGAGTGAGGGGAGTGGTCATTGGTGAATTTGGGTGTGCAGCTTCCCAATATTCATCATTGATAAGAGGAGTTGTGTTTCTAATGTCCACATCCTCTTCCATTTTTTCAACGCCGGCCTCTTCAGCAGTTAACTGAGGCTGGGGCAATGATACCAGAGGGGTTGAAGCATTTGCTTCCACCTCAATTTCTTCATCAATCTGCTCTGAGGAAGCAGCAGAATGATCTTCTTCATCTTCATCATTTGGAATGTCATAGTCAACACCAAATGGAATTATCTCATAGGCAGGCACGGAGGTAATGGGAGTTGCATCGATCGGGTCAGTTGAAGAACTTGGCAGTGTCTTCAATTTTTTCACCGATGAGGAATCTGAAGTTGATGCTTTTCTCTTCTGTGCAGCTTTCTTATCCGCAGCCTTAGTTTTCTTCACTTCTGATGCAGAAGGAAGATTGATGTTCTTCACCCTTGAGGATTTTGCAGTTTCCGCAGAGGGTGAAGGGGGAGCAGTTTCTTCAGACACGACTGATGCAGTCGTCCTAGTGGTCTCAATTTCATCAGGCGCAGCAAAAGTTTCAGCTGGCCTGGCTGTTTCTTCAGGCGCAACAGTGGAGATTGCCCTGACAGGTTCTTTAGCAGCCTGAATTTCTTCAGCTGCGCATGCAGTTTCTTCAACAGGCTGAGCAGATTCTTTAGCCTGAGGAATTTGAGGTTGCAATTGAGCTGCAACCCTTGAGTTGTGATCTTTAACTGCAGCTTGGGCTGCCCTGACAAATCTTACTTTGGTGCCCTTCCATTCAGCATCATACTTTGCTTGTTCTTCAGTAAGGCAGCGAATCTCAGACTGAACTGTGATGAGTTGATTGGGAGTCAAATTCATCACATTGTTCCTCAGGAACTTTTCTTTTCTGGCCCTGCTCCTCTTAGCTCTCTGAGCTTGATCTCTCTTCCATTTTTCCTCGGCTATGAAGTGTGTGAGGACATGGTCCACAGCAAGAGGTAGGTTCAGTGAGGAAAGTGGAGTGCTGGGATCCTCATGCCATATGTCGATGAAATTGAGGATCATCTTAGGATCCAGCATGAGAGAACAGAGCTGCCCTTGGCTATTGCAGCTCTCTGCTGACTGTTTCTGATTATTTCTTCCAATTCTTCATTAGTAGCCTGATCATTATCCTCAGATCCTGAGGGTACATTCACAATAGCTTGGCTCTTGTGAGGACTTGGTCTCTGACCTCGTCCAGCAGTTCTCTTTATCTTCATCAAAGTAGGGCTTGTTGAAAACTGTGCTTGGGCTGAGGAACTTGCAGAGCCCCCTGAAGCAATTGAGAAGCCAGTATTCCTTTGACATGTTGCAAGATTTACAGGTGTTGAGGACTTTGCGGCAGCAGCTGATGATTGTGCAGCTACTGAAGGCATTGTAGTGGCCTTTGAAGAACTTGCATGAGGATTCTGCAGTGAGGACTTTGAAGTTGAGGTTTTCGACTTCACTGCAGACTTCTTCACCATCGATTTCTTCAGAGCACTATCAGAGGCTCTGGTAGAGGCAGCAGCAGCAGAATCTTCATTGAATTTCTTCACAGTAGCTTTGGCAGTTCTCTGAAGTTTTTGTTGATGCTTTGCCCATTCAGCTGGAAAATCTTCAGCACGAGCAATGCTAGTGGGATCGACTTCTTGATCATCAGCAGGAGGAGCCCTTTTGCAAGGAGGTTTGAGGGCGAATTTCTTCATGTACTTGGGAGTGACATAGCGATAGTCTCTCCACTCCTTCACCCACCTCCGTTCAATCCTCTGAATTCTAATTTTCCTCTGCTCTTTTGTCTCTTTGCCATGAATGGCCTCATCAGGAGTACAGTAACTGGCATACAGAGGCTCAGGTATCTCAAAAGCAATGTTCTGTTCAGCCTTGTTTCCACCCTTCTGAGGTCTTTTACCATCTGCCATTTTCTTCACTTGATGACTTTGAACTCTTGATGATTCTGAAGATGTATACAGTTTTTCCTCAAGAAACGCTACAAATGAGTTAAGTTGATGAGAACCTAGAGATTCATCAGCAGACATTTTGTACCTGTGAACAGAGTATAGGTGCGAGGAATTTGAAGAGGTCATATGCGTTCTCAGAAATTTTTCAAAATACATCAAGTTGAGGATTTTGACCATAGATGTCTTGAGGAATTTCACTAAGTGTTCTTTGTCTTAGGTTCCAGAGTTTCGCGAATATGTGGATCCACACAATTGAGGAATCTTGAAGAAAATCATAACTTAGGAAAAACATCAAGGGATTGAAACATGTAAGGTGCTTAAGAAGATGATTCTTGAAGAATAAACACTTTTGAGAATTTTGTGGAAGACATGAAGATCAAACAAGGGCAGTAAAACTAGATTTTATTTACCCTGATGAAGAACACGACGAACAGAGAGATGAAATCGGGGAAGTTCGTCCGTCCAGATCTCCCGCGCCCTAGCTTGGCAGAGGGAGACAGCTACAGCGGCGGCGGGGTGAAGACTTCCGCGGCCGATGCGAGTACGGCGACGGCGAGGTCGAGGCAGTGAAGCTCTTCCTCTCCGGCGGCGATGATTTTAGCGGCGGCGCTAGGTTTGAGCTCGGGAGAGATGGGAGTGAGGAGTAACTCGAGCACAGTGAAGGGAAGGGGGTATATATAGTGGCAGTAAAAACGAATCGGCCAGAAGATTTTGGACCAGATTGCCCCTGACCCTTGCTCTCCATGCGACATGTGTCACCCACGTTCTGAGTGGGGGATCGTGGCTTATCCAGCCGTGGGAATCGAAACTGTTTGAGCGGGAAGCGCCGAAAAATTTGATAGTGAAAATTTTAAAGTTTCCGTTCGCAAATTCTTCAGCTATCAAGGATACAGTGAAGACTTTGAACGAGTTTCAAAGTAGAACGCATATGAAGAATTTGTGAACAGACTTGGTTGAGTTTAGCATAGAGGGGGAACGGGTCCGATCACATTCACTTAGATGAAAATCAACTTGAAGAATTAGCAATAAGTGAATGCTGTTGAGGACATTGAAAACTCAAATATATATATATATATAGTCAATGAAGAACATCAGTTTCATAGTTTGAAGAATTTGAAAAGTTGAGGAATTTGCAAACTTGAGGAAAATTTGAAAATTTGAAGACTTTGCAAAATGATGAAAAACTCAACTTTGAAGAATTTCAACTATTGTTGGTGGCGTGACCCACCGTATAAGAATGATGATTTCAGACACCGCGTACAATTGTCGTAGGGTTCTGAGAATCAATTTCTTCATTAATTTCTTCACACTTAGAAAGTTATTCTTCATTGATTGAAGAAAAACGTTACTTCGTGTGTTGCACATCAAAGTCATCAATTTTAGATGAGTGTTAGGATGTGTGTCTTTTCAAAGAACATTCGAAGATTCTAAGATATTTAGCTCACACCGCAACTTGCAAAATCTCTTTTCATCCAAGGGCTTAGTGAAGATATCGGCCAGTTGTTCTTCAGTGGGGATGTGGTCGATGGAGATGTCGCCCTTGAGTACATGATCTCGAAGAAAATGATGACGAATCTGGATGTGCTTGGTCTTGGAGTGCTGAACTGGGTTGTTAGCAATCTTGATAGCGCTCTCATGGTCGCAGTAGAGAGGCACATTTTTCACCTTGATGCCATAGTCCTTGAGGGTTTGCTTCATCCACAACAACTGAGCGCAGCATGAACCAGCAGCAATGTACTCAGCTTCGGCAGTGGAAAGTGACACGCAGTTCTGCTTCTTTGAGGACCAACAGACTAAGGATCGTCCGAGGAAATGACATGTGCCTGAGGTTGACTTGCGATCCACACAATCTCCAGCATAGTCAGCATCTGAGTATCCGAAGAGGTGAAGATTTGAGCCCTTGGGATACCATAATCCAAGCGTTGGTGTGTGAGCTAAGTATCGAAGAATATGTTTCACAGCCTTATGGTGTGATTCCTTCGGTGTTGCTTGGAATCGGGCACACATGCAAACACTCAGCATAATATCAGGCCTAGATGCACATAGATACAATAAAGAGCCAATCATGGAGCGGTATACCTTCTGATCAAAATCTTTACCATTTTCGTCAGTGCAGAGGTGGCCTTTTGAAGGCATTGGAGTTTTGGCGCCTTTGCATTCGTGCATGTTGAATTTCCTCAGAACATCCTTGAGGTATTTCTCTTGTGAGATGAAGATGCAATTGTCTTGCTGACGAATTTGAAGACCTAAGAAGAATTTCAACTCTCCCATCATAGACATTTGATACTCTTCACTCATCATATAGGCAAATTCATCGCTGTAACGTTTGTCAGTACATCCAAAGATAATATCGTCTACATATATTTGGCATATGAACAGTTCATTGTCATAGGATTTAGTGAAAAGAGTTGGGTCAAGTGAACCGGGTTTGAAGCCTTTCTTCATGAGGAATTCCTTCAGAGTGTCATACCACGCCCGAGGGGCCTGCTTGAGGCCATAGAGGGCCTTGTTGAGTCTGAAGACTTTGTCAGGATGCTTAGGGTCTTCAAAACCTGGGGGTTGAGCAACATATACTTCTTCCTCAAGCTTACCATTGAGGAATGCACTTTTCATATCCATTTGATATAAAATGATATCATGATGGTTAGCATAAGCAAGCAGTATGCGAATAGCTTCAAGTCTAGCAACAGGTGCAAAAGTTTCATCAAAGTCAATTCCTTCAACCTGTGTGTAGCCTTGAGCTACAAGACGAGCCTTATTCCTTACCACAAGGCCATTTTCATCTTGCTTGTTGCGGTAGATCCACTTGGTACCTATGATGTTATGCTTGTGAGGATCTGGCTGCTTGACAAGTTCCCACACATTGTTGAGCTTGAATTTATGCAATTCTCTTGCATAGTTTGAATCCACTCAGGCTCCTTGAAAGCTTCATCAACTTTGGTGGGCTCTATGATAGAGACAAAAGCAAAATGCCTACAAAAGTTAGCCAAATGTGAAGCTCTTGAGCGAGTGAGAGGACCTGGTGCATTGATGTCATCGATGATTTTGTCAATCTGCACTTCATTTGCAACTCTAGGATGAGCAGGTTGACGTGGCTGAGGATTTTCTTCAGCACCATTTTCTTCAGGTGTATCAGCATGAACGTCTTCATTGATTGGGATGACTTCCTCAGTTGGTTGAGGATTTTCTTCAGTGGGTACTACATCTTCAGTAGCCTTCAACTTAATGGATTCCTCAGGAGACTTTTCATCTAGCACAGAAGGCAGGTGCTCTCTTTGCGAGCCATTAGTTTCATCGAACTGCACATCTACAGTTTCAACAACCTTGTGATGGTATGTATTGAAGACTCTGTAGGTGTGTGAGTCCTTTCCGTAACCAAGCATAAAACCTTCATGTGCTTTCGGTGCAAATTTAGAACTGTGGTGAGGATCTCTTATCCAGCATTTTGCACCGAAGACTTTGAGATAACTTACATTGGGTTTCTTGCCAGTCATGAGTTCATATGATGTCTTCTTGAAGAATTTGTGAAGATATGCCCTGTTGATGAGGTGGCATGCTGTATCAATTGCCTCAGGCCAGAAGCGACGAGGAGTCTTGTATTCATCAAGCATGGTGCGAGTCATCTCAACAAGAGTCATGTTCTTGCGCTCCACGACGCCATTCTGCTGAGGAGTATATGGGGTAGATAGCTCATGAGTAATACCAAGTTCATCAAGATATTCATCAAGATTGGTGTTCTTGAACTCAGTCCCATTATCACTCCTGATATGCTTGATCTTGACGCCGAAGTTTGTTGAGGCCCTTGAAGCAAATCGTCTGAAGACATCCTGCACTTCAGACTTGTACAGAATAATATGCACCCAAGTGTAGCGAAAGTAATCATCAACAATGACAAAGCCATACAAACTTGAAGAATTTGTTAGTGTGGAATAATGAGTGGGGCCAAAGAGGTCCATGTGAAGCAATTCAAAAGGTCGAGTTGTGGTCATGATTGTCTTCGAGGGATGCTTGGATTTGGTCATCTTCCCAGACTCGCAAGCACCACAGAGGTGATCCTTGAGGAATTTGACACCTTCAATGCCAATGACGTGCTTTTTCTTCACGAGCGTGTGCAAGTTCCTCATACCAGCATGTCCAAGTCGTCAATGCCACAGCCAGCCTTCTGAGGACTTTGCAAGTAGGCACGTGGCAGGCTGAGGACCTGTAGAGAAATCAACAATATACAAGTCTCCTCTCCTAAAGCCTTCGAAGACTTTGGAATGGTTAGATTCCATGATGACAACACAACGATATTTTCCAAAGATGACAACTATATCAAGATCACAAAGCATTGAGACAGACATGAGGTTGAACCCGAGGGATTCGACAAGCATCACCTTGTCCATGTGTCGGTCCTTGGAGATTGCAACCTTACCTAGACCCAATACCTTGCTTTTTCCTTTGTCAGCGTAGGTGATATGCTTCAGATGAGATGGGGCAAGTGGCATATTCATCAGTAGACTCTTGTCACCAGTCATGTGGTTGCTGCATCCACTATCGAGGAACCACTCAGTAGCTTTTTGAGTTTCGTCCTGCAGATGAATTAGTACAACTTACGAACTCATATGCTTCAGAGTTGAAGAATATGACATCAAATTCATCAGGCAGAATTTCATCACACAACATAGTAAGTAAAGCAGTGTGAGGACGTGAGAAATGAGGAATTCATTTCTGCATGATTAGCTTGCGTCCTTTCAAGCATTTCCTCAGGTCTCCAGCAAATTCATCAGACGTTCAAGTTCGTATGGAGACCTGACCCTGCATAAGAAGTTAGTTCAATTTCTTCACCACCCACATCTGGAGGGGTGGCAAAGAGTTCATAATTCCGCGAGCTCCATATGAGAAGGGAGGCATTAAAGCTAGTGCACTCCGTTTCACAGGACTAGGGTTAGAGTACTCATATGAATAAGCAAAGAAATTCTTCGAGGACTTATGAACATAATGATTTGAAGAATAATGCACATATTCAGAACTCTTAGATTTTCCCTGGGAAACAGATGCATTAGCACGAGAATGATACTTTTGACCATTTGAGGAATTTGGTCCAAGTGAAGACTTTTGTCCAAATGAGGAATTTGATCTGGGGTTCCTTTTCTGTTGGGGAACGTTGCATGGGAAACAAAAAATTTCCTACGCACACACAAGATCTATCCATGGTGATGAGCATCTACGAGAGGGAGAGTGAATCTACATACCCTTGTAGATCGCTAAGCGGAAGCGTTAAGAAACGCGGTTGATGTAGTCGAACGTCTCCGCGATCCAAATCGCAAGTCGTCCCTCGATCCGATCACGAACTAGTGCCGAACGGACGGCACCTCCGCGTTCAACACACGTACGGCTTGATGACGCCTTCACCTCCTCGATCCAGCGAGCGATGGTGAAGTAGTAGATGAGTTCCGGCAGCACGACGGCGTGGTGATGATGGTGAGGAACAATCTCTGCAAGGCTTCGCCAAGCACTACGGAGATTATGACGGGAGAACTAGAGGGTTAGGGTTGCCGACACACGGCTTGGGAAATCTTGATGTGTCCCGTGTGCTAGCCCTACCCCTCTATTTATATGTTGAGCCTTGGGGTCTAAACTTGGAGTAAAAGCCTCCTCCAGGTCGGTTTTGCCCGCACAAGGTCGGTTTGGCCCGCAGGGAAAGAGTCCAACTCGAATCCCTGCAGTACCGCACACAAGCGGTAGTACCGCTCACGAGCGGTAGTACCGCTTGAGCGGTAGTACCGCTTCACACAAGCGGTAGTACCGCTTATGCGGTAGTACCGCTTCACACAAGCGGTAGTACCGCTCACGCGGTAGTACTGCCTTACCAGCGGTAGTACCGCTTAAGGCAGCAGCAAAACTTCCTTTTGCACTTTCCAATACCTCATGGGCTTTACCCCTTTGGCTCATATAAAGTGTTGCTGCACCCGAACACTTCGGTAAACATCCGGAACCCCTTCCGGTGAATTCCGGAAACCTTCCGGAGATCAAAACACTATTATCACATATATCAATCTTCATGTCCGGGATCTTATCCGGGACTCCGAACAACCTTCGGTCACCAACAAAATAACTCAACTATACTAATCGTTACCAAACGTTAAGTGTGTAGACCCTGCGGGTTCGAGAACTATGTAGACATGACCGAGACACCTCTACGATCAATAACCAATAGCGGGACCTGGATGCCCATATTGGCTCCTACATATTCTACGAAGATCTTTATTGGTCTAACCTCTATGTCAAGGATTCAGTTAATCCCGTATACTGTTCCCTTTGTTCTTCGGTATGTTACTTGCCCGAGATTCGATCGTCGGTATCTCTATACCTAGTTCAATCTCGTTACCGGCAAGTCTCTTTACTCGTTCCGTAATACAAGATCTCGTGGCTAACATTTTAGTCACATTGCTTGCAAGGCTCATTGTGATGTTGTATTACCGAGTGGGCCCTGAGATACCTCTCCGTCACACGGAGTGACAAATCCCAGTCTTGATCCATGCCAACCCAACAGACACCCTCGAAGATACCTGTAGAGCACCTTTATAGTCACCCAGTTACGTTGTGACGTTTGATACACACAAGGTACTCCTCCGATGTCAGGGAGTTGCATGATCTCATGGTCATAGGAACAAATACTTGACATGCAAAAAACAATAGCAATAAACTGACACGATCATATGCTACGTTCGTAGTTTGGGTCTTGTCCATCACATCATTCTCCTAATGATGTGATCTCGTTATCAAATGACATCTCATGTCAATGGCTAGGAAACCTTAACCATCTTTGATCAACGAGCTAGTCAACTAGAGGCTTACTAGGGACACAGTGTTGTCTATGTACCCACACATGTATTTGAGTTTCCAATCAATACAATTATAGCATGGATAATAAACGATTATCATGAACAAGGAAATATAATAATAACCAATTTATTATTGCCTCTAGGGCATATTTCCAACAGTCTCCCACTTGCACTAGAGTCAATAATCTAGTTCACATCACTATGTGATTTACATTGTAATGAATCGAACACCCATGCAGTTCTGGTGTTGTTCATGTTTAGCCCTTGGAAGAGGTTTAGTCATCGGATCTGCAACATTCAGATCCGTGTGTACTTTGCAAATATTTACGTCGTCCTCCTTGATGTAATCGCGGATGGAATTGAAACGTCGCTTTATGTGTCTGGTCCTCTTGTGAAATCTTGGTTCCTTGGCTAGAGCAATGGCACCAGTATTATCACAAAACAGAGTCATTGGGTTAAGCGCACTAGGCACTACTCCAAGATCTGTCATGAACTCCTTCATCCAGACACCTTCCTTCGCCGCCTCCGAGGCAGCGATGTACTCCGCTTCGCATGTAGAATCAGCTACCACGCTTTGCTTGGAACTGCACCAGCTAACCGCACCTCCATTAAGAATAAATACGTATCTGGTTTGTGACTTAGAGTCATCCGGATCAGTGTCAAAGCTTGCATCGACGTAACCCTTTACGGCGAGCTCTTGATCACCTCCATAAACGAGAAACATGTCCTTAGTCCTTTTCAGGTACTTCAGGATATTCTTGACCGCCGTCCAGTGTTCCATTCCTGGATCACTTTGAAACCTTCCGACCATACTTATGGCAAGGCTGACATCGGGTCTTGTGCACAGCATTGCATACATGATAGAGCCTATGGCTGAAGCATAGGGGATGACACTCATCTTTTCTCTATCTTCTGCAATCACTGGGCATTGAGTCTTACTCAACTTCACACCTTGCAATACAGGCAAGAACCCTTTCTTGGACTGATCCATTTTGAACTTCTTCAAAACTTTGTCAAGGTATGTGCTTTGTGAAAGTCCTATTAAGCGTCTCGATCTATCTCTATAGATCTTGATGCCTAATATGAAAGCAGCTTCTCCTAGGTCCTTCATTGAAAAACTCTTGTTCAAATATTCCTTCACGCCTTCCAACATTTCTATATTGTTTCCAATCAGCAATATGTCATCCACATATAATATTAGAAATGATATAGAGCTCCCACTCACTTTCTTGTAAATACAAGCTTCTCCGTAAACTTGTATAAACTCGAACGCTTTGATCACCTCATCAAAGCGAAGATTCCAACTCCGAGATGCTTGCACCAGTCCATAAATGGATCGCTGGACTTTGCAAACTTTGTCAGCATTCTCTGGATCGACAAAACCTTCTGGTTGCATCATATACAACTCTTCCTTAAGGAAACCGTTAAGGAACGCTGTTTTGACATCCATCTGCCAAATTTCATAATTGAAAAAGGCAGCTATTGCTAACATGATTCTGACGGACTTAAGCATCGCTACGGGTGAGAAGGTCTCATCGTAGTCAACTCCTTGAACTTGTGAAAAACCCTTTGCCACAAGTCGAGCTTTATAGACGGTGACATTACCGTCTGCGTCCGTCTTCCTCTTCAAGATCCATTTGTTCTGAATGGCCTTACGCCCTTCAGGTAATACTTCCAAAGTCCATACTTTGTTTTCATACATGGATCCCATCTCGGATTTCATGGCCTCTAACCATTTCTCGGAATCCGGGCCCATCATTGCTTCTCCATAGCTCGTAGGTTCATCGTTGTCCAACAACATGACCTCTAAGACAGGGTTGCCGTACCACTCAGGAGCAGTACGCGTCCTTGTAGACCTACGAGGTTCGATAGCAACTTGATCCAAAGCTTCATGATCATCATCATTAACTTCCTCTTCAGCTGATGTAGGCTCTACAGAAACATCTTTCTGCGCTGCGCTACTTTTAGGTTGAAGTAAAGGTTCAACAACCTCATCAAGTTCTATCTTCCTCCCACTCAATTCTTTCGAGAGAAACTCTTTTTCAAGAAATGTTCCGTTTTTAGCAACAAACACTTTGCCTTCGGATCTGAGGTAGAAGGTATACCCAACTGTCTCTTTTGGGTATCCTATGAAGACGCATTTCTCCGCTTTGGGTTCCATCTTTTCAGGCTGAAGCTTTTTGACATAAGCATCACATCCCCAAACTTTAAGAAACGACAGCTTTGGCTTCTTGCCAAACCAAAGTTCATATGGCGTCGTCTCAACGGATTTCGATGGTGCCCTATTTAAAGTGAATGCAGCTGTCTCTAATGCATAACCCCAAAACGATAGTGGCAAATCAGCAAGAGACATCATAGATCGCACCATATCCAATAAGGTTCGATTACGACGTTCGGACACACCATTACGCTGTGGTGTTCCAGGCGGTGTCAGTTGTGAAACAATTCCACATTGTCTTAAGTGACTGCCAAACTCATAACTCAGATATTCTCCTCCTCGATCAGATCGTAGGAATTTAATCTTCTTGTTACGATGATTCTCAACTTCACTCTGAAATTGTTTGAACTTTTCAAATGTTTCAGACTTGTGTTTCATTAAGTAAATATACCCATATCTACTTAAGTCATCAGTGAAGGTGAGAAAGTAACGATAACCACCGCGCGCCTCAATACTCATCGGACCGCACACATCAGTATGTATGATTTCCAATAAGTTACTTGCCAGTTCCATTGTACCAGAGAACGGCGTTTTAGTCATCTTGCCCATGAGGCATGGCTCACATGTGTCAAGTGATTCAAAATCAAGTGACTCCAAAAGTCCATCAGCATGGAGCTTCCTCATGCGTTTTACGCCAATATGACCTAAACGGCAGTGCCACAAGAAAGTGGTATTATCATTATCAATTCTACATCTTTTGGCATCAATGTTATGAACATGTGTATCATTACTATCGAGATTCAATAAGAATAAAGCCCTCACATTGGGTGCATGACCATAAAAGATATTACTCATATAAATAGAACAACCATTATTCTCTAATTTAAATGAGTAACCGTCTCGCAATAAACAAGATCCAGATATAATGTTCATGCTTAACGCAGGCACCAAATAACATTTATTCAGGTTCATCACTAATCCCGATGGTAATCGAAGAGCGAGCGTGCTGACGGCGATCACATCAACCTTGGAACCATTTCCCACGCGCATCGTCACTTCGTCCTTTGCCAGCCTCCGTCTATTCCGCAGTTCCTGTTTTGAGTTGCAAATATGAGCAACCGCACCGGTATCAAATACCCAGGCACTACAACGAGAGTTGGTAAGGTACACATCAATAACATGTATATCATATATACCTTGTTTGTTGTTGGCCGCCTTCTTGTCAGCCAAATACTTGGGGCAATTCCGCTTCCAGTGTCCAGTTCCCTTGCAATGAAAACACACAGTTTCTGGTTTGGGTCCAGCCTTGGGTTTCTTCACGAGAGGAGCAACTGCTTTGCCACTCTTCTTGGAGTTACCCTTCTTACCCTTGCCATTTTTCTTGAAACTAGTGGTTTTATTGACCATCAACACTTGATGCTCCTTCTGAATTTCAGACTCAGCGGCTTTCAGTATCGCAACCAGCTCGGCGACTGACTTGTCCATCCCGTGCATGTTATAGTTCAACACGAAGCTCTTGTAGCTAGGTGGCAATGATTGAAGAACTCTGTCAGTGATAGCCTCTGGCGGAAGGGGCATCCCCAATTCAGCCAGACGGGTGGAGTACCCAGACATTCTGAGCACGTGATCACTGATAGACCCGTTCTCCTCCATCTTGCAAGCATAGAACTTATCGAAGATCTCATATCTCTCGATCCGGGCATTCTTCTGAAAGATAAACTTCAACTCCTGGAACATCTCATATGCTCCATGACATTCAAAACGTCTTTGAAGTCCCGGTTCTAAGCCATACAATATTGCACATTGAACTATTGAGTAATCTTCAGAACGAGCCTGCCAGGCGTTCACAACGTCTAGAGACTCAACTGGAGCGGGTGGATCACCAAGCGGTGCATCAAGGACATAAGCCTTCTGGGAAGCCGTAAGGATAATCCTTAGATTACGGGCCCAGTCCACAAAGTTACTTCCATCATCTTTCAACTTAGCTTTCTCTAGGAACGCATTAAAATTCAGGGGTGCTACTGCGCGAGCCATGATCTACAACATAAATATAGCAAAGACAACTTAGACTATTGTTCTAGATAATGAGTTTAGTTAATCATATTACTTAAAAACTCCCACTCAAATTGACATCCCTCCGGTCATTCGAGTGTAACATGATCCAAATCCAGCAACTCAAGTCCGATCATCACGTGAGTTGAGGTGGTTTCAATGGTGAACATCTTCATGTTGATCATATCTACTATATGACTCATGTTCGACCTTTCGGTCTCTTGTGTTCCGAGGCCATGTCTGTACATGCTAGGGTCGTCAAGTTTAACCCGAGTGTTCCGCACGTGCAACATGGCTTACACCCGTTGTATGTGAACGTAGAGTCTATCACACCCGATCATCACGGCGTGTCTCGAAACGACGAACTTTCGCAACGGTGCACACTCGGGGAGAACACAATTTATCTTGAAATTTAAGTGAGGGATCACCTTATAATGCTACCGTCGTCCTAAGCAAAATAAGATGCATAAAAGGATTAACATCACATGCAAATCATAAGTGACATGATATGGCCATGAACTCGTGCTTTTGATCTCCATCTCCAAAGCACCGGCATGATCTCCATCGTCACTGGCATGACACCATGATCTCCATCATCTTGATCTCCATCAACGTGTCGCCATGAGGTTGTCGCTTCGACTGTTGCTTCCATGACTATTGCTAACTCATAGCGATAAAGTATAGCAAAACGGCGAAAATAATTAAAGACAACTCTATGGCTCCTGCCAGTTGCCGTACTCATCGACATGCAAGTCGTGATATTCTATACAACACATGATCATCTCATACATCACATATATCTCATCATGTAATTGGCCATATCACATCACAACATACCCTGCAAAAACAAGTTAGACGTCCTCTAATTGTTGTTGCAAGTTTTACGTGGCTGCTACGGGTTTGCAAGAACCGTTCTTACCTACGCAAAACGACAACGTGGTGTAGTAATTGCTTTTTGATCTTCTAAAAGAACCCTCTTCATTGAAATCGATTCAACTAAAGTGAGAGAGACAGACACCCGCTAGCCATCTTTATGCAACGAAGTTACATGTCAGTTGAAGGAACCTGTCTCGCGTAAGCGTACGCGTAATGTCGGTCCGGGCCGCTTCATCTCACAATACCGCCGAATCAAGTATCAACTAGTAACGGCAAGCAATATGTATACAACCACGCCCACAACTCGTTTGTGTTCTACTCGAGATCTCATCTACGCATAGACCTAGCTCAGATGCCACTGTTGGGGAACGTTGCATGGGAAACAAAAAATTTCCTACGCACACACAAGATCTATCCATGGTGATGAGCATCTACGAGAGGGAGAGTGAATCTACATACCCTTGTAGATCGCTAAGCGGAAGCGTTAAGAAACGCGGTTGATGTAGTCGAACGTCTCCGCGATCCAAATCGCAAGTCGTCCCTCGATCCGATCACGAACTAGTGCCGAACGGACGGCACCTCCGCGTTCAACACACGTACGGCTTGATGACGCCTTCACCTCCTCGATCCAGCGAGCGATGGTGAAGTAGTAGATGAGTTCCGGCAGCACGACGGCGTGGTGATGATGGTGAGGAACAATCTCTGCAAGGCTTCGCCAAGCACTACGGAGATTATGACGGGAGAACTAGAGGGTTAGGGTTGCCGACACACGGCTTGGGAAATCTTGATGTGTCCCGTGTGCTAGCCCTGCCCCTCTATTTATATGTTGAGCCTTGGGGTCTAAACTTGGAGTAAAAGCCTCCTCCAGGTCGGTTTTGCCCGCACAAGGTCGGTTTGGCCCGCAGGGAAAGAGTCCAACTCGGATCCCTGCAATACCGCGCACAAGCGGTAGTACCGCTCACGAGCGGTAGTACCGCTTGAGCGGTAGTACCGCTTCACACAAGTGGTAGTACCGCTTATGCGGTAGTACCGCTTCACACAAGCGGTAGTACCGCTCACGCGGTAGTACTGCCTTACCAGCGGTAGTACCGCTTAAGGCAGCAGCAAAACTTCCTTTTGCACTTTCCAATACCTCGTGGGCTTTACCCCTTTCGCTCATATAAAGTGTTGCTGCACCCGAACACTTCGGTAAACATCCGGAACCCCTTCCGGTGAATTCCGGAACCCTTCCGGAGATCAAAACACTATTATCACATATATCAATCTTCATGTCCGGGATCTTATCCGGGACTCCGAACAACCTTCGGTCACCAACAAAATAACTCAACTATACTAATCGTTACCAAACGTTAAGTGTGTAGACCCTGCGGGTTCGAGAACTATGTAGACATGACCGAGACACCTCTACGATCAATAACCAATAGCGGGACCTGGATGCCCATATTGGCTCCTACATATTCTACGAAGATCTTTATCGGTCGAACCTCTATGTCAAGGATTCAGTTAATCCCGTATACTGTTCCCTTTGTTCTTCGGTATGTTACTTGCCCGAGATTCGATCGTCGGTATCTCTATACCTAGTTCAATCTCGTTACCGGCAAGTCTCTTTACTCGTTCCGTAATACAAGATCTCGTGGCTAACATTTTCGTCACATTGCTTGCAAGGCTCATTGTGATGTTGTATTACCGAGTGGGCCCTGAGATACCTCTCCGTCACACGGAGTGACAAATCCCAGTCTTGATCCATGCCAACCCAACAGACACCCTCGGAGATACCTGTAGAGCACCTTTATAGTCACCCAGTTATGTTGTGACGTTTGATACACACAAGGTACTCCTCCGATATCAGGGAGTTGCATGATCTCATGGTCATAGGAACAGATACTTGACATGCAGAAAACAATAGCAATAAACTGACACGATCATATGCTACGTTCGTAGTTTGGGTCTTGTCCATCACATCATTCTCCTAATGATGTGATCTCGTTATCAAATGACATCTCATGTCAATGGCTAGGAAACCATAACCATCTTTGATCAACGAGCTAGTCAACTAGAGGCTTACTAGGGACACAGTGTTGTTTATGTACCCACACATGTATTTGAGTTTCCAATCAATACAATTATAGCATGGATAATAAACGATTATCATGAACAAGGAAATATAATAATAACCAATTTATTATTGCCTCTAGGGCATATTTCCAACATTTTCTTCATAGGTGGTGTTGTGAGGACATTCACTTGAAGATTTTCCAAGTAGCTCTTAGGAACCCAGATTTTCCTCATAGGTGAACCGTTCCTGCAGTTAGTTCCAACAAATCTGGCAAATACTTCACCTTCCTGATTTTTGAAGAATTTGTAGTTGGAGTCAAGTGACTCATCAGAGGAATATGAAGTTTCACAAGTAAAGCCAGATAAAGTGGATGGATGCACAGGAGGTCCTTTTGCAGCAACCCATGAGGTTTTGAGGTACTGCTCAGGTGTCCAGTAGGATCCATCAGCATTGAGTTTCCTCTCAAATGCAATACCCTCTTTCCTAGGGTTCCTGTTCAGAATCTGCTTTTTGAGCACATCGCAAAGGGTCTGATGCCCTTTGAGACCTTTGTACATGCCTGTCACATACAATTCCTTCAACCCTGCATTTTCGTCAGTGATACTTGTGGTATCCTCAGACGAGGAATTTGTGACCACGGGGATAGTTGAAGAATTTGCATCAATAGAAGCATTCGAACATTCAGGTGAAGAATTAACAGTTTCACGTTCGATGCATTTCATACATGGTGGAACAAATTCTTCCTGAGCGGTACTGATCTGTTGAGCCAGTAAGGAATCGTTTTCCCTTTGGAGATCCTCATGAGACACTCTTAGTTTCTCAAGATCTTGCTTTCTTTGAAGAAATTCATAAGAAAGCTTCTCATGGTCAACTAAGAGAGCATTATGATGACTCTGAAGGTTATCATACTTTGTCTGAAGACTTTTGAGATCATCAGACAGAGTTTGAGTCCGATCCACTTCCTCATTCAACAGATCATCGCTTTTGTCTAGCAGTTTCTGAAGCTTTTCAAGTGCACTTTGTTGCTTAGTGGCAATATTAGCAAGTCTAGCATAGCTAGGTTTCACATATTCATCAGATTCACCCTCACTTGATTCAGAAGAAGAGTGATGCTTGTGTACCTTGGAACCTTTTGCCATAAGACAAACTGAAGAAGATGAACCAGGATCTGATTCCTGGGTTTTGAGGATTTTCTTGCGTTCGATGAACATGGAGTCTTGACAAGTGCGATAGCCTTCATTGACGTCCATGATCCTATCCCAGATGAGCTTGGCGTTCTGAAGATGACAGATGCCCTTGAACATGACGCTTGATAGGCTTGAGCAGATGATGGTCCTCGCCTGAGCATCAAGTTGAGTGTACTTTCGAATTTCCTCAGCATTTGCCCTCTTGCAGAGTTCAGTCAGTCCAAGTTCAGTAACAGTACATAGCTCACAGTTCATTGATTTGAGATGCTTCTTCATCAGAACCTTCAACCTAGGATATTCAATGTCATCAAGATTGGGACATTCTGTGAGTGACTTGATGCCTTTCGTCATGAAGCAGTAAGTGGGAGCATATTCATCATTGTTGACGTCAGAGTCGTTGGAGTGGTCATTTTCTTCATCGTTAAAGATGGACTTGCTGACGAAAGCAGTGGCGAGAGCAAGGCTAGCAACACCAGAGTCAGACTACTCCTCAGATTCTTCTTCTTCTTCATATTCTTCAGATTCTTCTTCAGAGTCCATTTCCTTGCCAATGAAAGACCGAGCCTTTCTGGAACCTTTCTTCTTGTGCGATGAGGACTTTGCAGATGAAGACTTTGAAGATTTCTTCTTTTTCTTCGAGTCATCAGAATTGTCGTCCTTGTACTTCTTCTTCTTTGATTCTTTTTCCCAGAGAGGACAGTCAGAGATAAAGTGACCAGACTTCTTGCATTTGTGACAAGTTCTCTTCTTGTAGTCGCTTGAGGAATCTGATTTCCTCAAACCACCTTCTGATGACTTTCCAAATCGGCCTTTCCTTGAGAACTTCTGGAATTTCCTCACGAGCATTGCCAGCTCCTGACTGAGTTCTTCAGGATCACCAAGGCTACTATCAGTATCTTCGTCTTCGGATGAGGAAATTGCTTTTGCCTTCAGAGCACGAGATCTTCCATAGCTTGGTCCGTAGAGGTCTCTCTTCTCAACTTGTTGGAATTCATGAGTATTGAGTCTCTCAAGTATATCAGCAGGATCAAGTGACTTGTAGTCTCCACGTTCTTGAATCATCAAAGCCAGAGTATCGAATGAGGAATCAAGAGATCTTAGCAGTTTCTTCACCACCTCATGGTCAGTGATATCTGTGGCACCCAGTGCTTGAAGCTCGTTGGAGATATCAGTGAGGTGATCAAAAGTTTGCTGAACATTTTCATTGTCGAGTCTTTTGAAGCGGTTGAAGAGATTGCGAAGGACATCAACACGGGAGTCACGTTGAGTGGAAACACCTTCGTTGACTTTGGACAGCCTATCCCAGATAAGCTTAGCAGACTCCAAAGCACTCACTCTGCCATACTGACCTTTGCTCAGATGGCCACAGATGATATTCTTCGCTTGTGAATCAAGTTGCTTGAATCTCTTCACATCAGCAGCGTTGATCGTGGGAGTAACTGAGGGAACACCATTTTCCACAACGTACCAGAGATCGTTGTCAATAGCCTCAAGATGCATGCGCATCTTGTTCTTCCAGTAGGGATAGTCCGACCCATCGAAGGTAGGACATCCAGCGGAAACCTTGATCATACCTGCAGTCGACATAACTAGAACTCCAGGTGGTTAAACCAAAATCACACAGAACAAGGGAGTACCTTGCTCTGATACCAATTGAAAGTGCGTTATATCGACTAGAGGGGGGGTGAATAGGCGATTTTTACAAATTCATCACTGAGGAATTTCAACTTGAGGAATTTGAAATGTGATGAATAACTAGCAGCGGAATAAGTACTCAAGTGCATACGAAGCATAGCGATCGCATAGACATCATGATGAAATAAAGCATGCACAGATTACAGGTAGCGTGATACAGGATAAGCAGGTGAAGAACAAGGTAGCTTGAAGAATTTGAGGTGAGGAAATTGAGAAAGTCTTCAGTCAAATTCTTCAAACGGTAACGATCAATTTCATCAACAAGTATACGAGGAAATGAAAGGGTTGAGGAAATGGAACCAGGTAGCTTGATGAAGACAATGGTTTGATGACCCAGTTCCAACTGCTGTGACAGTTGTACGTCTGGTTTGGAGCGGCCTGGTATTTAAACGAGAGGACACACAGTCCCAGGACACACAATCCTTACCGTATTCTCCTTGAGCTAAGGTCACACAGACCTCGCCCAACACTCATGGTAAGTCTTCAGGGTAGACTTCCAAAACCCTCACAAACTGGTCGGCGATCCACAATTGACTGCTGGATGCTCTAGACCAAGGTCACTTCGTGATCCCCAATTGACTGTAGGATGCACTAGACCATGACGCCTAACTGTCTGGAAGATACACAGTCTTCAAAGGTAACAAGCGTCGGTTCCACACAGGAACAATCTCTTCAGTGATGCTCAATCACTTTGGGTTTGGTGGTTTGGTTTTGGGGTTTTTCCTCACTAATGATTTTCTCTCAAAGTCCTCAGAGGATGGGTTGCTCTCAATTGACAAGTGTCAGTTCTCTCTCGAAGCAGCCAACCAACTAGTGGTTGTGGGGGGTGGCTATTTATAGCCAGGGTGCAACCTGACATGATAAGACATAAATGCCCCCAATGATATGACCGTTATGTGGATAGGATGATTGGGGACAGCTGGCACTTAGCACAGCAACGGTCGGAATTTCGAACTATGAAAGTCCTCAGGCTTATCATATTCCTCACTTGTAGGCAATTCGCACTGGCGAAATCATAACTCCTTAGTCAGATCAATTTCCTCTGAGACCAGAAGATCATCGTCTCTGTCACTGAAGAACTTGACTGAACTGCAAGAGATTTCCAAAGGCTTCACTCGAAGGATTGGATAGGTTGAGGCTTTTGAGTTGAGCATCAGTTGAAAATTTTCCTTAGTATTAGCTCGGCCCCCTTTAACAGTACGGTGTTTCCTATGACTCAAAAGAAAGGAAATAAAACTATAAAAAAAAAGTCTTCACGCTTCATAGTCCTCGTTCATATCTTCAAGGTCACACCAACTTCTTCTTTTTCAAAGTCTTCAGGGAATATCAAAGTCTTCAGCAAAGTCTTCACCAAAGTCTTCAGTTGAAGACATACATTTTTAGGGGTCGATAATCTCCGAACGTATCAAACTCCTCAGCGACTTATAGAGCCTGTGTACACTTACAAACGCATTAGTCTCTTAACCTATAAGTCTTCAATACACCAAAATCACTAAGGGGCACTAGATGCACTTACAAAAACCCTTTGCCACAAGTCGAGCTTTATAGACGGTGACATTATCGTCCGCGTCCGTCTTCTTCTTAAAGATCCATTTGTTCTGAATGGCCTTTCACCCTTCAGGTAATACTTCCAAAGTCCACACTTTTTTTCATACATGGATCCTATCTCAGATTTCATGGCCTCTAACCATTTGTTGGAATCCAGGCCCACCATCGCTTCTCCATAGCTCGTAGGTTCATCGTTGTCCAACAACATGACCTCCAAGACTGGGTTACCGTACCACTCAGGAGCAGTCTGTCCCCTTGTCGACCTACGAGGTTCGATAGCAACTTGATCTGAAGCTTCATGATCACTATCATTAGCTTCCTCTCCAACTGATGCAGGCTCAACAGAAACATCTTTCTGCGCTGCGCTACTCTCTGGTTGAATTGAAGGTTCAACAACCTCATCAAGTTCTATCTTACTCCCACTCAATTGTTTCGAGAGAAACTCTTTCTTGAGAAATGACCCGTTCTTAGTGACAAACACTTTGCCTTCGGATCTGAGATAGAAGGTATACCCAACCGTCTCCTTTGGGTATCCTATGAAGACGCCTTTCTCCGCCTTGGGTTCTAGCTTTTCAGGCTGAAGCTTTTTGACATAAGCATCGCATCCCCAAACTTTAAGAAACGACAACTTTGGTTTCTTGCCAAACCACAGTTCATACGGCGTCGTCTCAATGGATTTAGATGGTGCCCTATTTAAAGTGAATGCAGTTGTCTCTAACGCATAACCCCAAAACGATAGTGGCAAATCGGCAAGAGACATCATAGACTGCACCATATCCAATAAGGTTCGATTACGACGTTCGGACACACCATTACGCTGTAGTGTTCCAGGTGTCGTCAACTGTGAAACAATTCCACATTGTCTTAAGTGATTGCCAAACTCATAACTCAGATATTCTCCTCCTCGATCTGATCATAGGAATTTGATCTTCTTGTTACGATGATTCTCAACTTCACTCTGAAATTGCTTGAACTTTTCAAACGTTTCAAACTTATGTTTCATTAAGTAAATATACCCATACCTACTTAAGTCATCGGTGAAGGTGAGAAAATAACGATATCCACCGCATGCCTCAATGCTCATCAGACCGCACACATCAGTATGTATGATTTCCAACAAGTCACTTGCCCATTCCATTGTCCCAGAGAACGGGGTCTTAGTCATCTTGCCCATGAGGCATGGTTCACATGTGTCAAGTGATTAAAAATCAAGTGACTCCAAAAGTCCATCAGCATGGAGTTTCTTCATGCGCTTTACACCAATATGATTTAAGCGGCAGTGCCACAATAAAGTGGTGCTATCATTATCAACTCTACATCTTTTGGCATCAATGTTATGAACATGTGTATCATTACTATCGAGATTCAACAAGAATAAACCCCTCACATTGGGTGCATGACCATAAAAGATATTACTCATATAAATAGAACAACCATTATTCTCTGATTGAAATGAGTAACCGTCTCGCAATAAACAAGATCCAGATATAATGTTCATGCTTAATGCAGGCACTAAATAACAATTATTCAGGTTCATCACTAATCCCGATGGTAGTCGAAGAGCGAGCGTGCCGATGGCGATCACATCAACCTTGGAACCATTTCCCACGCGCGTCGTCACTTCGTCCTTTGCCAACCTCCGTCTATTCCGCAGTTCCTGTTTTGAGTTGCAAATGTGAGCAACCGAACCGGTATCAAATACCCAGCACTACAACGAGAGTTGGTAAGGTACACATCAATAACATGTATATCATATATACCTTGTTTGGTGTTGGCCGCCTTCTTGTCGGCCAGATACTTGGGGCAGTTCCGCTTCTAGTGGCCAGTACCCTTGCAATGAAAGCACTCCGTTTCTGGCTTGGGTCCAGCCTTGGGTTTCTTCATGGGAGGGGCAACTGCTTTGCCACTCTTCTTGGAGTTACCCTTCTTGCCCTTGCCATTTTTCTTGAAACTAGTGGTTTTATTGACCATCAACACTTGATGCTCCTTCTGGATTTCAGACTCAGCGACTTTCAGCATCGCAAACAGCTCGACGACTGACTTGTTCATCCCTTGCATGTTATAGTTCAACACAAAGCTCTTGTAGCTATGTGGCAGTGATTGAAGAACTATGTCAGTGATCGCCTCCGGCGGGAGGGCAATTCCCAACTCCGCCAGATGGTTGGAATACCCAGACATTCTGAGTATGTGCTCACTAACAGACCCATTCTCCTCCATTTTGCAAGCATAGAATTTATCGGAGGTCTCATACCTCTCGATCCGGGCATTCTTCTCAAAGATAAACTTCAACTCCTGGAACATCTCATATGCTCCATGACGTTCAAAATGCCTTTGAAGTCCCGGCTCTAAGCCATACAACATGGCACACTGAACTATTGAGTAATCATCCGAACGCGACTGCCAGGTGTTCGCAACATCTGGAGACGACACTAGAGCGGGTGGCTCACCGAGTGGCGCGCCAAGGACATAAGCCTTTTGGGAAGCCGTGAGGATAATCCTCAGATTACGGGCCCAGTCTAGAAAGTTACTTCCATCATCTTTCAGCTTAACTTTCTCTGGGAACGCATTGAAATTCAGGGGAACTACTGCGCGAGCCATTGATCTACAACATAAAATTTGCAAAGACAACTTAGACTATTGTTCAAGATAATGAGTTTAGTTAATCATATTACTTTAAAAAACTCCCACTCAAATTGACATCCATCCGGTCATCCGAGTGCTACATGATCCAGATTCACCAACCCAAGTCCGATCATCACGTGAGATGAGGTGGTTTCAATGGTGAACATCTCCATGTTGATCATATCTACTATATGACTCATGTTTGACCTTTCGGTCTCTTGTGTTCCGAGTCCATGTCTGTACATGCTAGGCTCGTCAAGTTTAACCCGAGTGTTCCATATGTGCAACACTGGCTTGCACCCGTTGTATGCGAACGTAGAGTCTATCACACCCGATCATCACGTGGTGTCTCGAAACGACAAACTTTCGCAACGGTGCACACTCGGGGACAACACAATTTTATCTTGAAATTTTAGTGAGGGATCACCTTATAATGCTACCGTCGTCCTAAGCAAAATAAGATGCACAAAAGGATTAACATCACATACAAATCATAAGTGACATGATATGGCCATGATCTTGTGCTTTTGATCTCCATCTCCAAAGCACCAGCATGATCTCCATCGTCACCGGCATGACACCATGATCTCCATCATCTTGATCTCCATCAACGTGTCGCCATGAGCTTGTCGCGCCAACTATTGCTTCTACAACTATTGCTAACTCATAGCGATAAAGTAAAGCAAAAAGGCAAAAATAAATTAAAGACAACCCTATGGCTCCTGCCGGTTGCCGTATTCATCGACATGCAAGTCGTGATAATCTATACAAAACATGATCATCTCATACATCACATATATCTCATCATGTTTATGGCCATATCATATCACATCATACCCTGCAAAAACAAGTTAGACGTCCTCTAATTTGTTGTTGCATGTTTTACGTGGCTGCTATGGGTATCTAGCAAGAACGATTCTTACCTACGCAAAACCACAACGGTGATATACAAGTTGCTATTTCACCTTCTACAAGGACCGCCTTTGTCGAATCCGATTCAACTAAAGTGGGAGAGATAGACACCCGCCAACCATCTTATGCAACAAAGTTACATGTCAGTCGATGGAACTGGTCTCTCGTACGTGGACGAGTAAGGTTGGTCCAAACCACTTCATCCCACAATACCGCTAAATCAAGAAAAGACTAAGGAGGGAAGCAATCTGAATATCAACGCCCACAAACTCCTTTGTGTTCTACTCGAGATCTCATCTACGCATAGACCTAGCTCATGATGCCACTGAAGGGGAACGTTGCATGGGAAACAAAAATTTCCTACGCACATACAAGATCTATCCATGGTGATGAGCATCTACAAGAGGAGAGCTCGGATCCACATACCCTTGTAGATCGCTAAGCGGGAAGCGTTAAGAAACGCGGTTGATGTAGTAGAACGTCTTCGCGATCCAAATCGCAAGCCGTCCCGCGATCCAATCACGATCTAGCGCCGAACGGACGGCACCTCCGCGTTCAGCACTCGTACAACTCGATGACGACCTCCTCCTCCTTGATCCAGAAAGCGAGGGCGGAGAGGTAGATGGATTCTCCGGCAGCGCGACGACGTGGCGGCGGTGGTGGTGGAGTTGATCCGGCAGAGCTTCGCTAAGCAACGCGGAGTCAATCTACTAGAGGAGAACCAATCTAGGGGAGAGGGAGGGCTGCGACGTGGCTAATGGTGTGGCAGCCCTCCCTCCCCTCTCATATATATAGGGGGAGAGGGAGAGGGGGTCGACCCCCCTAGGGTTCCCACCCCTAGGGGCGGCGGCCGAGAAAGAGAGGGAGGGGCGGCGGCCAAGGGGTGCCTTAGCCCCCAAGGCAAGGTGGCCGGCCCCCTCTAGGGTTTCCCCCCTTCACCCTTCGGCCGCATGGGCCATGTGGGAGGGGAGGCCAGCCCACCAGGGGCTGGTGCGCCCCCTCTCACAGCCCATGTGGCCCTCCGAGATAGGTGGACCCACCCAGTGGTCCTCCGGAACTCTTTCGGCACTCCCGACGAAATCCGGACATTGCACGAAACTATTCCGGTGCCCGAACATCAACTTCCTATATATCAATCCTTACCTCCGGACCATTCCAGAGCTCCTCGGGATGTCCGGGATCTCATCCGGGACTCCGAACAATCTTCGGTCACCAACATACATAACCCAATAATACCGAAACGTCACTGAACGTTAAGTGTGCAGACCCTGCGGGTTCGAGAACTATGTAGACATGATTGAGACACCTCTACGGTCAATAAACAATAGCGGGACCTGGATGCCCATATTGGTTCCTACATATTCTACAAAGATCTTTATCGGTTGAACCTCTACGTCAAGGATTTAGTTAATCCCATATGATGTTCCCTTTGTTCATCGGTATGTTACTTGCCCGAGATTCGATCGTCGGTATCTCCATACCTAGTTCAGTCTCGTTACCGGCAAGTCTCTTTACTCATTCCGTAATACAAGATCCTGTGGATAACACTTTAGTCACTTTGCTTGCAAGGCTCATTGTGATGTTGTATTACCAAGTGGGCCCTGAGATACCTCTCCGTCACACGGAGTAACAAATCCCAGTCTTGATTCATGTCAACTCAACAAACACCCTTGGAGATACCTGTAGAATATCTTTATAGACACCCAGTTACGTTGTGACGTTTGATACACATAAGGAAGTCCTCCGGTGTCAGTGAGTTACATGATCTCATGGTCATAGGAACACACACTTTGACATGCAGAAAACAATAGCAATAAACTGACACGATCATATGCTACGTTTATAGTTTGGGTCTTGTCCATCACATCATTCTCCTAATGATGTTATCCCATTATCAAATGACAACTCTTTGTCTATGGCTGGGAAACCACATCCATCTTTGATTAACGAGCTAGTCCATTATAGGCTTACTAGGGACACATTGTTGTCTATGTACCCACACATGTATTTGCGTTTCCAGTCAATACAATTATAGCATGGATAATAAAAATTTGACATGAACAAGGAAATATAATAATAACTATTTTATTATTGCCTCTAGGGCATATTTCCAACAAATCCACGGGTACCGTCCATACCAACAACATTCCTGGGGGAGTTTTGCTTAATTATTTGCAATTTTTTATTTCAGGACTGGGAATCCCGATTACCGCCCCTCTCGTGCAAGGACGAGTGAATAAACACTCATCATGAGAATAACCCGCTTAACATGGAAGATACTGACCGCCCCATGTCGCTCCATGAGAGGTCCAGGCACACAAAATAGATGTTCATTTGAAATTTTAGAGGTGGCACATGCGAATTTACTTGGAACGGCAGGGTAATACCGCATATAGGTAGATATAGTGGACTCATCTGGAATATGTTTGGTTTAAGAATTTTGACGCACAAGCAGTATTCCCGCTTAGTACAGGCGAAGGCTAGCAAATAGGTTGAGAAGCGGCCAGCTAGAGAGCGAAAACGGTCATGAACATGCATTATGAATAATAAACATTGAATACTAGCATGAGTAGGATATGGACACCATGAACATAAATATCGTGAAGGCTATGTTGGTTTTGATTCAACTACATGCGTGAACATGTGCCAAGTCAAGCCACTTGAAACATTCGGAGGAGGATAGCATATCATCATACTACATCACAATCATTTTAATGCATGTTGACATCCAAGATAAATCATTATCCACTCCTAACTACTTAAGCATGGCAATCATAATCTCTAATTGTCATTGCAAACATGTTTGATCATAATATGCTAAATCACGGATACTAGGTTAAACATATTTACAAAAACAAAAACAAGTTGAGTTCATACCGCTTCTCTCTGCCACAGTCACTTCGTCAAATATCATCATTATTGTCGTTCACTTGCACGACCGAATAATATGAAAATAATAATAATGCAAGAGTGCCATGGACTAAGATGGAATCTGCAAACATTTTATTCAAGAGGAGAAGACGGAGTAACATGGGCTCTTTGTTAGATTAACAATAATGCATATGAGAGCCACTCAACATTTTCATTGCGGTCTTCTCCTTGGTACGACTCAAATAAAAGGAAAAGAATTTCAGAGAAACACACTGGAATGTTTTTTGAGGTTTTGGTTTTTCTTGAAGAAAGCAAATTAAAGAGGGAAAAACAAAAACGAGAAAAACTATTTACACGGGAGAGCTCCCGACAAGTAAAAAAACGAGAAATCTTTTTGGGTTTTCTTATGCTACTACAATTAAATTAAACTAGAAAGAAAAACCGAAAAGAAGTAAGAAATATTTTTGGATTTTCTCAAAGTTTTTCAAACACACAAAAGGAAGAGAGAAAATAAATATAGCACGGATAATACAATGAAAAAGTATAGACACCGATAACTATAATGAAATGTGTAAACATGAATATAATGTCGGTGGAAATATGTACTCCCCCAAGCTTAGGCTTTTGGCCTAGCTTGTTAATCACCATCCGTAGTAGCCATCCGGTCCTAAGTTGAAGTGCGGTGGCGACGGCACCTGAGCGTCCCACTCCTGGGGCTCCTCCTCAACCGCTGCCAGGTTGTTCAGGTAGGCTGTAATGTCCTCTGGCATGATCGTGTATCCGTTCCTGGCAGTAGAATCAAACAAAGCAGGTGCAGGCAATGGGATAACATCACGGGTAACCACGCTGAATACTAAGTTGTAGCAAATGTTATGAAAAGAATCAGGTGCATCAATAAATTGATGATCCTACAATGCCTTGTGATCTAGATAAACTTGGGACAAGGGACCTTAAAGTGTCTCGTTAAGCGAGTAGCATAAATACCACCATGTATTTTGCCCTTAGTCCTGTTAAGGTGTAGGCGACGTGCAATAATATCTCCTAAGCTAAAGGTGTGATCATTGTGCAGTGCACGGCGTAAAATGGCAAAATCGGGGGCACTGAGTGCACCGACCTTCTCCCTAGCGGTTAAACACTTTGCGATGAATAAAGCAAAGTAATGCACAGAAGGAAACTGCAAACTCGTGGTAGTGGCATTTGACACGCCTCTTTCATCACCCACTGTTAAAGTGAGGAGAAAGTCCTCAAACTCCGCTGGTCTAGGCACTCTTAATTTTCCATCAGAAGGGATCAAACATATGTCACAAAAGTCAGTGAGCGGTATCTTACGGGTTTCAGCATATAAATTAAGCTGCACCTCAGGAGGATTATTCCTACTCGGAAAATGAAAACTTTGCACAAAGGAATTTGTAAGGAGATGGTGTTGGTCACACTCAACTGCGAGGAAGTTGGTCAGCCCAGCATTTGCAACGAATTGAGCAAACTCTTGATAGAACCCGGCCTCCTCCATGAAGGCATTATGCAGCCATTCGCACGGCCGCACCTCCACCGTTCTCGGAGTGTGGAGGTCATTGTCCAATGATTCCCCAATGACTCCTTTAGCATTCTTCTTGGAGGAAAACTTCCTAAAGAAATCTATCTTATTCCTATAAATAAATTTCTAAAAAATTTTAGTCTACAAAATTTTTGTCAACAAAACTTCATAAGATTGATAGCAACTACTCCTAAGGATGCATAGATGTCATATTAAGCATTCAAACTACTTAGAACTCTAAGATTTTTTTTTGACTGAATAGAACTCTAAGAATTCAACATGCAAGCCCATCTACAGCAGCACCAAGAGTAGCTAATTATTCTAAAAATAAACCACTAAATCAAAACCTAATTGGAGCAATGGAGGAGTCACATACCAAGTAGCAATCCCCAAAAACACTTACGGAAACGGAGCTTCGAGCAAAGAGATCAAAATCCGCGGGTTTGAGAGCAAGAACACGAGAGTGAGAGCTATGGTGATTTTTTTCTGGAGGTATGAGATGACATGGGCTAAAGGGATAAGTGAGGGGACCCACGTGGGGACCACAACCCACCAGGGCGCGCCTGGGGCTGCTAGCGCGCCCTGGTGTCTAGTGGACACCAGGTGCGCCCCCCCCCCTTTGATGTTATTTGCACCAGAAATTCAGAAATATTCAGAAAAAATCATGTTAAATTTTCAGGACATTCTAAGAACTTTTATTTTTGGGTCATTTTTTTATTTCACGAAGAAATCAGAAAACAGGATAAACATGGCATTTTATTTTATTTGACTAAGAAAAATAGAAAACAAAAGGTGGGAGCAGAAGGTTGTGTCTAGTAGATTCATCAACTTCATACCTCTCAAAAATGATCCATTAATAAGGTTGATCAAGTCTTATTAACAACCACTTCCGATTAGCATGAAACCGAAGAACTTTCGTAAAACACTAAGTTACCTCAATGGGGATATGCATATCCCCAACAATAAGTATGTCATATTTGTTTTTGGTAGTAGGTAGAGGTAGTTGAAAACTTCCAATAGTGAGTGTCGGAGATTCTTCAATAACATTTATACCATTCACTTGGAATTGTTTCTTCGGAAAGTGCATAGTATGCTCATTAGCATTGATATGAAAAGTGACTTTGCTTTTATTGCAATCAATAAAAGCCCCTGCAGTATTCAAAAAGGGTCTACCAAGGATAATCTACATGTTGTCGTCCTCGGGCATCTCAAGAATAACAAAGTCTGTTAAGATAGTAACGTTTGCAACAACAACGGGCACATCCTCATAAATACCGATGGGTGTGGCAGTTGATTTGTCAGCCATTTGCAATGATATTTCGGTAGGTGTGAGTTTATTCAAATCAAGTCTTTTATATAAAGAGAAACGCATAACACTAACACTAGCTCCCAAATCACACAAAGCAGTTTTGGCATAATTTCTTTTAATTGAGCAAGGTATAGTTGGTATTGCAGGATCTCCAAGATTTTTAGGTAGTCCATCCTTAAAAGAATAATTAGCAAGCATGGTGGAGATTTCAGCTTCAGGTATCTTTCTTTTATTAGTGATGATGTCTTTCATGTATTTTGCATAAAGGGCCATCTTTAAAATATCAGTTAAGCGGATGCGCAAAAAGACTGGCCTAATCATTTCAGCAAAGCGTTCAAATTCTTCATCGTCCTTTTTCTTAGATGGTTTAGGTGGAAAGGGCATGGGTTTCTAAACCCATGGCCCTCTTTCTTTACCATGTTTTCTAGCCACAAAGTCTATTTTATCATATCGTTTATTTTAAGGTTGTGGGTTATCAAGACCAACAGCAGGTTCTATTTCAACATCATTATCTGGTTCTTTATCATTGTTCGTTTGAGTATCTTCATGAACTTCATCATTATTATTTTCATTATCAGTAGGTGAATGCTCATTACCAGATTGAGTTTCAGCATCGGAAATAGAGGCATCATTATTAACAGGAGGTTTTTCTATCTCAAGTTCACTAGAGGTATGCAAAGTCCTATCATTTTTCCTTTTCTTTTTCTTTTTAGAAGGACTAGGTGCATCAGTGTTAATTCTCTGAGAGTCTTGTTCAATTCTTTTAGGATGACCTTCAAGATAAAGAGGTTCTTGGGTCATTCCACCTCCTCTAGTCACTACTCTAATAGCATGGTCATTCATATTATTATTCAATTCATTAAGCAATTCTCATTGAGATTTAGCAACTTGTTCTAACTGGGTTTGAACCATAGAGGCATGTTTTTCTACACCTCTAACATCATTACTGATTCTAAATAACAAGTCACTCAAGCGAGCAATCATATCAGAATTATTTCAATTGTTTCAGAACATTTGCATTGAAGTGATTTTGTTTCGTAATGTAGTTATCAAACTCGTATAAGCATTGACTAGGATGTTTATTGTAAGGGATATCACTTTCATCAAACTTTAATAAAGAATTTACCTCTACCACCTGTTGAGGTGGTGGTGTGTCAAGGCCATGTATTTCTTCAATAGGTGGTAAATTCTTAACATCCTCAACTTTAATACCTTTTTCCTTCATACATTTCTTTGCGTCTTGCATATCTTCAGGACTGAGAAATAAGATACCCCTCTTCTTCGGAGTGGGTTTAGGCGCAGGTTCAGGGAGAGTCCAATCATCATAATTCTTCAATATATTATTCAATAGTTCCTCAACTTATTCAACAGTTCGTTCCTTGAAAACACAACCTGCACAACTATCTAGGAAGTCCCTAGAAGCATCAGTTAGTTCATTATAGAAGATATCAAGTATTTTATTTTTCTTAAGAGGGTGATCAGGCAAAGCATTAAGCAATTGGAGAAGCCTCCCCCAAGCTTGTGGGAGACTCTCTTCTTCAATTTGCATGAAGTTAAATATTTCCTGTAAGGCAGCTTGTTTCTTATGAGCAGGAAAATATTTTTCACAGAAGTAGTAAATCATATCCTGGGGACTACGCACACAACCAGGAGCAAGAGTATTGTACCATATCTTAGCATCACCCTTTAATGAGAACGAAAATAATTTGAGAATATAGTAGTAGCGAATCTTCTCATCATGAGCAAAAAGGGTGGCTATATCATTCAGCTTAGTAAGATGTGCCACTACAGTTTCAGTTTCATAGTGATGGAAAGGATCGGATTCAACCAAAGTAATTAACTCTGGGTCGACAGAGAATTCATAATCCTTATCGGTAACAAAGATAGGTGAAGTAGCAAACTGAGGATCACATTTCATTCTAGCATTCAAAGTCTCCTTATACATGCATAATAATTCCTTAAGATCATCTCTATCCTTACAAGAAAGGATTTCTCTAGCTATGTCCTCATCCATAACATAACCTTCAGGTATCTTAGGCATTTCAAATCTAGGAGATCTAGGTGTAATAGGTGTTTCATAGTTCTCAGTTTCAAAGACTTCATGAGTTTCAGTAATCTCATCAGTTTCAATAATTTCATTCTCTTTAGCTCTAGCAATTTGTTCATCAAGAAATTCACCTAGTGGCACATTATCATCAAGCATGGTACTAGCATCATCATAAGCATCATTCATGGCAGAAGTAGCATCATCAATAACTTGCGACATATTAGGATCAATAGCATGTGGTGGTGTTGCAAGTTGAATCAAGTACAGAGGGAAAAATCTTGTACAGAGCTAGATGGCAATTCCTTACCTCCCCTCGTCTTAGAGGGAAAAATCTTGGTTCTTGTATCCTTCAGATTCTTCATAGTGATCAATTGATATAAATCCCAAGTGACCCAACAAATATAGCTATGCTTCCCGGCAACGGCGCCAGAAAAAGGTCTTGATAACCCACAAGTATAGGGGATCACAACAGTTTTCGAGGGTAGAGTATTCAACCCAAATTTATAGATTCGACACAAGGGGAGCCAAAGAATATTTGCAAGTATTAGCAGTTGAGTTGTCAATTCAACCACACCTGGAGATTAAATATCTGCACCAGAGTGATCAGTAGCACAGTAGTATGATAGTTTTGATAGCAATAGTAGCAGTAACAGTAACGGTAACAGTGATAGCAATGATTTTGTAGCAAGTGTAACAGTAGCAGTAGCAATAGTAACTTAGCAAGAACAATATGTGGAAAACTCATAGGCACTGGATCGGTGAACTCGTTGGATGATATTCATCATATAACAGTCATAACCTAGGGCGACACAGAACTAGCTCCAGTTCATAAATGTAATGTAGGCATGTATTCCGTAAATAGTCATACATAATTATGGAAAAGAACTTGCATGACATCTTTTGTCCTACCCTCCCGTGGCAGCGGGGTCCATAAGGAAACTAAGGGATATTAAGGCCTCCTTTTAATATAGAACCGGAACAAAGCATTAACACATAGTGAATACATGAACTCCTCAAACTACGGTCATCACCGGAAAGTATCCCGACTATTGTAACTCCGGGGTTTACGGATCATAACACATAGCAGGTGCATATGAATAGCAAGATCGGATCAAGAACATAGAAATGATGGTGATAACATAAATGGTTCAGATCTGAAATCATGGCACTCGGGCCCAAGTGACAAGCATTAAGCATGGCAAAGTCATAGCACCATCAATCTCAGAACATAGTGGATACTAGGGATCAAGCCCTAACAAAACTAACTCGATTACATGATGAATCTCATCGAACTCCTCACCGACCAGCAAGCCTACGAAGGAATTACTCACTCCCGGTGGGGAGCATCATGGAATTGGCGATGGAGAAGGGTTGATGATGACGATGACCGAAGATTCCCCTCTCTGGAGCCCCAAACGGGCTCCAGATCTGCCCTACCGATGAAGAACAGGAGGTGGTGGCGGCTCCGTATCGTAAAACGCCCTGAAACTTTCTCCCCCATTTTTATCCGAAAATAGAAATTTATAGTGCTGGAATATGGGTCAGCGGGGCCACGAGGTGGGCACGACCCACCAGGGCTCGCCTGGAGGGGGTGGCGCGCCCTGGTCTATCGTGCCCAACCAGGGCACCCCCTCCGGTGGTTCTTGGCTCCAGTATTTTTTATTTATTGTAAAATAATTCTCCAAAATGTTTCGTCCAGTTCCGAGAACTTTTATTTCTGCACAAAAACAATACCACGGTAGTTCTGCTGAAAAGAGCGTCAGTCCGGGTTAGTTTCATTCAAATCAAGCAAATTAGAGTCCAAAACAAGAGCAAAAGCATTAGGAAAAGTAGATACGACGGAGACGTATCAACTATGTCAATAAGTTAGTCCCAAAAAATGATATAAAGTTGCTATAAAATTATTATAAAACATCCAAGAATGATAATATAACAGCATGGAACAATCAAAAATTATAGATACGTTGGAGACGTATCAAAATCCCGAAGCTTAATTCCTGCTCGTGCTCGAGTAGGTAAATCATCAAAATAGAATTTTTATGTGGAATGCTGCCTAACATGTTCATCACATATTCTTTTCTTTTGTAGCATGGACATTTGGACTTCTAGATGGTTCAAAGCAACAGTCTAGTTTTGACATGAAGACTTTAATACTCAAGCATACCAACAAGCAACCATGTCTTTCAAAATATCAACACTAAAGAAAGTTATCCCTAGCCCATCATGCTCAATCATTGATCCATTCATGAAATACACTCAAATATTAGCAACACCCAATGCACAAGTATGATCATAGTGCCCCCTAGTTGGTTCTTTATAAGAGAAGATGGAGACTCAAATTAAAAATAAAAATTGCATAAAGTAAATAGATAGGCCCTTCGGAGAGGGAAGTAGGGATTTGTAGAGGTGCCAGAGCACAAAGCTTAAATTGAGAGAGAGAAATATTTTGGGTGGCATGCCTTTCCTGTCAACGAAAACGACCAAGTAGTTCTCAATACTTTCCATGCTAGATACATCATAGGCGGTTCCCAAACATAAAATAAAGTTTATTCCTTTTTCCACCATTCTTTCACAATCCATGGCTATCGTATCCACGGTTGCCTTCCATACCAACACTTTCCAAGGAATTTATTATTTGACAACATAAAGTAAATTTCTTTTTCATTTCGGGACTGGGCATCCCTATTACAGCCGTACTCTCGTGCAATGACAAGTGAATAAACACTCATCTTGAGAATAACACATCTAACATGGAAAAATATTGGACACCCCCTACCGTTTCATGAGCGGTACGAGCACACAAAAAGGAAATTCATTTTGAAAATTAGAGATGGCACATACAAATTTGCTTAGAACGGCACGGAAATACCGCATATAGGTAGGTATGGTGGACTCATATGGCAAAACTGGGTTTAAGGATTTTGGATGCACAAGTAGTATTTCTACTTAGTACAAGTGGAGGCTAGCAAATAGATTAAGATGAAACCAACCAAGAAACAAAAATTCACATAAACGGGCATTAAGCATAACTAACACCGAATCATGCACCATAAGTAGGATGTAATTGCATTGCATAACTATTAACATTCGTACTTGCATAGGGAATCACAAACCTTAACACCAATATTCTTACTAAAGCATAATTACTCACCAAAATGACTCACATATTAATATCATCATGTCTCAAAACTATTACAAGGAATCAAGTTTAATTTGTCCAATGATCTTCATGAAAGTTTTTATTATATCCCTCTTGAATATCTATCACTTTGGGACTAGTTTCATATATTGCCATTGCTTTTGACAAGCTCAAATAAATTTAAGTGAAGAACACGAGCATAAAAATCTCATCTCTCAAAATAATATAAGTGAAGCATGAGAGAATTTCTTCAAAATTTACTAGCTCTCAAATTAATCTAAGTGAAGCATGAGAGTATTTCTTCAAAAAATTAAAGCACACCGTGCTCAAAAAGATATAAGTGAAGCAGTAGAGCAATTCCATAGCTCAAAAAAATTTAAGTGAAGCATATAGAGCAATTCTAACAAATCATAGCATAATTTTGGCTCTCTCAAATAGGTGTGTCCAGCAAGCATACTCATGACAAACTAAAAATCAAATCAAGCAAAGACTCATATAATACAAGACGCTCCAAGCAAAACTCATGATATGTGACGAATAAAAATATAGCTCCAAGTAAAATACCGATGGTCGTTAGAAGAAAGAGGGGATGCCACTCGGGGCATCCCCAAGCTTAGTTGCTTGTTTCTCCTTGGATATTATCTTGGGTTGCCACATCGTCCCCAAGCTTAGGCTCTTTTCACTCCTCATTCCTTCATCCATCGTGATCTCACCCAAAACTTGAAAACTTCAATCACACAAAACTTAACAAAACCTTCATGAGATCCGTTAGTATAATAAAGCAAGTCACCACTCTAAGTACTGTTGCAAACCCATTCATATTTTATTATTGCATTATATCTACTGTATTTTAACTTTACCATGGCTTATACCCTTCAATACAAACCATAGATTCATCAAAACAAGCACACAATGCAACGAAAACAGAATCTGTCAAAAACAGAACAGTCTGTAGTAATCTGTACTCTAACCATACTTCTGTAACTCTAAAAATTCTGAAAAATTAGTAAAATGTAAATAATTTGTATAGAAATACTGTGTTATAATTTCAGCTTATTATCACGCTCCAGTAAAAAATCAAAATTCCTGCACTGGAGTTAAAGTTTCTGTTTCAGATTCAACATCGTTTCTACTCATCTTGTGAGTCATCCTAAAGGCTTTACTTGGCACAAACACTAATTAAAACATAAAAACAATCATAACAGTATCATAATTGTGTCAACACTCAAAAATAGAAAGAAAAAAGGTAAAAATAAATTTTATTCATTGGGTTGCCTCCCAACAAGCGCTATCGTTTTACGCCCCTAGCTAGGCATAATGCATAGATTCAAGTGTTGTCATCTTTAGTTTTTGCTCCATAGGATGCTCTCATGATTGATTCGTATGGTGGATTAATTCTTGTTCTAGGAAAGTGTTCCATACCCTTTCTTAGTGTAAATTTAAATTTAATGTTGCCTTCTTCCATATCAATCACGGCACCTATAGTGCGTAAAAACGCTCTACCAAGTATAATGGGACAAGAAGGATTGCAATCAATATCAAAAACAATAAAATCTATGGGCACATAGTTCATATTTGCAAGAATAAGAACATCATTAATTATTCCCAAAGGCTTTTTAATAGTAGAATCCGCCAAGTGCAAATTAAGAGAGCATTCTTCAATATTGGTAAGACCAAGCACATCACATAGAGATTTCGGAATTGTGGAAACACTAGCACCCAAATCACATAAAGCAAAGCACTCATAATTTTTAATCTTGAATTTAATGGTAGGTTCCCACTCATCATGTGATTTTCTAGGAATTGAAATCTCTAACTCCAACTTTTCTTCAAAAGATTTCATCATGGCATCAACAATATGTTTAGTAAAAGCTTTATTTTGTTCATAAGCATGGGGTTAATTTATCATGGATTTCAGAAAAGAAATACATTAAATCAAAGAGAAACTATCATAATTAAAATCTTTGCAATCCAAAATAGTGGGCACATCACTTGTTAAAGTTTTTACCTCTCCAAACCCACTTTCATCAATTTTTTCATCAAGATTTCCACCCTCCAAATCATTGGGACGCCTTCTAACTAAAGTTGACTCTACTTCAGTCCCTTTATCATCAATTTTAATATTAGTAAACAAGGAATCAATAGAAGAAACACCAATCACTTTAAGATCTTCATCATTTTTATGAAAGCAATCACTAGAAAACGCTTTTTCTAAAAATTCTCTTTTAACTCTAAGCATAGCGGTTCTTTTCTTACTTTCATCCATAGAAACATATAAAGCTTTAATTGATTCATCAATATTAGGTGCAAAAGCTTTCAACTTGAGATTTTCTACATCATGGGAAATTCTATCAATGCTTCTAGACATATCATCAATTTTATTCAACGTTTCTTCTATCGTAGTATTGAAAACTTTTTGAGCATTGATAAATTCTTTAATATTACTCTCAAGATCAGTGGGGTTCCTATTATTATTCTAAGAAGAATTACCATAGGAATTACCATAATTATTAGAGGAATTTCCAGGAAAAGGCCTATGATTAAAGTTACCTCTATAAGCATTGTTATTAAAATTGTTTCGCGAGATGAAATTCACATCTACGAAATCACAATTTTATTCAATCAAAGTAGACAAAGGCACATCATTAAGATCAATAGGAGCATTTTTACTAGCAACCAACTTCATAAGAGCATCAACTTTTTCACTCAAAGTACTAATTTCTTCAATCGAATTAACTTTTTTACTAGTAGGTGCTCTTTCAGTATGCCATTGTGAATAATTTGCCATAATATTATCTAACAATTTAGTAGCTTCACCCAAAGTAATTTCCATAAAACCACCCGCGGCGGAATCTAAAAGATTTCTAGAGACAAAATTCAATCCCATATGAAAATTTTGTATGATCATCCAAAGATTTAAACCATGAGTAGGACAATTTCTTAGCATCAATTTCATTCTTTCCCAAGATTGTGCAACATGTTCATGCTCAAGTTGCTTAAAATTCATAATTTGAGTTCTAAGGGAAATAATTTTCGCGGGCGAAAAATACTTAGTAATAAAAGCATCCTTGCACTTATTCCAAGAATCGATACTATTGCGAGGCAAAGAAGAAAACCAAATTTTTGCACGATCCCGCAAGGAGAAAGGAAATATTTTCAACTTCACTATATCATTGTCCACATCTTTTTTCTTTTGCATATCACACAATTCTACAAATGTGTTTAGATGGGGCGCAGCATCCTCATTAGGAGTACCGGAAAATTGATCTTCCATGACAAGATTCAACAAAGCGGCATTAATATCACAAGACTCCGCACTAGTGGCGGAAGGAGCAATCGGAGTAATAATAAAATCATTATTATTGGTATTGGAAAAATCACACAATTTGGTATTTTCTTGAGTCATCGTGACTACGCAAACAAGAGATCTAACGAGAAAAAGGCAAACGAAAAAGAGGGCAAATAAAACGGCAAATTTTTGTGAAGTGGGGGAGAGGAAGATGAGAGGAAAATGGAAAATAATGTAAATTGCAAGGAGATGATATTTGTGATTAGGAACCTGATAGATGTTGATGATGTCTTCCCGGCAACAACGCCAGAAATTCCTTTGACATGGCTTGAGACTGCGTCGGTATCTCCCCAAAGAGGAAGGGATGATGCAGCACAACTACGGTAAGTATTTACCTCAGTTATGAAACCAAGGTTATCGAACCAGTAGGAGAACCAAGCAACACTATGTAAACGGTACCTACACACAAAGAACAAATACTTGCAACCCGACGCGTAAGAGAGGTTGTCAATCTCTCCACGGTAAAAAGATAGATTCGTTTGTATGAGATTGGATAAATAGATCGCACAAGAACACAAAAATAAAAGATGTAAACAAAAAGTGCAGCAAGGTATTTTTGGGTTTTTGGAATAATAGATCTGAAAACAAAAGCGGAAAAAGATAGATCGGAAAGCAATATGTTGAAAGGATATACCCGGGGGCCGTAGGTTTCACTAGTGGCTTCTCTCATGAGTATAGCACACGGTGGGTAAACAAATTACTGTTGGGCAATTGATAGAAGATCAAATACGCATGACGATATCCAAGGCGATGATCAATATATAGGCATCACGTCCAAGATTAGTAGACCGAAACGATTCTGCATCTACTACTATTACTCCACACATCGACCGCTATCCAGCATGCATCTAGTGTATTTAAGTTCATGGAGAAACGGAGTAATGCAATAAGAATGATGACATGATGTAGACAAGATCTATTCATGTAGGAATATACCCCATCTTGTTATCCTTAATAGCAACGATACATGCGTGCCTCGCTGCCCCTTCTGTCACTGGGAGAGGACACTGCAAGATCGAACCCATCACAAAGCACCTCTTCCCATGGCAAGAAAAATCGATCTAGTTGGCCTAACTAAACCAAAGATTCGAAGAAGAAATACGAGGCTATAAATAATCATGCATATAAGAGATCAAAGAAGACTCAAATAATATTCATGGATAGAAACTAATCATGAACTCAAACTTCATCGGATCCCAACAAACACACCGCAAAAAGTCATTACATCAAATAGATCTCCAAGAGACCATTGTATTGAGAATCAAAAGAGAGAGAGAAAGCCATCTAGCTACGGCCTACGGACCTGTAGGTCTATGGTGGACTACTCACGCATCATCGGAGAGGCATCAATGAGGATGATGAACCCCTCCGTGATGGTGTTAGATTGGATCTCGTGGTTCTGGAACTTGCGGCGGCTGGAAGTGTATTTCGTCGACTCCTCTAGGGTTTCTGGAATTTCTGAGAATTTATAGAGCCGAGAGGCGGTGGAAAAGACATCCGTGGGCCCCACGATACATCAGGGCGCGCCGGGGGCCTCTAGCGCGCCCTGGTGTATCGTGGGCCCCATGGGCCTCCTCCCAGGTGCTTCCTTGGCTCACAAGTTGTCTTCTGGTCCAAAAAAATCTCCAAAAAGTTTCATCGCGATTGGACTCCGTTTGGTACTGATATTCTGCGAAGTAAAAAACAAGCAAAAAATAGCTAGTGGCACTTGACACTATGTCAATAGGTTAGTCCCAAAAAATGATATAAAGTTGCTAAAATGATTATAAAACATCCAAGATTGATAATATAACATCATGGAACGATCAAAAATTATAGATACGTTGGAGACGTATCAGCGCCCCCAGGAGCCCAAATTTCGCTGGTTAGGGTCGAAATTGGCGCCGGCGGACCCAGGTCGAACCCAGCGTGCTGGGAGTGGGGGAAAGAAATTTGGCGCGAAAATAAACCACGCCAAATTCCTCCTAGGTGGAGCCGCCGTGTCAGCGAGTAGGCGTCGTCGAGGACCTTTGTCGTCCTCATCGCCTTGGCTCCCGCGTTGGTTCAATGCGCCAGTTTCCAAGGTCTGGCAGGGATGGAGAGCCGCCGCGCGTTCCGCCCTTTCCCGCCATGCGTACACACCACTCCCTCCCTTCCCCCACTATAAAAGTCGTGCCTCGCCGCCGCTCGCCGCACACTCGAATCCATCCCCGTCTCCCCATCTCCCTCGCCTCCACCGCTGGAAACTTCTCCCCGAGGCCATGGCTGAAAGATTCCCCGGAGACGGAGCGGCTGCCAACGGCGTCAGCCGTCGGTCGCTGCACGAGTGGGAGGCACGCATTCTCCACGAGGCCAACTACCCGGCGCCGCCTGACATCCGCGTGTGATACTCGTGACCTGCGTTGGGTTTTCCGTGAAGAGGAACAGGTTATCGCAGCACAAAATGGGTAAGTATTTCCCTTAGTTATGAAACCAAGGTTTATCGAACCAATAGGAATATCAATCCTCAACCATCTTCAGCGGTTGCACACAAATGAACAAACAACCTGCACCCAACGCGGGCAAGAGGGTTGTCAATCCCCTCGATCTCGTTATTTGCAAGCAAATGAGTTGTGTAGATAATTATAAATTGCAAAATAAAATAAAGGCAGCAAGGTAATAGTAGCGTTTGTAAATATATAAGTGAATAGACCTGGGGGCCATAGTTTTCCCTAGCGGCATCTCTCATGTAGGCAGCATACGGTGGGTAACAAATTACTGTTGGGCAATTGATAGAAAAGCGGATAGTTATGCGATTTTCACGGCAATGATCATGTATATATAGGCATCACGTCCATAAAAAAATAGGCCCTCCGTGAGGTTGATGTAGAGGCCCTCCGTGATCATCATGAGGGCAGCAAGGTTGATGTAGAGGCCCTCCGTGATCAATCCCCCCTCCGGCAGGGTGCCGGAACGGAGCTCCAGATGGTATCGCGACGGAACAGAGACTTGTGGCAGCGGAAAAAGGGTTTCGGGACTGCCTCCGATATTTTTAGGGTGAAAGAGAATTTATAGGCCAGAGAGGGGCGTCGGAAGGCAGCCGAAGGGGTCACAAGCCATCAGGGCGCGCCCCCCTAGGGCACGCCCTGTTGGCTTGTGCCACCCTCGTGCGGCCCCCTGCCTCCTTCCGAAGCTTCGTTTGGTCCAGACAAAATCATCAAAAAGTTTCGTGGCAATTGGACTTCGTTTGGTACTATAAACCTGAAAAGCAAAAAACACGCAGAAAACAGCAACTGGCACTGGGCACTTGGTCAATAGATTAGTGCTCAAAAATATTATAAATTGGTAAATAAGGACCCAAAAAGTATCCTAAAATGATAATATATCAACATGGAACAATAAAAAATTATATATACGTTGGAGACGTATCAGCGTGCCGGGCGCTTGGAGGCTGAGCGCCGGCGGCATCCCCGTGCCCCTGCCGCCCTCCGACGCGGAACGCCGCGGCGAGATCGCGCGGATCCGGGCGTCCTTGCCTGAGGAAGCCCGACAGCAACAGAGGTATGCCTCTGACAACCTGCCCCTGTGGACGGCGTATTTCCAGTGACGCCACACCGACCAGCTGGCTTCCACCAATGGCGCTCCGACGCCAAGGGGGCGCCACAACTCTGACAGCCGCCGTCAATGGTGGGGCGTCCCCGGGCGCACGCTCCACGCCGTCCTCGAGCACATCGAGGGAGGCAACGAGCCGCTGTTGGAGTACCCGACACCGTCGTTCTCACGCCGGAGTGGGAGCTCATGGCTGCCGAGGCACATGGCGGGTTCGTCCTCCTCGTCCCTCGGCTCCCGGTCCTCCGATACGCCGCCGCTCGCCACCGTCTAGCCCGAGCCCGAGGAGACGCCGGAGCAGCAGCGCAGCCGCGGCAGCAACCTCGTCATAAACGAGGGCCGCCGCCACCCTTCACCTCCCCATGGCCACCTTCGCTTGGTCAGGCCGAGGAAGGAGCCGGTGATGCCCGTGGTCATCAAGCAAGAACACGTGGAGATGGCCACCGACCTCGACACCGGCCTCAAATGGTCGCGCGACAACTACGTGCGGGAGGAGATGGAGCGCCAGCGCCGCGCTCTGGAGGAGATCGCCGAGCGGCGCCGCGACCGCGAAGAGGGCGGTGCCATCATCCTCTCCGACAGCGACAAGGAGGCGCCCGCGCAGACCGACCCCGTCCGCAATGGTGATCCAGGGCAGGGCTGCAGCAAGGACGGCGGCGCGCAGGATGACAGCGACGGCAGTGACGACGATGACGACAACGGCGGCGACTACACCGCCTTCTACCAACTCCTCGGCATGAACTAGGCTTGGGGCGGCGGCGGCGTAGTTTTTTTTAGTTTTTCATGTATGTCTTTAAATTTGTATAAATATGAATGAAACCGCCTATATTTCGTCCAAAGTTGAGTCATTTTCGTCGAATTTGGGCTGGATTTGGGTTTGAAAATCGCCGTCTGGGGGCCAACTTGGGGTGGCGGTTGGGAACCCAACCGCCGCCACGGCGAAAATTTCGCCGGTTAACCCCTAGGAGGCGCTATTTCGTGCCCTTTGGGGGCGAACGGCTGGAGATGCTCTGAGATGGCAGGGTATGGGGTGTGTCCTAGCCAGATTCGGAGGCCATCAAGGTGCAGGTGATCCATGGCGTGGGGGCACACTGCTTTCGTTCGCTTGCCGGGTGGAATATGCATATGCCGCTATGGTGCACATATCGTCGCCATGTTCTCTAGCCTTTCGTCTTCGTGGTGCCTTTGAACGACCTATGACATTTCCTCGTGGTGCCTCACATCTAGGTCTAGAGTCATTGGATCTTCCTGTCTTTAAGATTCACGTAAACATGTTTTTCTGTCCCGTTTGTGTGCGTTCACTCGTGTTTGCTGGCGTTTGTTGTGTGTCACGCGGCCCGTTTCATGTCGATACTTGTAGCGGACCGGGGTGTTTGCATTTGTTTGTTGGGCTGGCGGGCCGTTTTGTCTCTCTCTGCAGTCTTAAAGAGGAGGGGGACGACCATCCTTTTTTTTCCATCGCATTCATTTTGCCCATTCCCCATTCCTCTTTGGCAGGAGCTCCTCCAGGCGGCGACGATTTTTGGAGAGTGAGAAGGGAGAGAGACGCCATTGGAGTGACTTGCCCTGTTCTTCTTTGTCCTCCCTCTTTGCTTCTGTGCGATTATTGTTTCTTGCTCGCATATTTAGTACCATCCCTCTTCTTAGTTTGTGTGTTCGTCGGTCTAAGGTTTGTCTCTCAATCTGCCCAAATGTTGGTAGGGTTCCTCATAGTTTAGCACGACCCTTTTATTATTTGTGTATTCATATATCTAGGGTTTATTCCTCAAATATATCCAAATGTGGGGAGGGGGGTTTCAATTAGATAAAGATTCGGTAGGTCACTTGGTAGTGTGCAGAGATTTAGTGGGTCAATGGGTGATTTAGTGTTAGGGTTTGAACGATAAGTAGATTTTTATCCCCCGTTAGATTCATTTTTGTGTCAATCAAGGTTGCCTAGTTGTTTTCAGTCTAGATCCATGTTGTTCCATTTTTCATGTCACTATAACTTTTGCTAAGGTTTATCCAGTATCATAACTTATGTATGTGCTTCTTTTTTTGATTTTGTCTTACTGAGCATTCAGATTACTTATGGCAGGCTAAAATCAACTTTGCTAAGGGCACGTTTGGTTGCCTGCATATGACCAAACAGGCCCGCGTGGGAAGAAAACGGCATGTTTAGTTACCCGCATACACTATTGGGCCTGCATCGCACGGACTTTAAAGCAGTCCCGAGCGTGCACCGCGAACTACTGCCGAATCGGCAGTTTCTCGAGAGCCTGGCTCGTGCGAGCGCACATGGGTGGGGCCCTGCACGAGAGGAGGAAGGAGGGAAGCAGGGTGTGTGTGCGTGCCTAATCTCCTTTCTTCCTCTTCCTCTCTAATCTACACAACGGTGCTTCGATTCGAGATAAGCTCTACACGAAAAAAACGCACATCGATGTTACGGTTCCATTTTTGTGATCGGTTCGCAGTTTCGTCGACCGTAAATGCTTAATTTCGTGTTCATGTTCGGAGCAATTTTGGACAAATTTGTCAAATTCTTCGCGTACGGTCGACCGTTTGAAATTTCCTTTGACCGGCAGCTTCATCACGCAGTTCCACACGACATTCATATTGCAAGTTTTCTGTTTTGACGATCCTACTGCACTGACGTCGCAATTACACGCACACTGTATTTTTTTCTCCTCTATCCTCTGTCTCATAGCCCTCCTGTTCGTCCCTTTCGACTCCGGCGCCGTTCCTCCTGACCTCCTTGCCGGCATCCTACTACACTGGAGTCGTTGCGGCGTCGGTCATCTTGGCCTCTTCTTTCTCGTCCTACTGCACTGACGCTGCCATGGCGCCAGCACTCCATTTCTCCTCTGTCCACTGTCTCCGTGTGGACTTTCTATGCGACGACCAGGCTAGCAACTAGTTCGCTGCGCCGTCGATGGGGTCGGTCACGCATGACTCCGTCCACGTCGTGTCGGACGCGACGCCACGACCACCGTCCACCGCAGTCGTCATGGTCGGACACACCTGCATTTCTCCTCCCCCGTCCTCTGCCTGAGTGCTCTTCGCACGGACTTTCTCTGTGACGGCGACGCTAGCAACTAGTTGCCGCGGCGACGACAGGAGCGCTCGCCCGGGACTTCGTGCTCGTCATGTCGGACGCGTCGCCGCAGTCACCATCCATCGCACTCGCCATGGTCGAACACACACTGCATTTCTACTCCCATGTCCTTTGCCTGAGCGCTCCTCCGCACAGGCTTTCTCTGCGGCGGCGACACTAGCAACTAGTTCGCCGCGGCGTCAGCAAGAACGCTCGCCTGAGACTCCCTGCTCATCCTGTCGGACGCAGCGCCGCGGTCACCGTCAACCGCAGTCGTGAGGCACTGTGTGTGTTAAGTGTAAGTGTTAGCTCTTAATCATATCCCACGTATACAACCAAACACCGTGTAGTTGCATGAACCGGTCCAATGCAGGCAACCAAACGCTATGCCAAAATTGATCCCCTAATGCGAGAGAACCAAATGCAGGCAACCAAACAATGTGCCAAACTTGGTTTAGAGGCTGGATTTTCTCACACAGCCTCCGGTGAGGCCGTGTGAGCAAATCCAGCCCGAGCTACTATGTGTGCCAAACGCGCCCTAACAGTCTTCAAGCAACTTCCTTTTTTAAAAGAAAAGAGCTGAACATAAACAAAGATGCACCTCACAAATGAACCAACGTATACATCCCTCTTTTTGTTTGTGTATTTCATCTACATAGGGTTTTGTCCTCGGTTCACCGAAATGTGGGGAGTAGAACATGGTGTCGGTGTCAAAACCGGTGGATCTCGGGTAGGGGGTCCCGGGCTGTGGATCTAGAATCGATGGATAACAGGGGACGAAGGAGACGATGTTTACCCAGGTTCAGGCCCTCCTATGGAGGTAAAACCCTACGTCCTGCTTGGTTGTATTGATGTGTATGAAGATTACAGAGTCGATCTACCTCGAGATCAAGTAGCTAAACCCTAGATGAGTTCACCTGGCTCTACGAACTAAACCCTCTGGCTTATATAGATACCAGGGGTCCCTAGGGTTACACATAGTCGGTTGCTTATCGAAGGAATAAACATGCCTATTCTATCATCTTAAGCTTGAAGGGCACGACACGGCTCCTGAGGTTTCCCCCTGGTCACGGGGTATTCGGTCAGTCCGATCCTCCAACGAGTGGCCCACGAGTCCGGCCCATAAGGAATAGGCCGGTAGTCCGAGGACCCCTTAATCCCAGACTCCCTCAGTAGCCCCCGAACTAGCCTCCAATGCCGAGGTATGTAGTCTGGACGGTCCTGCGCTCCCAAAGTCTTCGGCTTGCGAGGCGAGTTTTCTCCTCCTCTCTGTTCGGTAAACAATAATCCGGTCATTAGTGAGCTCTCGATCGTCGAGACGTCGCAGGGCCCACAGCATTAACTTCGCCGTCCAGAATTAACGACGCCTCTCGATCCATGTGCGCCAATGGGAGATGGGCGGCCCAGCAGCCTTTTACAGGACTGCCCTTCCTGCAAGCGAAGGGGAGGAACCGCCCATTTAAGCAGGCTGAATCGTGGCTTAGTCAACCCCTTCCTCTTCCTCACCATCGAAAAGCCCCAAGCAAGAGAACTTGAAAATATGGCGAGCATCCCTGGCTCCTCCTCGAGTCCTCACGGCCCCCTTCCCATAGATTGGGCAAGTTGTTCAGTATCTCTCCTCCAGCTGCGCAACCTTGAGACCCAGGGTTATCTTCCCACCTCGGATCTGGCGTTTACCCGCGCCGGATTGACTTCTTCGAACGGCGAGGCCTTCGCAAAGAATTTCCATGTTCCACGCAAGGGAGAGCGGGTATGTTTCGTGTTCTTCCTCTTACGGGGCCTAGGATTCCCCATTCATCCCTTCTTGAGGGGACTATTGGAATTTTATGGGATCCAACTCCATCATCTCACCCCTTGATCCATCCTGCACATTTCGGGCTTTGTTGCCCTCTGCGAGATGTTCTTGGGCTGCGAGGCCCATTTTGGTTTATGGAGGAAGTACTTCTGCCTTATCCCCCGTACTCGGGGTGGGACAATTCGGGAAGTGGGTGAAGCCGAAGTATGGCTTATAGCCGGGACGGGGTATCCCATGGGGACTCCGAAGAAAGAGTCCGAAGAATGGACCTCGGAATGGTTTTATATTGAGGACGTTCCCCTGTTCGACCCAGCTCGGAGGGGTCTGCCCGAATACTCCGATGCTCCTTTGAAGAAAAGGTTCAACTGGCGACCGAAGAGTCCATCCCAAGAGGAAAGTGCTGAAGTAAAACGCCTAGCCACCCAACTGAGGCTACTAGTTCACAGTAAGTTAACCATCATCGACGTGATGGCAGACGTCATTGCTTGATGCGTTCAACCCCTTCAGCACAGGACACACCCCCTGTGGCGTTACAACGGAACAAATGACACCACTCGTTCCCAACGGCAGGGTCCTGCTAATCAGGCGGCAACGGCGGCCATACTAGCCGATCTTTTCAAAGGAGAAAAAGAAGTTTTTGCTCGACTGTCAGCCAAGGATGGCTATTCGAGTCATAACCCCATCGAATGGGTAAGCCTTTGGCTTTGTTTTCTGAGTTCAGATATTTATGTATAATCCTTCTGATCGAAACTTTCAATCTGTCCGAACAGAGTTGGAGGCGCTGGGTTGAGACAGTCAGCTGTTCGGCGCCTCAACCAGAGAGTTATTCTCACGACGACGATCCCGGATGCCATGACGATCCGGAGCTATCAATTGAATACGAGGACGGGGTCTTTTACCAGGAGAGCCTTGACGGCTCCAAGGTGGCTCTTCTAGCCGATCACCCCGGACCACTTCCTTCTTCCACCACTAGTAAAAAGAAGGTCTCTTCCCATAAAGGGCGAGCGACCCCTGCCAACCCGAGTGTGCCGATCTCTACTCCCAAGGGTCGTCGGTCCACGCGTCGAACGTCGTCTACGGCAGCAGGGCCCGTACCGAGCAACAGTAGGAATCCTCCTCGTGAGCCAACCGCGGGGACCACCTCGACCGTTGACTCAACCAAGAGGTACTTTATTTAACCGTTTAGTTCGGCCATTGTCATGATTGCAATAAGTACTCACAAAATCTCGTGTCGAAATACTCAGGAGACGAGTACAGCCACCTTCTTCCGGGAACGTCGCCGAGGCGCCAGGCACAATCATGAATCAAGGTCTCCTGCTCAGGCTGAACTTGACGCGGAGGCCCCTGTGACGGATCAGGCCCCTGAAGATTCCGGGGACGTCTCGGTCACTAACTCCGAGGTAGAGAGTGCGATGAATCATCGGCGGCGAAAGGAAGCCCTGCGCCACCAAGCGTTTTCCGAACAAGAGTTTAATGCCCTAAGTTTGGTGGACGCATACATCGGAGCTGCCCAAGCTGGGCTTGAGGGAGCCGCCAAACTGATATCGTCCAGCCTGGAGGTGAGTAATCGGTTTTAACAACCGAACACAAATATTAATCCAGTAGCCCCCGAGCCTTGATTTGGTCGGAACGGCCGAGTTAAGGATCTGAATATTGTTTTATTTATAATGTAGGTTTCAAGGCAACAAAATGAGAAGTTGGCCAAGGAACTCGAGGTGAGCCGAACACAGGTACAAACCGTGAAGGCCGAGCTTGAGCAAGTGAAGAATTTCACCCGAGAGGCGCACGGTGAGTATGTCAATTTGCCGAATTATTCGACATTCCCGTACTGATGAGAGAGTACTTTATAGCAGCTGAGTCCATCGGGCAGTTACAGAAAGATTTGGATACAGCCCGAGAATCTCAGAGGTATGCCGAATCTCAGCATGAGGCTGGCCGCCGTGTGTTGAACCGAAGTCTTGAGGAAAAGAACCAGCTTAAGGCGGAAAACCAGCGGCAAGCCGAAGAACTTGAGAGTTTGAAAGCTTGATTGGCTCAAGCCCAAGAAGAGAACCAGAGATTACAGAGGGGCATGTTCTGTAAGTGCACTTATATCTTCGTAATTACGAAAAGTACCTTTATTATATCAAGTGTAAGGGACATGCTTCGTCTCGTGTCTAGTTCTCCTGACCGGGCGGCCCGAGGAAGAAATCGGATCATTCCGAGGGAACCTACTGAAGGAACTCTCCGTCGTACATGAGCGGGCTCGGAGAGCCATGAGGAGCATGACCAAAGCGCTCTGGCCTGCCGAGACGCCTCCAGAAGGGATGTCCGAACTGGCTGATCGGTTTAAAGGAGCCCGATGTCGTTTTGAGTTATGGAAGACATCGGCTTGTCGAGAGGGAGCGCGGGAGGCGTGGGCAATGGTCAAGACCCGCTTTACCAAACTTAACCCAGAGCATATGGCTCGGGTTGGGCCGGTAGGGCCGGATGGGCAAGAAGTGCCACTTCATTTGGTTTATGACCAAGTGATGCCCGCCGCTCGTCTTTCGCAAGAAGATTGCACCCTGGATACCTTAATAGATAATCTTGACCAGTAGCCAGGTGTTTGATTCTATGTAACTATGTACTTTAAATCAAAAACTGCTCTGTCTATGCTGTAAACGTTGTCTTAACCGGCCATCGGCTTCGACCTCCCTCGCTAAGAGCTTGGGAGTGTTCCGTATCGAATGTCCTCCGATAAAAGGAACTTATTTTGGGGAACCAGGCAATCCGGCCATTCGGTGCGAACAGACAGAACGTGCATAGGGAGATATGTTATATTACTGCTTAACGTAAGAAACATCTTCCGAAGAAAATAGTTCCTCTATCGGTACCTTCCTTCAAGTTGCTACGTAGATCGTAGATATCATGGCCGTATACTACTAGTATGCGGATAATGGCTTCTTTGGGAAAATAATCCCAGGTAATGGTGATAACCACCACAAGTTTTTTACTTCCGTCGTAGCCGACCAATTTTCTTCTTAAGATAGCTAGCTTTCGGCTTCACCCGTCTGAGGTACGTATCCGGATGATCCGGTCGTAACAATCGCAAAGGTGCTCCCTTTACCCTCTAGCCGAACAATCGGGAACGTAGAGGGTAAGCACAAAAGCGAGGCAACCCAGCTTGGCCAAAATCTTAGGTCCAATTGATGCATATACTGGCTTAAAAACGATAAGGGAAGTGTGCATGCACAATACATGTGAATCGGTGCACAGAATATATAATAATCGGCTTCGAGAAGAAGCCCCCAGGTGTTTTTTCGGATAGGACATTTGAAGATGTATGCCGAAAAACTTAACACAAGCTCGGTTTAGCCGAACACATGCTGGGAAATGATATCCAATCCTGTAAAGCTAAAAATGGAAGGGAAAGAATAAAAAAGAAAAAGAAAAAGAAAGGTAAGAAATATGACGACACCGGTCTAGCCGTAAAAGCGCCGAAGACGAGTTGCGTTCCATGGGTTTGGTTCGAGGCGATTGTCCGGCGGGTTGCGGAGGCGATAAGCCCCTCCTGTAAGTACTTCGTCAATTATGAAAGGGCCCTCCCACTTGGGATTGAGTTTATGCCTCTGCTTCTTTGGGAGTCGTAAGATGAGTTCGCCCACATTATATGCCTTCGCTCTAACCTCCCTGCTTTGGTAGCGCCGAGCCTGCTGTCGATAGAAAGTAGAGCAGGCCCGAGCTATATCGCGCTCTCCTTCCAAGGCGTCTAAGTCGTCCTGCCGATCTAACTCGGCCTCCTTTTATTCGTACATGCGCACCCTAGGTGCGTCGTGAATGATATCGCAGGGAAGGACTGCTTCTGCCCCGTAGACCATAAAAAATGGTGTGTATCCCGTTGATCGATTCGGGGTGGTACGCAGACCCCACAGAACGGAGTCAAGCTCCTCTACCCAATTGCAGTCAGATTCATGAAGAGATCAGACCAGACGTGGTTTGATGCCACTCATGATTAGGCCGTTGGCCCGTTCGACTTGTCCATTGGTCTGCGGGTGATACACCGAGGCGTAATCGAGCTTGATGCCCATGTTTGCGCACCAGTCCTTCACCTCCTGGGCGGTGAAATTGGATCCATTATCCGTTATTATGCTGTGCGGGACACCATAACGGTGTACCGCGTCGGATATAAAGTCGACTACCGGTCCGGACTTAGCTGATCTTACTAGTTTTGCTTCGATCCATTTGGTGAACTTGTCGACCATGACCAGTAGATATTTATTTTTCTTGGTCCCCCCTTTAAGTGGTCCGACCATATCCAGCCCCCAGACCGCGAAAGGCCAGGTGATCGGAATAGTCCGAAGAGTTGTCGGGGGCATGTGGCTTTGATTTGCGAATAGTTGACATCCAACACAATGTTGGACAAGTGCTTGGGCGTCCGCTCGAGCAGTGGGCCAAAAGAATCCGGCTCGAAAGGCTTTGCTTACTAAGACCCGTGCTGCGGCGTGGTGGCCGCCCATGCCTGCGTGGACTTCGGCCAAAAGCTGCCTTCCTTCTTCCTCAGATATGCACTGTTGGAGTATCCCGGTAGTGCTTTTCTTATATAACTCACCCTCGTGGACCTTATAGGCCTTGGATCGCTGAATTATGCGTCTCGCCTCCGTCTGGTCATCGGGGAGTTCTTGGCAGAGAAGGTAGGTAAGGAAGAGCTCGGTCCATGGTGCGATTACTGCCATGACCTCATGAGCCGAAGGCGTTTCTTCAATTATGGAACCGCCGATGATTTGCTCATCTGGTTCATTTATAGGAGGGACAATCTCTTCCGTACTGATGGCTCCAGCGCCCTTATTCTCATCCTGCCATACCACCGATGGCTTGAAAAGCCGTTCAAGGAAGGTGTTTTTGGGACGGGGTCGCGTTGGCCCCCATACGGGCGAGTATGTCAGCAGCCTGATTGCTGTCTCTAGCGACATGGTGCAATTCTAGCCCCTCGAACCGTGCGGATATTTTAAGAATGTCGTTTCTGTATGCTGCCATCTTTGGGTTTTTAGCATCGAATTCGCCATTGATTTGAGAGATGGCGAGATTAGAATCTCCCCGTACTTCAAGCCGTTGTATGCCCATCGATGCTGCCATCCGAAGCCCGTGCAATAGTGCTTCATATTCGGCCGCATTGTTGGAATCGGCATACATGATCTGCAACACGTATCGGACATTGTCTCCCATGGGAGATGTGAGGATAACTCCAGCCCCCAGCCCGGCCAGTGTCTTGGATTTGTCGAAGTACATCGTCCAATGGGAGTATATACTATATTCTCTGGGGAGCTCGGCCTCTGTCCATTCGGCAAGGAAATCGGCCAACACCTGAGATTTAATAGCTCGTCGTGGCTTATAGGCGATTTCGAAAGGAAGGAGTTCGATGGCCCATTTGGCTATGCGGCCGGTGGCGTCCCTATTATTGATTATATCGTTCAGGGGTACTTCAGATGCCACCATGACCGAACATTCTTGAAAGTAGTGTCTGAGCTTTCGTGATGCCATAAACACTGTATAGGCTATCTTCTGGTAGTGCGGATATCTGGACTTGCATGGCGTTAGCACTTCTGACACATCGTAGACTGGCTTTTGCACCCGGAATTTGTGACCCTCGTCCTCTCATTCGACGACGAGCACCGCACTAACCACTTGATTGGTGGCCGAGATGTACAGTAACATTGGTTCACCGGCGCCTGGCGCCATGAGTATGGGGTTGCTGGCCAGCAGTGTTTTAATTTCCTCTAGTGCAGCCGCTGCTTCATCGGTCCACTCGAAGTTTTTGGTCCGTTTCAGCAGCCTGTAGAGCGGTAAAGCCTTTCCACCAAGGCGGGAGATAAAGCGGCTCAAAGCCGCCACACAGCCCGCCAGCCTTTGGACGTGCTTTAGCTCTGTAGGAATCGCAAGTTGAGATATGGCGTGGATCTTAGCAGGATTCGCTTCTATTCCTCTATGGGAAACAATGAATCCGAGTAGTTTACCAGCGGGAACTCCGAAGACACATTTGTCCGGATTGAGCCGTATATCATATTCCCGTAGACTAGCAAAAGTTTGCCTGAGGTCGTCTATCAGCTAGCTGACGTGTTTGGTCTTAATGACCATGTCGTCCACGTATGCCTCGACTGTTTTACCGACTTGTTTTTCGAGACATGTCTGAATCATACGCTGGTATGTAGCACCTGCGTTTTTTCGCCCGAAAGGCATTGTGTTAAAGCAGAATGGCTCGTAGGGGGTGATGAATGTAGTTGCAGCTTGATCGGATTCCTTCATTTTGATGTGATGGTATCCGGAATAAGCGTCGAGGAAGCACAATGAGTCGTGTCCGGCTGTGGCGTCAATAATCTGGTATATGCGTGGTAAGGGGAAAGGGTCCTTGGGGCAAGCTTTATTAAGGTCTTTGAAATCGACACACAGCCGCCAGGATTTATCTTTCTTCGGTACCATCACCATGTTTGCCAACCACTCGGGGTGTTTGATTTCTCTTATGAATCCGGCCTCCAGCAATTTTGCTAGTTCTTTGCCCATAGCTTGTCGCTTGGGTTTGGAAAATCGGCGTAGAGCCTGTTTGACGGGCTTGAAGCCTGCGATTATGTTCAGATTCTGTTCTGCTAGCCTGTCGTCGTTTTCTCACGACAGATGCCATGGGGTGGCTTATCGAGAGTGGTTGGGGCCGAAGGACGCCGACGGGCTCCGGTGACGGGATTGGGGACGAGCGGCGAGAGACACGTGACGTACCCAGGTTCGGGGCCCTCCGTGGGAGGTAATACCCCTAGTCCTGCTTGTTTAGTTGATGGGAGATGGATGCTACAACGGTGCTCCTTGAGCTGTGGCTAGAGGAAGAAGAAGGAGCAGCGGGCTCTTCTTACCTCGCTATGTGGGAATGAGAGTGTGAGATCGAGAATGACTCCCCTGGTGCATGGGGGCCTCAGGGGGTTTTATAGGCCAACCCCCCGGCTTACAATATACATAGGGTACTAAAGGGGGGACCCGGCTGGCAGCCTCTCTAGCCGGCCAGTGGTCCCACCGACTGGACCGCCTCGTCGCCCGTAGGGCCCCCCGACCGCGCGGTCCTATCGCTGACTGGGGCCCGCCAGCCAGTTGCCGCTATTGGCCCGCGCCTGCCTGCCGCGGCACGGGCCGCCCCGCGCGGCGTCGTCTTGCGCCTGCCGGCCGAGGTCAGCGGTACGGCCGGCTGCGATGTAGCCACGCTGGGGCAGGTAATGGAGTAGACGGCGGCGTGGCCGCACTGTTGCCCCGTCGGGTCTCGATCGGTCATGGTCAGCGGTACGACCACTCAGACTGTAGCCATGCGTGCCCGCGCGTCAGCGGTCGCTGTAGCCATGCCGGAACCCTTCGTGGGGGTCACGTCCTGTCGATGTACTTGGTCGTAGTGGGAGGGGACCGGTCGTTCTTCTACGTGAAGAACGTCGACCCGGCTCGAGACTACATCCGGCTGCCGCCCTTCGTCAACGTCCCGTCCTCCGGGACGAACTGGACGGCCGACGTGGCGGCCGGGGAGCTTGCCGGGATGCTGGGCCGGCTCCACACCATGAGGAGCGGGGAAGGGCTGGTTGCAGCCGATCTGGTGGCTGCCTTCATCGACCGCTGGGTGCTGCCCCTGCAGCTGAGGCCGCACCGGATATGCGACATGGGAGGCTGGCGGGACCCCTACCGGCTGTCCACCTTTGAGCTGACAGCGGCCCAGGTGGCGGAGCGGGTGAACGCCGTCACCAACTTCAAGTTGACGCCACGTACCTGGCATTTCGGCAAGTTGCCGTACAGCCGGCTCGACCCCGCGCCCCTGGTATGTCCCGTCGTGGCGCCTCTCCTTTTTTCTGTGTTTTCCTAGCCGGCCTCCGTGCTCACGTGCCATGCTGACCGCAGCGCTTTGTGCGACAGAACACGACGGATGGTCCGCACCCTCGAGTGTTCCAGGCAGATCGTGTTGACTCCGACCCGGAGAACTTTGAGCTGGGAGGGAGCGTCGAGGAGGAGGTCGAGTCCTTGGGCGAGGTCGAGGCGGACGGTACGATGGGTGACCCGGGAGCCGGCGGGTCCAAAGCGGCTGGTGAGTTCACCTCTGAACCCACGATCAGAGATTGGACCGATGACGATGATGATGATGATGTACGGATCTTGGACGCGCCTCCCCCCACAGCTCGGCGGGAGCCACGTGGAAGGAGCGAGGAGCAGCCGCCTCGTGATCGGCTACGGGGCAGCCGTCGACGCAGCCGCCGGCTCGTAAGAAAGTGCCAGGCGGCCCCTCCCCGTGATTGTCGGGTAAGAGTCTTTCCTAATTTCTGTAGGTGTTTTCGTGTTTTGTGCCGGCTAGCGCCTGAGGGCCCTTCTTCCGTCTTTCCCAGTGATGCCATTGAGCTTCACGACACGGAGTCGGCCGTCGATCCGGTCGACGCTACCAGCCGGCAGGCCCAGGAGCACGTGGCCACGGTACGGGAGGAGAAGAGAAGGCTCGCCGAAATGCGAGCCGCAAAGGGAGGGGCGAAGGGTGCGCCCTCGTGTTCGGCGGCCTCGAGCGACAGGAGGCGGAGGCGGCCCACGGACCCGTCGCGCGCCACGGACTCGGTGGCGGAATCGGGGCGGATGTCGAGGCCGCCATCGAGAGAGCCGCGAGAGCCGGTGCCGGAGACAGCAGCGGCCCTGCCCTTGGCGAAGGCGGCCCGACCAGAGGACGCGGCTCCCGAGCAGGCCAGGGAGGCGGACCCGTGGGTGGAGCCGGTCGCGACCCCGCCTTCCGTTGAGTCGGCCGCGGCAGAGGTACCTGTCGCCTCGGTCGTGCCGGAGACGGCGCCCGGCGGAGGGAGCGAGCCGGTCATCCCGGCTGTTGAGGCGCTCCGGCGAGCGGTGGAGCCGGCCGCGCCGGTTGTAGGTTAGTCCGGGGCTGGCTCCCGCGTCCTCGTGGTAACTGCCAATCTCTCGCCGGTCGGCGCCGCTGCGGATGCAGGGTCGAGCGGCGGGGCGGGCCGCTCGAGGAGGAACATGCTCGACGTGATTCGGGACTGGAAGGCGTTGGCCCGCGCCCCAGCCGTCCTGCCCCCTCCAGCCAGCAGCCAGGCCCTTGTGCCTGGGGAGTCGGGCCGCATCATGGCGCACTGCCGTGAGGGGCTGGCCAGGTTTGCGGAGGCCGCCGATAGCAATTTTCGGCGCGTGGAAGAGGCGGTGGAGGTGAGATTCCTTAGCCCGCGTCGAATTTTCAGTGGGGGCGCGCGAGCGCACCCACTGGGTGTAGCCCCTGAGATTCGAGCCGGCTGCTCGGCTGCGTGGCAGCCAGGCTGGATCTACCCCCTTTTTTTGTTTGTCTAACTTTTGTCTCCTGGCACGGAGCAGGCTGAGAACGCCAAGCGGCAGGAGCTCTTTGACGAGGCGGTTGCCATCCATAACAGAGGCAAGGACGGCTTCTACCAGGTTCAGGAGGAGCTGAGGAAGGCGCGATGTACGTTTGTTCTAGTGGGGGCGCGCGAGCGCACCCACTGGGTGTAGCCCCCGAGAGTCGAGCCGGCTGCTCGGCAGGCGGCTCGAGTCTTCCGCATCCTTAAGTAATCTGGGTTGGTCATTTTGCAGAGGAGCTGGACGTCCTGACCCCGATCCGGCAGAAGAGGGACGAGGTAGCCTCCGAGTGGGACCGGCTGGCGCGGGAACTCCACGCGGTTACGTCGGAGCGGGACCGGCTGGGCAACCTGGTCGCGGACGGTCAGGCGGCGCGGGAGCGCCTCACCGCGGAGCTGCAGAAGGAGGTGGCGGCTCGGGAGGAAGCCGCCAAGCAGGCGGTCGACGCCAACCGGCGGGCAACCGTCCTGCAGGATGAGGTGGCCCGTCTTGGCGGCGAGCTTGAGAGGCGCGGATCCGCCCTCGCCCAGGCGGAGGAGGCGCGTGAGAAGGAGCGGGGCTTGGGCCTCCAGTTCACGATTGAGGTGGACGAAGCTTTCCAGCGTAAGTTTCTTGTTTTTAAGTCTTCCTTCCCTGCCGGCTGCTTCGCCCCGCTTTTCTGACTCTTTCCTCTCCCTTAGATCGGTTCCCGGATACTTAGCGCAGCGCCGAGCGGGTCGTGGCGGAGCATCGGGAGTGCTTGCAGCAGCGTGGGCGGGAGATTGAGGAGCACGCCGGCTGGGACTTGCCGGAGTTTGCACTGGCCATCGAGAACCGGCTGATCTTCCTGCGGCGCTGTGTGGACCGGCTCCACATGGCCGGCATGGAGGTGATTTCGGCCCTCTGGCCGGGTCGCGAGACCCCGGATGGCCGCGTGGCGCTGTTGCTGGAGCACGCGGTGGCGCGGCTTGAGGTCTGGAAGGCTTCGGCGGCCCGCTCCGGGGCGCAGATGGCCCTTCGGTTCGTCACATCGTGGTACCCCGGCATCGACTTGGGCCGGCTGGCCACGATGCGCGAGGTTCCCGAGGCAGAGCGAGTCGCTCGCGAAGGCACCCTCGTCCACCGGGCCAACGAGCTGGCCTCGTACGTCGACCCGGACGAGTTCCTGCCGGCGCTTGGCGAGGATGGGGAGCCGGTCGCCGAAGACTCCTTCGGCATTCCCCAGGGGCCCGGGGATGAGGAGGTTGCCGCCGAGAGCACCGCCTCCAGTACCGGCAGCGACGCCGAGGCCATGGAGACCGTGGAGATGGATCCAAAGGCGGCGGCCGCCCCTGGGCAATCTGTCTAGCCGGCTAGCAATGCACTGGAGGCCTAAGCGGCTCTTTGTTTATTGTATCTTCTCTTTTGCTGCGAGACATATTAAGACGCATATCCACCCACTGGCATGTATTGTAAAGAACCTTCGGCATGTGGCCTTTTGTCTATAAGTTTTTTTGGGATTTGAAGTGTTTGCCCTTCGACTCGTATCTCACACAAGGGTTCCTTCTGGCTTCCACCCCGCCTGTCAGACAGCCGGGAGCCGGACTGGGGCAGGGACGGGGTGTCGTCCTTGGGGAAACCGTTCGGGCCTTAGAATTGTCCGGCTAGAGTTGGGGCGAGCCGGCAGAGGCCGGTTTCTGGGGATAAAATGGTCTGGTTGGACCTATCCGGCAACTATTCTTCAGGCGGCGTTCGCGTGATAAGTTTTTTCCCATCCCCAAGTCCCGCCAGCCGGACAGCCGGGGGCCGGTCTGTCGCAGGGGGGGGGATTGCTTGTTCACACTACTTGACTATCTTGGAGAAGAGCCGGCGAGCTCCCGGGCCCAGGGAGCCGGGCCCGGGTGCATTGCCTAAGAAATGACATGCCTCGATGGAAAAAAAAGGGTGTGTCCCAATTGCCGGCTTGGGACGCCCATTGCATTCATTAAGTTCCAACAGAAGGGAAGATACATACATACACTGGCTCTCTCTAGCAGTAGAATGGTCGAAGGAGCGCCGCATTCCATGGGCGCTCCGTATCCTCGCCGGAGGCGCCTCTTTTGCGCTTCTGCGACTTCTGTGCGTCTATTAGATAGTACGCGTTGTTGTGTAGCGCCTTGCTGACGATGAACGGGCCCTCCCATGGGGAGGACAGTTTGTGCTGGCCGGCTGTTCACTGGATCCGCCTGAGCACCAGGTCTCCCTTGCGGAAGGAGAGGGGCCGGATCCACTTGCTGTGGTAGTGCCGGAGCTTCTGCTGGTAAATGGTCGTCCGGCTTAGGGCCAGCTCGCGTGCTTCTTCGAGTAGGTCGACGCCATCTTCTCTTACCTCCCTTGTGTCCTTCTCCGTATACAGGGTGACCCGCGGCGAGTCGAACTCGATGTCCGTGGGGATGACCGCCTCGGACCCGTATACGAGAAAGAAGGGGGTGTAGCCGGTTGACCGATTGGGCATGGTCCTGAGTCTCCATAGGACAGCCGACAACTCATCGATCCAGCAGCCGGCCGACCGCACGAGTGGCGCCACGAGCCGGGGCTTGAGGCCGGCCAGGATCAAGCTGTTTTCCCTCTCTGTCAGGCCGTTTGACTGTGGATGGGCCACTGATGCGAGGTCGAGCCGGATGCCCTCCTGGGAGCAGAAACGCGCCATTGCGCCTTTGGCGAAATTCGTGTAGTTGTCGGTGATGATGCTGTGGGGGACGCCGTAGCGGACCGTGATATCCTTGATGAACCGGACGGCCGTGGGGCCGTCCAGCTTCTTAATGGGCCTTGCTTCGATCCATTTGGTGAACTTGTCGACAACCACCAGTAGATGTGTCATGCCACCCCGCGCGGTCTTAAAAGGACCCACCATGTCCAGCCCCTAGACGGCAAAGGGCCATGAGAGCGGGATGGTCTGGAGGGCTGTCGCCGGCAGATGGCTCTGCGTGCTGAAGCGCTGGCACCCCTCACATTTGTCGACCAGCCGCTTCGCCTCTTCCAAGGCCGTCGGCCAGTAGAAGTCGTGGTGGAACGCCTTGGCCACCAGGGTTCTGGAGGCGGCATGATGCCCGCACTCGCCCTGGTGGATGTCGCGAAGGATTTCTTGACCCCTCTCTGGCTCAACGCAACATTGAAACACGCCAGTTATGCTGCGATGAACCAGCTCGTGGTTGATGATGCTGTAGGCCGGGGCCCGGCGCTGGATTCGCCTCGCCGAGGCCTCGTCGGGAGGGAGTTCGCCACGCAAGAGGAAAGCCAGAATGGGCTGGGCCCACGAGGGGGCCGAGACGGGAGCCGGCTCGAGCTCAAGTGGACGGCCGGGGCAGCCGGAGCCCCCGGGTCCGGGTCGCCAGTCCCCGGGGCCGGCTCGTCAGTCCCCGGGGGCCGGTCACCAGCCCCTGAGACTGGGGCGGTGGGGGGTGCGTCGATCGTCATTATGATGGCCGTGGAGCCGGAGCCGGCCGCCACGGGGGCGTCGGACGTCAGAGCCGACGGGACTGGCGCGGCAGCCGTGGTTGGTGATATTGGTGGAGCGGCCGGACCCGACGAAGAGCCGGCGGCGTCAGCCGGCACGAAGATAGACTCCGATTCAGGGGAAGGCTTAATCGATGGCTTGAGCAGCCGCTCGAGGGAAACATCGGCTGGGATGGCCTGCCGGGTGGAGCCGATCTTTGCCAACGTATCGGCCGCCTCGTTGTCCGCCCGGGGGACGTGGTGGAACTCACAGCCCTCGAAGGAGCCGGTGAGCTGCTGGAAGAGGAAGCGATAACTGGCCATGTTGGCATCCCTAGCGTCCCATTCGCCAGAGACCTGTTGCACCACGAGGTCGGAGTCACCGAAACAGAGGATGCGCCAGATCCCGATTTCCTTGGCGAGCCGGAGGCCGTGGACAAGTGCTTCGTACTCGGCCATGTTGTTGGAGGCGGCAAAGAGGATCTGGAGCGCGTACTTGAGCTGGTCCCCCTTTGGGGACGATAAGACGATGCCGGCTCCCAGGCCCGTTCGCATCTTCGAGCCGTCGAAGTGCATGCGCCAGTGCGTGGAGTCTGGGGGAGGCGGCACGAACTGGGTCTCGGCCCAGTCAACAAGGAAGTCAGCCACCGTCTGCGACTTGATGGCGGTGTGTGGCTCGTACCGAATCTCATAGTCGACGAGGGCGATGGCCCACTTGGCGATCCGGCCGGTGGCGTCCCGGCCGCTCATGATCTCGCCGAGCGGGGCCGTGCTCACCACGGTGATGGTGTGCTCCTGGAAGTACTGCTTGACCTTCTTGGCGGCGAAGTATATGCCGTAGCACATCTTCTGGTAGTGGGGGTAGTTCTGCTTGGAGGCGGAGAGGACCTCGCTGAGGTAGTAGACGGGGCGTTGGACCGGCAGCGCTTTGCCCTCCTCCGGCCGCTCCACCACCAGAACGATGCTGATCACGTGGGTGGTTGCCGCGATGTATGCAAGCATCGGCTCCTTCTCAGCCGGCGCCGCCAGGACGGGGGCGCTAGAGAGCGCGCGCTTAAGATCGCGGAACGCCTTGTTCGCCTGGTCGGTCCACTCGAACTTGGGCGTCTTCCTCATGAGCTGGTAAAGGGGCAGCGCCTTCTCGCCCAGCCGGCTGACGAACCGGCTGAGCGAGGCAAGGCAGCCGGCGAACTTCTGGACGTCGCAGAGCTTGGTCGGCTTGTGCATGCGCTCGATGGCCCAGATCTTCTCCGGATTGGCCTCGATGCCGCGGGCGGACACGAAGAAACCCAGGAGCTGGCCGGCTGGCACGCCGAAAACACACTTCTCCGGATTGAGCTTGATCTTGTACTCGCGCAGGTTGGCGAAGGTCTCTCGGAGGTCGTCGAGGAGGCTGAGATGCTTCTTGGTCTTGACGACGATGTCGTCTACGTAGACGTGGACGTTCCTGCCGATCTGGGGCAGGAGGCACTTCTTCATGCAGCGCTGGAAGGTGGCGCATGCGTTCTTCAGGCCGAAGGACATGGTGATGTAGCAGTAAGCCCCGAAAGGGGTGATGAAGGAGGTCTTCAGCCGGTCGGCTGGGTCCAGCTTGATCTGGTGGTAGCCGGAATAGGCCTCCAGGAAGGACAACAAATCTCAGCCGGCCGTGGAATCAATCACTTGATCAATCCGGGGCAGAGAGAAAGGATCCTTGGGACAGGCCTTGTTCAGGCTGGTGTAGTCGATACACATTCGCCAAGTTTTGTTTTTCTTCAGCACCAGGACTTTGTTGGCTAGCCAGTCCGGGTGGAACACTTCCATGATGAAGCCGGCCGCGAGCAGCCGGGCGATCTCTTCTCCTATAGTACGCCGCTTCTCCTCGGAGAAACGGCGCAGGGGTTGCTTGACCGGCTTGGCATCCGGCCGCACGTGAAGTTTGTGCTCGGCGAACTTCCTCGGAACACCCGGCATGTCTTTCGGAGATCATGCAAAAATGTCCCGATTCTCACGGAGGAAGTCGACGAGCTCGCCTTCCTATTTGCTGTTGAGGTGGGCGCCGATGGTGACGCACTGCTTGGGGTTGGCCGGGTCGAGTGGCACTTGCTTGGTGTCCTTGGATGGCTGGAATGACGCCTCGCTGGCCGACTGGGACGGAGGAGCCGGCACGGCCGGCTGGTCAGAGGCGTGAGCCACGAGCCGGTCAAGCTGCCGCCTCTCCTCCGCTATCTCCAGGGCCTTGGGCAGCCGGCTGCTGTCGCGTGCACACTCGATCGACTTTTTATAGTCACCCTCAACGGTGATGATGCCCTTGGGGCCCGGCATCTTGAGCTTGAGGTAGGCGTAATGAGCTTGAGGTAGGCGTAATGGGGTACCGCCATGAATTTGACGAGGGTCGGCCTGCCCAGCAGCGCGTGGTAGGGACTGTTGAGGTCCACCACCTCGAACCATATCGGCTCGCGGCGGAAGTGGCTCTTGTTGCCGAAGAGGACGTCGAGCCGGATTTTGCCGACGGGGGTGCAGGATTTCCCCGGCACAATGCCGTGGAAAACCTTCCGGCTCGGCTGCAGGTCTTTCTCCTTGAGCCCTAGCTTGAGCAGTGTGTCGCGGTAGAGGATGTTGATGCTGCTGCCCCCGTCGACCAGTACCCGCGAGAAGCGGCAGGTGAGCCTCTCGGAGGCGATGGTGGGATCGAGGACGAGGGCATAGCTGCCGGGGTTTGGCATCACGGCCGGGTGGTCCGCCCGGCTCCAGGTAACCGGCTTCTCGGACCAGTGCATGAACTGGGGGACCGAGGAAACGGTGGCGTTCACCTCGTGCCGGCGCTGGCGCAGGCTATGCTTGTCGGTTCCCTCGCTGGTGAAAACGACGTAGGCCCCGTCCTGGTCGGGGAACTGGTCATGAAGGCGGCCGTCGTTGGCTGCCGGGGCCGGAGCAGGTGGTTGCGCCGGTGCCGGAGCCGGCGCGCGGAGAGCCGGAGGCGGAGGAACCGGGAGGCCCTCGCCTCGGGCTAGCCGCTAGGAGAAGCTGCACTGCCGCAGCGTGTGCATGGCTGGCTTTGCCCCGGAGTGCATCTTGCACGGAGCGTCGAGCATTTGCTCGAAGGTGAGCTTGGGCTGCCAGGGGTTCTTGCCGGTACGCTGGCGCTAGCTGGGCGCCTGGGCAGCCGGCTGCTCTTCCTCGATGGAAGCGACTTGTTTGCTCCCGTAGCGGGGATCCGGTCGGTCCGCCTTCCGCTTGTTGTTCTGCTGCTACCGGTTGTCGGCACCCGGTCGTGGCGCGGCAGGCGGCGGGAGGGCCTTGCCGGTTGCGCTAACCTTGATCCGCATGGCGGAGTCGGCCGTGGCATACTTGTCCGCCTTGGCCATGAGCTCAGCCAAGGTGGCCGGCTCCGAGCACATGAGCTTGTGCTTGAGGAGGGTGCCGTCGAGGCAGCCCTCGATGAAATACTGGATGGCTTGCACCTCGTGCACCCCCTCGCAGGAGTTGCGGAGCTCGGTCCATCACGTGAGGATGTCGCGGAGGGATTTCTCCGGCCCCTGGACTCACATGGCCAGCTCGCGGGGAAGGCCGGGCCGCTTGTAGGTGCCGGTGAAGTTGCGGACGAACGCCTCTTCGAAGTCCGTCCAGGCGTTGATGCTGCCGACCGGAAGGCTGTTAAGCCAAGTCCGGGCCGACCCGATCAGCATGAGGGGAACGTAGCGCACCACGACGCGCTTGTTCCCCCTGGCGATGCCGACTACGGTGGTGTAGTCGATCAGCCAGTCCTCCGGCTTGGCGGTACCGTTGTACTTCGGAGTATCGCGGGGAAGTGTGAAGCCGGTGGGGAACGGCTCGTCACGGATCCGGGGGCCGAAACACGCCGGCCCGATCGGGACCTCCTCTTCCAGAAGAGCGGACTACGCCAGCCGGTTGATGCGGGTCCGGGCATCGTTCTCGCCCCGCGGGACGCGCGGGCCGAGCCAAGTGGCGAGCTCGGGGCGAACAGCCGGGGCAGGCGAGCGCGTGCGCTCCCGCCGCGGGGGCGGGGTGTTGGCGCGGCTGCGCCGGCCGCCGTTGGCCACGGTGTCGTTGTGCCGGCTCGTAACAGCCGGTAGCTCATCTCCCTGGCGGGAGCGTCCGTTATGGGACCCAGCGCCCCGCCGGCCGGAGCCGCGGGGGGAAGAGGCTTGCTGGACCGGCCGGCGTTGGCCAGCAGTCGGTGGGGCGTCCCCCTCGAGGACGGGAATTTTGGAGCCGGCGTTGGCGTCATCAAGCCGGGCCTGTTGAGCGTTGGCAGCGGCGATGAGGTCTTGAATGTGCCACTCCTGCTGCTCCCGCTCCTCGCCCACCAGATTGGCGAGGTCGGCATAGGCCACCTGGGCGGCCCTCATGTTGGCCGCCGGGGTGTTGTAGGTGGGGAGCCTGCCGCCGAGGATTTCCGCGACCACGCGGCCGCGGTTGCGGACGTCACCACGCCGGCTGGGCTCGTTGCCGGCGGGAGTGAGGCCGTAGGCGGAGTTGTATTCGCGCTGCACGGACTCCATCCGGCGCTTGGTGGTGGCGAGCGCGGTCGCCTCCGCGAACAGCAGCCGGCGAGCGGCCTCCAGCTCATCCGTAGCTGTGGCCGGGTTCGTCGTAGGCGCGACAGGGGTGCTGAGGCACCGAAGCACGGAGCCGAGGGGGTCGGAGGTGCTGGTGCCGGCGGTTGCGGCGGCTGCCTCCGCCTCCGCCCTGGCGCGACTGGAGGTCGTGGAGGAGCCGGTGGCCATTACTCCTGCGCGAATGCAGGAGTCATTAGTGCCGCCCGGGGCGAGTGCGCCAACAAACGAGGGCGAGTCACGGCAGTCGAGCACCTCGCTAGGGTACTCATCTGCAGCTGGTTCGTCGGCGAGGCCCAGCCTACCGAAGCGCTCGGTGAGGATGGCGACGTCGGAGGGAGGGTTGCCGCTGCGCCGCTCGTCGGAGAGGTTGGCAGCGACGCCCGCAGGGTGGACGGAAACGAGGTCCCGCCCTGCGGGAGCAAGCCCCGCGAGCGTGCAGTTCCGCCCAGACGCGGGGCGGCCGGGGTTGTCGAAGAAGGGTCCCGCCCGGAGCATGACTCCGGCCGGCGCCGCGGACGGCCCCACGGTGGGCGCCAACTGTCGTCGTTTTCTCACGACAGATGCCATGGGGTGGCTTATCGAGAGTGGTTGGGGCCGAAGGACGCCGACGGGCTCCGGTGACGGGATTGGGGACGAGCGGTGAGAGACACGCGACGTACCCAGGTTCGGGGCCCTCCGTGGGAGGTAATACCCCTTGTCCTACTTGTTTTGTTGATGGCAGATGGATGCTACAACGGTGCTCCTTGAGCTGTGGCTAGAGGAAGAAGGAGCAGCCGGCTCTTATTACCTCGTTATGTGGGAATGAGAGTGTGAGATCGAGAATGCCTCCCCTGGTGCATGGGGCCTCGGGGGGTTTTATAGGCCAACCCCCCGGCTTACAATATACAAAGGGTACTAAAGGGGGGACCCGGCTGTCAACCTCTCTAGCCGGCCAGTGGTCCCACCGACTGGACCGCCTCGTCGCCCGTAGGGCCCGCCGGCCACGCGGTCCTATCGCTGACTGGGGCCCGCCAGCCGGTTGCCGCTATTGGCACGCGCCTGCCTGCCGCGGCACAGGCCGCCCCGCGCGGCGTCGTCTTGCGCCTGCCGGCCGAGGTCAGCGGTACGGCCGGCTGTGCTGTAGCCACGCCGGGGCAGGTAATGGACTAGATGGCGGCGTGGCCGCACTGTTGCCCCGCAGGGTCTCGATCGGTCATGGTCAGCGGTACGACCGCCCGGACTGTAGCCATGCGTGCCCGCATGTCAGCGGTCGCTGTAGCCACGCCGGAACCCATCGTGGGGGTCGTGTCCTGTCGATGTACTTGGTCGTAGTGGGAGGGGACAGGCGCCTGCCCGTCCAGAGGTCAACGGGAGGCCCGGCCGCGGCACGGCCGGTAGCAGACCGGCCAGGGGCCGGACGGCCGGCTCCTAGCCAGCCAGCCGTGGGCCAGCCGGCCGGTGAGCCTGCCGGCAGCTCGCCAGCCGGCCAAGGACCAGCCGGCTGTATAGTTTTTTAGAAAAGGGCTCGAACTCCCTTGTCTTGGCATACCCAGGGGTAATATCCCCGTCATAACCGTCGTGGGATTCCTGGCATATCTGAAGGATGCCAGGCAAAGATATCCCAGTTTTCTCGTAAAAATGTTCGCAGTGCTTCGTCCACCATGGGGTCCAGCTGAGCTCCGATGGATGCTGTTTTATTGGGGTCCGTTGGATGTACCTGAAATTTGACGATTTCGTCTGCAGGTTTAAAGGACGTGGGTTTGGGCCTCTTGCTAAGGACCACATCATCCTTGTCCACTGTTGACTGGAGTGCGGTCAATTCCTCTGCTGCAAAGGTCTCAGCTAGTGCCTCGAGGGCGAGCGCTGTTGTTCTGTTTTCGGCTCGAAGGGCTCTATTCGGGTCACTTTTGATTGTGATCACCCCATTTGGGCCCGGTATTTTGAGCTTCATATACCCGTAATGTGGTATAGCCTGAAATCTTGTGAAAGCGTCACGCCCCAACAGAGCGTGGTAACCACTGTGAAAGGGCACGATATGAAAGAGAAGTTATTCGGATCTGTAGTTCTCGGGCGTGCCGAATACCACATCGAGGGTAACGCGTCCGGAACAACGTGCCTCTTTCCCAGGGATGATCCCACGAAAGGTTGTGTTGCTATGTTCGATGTAGGATCGGTCGAACTGCATTTTTTCCAAGGTATCCTCGTAAATGAGGTTTAAACCACTGCCGTCGTCCATTAGCACCTTTTTTAACCTGAAACCATCGACGATGGGGTTGAGGACCAGTGCGGCAGGTGTTCGCCTGGGGCGGGTGATTGGTTGATCAGCTTCTCCGAAGGTGATCGGTGTGTCTGTCCATGAGTTCGTTGCTGCCACCTGATAGATTTGTTCGAGTTCTCGAAGAGCTCTCTTCCTCTTATTCCTGGAGGAAAACGTTTCGTAGATCGTCAGGATCTCGGCGTTGCATTCTGGTGGCGCTGTTGAACGTCTGCCTGGAGGGAGGGCCTCGAGGATGGCCTCTCCGCTTTTTGCGACCTGCCTGACGACCCAGCAAGCTCTAAGGCTGTGAGTCGGGCTTGTGTTCAGTAATACAGAGTGTATAGGGCATGGCTTGTCTAATAGTCCATCAAGGATAGTTCTGACTCCCATAGGGGGTCTATTCTTTTTCTCGGCGGGTTCGTGTTTGGCCGGCTGCTTCGGAGGTATTCGCTTTTTCCGAGCTCCTCTAGGGTGTTCGGCAGGGACCGGCTCCGAAAACAAACGTTCGGCTTGCCAGGTGCTTTTCATGGCGCAATATTTTTGTACCAGGTCCGATAGCTCGGTGAAGTCATGAATGTGACGACGGGCTAGGGCATTGAGGATTCCTTCATTGTGGCAATTGTGCCTGAAGGTTGCTATTATCTCCTGGCCACTAGAGTCTGGTACTCTATCTTTAATAAGGAGGAGTCTAGCCCAAAAATGATGGACTGATTCCCCTGGCTGTTGTTTAACTTCCCATAAGCCCGATAACTTGGGCTCTCCTGCGCTGCTTGAGGAGTGCTCGACTTGGGTGGTGGGCGGGGAAAATTTAATTTCTCGCCAGGATGTGAGTCCGGGATCACGGCGTTTGCCTCCCGTGTCATCGCGGGATTCGGCGTGGCGGGTTCGGAGTCCATATTATCAACAGGACCCCTCTGCACGGGTTCTAGGTCGCGCGCTAGATCGGCGGCCGATCCTGAACTATTTCCGGTGTGGGTTCCGGATTCCAAATTGTAGGAGAGATCCTGACGGTCGGAAACCGGGATGTAAACTCTTTTTAATTCCGGTAGTTGAGAGGACGAGCCTCCGGCTGGACACTCGACGGTGGCGACTAAGTGAGTGATCGATGGGGTATGAATCTCCCTATCATCGGGTTTAAACCCGATCCGGTCGTAGACTGAGGTTTGGCCGTCGGTCACGCCCATGGTTTGAATCCGACCAAGTAACTCGTTTAATGACGAGATGTCGGCGGGGTCCATGTCGCTGGAGCGCATGGGGTCGATCTGCAGCGCCGTTGTCCCAGGGTCGCTCGACGACGTGCCCGGGTTGTATTCGGCCGCGGCAGATCCGGGCATATCAGCTGGGTTGGGCGTTATGGCCGACCCAGGGATAGAGGCCACCTCAGCGGTGGGACCTGCTGCCTCCGGCGTTAAGGCGTCGGGGCCTGCGGGCTCCTCCATGAGAGCTGAGAGCTTCGTTAAAACGAGATCTCCCCGGGAGTCGGCGACGAACTCAAGGTTCCCAAATCTGACTTCCTGATCGGGGATGAAACTTCCGACCTGGCCAAGATGGCCGGCCGGATAGGCATGCGACACGATGCTGCCGAACGCGAAAATCTGACTAGGAATGAAAACGTCCTTGCTGCAGACTTCATCGCTGATGATAAGGCGAGCCATCGATTCCTCTAGCGATCGCGCAACGGAACTCTCAATGAAAGCACCAATGTTGGTGTCAAAACCGGCGGATCTCGGGTAGGGGGTCCCGAGCTGTGGATCTAGAATCGATGGGTAACAAGGGACGAAGGAGACGATGTTTACCCAGGTTCAGGCCCTCCTATGGAGGTAAAACCCTACGTCATGCTTGGTTGTATTGATGTGTATGAAGATTACAGAGTCGATCTACCTCGAGATCAAGTAGCTAAACCCTAGATGAGTTCACCTGGCTCTACGAACTAAACCCTCTGGCTTATATAGATACCAGGGGTCCCTAGGGTTACACATAGTCGGTTTCTTATCGAAGGAATAAACATGCCTATTCTATCATCTTAAGCTTGAAGGGCACGCCACGGCTCCTGAGGTTTCCCCCCTGGTTACGGGGTATTCGGTCAGTCCGATCCTCCAACGAGTGGCCCACGAGTCTGGCCCATAAGGAATAGGCCGGTAGTCCGAGGACCCCTTAATCCCGGACTCCCTCACATGGGTTATTATCTGGTTGATGGTATCTATCCTCCATGGACGACCTTGTCAAGATCATCTCTGAGCTAGTTGGTCAGAAAAAAGCCCACTTTGTCCAAAGGCAAGAAGGAGTTAGAAAGGATGTGGAGAGGGCATTTGAAGTATTTCAAGCCCGTTTTGTAGTTGTTCATGGACTTGCAAAACAATGGGATCCAAAGACCTTGTGATAGATGATGACATGTTATGTGATTATGCACAACATGATTGTGGAGGGTGAAGATGTTGCCGGAGGTCTGGAATTTTGAGAACACGGATGATCCTATCCAAATCTCACAACAGTATCCGGTCATGTTTGATAAGTTTGTCCAAATGCATCAACAAATTCATCATCGAGCAACTCAGGAAAAATCTGACTGAGCATGTGAGCGGTTAAAGGGGACAACTCGAACATAAGTGTGAGCTGAATTCAAATTTAAAATACTTTATTTTAAAACTTACTTGGATTGTAATATTTAAATTAAAACTACTGTCGCACTTGAATATTTCTCACATAAAATATATGATATGCTAGTTATTCTGAGTGTTCCGAACTTAGAAAAAATAGGCGGGCGTTTAGGTGACAGGATTAGATGGTATGCTCTGCATCAGCTCCGCGGACAAATGATGTGCCTGTTTTAGGGGCCGGTATTGAAGATGCCTTGGCCTGACACACCTCGAACAGTGTTAGGACTTACGACGTGTGTTGTATTTTAAAAAAAGGTAAATGCAACCGAGGAATGTTGGAACTTAGAGCATCTACAACCGGACGCCTCAAACAATCTCTCATACGCCCGCAGACGCGCCCGATCAATGACCGGACAGGAGAGAGAAGGAAAAAAGTGACCCAAACGGACCCCTCATATCATCCCTATACTCCTGGGTTGTCCGTGAACCCTCATATCCATCTCAAATATAGGGAGGATATGAGGGCTCGCGGACGCGCTCGGGCGCGACCGGTCAGTCCGCCACGTAGGACGCGACCCCACCCGGACCACCTTTTCTTTTTCTTTATTCATTCTTTTCTTTCTTCCTCTTCCTCTTCATCAATCACATGCAAATGACCGGACATATGAGGAAGAAAATGAGGAGTGTGGCTGCACGAACGGACAAATAGAGGACACGCCTCACTAGTGCAGAAAAGCCTAGCTATGGCATGGCAAAAAAGGCTTTATTGGCGTGGTAGCCCTACGCCACCAATATGGCGCCATTGTTAAAAAATACTGGTGGCGTTGGTTCCCACGTCAACGGTATTACACGTGCTGATGACGTGCCACGTCGGCAACGCCACCACTATAATCGCTCACCTAGCGGCGTTGGATGTATATTGCACGCCAGGAACGTTTCGTGCAGCTAAAAAAAAGTCCCAGCACATAACATTTACCATTTAGCATTGCACATGAGGAACTAGACTAAACACACATATGGAAGGAGATGCAACGGGAGGGGAAGGAGAGGATTCAACCTTGCTGGGCGGCGAAGGGGCGCGACGGGCGGCGACGGCGCGGCGACGGGTGACGGCTGGTCGAGGGGGAGTTGAAATGAAAGGGCACGTTGCTGGTCGAGGGGGAGTTGAAATGAAAGGGCACGTTGACCAGGTCTTTTACTAAGGCGTGGGAGTTGACTAGGGTGGGTCTTTGCTGGCGTCGGCCCAAAACGCAACGCCATAGCTAATAACAGCCTGAATAAAATAAGTTTAATGAAAGACTGTTAACAATAATGATGTCCAAAATGTAAAATAAAATATTTGTTATTTTCTAACTAGCTTAAGTGAAAATATAATGTCTGGCGTACAATAATTTGGCACGCCGGCACTAATTAATTATCTATGGCGTGCACAGAAATGCTACGCCACCACTATATTCCAGATGGTGAGTATATGTGGGCCAACAGATTTGTAGCATGTCCAAAAATATCCATGCCAGCACTGACAGTTTACAGCTGGCGTACCAATTACCCGACGCCAGCACTATTTGAAAAAAATTGTGCTGGCGTTGTAGGAAAACGGTGCGTCACCAACAAGAGTTGTGGCTAGTCATTTCTCTACTAGTGTCTGGTCACTGACCGGACGCGTCCGCAGGCGTTTAGGGGGTCATATTTGCTAAGTCCGACTGTAGATTCTCTTATAGAACCTTCAGAATCGACGGATGCAGTTTTGCTTAGAACCTTCACTTTTGCTCCTTTCAAAACCTTCAGAATCCGTGTGTCCTTTTAATTGAACTTAGAACCTTCAGTGCTGCTCCTTTTAAAAAAAAAAAAAGGTAAGTGCAACCAAGGTACTTGCCACCACCTGCCGACGACGACACGACGCACAGCACCATCTTAATCACTGCACTCTCTTAAAATCTTAATCATCTCTGGTCGCGATCATGCTGGACCTTAGAACATTCATAATTGACCAAAGGAAAGGTAGAAGAAGAGCACCTGATGGCGAGAGACTTCGACGCCGGGGTTCTGGACCAGACACGTAGCACCATTCGTGTGTCCAAGTCCGAGGCTCGGGCCACCCGACTGTCTGCCGAGTTGGCCACCGCCCAAGAACGACCCACTCGTAGTCGTCCCTCGTAGGTGAAGCTGAGGGCGATGGCACCTGACTTTTCCAGCATGCCATATTAGCCCGTGGCAAAGCTGCCTTCGCTCGCAGAAAAGGAGTCCACTCTCGGGAAACGAATAAATGTGCAGCGGCGGAGTCCACTCTCGGGAAACGAATAAATGTGCAGCGGCTCTCGGAATTATTTGTTGTGTTACGGATAGAGTGGTACTGTTTGGTGGTGACTTTTGGCCTGGAGTCTGGATGGGATGGTCTCGCAGAGATGCTGTCTAGTGCCTTCTCGAAAGAAAGGAAAATGATGGAAAGCTGCCTCCAAGACTCAATCAAGTTTTCGAGGTTCAACTCCAAACCGGGCGACATATTTCGTCCACGCGTGTTCGTTTGAGTCGATGTGGACACAAAATTCGGTCAATGCGGCGATTCAAACGGACGCACGTTCGTTTTTTGTCCGCCCGCAACCCATTTCAAGTTTAAATTTGGACCGCATTTGCGTCGACGCAGATACGGGACGGACGCGCGCGACGCCCGCCCTTCTCCTCCCTTTGGCCCGCCAGTCGGTGGCACAACGCCATCATTCCTCTCACTTTCCCAAAAACCTCCCGTCCACTTGCGCGCGCGTCATGGACGATGACGCGCCGACCCTCGACCATCGACGCTACCACCGGCTTCGCCTCCCTCACCTCCGCCGGCCCCGCCTCCGGCAAAGGAGGCAAGGACTGCGGCACCCGCAAAGCGTCGGCGTCGACCAAGAAGAAGAAGGAGCTTACGGACGAGCAGCGCGCCGTCCAGTCGTCTAAGAGGAAGTACCGCTGGCACGCGCAGTAAGCCAGGATCGACGCCGTGGCCGCATCCACCCTCGCCGCCGCGTCCACCCTTGTCGCCGCCGGAGAGCAAGAGGCCGACGCTGCGAAGACCAACCACCTCATCCGCGAGGCCACGAGGCAGACCCTGCTGATGCTAGAGTTAAACCCAGGCCAGCACGGGCTCATCGCTGCCGCAGTGGCCGCGGCCAGCACCGGCTCGTCGCCCCTTCATCCCCCACTTCCGGACTCGCCGCGCATGTCGACCACGCCGTAGGCGCACGGCTTCCACCCCCACCACCTTCAAGCCTCCCGTTTATCCAACTATACAGGCTTCGGTTCGCCAGAGGTGAGCGTGGTCGCGCCTGCCACGCCAGCGCCCATGGCCATCGATCGCAACGCGACACCCGTGGGCAATGGATCGTCCTCCGGGGGAAGCGAAAACGGCAGTGCGAGCTCCTAGCTAACGCCATGGAGCATGCCCGCAACCTGTTCGACACAATGCCGGTTACGGACGACGATGCCAACCGCTTGTTCATGGAGAACATCATCTTCGAAGGTGGTGCTGGTGGCATTCTCTTCGATTCCGACGAGACGCAAAGCCAAGATGGCCGAGCCTCCTTCATGGCCGGCCACGAGGGCATGGGCAACACGTTTGGTGAAGACAATGGAGGCATGACCGAACCATTCATGGAGGACCAACTCGGCATGGGTAGCTCTTTCCCACTAGAGCACGAGTTCTTGGAATCGATGGGGAGCCATTGTTTTTTGAGGAAGAGCTCGCCACCCAAACCAATGCAAACAAGAAGCAGAAGAGCAAGCGGACCAAAGCATACACAAAGGATGAGGACAAACTCCTTTGTGAACGTTGGAGAGACATTGGACAAGACTCCAAGATAGGCGCTGAGCAAAAGGCTTCGACATTTTGGCAAAGAGTGCATCACGAGTTCCACGAACGCAAGAAGTTTAAGTCATACCAATTTAAGAGCAAGCATGGGTGGGTTTCGCTCGGCAAGCATTGAAGGGTGATACAACAAGAGTGCAACAAGTTTTACATCACCCTTGAGAGCATCAAGACCCGTCCCGTGAGTGGCCTCGGCATCAAAGACATGGTATGACGACATGCTTGCTCATTTAGCTTGCCGACATGCTTGCTCATTTTCCTTGCCGACATGTTTTGCCTCATATGCTTGCTCATTTGATTGTCCAGTAGCTAATACGCTTGCTCGTATGCTTGCCGACAAGCTTGCTCATATGCTTGCTTGTCCATGTTGTTCCTTGTCCATTTGTAGGCCTTCCAAGCTTTGGAAGCATTCAAGGCCCAACATGAGGGCAAGTCCTTCAACCTCACCCATTGTTGGATGCTCATCAACGGGGACGAGAAGTTCAGGGTGCAATATGCCGCAATCAAGGCGCGTGGAGGGAAGACAACCGTTGAAGAGCATGATGAGGGGGAGAAGCCGCGGCCGTGGGAGAAGACCAACTCCAAGAAAGAGGACAAGCGCGACGCGGCATCCTGTGCCTTGCAAGCTACTTTGCAAGGCATGATCACCAACAAGGATTCAAGAGAGGAGAGGTGCCGACAAGACAAGGACGAGCAAATTAGGGCCTTCATGGAGATACAGAAGAAGAAGCTCGCGTTGGAGGCGGAGAAGCAAGCGAAGATGCTCGACATCGAGGCCACCAAAGCCGCCACCAAAGCAAGAGAAGTTCGGCTCGCTTACATGACGAAGGGGGTTGAGATCATGAAGGTGGACTTGAACACGATCTCCCCGAGGAAGCGGTCTTGGTTCGAGAAGATGCAGGCCGACATGCTCAACCTTGATGACGAGTGATCTATGGCCGAGAGCGCCATATTTTTTGTATGCCCGCAAGTGTGTTGGCATGACCACAACCGAGATGGCGTGGTAGAACTGGAGTCTCATTTTGTGTGCTGGCATATGTATGCCGGCCGCTGGCAAGTGCGCTCAGCATGAACTGCGTACTTTTTTTGGAGGCTGGCATATGTATGTCGGCCGTTGGCAGATCGCCGGCGGGAAATCTTGGCGATGGCATGGCCGCTGGCATGATCTATGACCGCGGGCATTTTTTTATGAAAAAAAACTATTCTGTGCGGACGAAAAACGGGTCGCCCCGTTGGACGCACGGCTGACCCATTTGCAAAAAGAGGCGGACGAGCCGACTCCAACGGACAAAAGACGAACAAAGCGCGCGCTTGGAGTTGCTCTTAGGCCAACTCCAACGCTAGACCCAAACGGACGCGGACATAGTTGCGAGATTGACGGCGTCCGGGAGGCGGACGATCATTGGGAGCATCTACGCTCAACGCGTAAGAGTGGCCCGGACCCCAGACGGACGCGCTCTTCATCTGTTCCCGTGCAGCTCGCCCGTGCTCGTCGGGGCTGCAGCAGCCTCGCCCCGCCTCGTCGTAACCCCGAGCTCGCGCCGCCCAGCCCCAAGTTCCCCAGCCGTCGCGCGCCCGAGCTCGCGCCCGATCGCGCCCCCCTAAGCTCGCGCCCGGTCGCGCCGCCCCGAGCTCCCCAGCCGCAGCCCCGCCTTGTCAACTCTGGCGACGCCCGCGCCCAGAGCACTGTCCAGCCCCGTGCCCGGAGCCCCGTCCAGCTGTGGAGATGGAGTCCTGCGCCGGTGGCCTTGCCGGAGCACGCGGCGGCGTCCTGCGCCGGTGGCCACGCCGGTCCTAGTCGCGTCAGTCGTGGAAGCAGAGCCAGCTCGTGCTCGGTTGTTGTGGGACCAGGGCGGACACCAGCGGAAGACGAGAGTGATGCGAGTCGCCCGTCTGTGTTCAGATTGACCCATTTGTGATCCAAATTTGCTCCAGATTTAGGGTGGGGGCGGACAAAAAACAAACACCAGCGGACAACTTGTCCGTGTGGGTCCTCCCGTTGGATTAAGTTTCGTCGCAAATGGACGCGATCGATTTAGAGTCGTGCGTTGGATAGCCTTAATGATTTTCAGCCGTACTGGAAGTGGCAGTGCTGCACACCCCACATCCTAGCTCAACTTGTCGTGGCTGTGTGCTGGTCTGCCAATGGCCCTTTGCTGGGACCCAGCCTGATGCGTGCAGCTTCTGCCTGCCCCACTTGAAAAATGCTGGAGACGCTGTATGGCTGCTGCATCAGTGCAAAGGGGTTCAGTCAGTCCTAGTGAGGTGAGATGGCAGGGTATGGGGGTGTGTCGTAGCCAGATTCGGAAGCCATCAAAGGTGCAGGTGATCCACGGCATTGCTTTCGTTCGCTTGCGGGGTGGGACATGCACATGCTCATATGCATATGCATATGCATATGCAGCTGTGGTGGACACGTCGCCATGTTCTCCGGCCTTTCGGGCCGCAGCCCTCCCACGATGCCTTTGAGCGACCTGTGATCCTTTATTTCCCGTCTTTCCTCGTCGCCCTTGGCTTTCTCGGGGAGATAACATCGATCGTCCGGACAAAGCGTCGAGAATCTCTAGCTAGATCGACATGAACAGACTGGATATGAACGGAACTGTAGACCGACATCGGCAACCTGAATATGAACGCCGTTTTAGTTTGCACTTTCGTCTTTTCGCACTCTGCTTTCGCTTTTGCAACTGTTTCCAAATCCGAAAACGATCGTCTGGCTTTCCAAACTTTGCAAAAGCGTCCAGCGTGGTTCAGAGCGTGCTAGGCTAGACTGACGCGGCCCATTTCTCCTATCCCAAATGCAATGCGACACGGCCCATTTCTGCTGCTACACTGGAGGAAAAAGGCCGTTCCTCAGGGCTGGATGCTGCCTGAATGCCGCCAATTTGCAGCACGAACCTATGCATTTCCCTGCTAATTTACATTGTATATATCGGAGTTAGTTTAGCAACGAACAAGAGTGTACTAGCGCCTAAGGGTACCACCAAGGTTAAATCTAAAGGAAAGTGTTTAAGATGCACCACCAAGGTTAAATCTAAAGTAGAAAAGACCAGCATTTTCAAGGAAGTCTGTTTAATCTTTTACCATGCAGTTGATAAGTTGTGGAACAAAGCATACGACTTGCAGAAAATACGCGGTCGGATGTTCAAGTGTAAAGACCAACAAAAAGGTTTTGGTGGACATAATAAAACCACATACATGCTTATGGGGAGCTCAACAATTTCTATCCGCGGAAGGAAACCAACCATTCTGTAACACATGATAAATCTGTTTGAAGAACAGCATGAGCTTCTGGCACACACTGACAGTATCAAACACAGGCAACTAAAGAACTCCATGATCAAGCCAGGATAACTACAAATGTAATATCAGAACCACGGCAATTACAAGAACTGGAAATGCACGGCATGGCACTTAAAAGTTAAAACACCTTGGAGGACAACGTTTCTGTATCTAAACAGTTGATAATGACATCTAATCTGGCATGCTAATCTGCAAACAAGCATTTGATCGCTGCCAAGGACAAAGGTGGGTTAATGCCACTGAAGATGACAGACTCTACCGTCTACCGTATGTAACAAGTACAGATTTACACAATAATATGGTCTCACAGCAAAATTACCTAAATGCAGATATCCATTGCCAAATGATCCTATGTCACAGATCTAGTACGTGAGGTGCCTGTAAGGGGAAGAGATTCTCTCCTGGAATGTTGTTGCAAAGTTCCTGTAAAATGTTTGATGATAATATCAAGTCAGAGCTACAATCATGAATATAGTGGTGAGCCCAATACCGCTTCATCAAGATTGTCAACTAGAAGTGAAAATATATTCAAGAAGTTTCCCACCATTCATGGGCACATTTTCATTTTCCTTTTGCTTCTGCGCTATCCAAGCCTTCGGTTCCTTTGCAAGGCCATTTTATTGACCATTGCACTGAAACTCTTGGGAACTACTGTATATTGAAGCTTCAGCCCCATGATCTCCTCGCTTGCCTATTTGGAATAAATCATCCAAGGAGGCCTTTCCAGGCGTGTCACTGAATCTACTTAGTCCATTATGCCATGTTTAACCTATTTTAAGCTCTTTCTCGTGATAGACTCATCATGGGGAGTTGACTATTGACATATGTTTGCTCTAATCAAAGTTTAGGAGTCCTTTTTAGAGACAAGCGGAAAAACATCAACAAGGGAGGGTCGAGGCCGCTCATGTTTTCAAAACTTTATTAGTTGAGTTTGGCATTGCACTGATTCTGTTTACTTTGATACTTCAACAAATTGATAGGTGTTTGTGAGCAGAAATATTATACTCTTAGAATTTGTTAAACTCCATATAACTAGATATATTCCACAGGAAAATGTAAATGCTAATTGATAGGTTCTTTCAGAGCAGTAATAGCAGAAATATTTAACTGGAAAATTTGTAGAACTCCATTTAACTAGCTATATTTCACAGGGCAGCGTAATGCAATACAGCACTAGCCAGCCGCAAACTGGCCATCAGTGTTTATTTAACTTGGGTTACATTCCCAATAAAGCAAACAATTTTCTTTGCAGTTTTTCAAATATGCTATTCCCTCGGTTTCTTAGCTTAAGTTTTTGCCAAAAGAAAGTACGCTGAACATTTATCTGCAATTGACCATTAGTTGGGTTACATTCATTTGTCGAAAACTGGCCAGTCATAAAGCTTAACTTTGTCGAAATACAGAGGTATTCATTTGTCGTTCTATATTTGATTGACAGGTTTATGTATAATTGAAAATCCCAACATCACCAGTGGTCATGACAAACCAGCAAACTGAAGATTATGCAGCTCTTCTCTCAATGCCAGTCCAGTCACTGGGTGCTTGCTTGACTGAATTCCTACATCGAAGTATAAGCGATGATAGGTTACTGGGACATCTACAAGAACAGACTAGTAAGCAGACATCGAGTTACCCTATAATACATAAATAATAAGAAAACAGCACCAAAATATGTACCTAAGCATGAACGTGCACATAAAAATATCTAGTAACGCGTCTTCCACTAAAGCTTGTTTGGTGGAAACTGAATGTATTAAGATTATCAGTAAGACATTTCTAAGGCACCTCATCTGATTAAACAAATCAAAGCCATGGAAGGAGAACAAATCAAAGCCACGGAAGGAGAACAAATGCAAGAAATACACTTTAACCAAGGGAAGAAACACTAAAAAACAGAGCTACACCCTCCAATTTCCCAGCACATATTTTTTTTCCAGGTAATGCAGTAGCTAGCCTGTATGTGCAGCACATGAGTCCTTGACTCCTTGCCCTAAAGCTCTGAGATGTACCTTTCAGTGCGCAGTTTGGCTTTGCGGCAGATTACCAGCCCTTCCCCCTGCTCTCCCAGATTCAGCAAAGGAGGAGAGCAACATTGCCAACCCTACCATAACCCACCCACAAGTGTAGAATAAAACTACAATGAATCAGAAAACAATAAATTCAGTATTCACAAAGGTCAAAACAAGTTTCTTCTCTGTTAGCAAAAAATGAACCTCTCCCAAATGAAGGCTGGCAGGTAATAAAATAGTTATAAGCATCAAACACAGAACTCCAAGTTTATCTGATCTGTCTCCAAAATAAACTTTCACCACAGTTACTTGGTGTTCCAAACTTAAATGGAGTAAAGTTTCTAAGGATAAGGACTAGAAGAACATGGAATGCAATCATCATCATACATTCGCCATAATCGACTTCACCGAGTTCAAGATTCTAACATAGTCACGGTACAACGCAGACTGGTCACCCTCCAAGCCAACACGGTGATGTAGGTTGCTGCCGGCAAGGTTGTTACATGGACTGCCCCCGATCACCAAGTCAAAGCCATTTTTTCATGCATGAGAGACTTCACATCACGAATCTCTATCAGTGTGCCTTCCTGGGTCTGATCCCACCATGTTTTCAAAATGTTCCTATTCGCTTGTGATGCCTGCAGCCAAAAACAGGGTGGTGTAGCACTTTCGTGGAAGTATCCCAATTAGTTATCGTTCCAACGAAGAGCAGAGGAGAGTATTTATATTGGCTCTTCTGTCACACAAGGTGTCACAGTTCTTGTGTGAAGTAACTGCTTGAGCTTCTATAAATATCGTTACTGTCCTGCTGGACGAATAAACCAGATTGACAAGGATAAAAGGTTGATAGTAATGAAGGTAGAAACTAACGAAAGTAAATAACATAAATAAAAGTAGTTGTGTTTACTACAATGAAGAGATTAGGCCCGGAGAGAATTCAGTTTATGGTCAGAATATATGAAGTGTGCGAGTGTGACGGTAATACCAATTACCTTGTATCATATTCATAGTATTCGATATATGTGTTTTGTAGGCGGTTAGCCCTAATATTACGAAACTCCTCCTCGAGGGATTTCATTTCATTCTATGGTATTGTTTCGCCGTTGCCACAGAGTGGTCGTCTCCACAATTAAGGTTCTTGGACCAGAACCAAGCATTAAGTTTTGGGGTTCATCGTTATCTCATATTGTTTTTTGGTCCTCATAGATATCCACCTCTCACGTCAGAGGTCGTAGATTTTCTAAACAATATGTGTTACCTGTGTAGATCTTGGGATCATGTTGCCTAGGCCCTTAAATTAGACAACACGCATAGAGTTCACCATAGTATAACAACATACTAGACAGATCATACTACTACAAATATAAATGACGACATATAGATTAGGAACGAATGAATCTTACGACTCCCTTACATCTCTCACGCCTATGGGTAATTACTCACACGTCATCAGAGAGAAACCAGCCACACCAGAGATTGATCCAATGAAAACCATACCGATAATACCGTGAAGATTGACAATAAGTTGAAATGGATAATTCAAATAGTCTTGATCTCCGGATGAGATTGAATAGAGTCACAATTGTTCTCACAAATTGGAATTCCTCTTACAATAGTGAAGGGTGAGATGACGATGGAGATGAATGAACCAAAACTAAGAAGATCTCCAGAGGTCCTCCGGATCTTCTCTTCTTTTGTTCTGGATGTGGTGGCGCCGGCTAGGGTTCTCTTCTCCTCTGGGGCCCTTCATGAAAGTGTCTTGTATAGACGCAGTGGTGTTGTTGGCACTCCATACGATCGCTCACACGAGCGCTTGCGGTCGTATGGAAGGCCGTCTTTTGCTCTCGTGCGCCTGTTGGATTGGCTCTCCACACGAAAGTTGCTTCATTTGGCATGATTTCCAGTAATTCTCCTTGGTTTCCTTCCATATATGATTTTTCCTGCCAAACAATGGAAAAACATATTTCCTTCTCTTTTAAAGGATTAGCGTTAGAAATAACCGAGAAGTAATAAAGATCCGGTGAAAACCAAATGAGAATCACTCAAAAAATATCATAAATTCTCGAGCCATCAACTCCCCCAAGCTTAAAACTTGCTAGTCCTCGAGCAAAGGAGAAATCAAGGGAATGAAAATGAGCTTGATTGAGTAGAAAGAAGTTTCATCGGCTCGAGAAAATATAACATATCCATCTTCACTTATACTGCAATTTCATTGAAGAAAGTATTCGCATTTGAAAAGTTGCACTTAAGCTTGTTGCCTACCACGTGTAGTTTTCTACCACTAGTTATAATTTCTCAAACCAAATTTTTCATCGTTAACCAAGTGTTTAAGCAAGCAAAAACATTTCTTTCTCAAGATGGATATTTTTCTTAGGCTCTTCATAAAACAAATGCACTAGGGGGTTTCGGAAATGAAGAGAGCAAAGAATTCAAACATTTCATTAACACTCACGAATACCTCCTAGTCATGGCTCTCAAACACTTCTCTCAATCGTTGTTCCTTGGAACTTCAACTATCAGTGACGGGGTTATGCCAAAATTTACTATATCTCAAAATAGGCTTTCGCCCCGCTATATTAATATGGCAACCACCCGATACAACTGTGAGATAATCGATGGGGAAAGCAGCACATCAAGCCCAAAAGAAAAAAGAGAAAACAAAGAAATGCCAACAACGGCAGCTCGAAAAGGTACGGATGATTCGGCACCGTTGCGCCCTCCAGAGTCATCCCACCACCATCCAAGGCTCCGAGCTGCCGCGTACCAAGCAGCACCTCCAAGAAGGAATGCGACGCCGACGACGCTGCTGCCCGGACGTGTCCTAGGGTTTCTCCCGGCACGCGGAGGAGTGGGGAATGGGTCTCTCCGACACCCTTCAGGAAGGAATGGAGACACCCACACGCGTCACCGTGTCCGTGCCGGCAGAACCGGCGGGGATTTCTCCCGCACCCCAAACCCCACTACCCGACCAATCCAGAGTCAACCACCCAACTCACCACCCACCAGCATGCGTCACTGCGGTCTTGATGCCACCCACGCCGTCTCGTTGAGATCGCCAACACGAGGCCTAGAGGACGGAGAGAAGGAGCGCCAGGAAGCGAGGACGGCAGCACCGGAGCTGCGCAGGAGGGAACCACCTCCACCGCCGTCGCGCGGGAGGTAGTGCCTCCAGCACCGTAGCGGCAGCCGTCCGGATGTGGCAACAAGGGCATACCGGGCCACCTGGGCCCAGCTAGGCCCAGATCGGGCCCGTAAAGCGCCGGCCGCCACGCTGTAGCACACCGGCGCCAGCGCAACCACCATCCACCAGCCCAACGCACCTCCGCCGCCTCTCGGGAGCGCCACCGACAACATGCCCCGCCGTCGGCCCGCCCAGACCCAGATGGGGCCCAAAGGGGCCCAGATCTGGGCCGAGCGGGCACCGCTAGCCCACGCCGCCGTGCCACCCCGCCATCAACGGCAGCGTCGATGCCCATCAGATCTAACGTGCCTACAGCAGGCCACCCCGCCGCCGCGCCGGACCGCCGCCGCCTAGGAGCACCCCACGGAGCCGAGCCGCCCCGCGTCGGAGCGTACCGCGAGGGGACAGGCCACGCCACCGGCGCCGCTCGGGCCAGGCCCGGCGACGGACGCCAGCGACGGCGACGGGGAGGGAGGGCTCGAGGGGAAGGAGGCCGGGGGCGCGGCCGGTCGCCCCCGGGGGCGACGCGGTCGCGAGAGGGGGGAGGGAGCTCCTCGGTCGCTATCAATTTTCAGTTCGCTCACATGAAGTTCGTCAAAATTTACTATATGCAATGGGTTTCTCCTATGACTTAATTTTGTGCACTTTGGATCAACAAGAGTTGTCTCTTTCAAGTTCAACGATCAGTGCTCTTATTTACCACTTACACACTTCTTTGGAGAAGGCCGGTTATTTACCACACAATTTCCAATTCCATGACGGTGTTGCGGTTACGCGAATTATCTCAACATATAGCAACGAGATGTAAAGCCGGTCATAAGCTGGAGCTCCATGGTTTTAGTATCGAGAATAAATTTTGGCATAACCTCGATCACCTCAAATATCTATTCCTCAAAACAATTCTATCAATAGGTGTCATTGAGTCAATCAAATTCAGCATATGGAGTTGAAGTGTTTGAATACTTGTTTTCTTCAAAAATCCGAGCCCCTAAATTTTCTGAGAATTTCTTTTAGAGCAAAATCATGCTTCACAACAAGGTTTCACTAGCAAAATTTAAAATAGGGAGTTATGAATAAATGATTATTAAACTAACGAGAGGAACTAACTCAAGTGCTGCCAGTCAAGTATTTTTTTTTCTTAAATAATATTACAAGACAAGGGATTATGCATCAAAATTTGAAAAAAAAAATGTTCACCGTTTTTAAGAAAAAGATTACGAATTTGAAAAGTTCATCGAATCAAGAAAAAAAAAGGAAAAGGGAAAAAAGGAGAAAGGAGAAAGGAAAAAAAAAGAGTAAAAGAAAGAGAAAGATTCAACTAACCACTTTAGGTGTGGTGGCGTTGTGGTTAGTGCAGCTTCCGATGGTACAGGAGGTCGTGGGTTTGATACACTCAAGGAGCTCTTTTTTACTGATTAAAACCAGAAAAGAAAAGAAGAGACCAAATGGGCCGGCCCAGCTCGGGGGCGCTTCAGGCGCCCGTTTGTAAAATACACAGTAACAGGCGCCAAATAGGATTTGCCATTCTGGTAGCTAGAGTCATAATCTATTGATTTATGAAAAATATAAATAATAAATTATCTTCTTATGATATACATATTATTTTGTTTTTATTTTATGATTTTTTGCCGGTTCTTATTTATGTGGGATTTTCAATGGATTTTAATTTCTTTCCCTAAAACTTCAAAGGTCAAAAACCACCCTAGGAAATTCTCCCAAAAATTTAAAAACAAATTTATAAAAAGTAAAAAAAAAAACTGAAACCATTCATGGATCTGAGGATTATTGTAGATTATAATCTCAAAAAATAGCATCGATCAATATGATATCATTTGTGTTCCATATACTAAATAGGAAAAATGGTAAATGCATTTCTCTTGTTATTTTTGCACATGATATAAATAGTCATAGTTCTAGATGGTGCTGAAAAACTGGGCCGAGAAAGACTTCGCTTCAGTTTTAAAGAAAATAGCAGAAGCGAGAAGGAGGCTGAATCTGTTGTGGAATGCACCATTCACAGCTGCACAACAAAGGAAGATCAAGAAGTGTTCGGCTGAGCTGGACGAGTTGCTGTTAAGGGAGGAGCTCATGTGGCGGCAACGCTCAAGAGCCACCTACTTAAGGGAGGGGGACAGGAAAGCTAAGTGGTTCCAAGGCAAAGCAACCTGGAGGAAAAAGAAGAATGAGATAATCAGACTAAAAGACAGTACAGGTGTTTGGAGAGAGAGTAGGGAAGGGATCCATGAGATGATGAGGAATTTCTATAAGGACCTGTACGAGAAGGATAGTGATGTGAACCCCTCTGATTTATTGGAGCTTGTGACTGAAAGAGTTACGGAAGAAATGAACTTGACACTAACAAAATCTTTCTCTGCAAATGAAATCAGTGACGCGCTTTTTCAGATTGGGCCACTTAAAGCTCCCGGGCCGGATGGACTGCCGGCTCGTTTCTATCAGAGGAACTGGGAGGTGGTGAAGGAGGACGTAGTAAAAGGAGTTCAAGATTTTTTTGTGAATGGTATATTGCCGGAAGGTTTAAACGACACGGTGATCGTGCTCATCCCCAAAGGAAAAGACCCCCAATCCCTAAAAGATTACCGTCCGATAAGTCTGTGCAATGTCATCTACAAAGTGATTTCGAAATGCCTAGTTAACCAGCTTCGACCGTTTCTGGATGATATTATCTCGGAAACTCAGAGCGCTTTTATCCCGGGGCGTTTGATCACGGACAACGCTACCATTGCCTTTGAGTGCTTTCATAAAATCCAACACTCGAGAAACAGGCATAATACCCATTGCGCGTACAAGCTGGATTTGGCCAAGGCATATGATAGGGTTGATTGAAGCTTCTTAGAAGGAGTTTTGCAGAAAACAGGGTTTAGCCAGAGATGGATCACCTGGGTTATGCAATGTGTCAGTTCGGTCAGGTATTCGGTGAGATGTAATGGAGAACTCTTGGCTCCATTCATTCCCTCGAGAGGCTTACGGCAGGGGGATCCGTTGAGCCCGTATTTGTTTCTTTTTGTCGCGGATAGCTTGGTGAGTCTCATGAACAGGGAGATCAATGGTGGGAATCTAATTCCTATAAAAGTTGCCAGAAACAGCCCCGGAAGTTCAAACCTCTTGTTTGCTGATGATAGCTTGTTATTTTTTAAGGCCACTCCGGATCAGGCAGAAACTATCAAAAGGGTGCTGTCCATCTTTCAGAAATGCTTGGGACAGCTTCTGAGTGAGAGTAAATGTTCCTTACTCTTCAGTGATCACTGCCCGGAGGAGACCAGAGAAGCAATTAAGAGTATCTTGGGTGTTGAGGCGGCGTCCTTTGAGAGCAAGTATTTGGGGCTGCCAACCCCGGAAGGGAGGATGAAAGACGACAATTTCCAACCAATCATGGATAGGTTGGGGAAGAGATGTAATGACTATTCTGAAAAGTTTATGGCCTACGCGGCAAAAGAAGTACATGTGAAATCTGTGGTACAGGCCCTCCCATGCTACACCATGGGGGTGTTCCTTCTATCGAAAGGGTTTTGTGAGAAGTATGAGAAGATGATCAGAGATTTTTGGTGGGGTGACGAGAAGGATCATAGGAAGGTTCACTGGATGTCTTGGGAACACATGATTCGACCCAAACGGGCAGGGGGTATTGGGTTCAGGGATATGCATATGTTCAACATTGCTCTCCTTGCGAAACAAGGATGGAGACTGCTACAGAAGCCGGACAGCCTTTGCGCGAGAGTGATCAAGTCCAAATACTACCCGCACGGAAATCTGCTTGATACGGTGTTCGCTTCGGATGCGTCACCCGTTTGGAGAGGCATCGAGGCCGGCCTTGAACTGCTTAAAAAAGGCATCATCTGGAGAGTGGGTGACGGTAAAAGTATCCAAATCAAAAGGGATCAATGGATTCCCCGAAGAGAGGGTCTACGGACGGCAGCGTTCATAAGACGCACAAGGCTTAGATGGGTCAATCAGTTAATGCACGCAGACAGGAAAGAATGGAACATTGAGCTCCTTAAACAAATATTCCATGTTTTTGATGCAGAAGAAATCTGCAAGATTGTCATACCGAAATCACATGCAGCAGATCACATTGCTTGGCACTACGAGAAGAACGGGATTTTCTCAGTGAGGAGTGCGTATAAGTTGGCCGCGTCCTGCCAAGGTCAAGTGTCTCTGAAACCTTCGAGTTCTGCAAGCGAGGCGCACGATCGGAGTATTTGGGATATCATTTGGAAGGCCAAAGTCCCCCCAAAAGTTAGAATTTTTGGTTGGAGAATTGCGACCAACTCTCTTGCAACGAAAAAGAATAAGTTCAGACGGACTTTAGAGTTGGATGCTACCTGCAGTATTTGCGGCTGCAGTGACGAGGATGAGTTTCGTGCTGTTGTGGAGTGCACAAAAAGCAGAGCACTAAGAGAGGCAATTAGAGAACATTGGGAGATACCTCCAGAAATTGCATTTCGGCGTACTGGCCCTGATTGGCTTCAGTTGTTGTTGAGCTCTGAAACTGAAGAGAAAAGGGCTAGGGTGCTTATGTTATTTTGGAGGTGCTGGCACCTCCGTGATGATGTGGTGCATGGGAAAGGAAAAGAGCCTATTAGACAATCAGTCATGTTCCTGCTGCAATACGAAGAAGATCTGAAAAATGCGGCTTTAAATTCTCTGTTAGGCCTGGGAAAGGAGCCGGTGACTGGTGCAAATCATATACACCAACGGCCGGCTCAAAAGAACAATCAGTGGACTGCTCCCATACGAGGTACTGTCAAAATCAATTCAGATGCGGCCTTCTTGCCAGACAGTGGTCAAAGCTGGGCGGGTGCCGTTGCCAGAGATCATAGTGGCCGGGTTATTCTATCGGTTGGGAAACATATGCAGGCGTCTGGCTGTGTGGAAGAAGCTGAAGCTAGAGCGGCTCTGTATGGGTTGCAGGCTCTGGCTGCAGTGTACAGAGGCCCAGTTGAAGTGGAGATGGACTGCAAATCAGTTTTTAAGGACCTGATTACTGATGGACCATGCCTATCACCGTGTTTTGGAGTGATTCGGGACATAAAGGAGGCACTGGCTGCTTTATCGTCCATTGGGAGGGACTGCAATGCACTAGCCCATGAACTAGCAGCTGAGGCTAGACAGAAGGGTGACCTGCTTGTCATGGCTGGAGTACCAGATAGGCTACGAGACATGATGATCAGGGAATGTAACCATCCATCTTGAGTAATTCTGTTACTCTTGATTCTCAAAAAAAAAAAAAAAAAAAAAAAAAAAAATCATACCCTTGGTTGCTACCATTAGAGTCAAGTCAAACAAAGAAGGCATAAGGCTAAAAAGTCGCAAATACTGTTCACTGGGTGGTGTCTCTTTTGCGATTGTGTGGGTAAAAACAGTGTTTTTCCATGATGAAACCCATGGAACTGATGCAGAAAGAAGTTCCCAAGAACTAGCAGAAAGAAACAGCAGGCACATGGCTCTTGATATTGCTAAATGAGGGGTAAAGGGTTACACCACTGTGCAGACTGATTAACGAAGTCATTGGCATTTTATTTCGGCAATAGAGCAGTTTCGATCGAAAGTAGCGACTAGCGACTGTCAAATTACATGATTTCCTCCTGGGTTTCCTCAGCTTCTGCATTCTGATGCTACTCAGTGTAACACTGTACATTGCAATGCGCGTATCTTACATAACGACACATCTAGCTGCTAGCCCTTTCTGCTCCACTCTCTGATCATCGTTGCCTGCAGAGAAAGATCAGAGTAGGTTTAGAATTGGGTATTGATACTCAGGAGACATTCACCAGCACTGAAAAACGATGAACCTAATTAATTTATTAGGTAATTTCAACCTGGCTATTTTGATAGCTAAATTATGTTGATTACAACACTTGAGAAAGTAGGGAATTCTGGCATGTAGCCAGTTGCAAAAGCATGCAACCAAAACTGCATTAGCTTCTAGAAATTAAGAAGCCCTTGCAGCTAGAATCACTTAACAGGAGATAATGGAGTTGTGACTTGATAAGATACTCTAGGCAAAAATTTCGTTAAGTCAAGACTGAAGCCTTCAAGTAGATCTCAGCCATATTGAATCAGTAAAAAGGACAGCTACCTTCATGAGGCTGGTGGAGCCTGCGGTTCTGAGGGGTTGACATCTCCTTTTTAAGGCTGATGAGGATGTCCTCCATTGTATGTTCCCTTTGCCAGTTTCCAAGCATGGGGAATCTTCTTGGATCAACCTAGAAAAGTAGCTTACTGTAAGTACCAAGGCAAACATCACATCAGCAACTTCACCACAAGTTTATTTTTTATTTTTGCACAAGTACCATTCCAGTTTCTTGATTCACACATGTCATATTGACCCTAGCCTGGAACCGGACAGTCGGTGGTTTGTCTGGATAATCTGTATCACAGAACAACTTCAATTGATAGATTCGTCCCTCGTGAACAGTCTGCGAGACCCAAAAAAAAGTTAAATGCAGTAATCAGTTGGTTCAAGCGTAAGGAAGCAAAAACAATTAATATCTACTCATCGGTATTCTACAACATACATTGGGTGGACCAATAATAGTTCCTGTCCAGGAGCGCATATATATGTCATCAGCATCGTCCATCCCATAGCTCACAGTTCCATCACCAATGCCCTTCTCACCTCTCTCAAGTTCTTCCAAAAGTCTAAAGTTTCTGGGAACTGAAGTACAGATAACAGTTAGTACAACAGAACATGCAATAAATTATTATGAGCAGCTCATTCAAGCAGAGTAAAACATGAATCCAGTCACATCATTCTAGATACTAATGGTTGAAAATAAAGGAAAAAGAAAATTCCATGCTTCATTAGAATACTTACCACTTTAAAACAGTACACTTATAATTTTTAAAGATGCTTTTAATGTCATAAATCGGAGTGTAGAGCCACAATTCACAGGATTAACCCTAGCATTGCATGAGACCTGTTTAACTTAATGTCATAACTGCAATCAAGCACAAGGAACAATATCTGGAGGAACTAAAGACGCACAATAAGCCAATACTTGTTTTGATATTGGCACATTTGCCTATGGCAGTATTCTTCTCATAAGAGCTTATTCGAGTTGCATAAATGCAATGCTTTGCATTTTAGACCAATGTAGAAGACCTTAGTGTCAACTTGTAAGCAGGTTGCAGATGGTCCGTGTTGTTTAGAAAAGTAGTGTTTTGCCCAATGAATGGAGATGGAGGACTGCACACAAAATTAAAAGTTACAAGTGAATGCTAGTTGTCAAGTCTTTTAATTTTCAACATTGGCTTGACAGGCATGACTGCCCTAGCTGAAGCATCTAGAATAAACTGACTTATTGGTCTTTTAACTTGTAGCGCCCAAAAGGCAAGGTTCTTAGTGGGCAGGGCCTTCCAAGGTGAGCAACCTGTTAAGCAGCAGTGCAGCACCGACTTAAGTTTTTTAGTTCTTCAATGGCAGGATATACTCTTAATAGATGGATAACTCTTCACGAGTTGTGCCTTTGCAAAACAAGTATGGGTTATGGTTTCATCCTGGCAAAATCAGCTGTTTGTTCCATCCCAACTATCACATGCTAGGGTTGGTAATGGTTCAATCATTGAGGAGCGAGGGTAGGCCTGCCATATCGAGGAGGAAGAGAGATGGAAGAGAGGGACTAGGATCAGATCTCTCTAGTCAATAATCCTCATTGGATAATATGGACTATATCACTGTTTATACAGATGGCTTTCTGAGTCCTTAAGCGACATATCTCAACTAACTGGAGACCTATCTTATATCTAAGGAAAATGTTCTTATCTATAAGTGGCCATCCAAGTTACTCTTCTATTTGGCTAGATGGTAGGCCTATGTCCTGACACAGCTGGCCACAAGCAGCATATCAAGTATAACAGGTTAGTAGGAATCAACATAAAAAGGGCAGTGCCAGTTAGGAAGAAACTGATCATATAATTGATTTTTTTTTCATCAACAACGCTTTCGTGTGAAGCAGTGTATGATCACATCAAAATAAGAGGCCATACTTAGGCTGAATGTCCCTGGGGATGAACTGCCATCCTTAGATTGGTTGTTGCCAGTGTTTTTACTTTTGAGTTTCCTTGTGGTTTGTGGTACAGCAGAAGCTCTGTTTGGGTTTTAAAAAGGAACACAAGAAAGTGATAAGAGAGAGACATTGAAGGGACAAAAGAGCAGGCAAAGCTTAACTGATTTTGCATCTGGGCATCACCAAGGCCAGGCACCTTAGGTACATTGGTCAGGAGTTTTAAGAGACGAATCATGTTTCTAAGTTGAGGGAAAGGACAGATATACCCACCATCCAATATAACTCCTAGGAATACTCTTAGTGCTCTTCGCATTTTATTTGCTTCAAAATTCGCAAACCCTTCTTTGGGTTTTGGCTGCTCATGGCATGCCAGTCACAAACAACTAACACTGGTGGGTTACAGAAATAAACACATCTTCATGCTTGTTTTCTAACACCAGTAGTTTGGCAACACACAGGGATCCAAAATCGCATTATTGTTCCATACAAACATGCCCTGAGAGTGGATTGTGATTCTAAACGTGCACCACAGAAGTACTGATAGGAGTCCCTGATAGAGACAATGACATGTAAGAATAAAAGTGCCCAGATCGTAGAAATGGCTCGGATACCATGGAGCTGCCATAAAAATTCAACCTAGGACTAATAATCATAATGTGAACCTAATCGACATGCAATAGCCCGCAAGACAAGATAAACCGTGACCGGCCAACAAATCGAGCTGGACCACCCTGAATTCATACTGGTCCAACCATCCAAAACTGTGCTCCAATAATTGAGGACTTCATCAATTCCTGGGTTAGGCATAAAGGACCAAACCCCTCACCAAACTTCACACCAACAGACAACACGGTGAATTCGGCCTCACCAACAGCTCTAGCCTGTTCCTCGGACCAACATCTAGCCTATCGTCCTGATAGCCCTATCCAAAATTAACCCAACATAGTAGCATTCCATCTTTGCTTACAACCCCATCATGGAATCGTGCTAATAATACCTACGAAACCTGCCTTTGCTCGAGAGTTTCTTGGCTGAATGCCCACACGGATGTCTGAACTGTGAAGACAGATTTCACATAGCATGATTCAGAAGGGATTCGGGATCGCCGGCAGATCCCAACCCCATCAGATCAATCCCCAGACGCCGAGCCTAATCCAGCAATCCCTCCTACGCTCCTTCCCCGGTCACTCGAATCACCACCCCCCTAAAAATCCCACCAAGAATCCAAGAACTCGAACGCCATGGCTAAGAAGATCCCGCGGCGGTAGAACGAGTCATACACAGGAGGCGGTTCGTACAAATCGTGGCAAAGAAACGGCGAGCGGGGAAGAGACCGACTCACCGACGACCGGCGCGGATCCCTCGGAGCCCATGGCGAGCCGCTCTTCCACCTCCAGCTTCGGCCGCCTCCTCCCCTGAGCTGCGCTGGATGGATTCCGCGGTGGCTGAGCCGCGAGGACAACGAATATCCGAAGCCCCGCGTGAAGCAAAGGAGGCCTTTTTTCGGCTCAGGGGAGAGAAAAAGGAGGAGAGATGCGCGCACAGTACTGGACTGGATGCCGCTCAGGAGGAAGGAGCCAAAGTTGCCACTGATAAATAGGGAAAAATTGGCTGCTGGCAGGCAATTTCCTTGCCACCTCCATCTTTTTTTTCACCCTAAAACAAAACCTCCACCTTTTTTTGCCTCAAATTTTCTTAGGATGAAGATAATTGACCATTTAATCCATGGGAAATCGAGCAAAAACCGATGCAGACACGTCCACATACGTGTTTGTCTCGGGACATGATAGCGCTCAAGGCATCCTCCGTCTGGCTATTGATAGTGGAATCCACGCACCACCGAGAAGAGAGCAAATAGCGACTCTGACTTTTCGCCATGGACACTGCCATCGCATGACATATTATTATTTGGTTAATAGCCGGATGTATTGAAGAGAGATCGGTCATCCTTTTTTGGGCAAAGTTTGGCAAATATATCAATGCATGACAGGTAAAACATAACGACAAGAAGGTGTGACGTCACGATCATGGTAGAGAGACAACCAGATTGTTATAAACAACTGTCACTTATGTGGCAAAGCTTTTAACTTTTCTCTGTGAATCAAGCATACTTGATCGGTGTTTTTTTCATTAACAAAACTGTGTTTTAGGCAGGTTATAACATTGTTGTTTTGTTATTTGTGTTTTTACGGAATCTATGGAATAGAAATTTAAAAGTAGGCCTCGAGGTATTCTTTTTAGGGACATGTCCACGATACGTGTGTCATGGAGCATGATAGCACACAAGGCATCTTTGGTCTGCCTATTGATAGTAGACTCCACACACCGCTAAGAAGGGAGCAACCGACGAGGCTAACTACAAGCATCATCTTGTCACCCATCGCCTTCAAAACATCGACTCTGACTTTTCGCCATGAACAAACGGCCACCGTCGTCTTATGACATATTAGTATTTGGTTAATAGCGAAGATATTGAAGAGAAATCGGTCATCCTTTTTTGGGCAAAGTTTGGCAAATATATCAATGCATGACTGATAACACATAACGACAAGTAGGTGTGACGCCATGATCACGGTAGCGAGACAACCAATTTGTTATAAACAACTAACTTACGTGACGAAGCTTTTAACTTTGTCTACGAACCTAGCACGCTTAACCGGTGTTGTTAGGTGAGTTATAACAATAATTGGTCGAATTGTTTTTGCATAACATGTTGTTTTGTTATTTGTGTGTTCACTGGATCTATGGATTAATAGTGAAAAATTGGCTGCCGGCAAGCAATTTCGTTGACACTGCCATATTCTTTTTCCCTTCAACTTCTTTTATTAATTGAGTAAGACGAAGAGAATTGTCCATTTAATCCATGGAAAATTGGGTGAAAACCGACAGAGACGTGTCCATGGTACGTGTTCATCGTGGAACATGATAGCACACAAGGCATCCTCGGTCTGGCTTTTGATAGTGGTCTCCACACACCGCCGAGAAGGGAGCAATCGACGAGGCTAACTACAAGCGTCATCTTATCGCACATAGCCAAACGTCCACCGCCTTCTTATCACATATTAGTATTTGGTTAATAACCGGATGTATTGAGGAGAAATCGGTCATCCTTTTCTCGGCAAAGTTTGGCAAGAAACATAACGACAAGAAGGTGTGATGGACGATAGGTGAAACACGCTACATACCTAATCTAGACAGTCAGGTTAACCCATCTTATCAGTTTTGGCTGGGTTTTTTCATTAACTAATAATGTTTTTCTCTATTGTTGCTTGTGTTGCTTAAAAACTAATAGCAATGGCAACTAAAGGATAACCTCCTCAAAAGTCACTCATCCTCTTTTTTTCACACAAACCTTGAACCAAATATTAAACAATAAAGGGCACAAGAATAAAAATATGCATTCCATTTCGTCCAGCAATAGTACATGTGTACGGGAAAGTGCCTTTCTGCTCCCGAGCTCATTTGAGCTCGGTGAACAGTAAAATCGAAAAAAAAACATTAAAACATTTCAAAAAAATCTGAATTTTTTTTGGGACCAACATTGACAAAATTTTGAAGTGCATGCAAAAATTCAGGACGAAAATAATATTCCTATGAGGCGTGGCGAAAAAAACAAATTCGGCGTGGCAAAATAAACAAATTCGATCATTTTCAGAGTATCGAATTTGTTTTTTTCGCCACGCCTCATAGGAATGTTATTTCGCCATTTTCAGAGTATCGAATTAGTTTTTTTCGCCACGCCTCATAGGAATATTATTTCGTGCTGAATTTTTGCACGCACTTAAAACTTTTGTCAATGTTGGTTCCAAAAAAAATTTAGAATTTTTTGAAACGATTTTTTTTCGATTTTACTGTTCACCGAGCTCAAATGAGCTCGGGAGCGGAAACTCCGCGTCCGTGTGTACGTCGTATCTTCATCAATTGTTTAGTTTTTAAAGAGTCGGTGGCCAGTCATGACTAGGTAGGTATGCTCGTTACCATTCATCAGTTACTACGAAAATCCTCATGACTTCGGATAATTCAATCGGATACGTAATCCTCATGATAGCACAAAAGGTCTCTTCGGTCGAGATCTTGCTATTGATAGTGGACTCCACACACCACTGAAAAGAGAGCATTCGGTGCGATACGCATATGAGGGTCGCCGTTTCCAACTTTTCCCCTTCGTGAACAGTACTTGAGAGAGGCGAAAGGGAAGGAGCCGAGCTCCCTTGCTCTGCTGACGGCCGGATCGCCGGTCCCCTCCCTCTCCGGCTGTCGTTGCGGCGGCGGGAGAGTGGAGGGACCTCCGATCTGTGCCCGAGGCATGTAGATAGTAGGGTAAGGCTCCCCGGCGGCGCTGCTAGGAGGGTGGCGGCGGCGCTGTGGAATAAGGTCGCCGGAGTTTCTTCCCCTTCTCGGCTTGGCCATGCGTGGCTGGGCCGGCGAGCTTCCGGCGTTCTGAGCTTCCGGATCTGTCGATCTGGTGGGCTCTGGTGCTCCCTGGCGGTCTGCGTGGCGAAGGCGACGACCGGCGGTGTGGAGATTTTGTCCCTCGATCCCGTCTTCGTCGCGGCAAGGTGGATCCTGGCCTTGTTGTGGGGATGCTGGGGGAGGTGCGGTGAGGCGCTGGTGGTTGCTGCTGGCTCCTTCCGTCGCCTGTACAGGAGCTTACCGTGGATTTCCGAGGTATCTTATCGCCGGCATGGTGAAGCAAAGTCCGGTCCTCCTCTCTCTCCGGTGTGCTGGTCCGTTAGGACCGAAGCTGAAAACTTCCCGTCCGCATCTCAATCCGTCCGCACATACAAGGTTTCACCGGCTCGGAGGAGCGGCGGCGGCGGCGGCGGCGCGCCGGCAGCTCGCGCAGGATTGGGTGGGTGGCTGGTTCCCCGAGGACCTACTTGTAATTTCTTCTTAGTTGGGGTGCTTTGTACCACTGTTTGGCTTTAATATATCTCGGAGGTCCTTTTCAAAAAAAAAAAAGAAAAGAGAGCATTCGGTGAGGCTAACTACAAGCGTCATCTTATCGCCCATCGCCCTCGAAACAGCGACTCCGACTTTTCGTCACAGACGAATGGACACTGCCATCTTATGACGCATTAGTATTTGGTTAATAATCAGATATATTGAATAGAAACCGGCCATCCTTTTTTCTGCAAAGTTTGGCAAATAATTCAATGCACGACAGTTAAAACATAACAGACAGTTAAAACATAACGACAAGAAAGTGTGACGCCACAACCAGTTTGTTATAAACTGCTGTCACGCACGTGGGAAGGTTTTTAACTTGTTGTCTGCGAACCAAGCACACTTAATCGGTGTTTTTCAGGCGAATTATAGTAATAGTTGGTTGAATTGTTTTTGTATAACATGTTGTTTTGTTGTTTGTGTTTTTATGGAATCTACGGAATAGGAATTTAAAAGTAAGCCTTGGGAGATTCTTTTTGGAGAAAATTTGCACGAAAGTCTCTACACAGTTATTTATCATAAGCGTAGTGTTGTCGGCTTGTTAATGCTACTACCTCTATTTTTAAATATAAGACGCTTGACAGTTCAATTTAAACTGCCAAAACACCTTACATCTAGGAACAGAGGATCTACATACCTAATCTAGCTAGCTGGGTTGAACCGGTCTATCGGTTTTTGGCTGGTTTTTCTCATCAACTAATAATGTATTTCTCGATTGTTGCTTGTGTTGCTTATAAAAACCTAATAGCAATTGGATGTATATATGTATTCCATTTCGTCAAACAATAGCACATGTGTATGTCGTATCTTCTCCAATTGTTTCGGTTTCAAAGGGTTGGTGGCCAGTCATGACTATGTAGATATGCCCGTTGCCATTCATCAATTCCTGTGAAAATCAATGCATGATTTCGGATAATTTTCAGTCGGATACGTAACCCCTAAAGAAGGATCCTACGGGACCACTGGTGCAAGTGATGAGCACAGAGAGAATCAAGAAACATTAAGGGCCAGATCTTTTGATGGATGACCTAACATGGACCATATGTCATTGTAGTCTGCCATAAATTTCTGGTCCTTGGATACCACGTTCTCACGGAAGCTGCTGGTAAAAGAACAACATGTCTTCACTGAATTTTGTACCTCTGGACAATGGTAGATTTTACATGTGAAATTTCACAAATTACCGTCATTCACAGAAAATTGGTTACGGCTTGTTCAGGTTTCTACTACCATTCCCACCAGAAAACCATGATGAGATCTCGTCGTCGTCGTCATCGGATTCAAGCATCGCCATGCTTCTGGGAACACGAACAGAAGACCGGTTACTTTCTCCTGTTGCCTCTCTTTGAAGCCCCTGGTTTCCCCTGGACATCTCTTCCTTCCATTTCTCCCTCTCAAGAGGTTCTTGGGAAATAGCAGTCCTGCCCCCCACAATGGGGAAACTGTCGAGGAATTTGTAGTCCCTGTGCATTGGGAGCATGCTGTTCTCATTGTCGTTGTCGTCATCGCCCCCTTCCTCCTCCGAGCTCCAGAAATCTGAATCTTCATCAGATAGTGGGGCCCTTTTTTGCACAAGTTGTCGCTTTCTCATTGTCGGTTCGATGCCATCTTGAACGAATGAAATAGCAGGGTGCTTATTCTGCTCCAGATCACGGCGTGGTTCGATAGTGTCTTGGTCGTTTAATGCTTTTGGTCTTTTCCAACCACATTTCAAGCAGAATGCGTTCCTCTTGAAGTTCAGATAGTTACACCTGCCATCAATCACACGATAACATTATTATGCTGATTCTATGGTAGTAGAGTACAGAGCAAAATAACAATGCGGAAAGGTTAGCCACATCGTTGACACCATTTTCCCCATGTTCTGTCTCATATTGACATTAGACATCAAAACAGTGCAAATATACAATGGTATGCAGTAGAAATAGCCACTCACGAGGGACACTCCCATTCTCCTGGGCTGAGTAAACGGTTTGTTGGTTTGTCATGACACTGCAAGCATCGTGTATTCTTCGCGAAATTCAAAAAGTTGCACCTGAAAACGTAGGATCAGTACAGGCGAGAGAGTACCCCCAGTCCATCTTAAATATAAACTGGACTTCTTGGCATTCTCACCTTTTGCATATCCAATCACCTTTTTTGAGGGGTAGATGATCTTGGTCCTCATGCATTAAGTGATATCTCTCTTGAAATTCGCCATCGCAGCGCAAACATTTGATATTCCTAGCAAAGTTAAGGAAGTTGCATCTGGAAATATACACATGGGGTTATTCTTTTTGAAGAAAAATAGATTGCATCATGCGGATTCGTGATACGAGGTAGAAAAAATCCAACATACTTGGGGCAACTCCAGTCACCCTGCTTCAGGGGTACAACAGATTGGCCTTTTGACATATGTTGAGCAGCTTTATCAGTTGTGGGACCAGGTCCTTTCGAATCGAGCTCGACAACCTCATTCAGTAGTTTCTTAATGGATTCTTTAACAGTTTTGTTTAGGCATGCTTTGTTCCCCATATTACCAGTAATGATATCAAGACCATAAGTCAGGAGGATGCGCATAACATCCACAGTTCTGCCCACTTCCTCTTTCCGAGCCCTTACATATGCCCTCTCACAACTTCCCCTTAAACTGCATTGGCTGCAAACCTGTCACTCTATCAGCATAAGGTGATGAGGGAGATATACTATATATACAACATATAGAGACTTGAAGCAATCCAAATCGTCACATGTAGGCGAAATTACTAAAAGTACAATATACAGATTGAGGGCCCAGCATAGGAGAAGGCATAGTTAAAGGCAAGCAAACTGAACATTGTCTTCTGCAGAGGTTTACGGAACAGATTCATTGAAAGCAAAGTATTCTAACTTTAATGTTAAGCAGTAGTTATCAAAATATGAAAAGGAAATGTCAATAATTCCTAATATTTCCTAGTTTGCAGCACAACATGTTTTAGCCTTTGCGTTGAACTCTAAATCGCTAACGCGAAACATGGTTTCTCATGCTCATACACACTGACTGAGTAAGACAAGGCTAATAATGAGGGTAAGCTGTTAACTGCTTCAGTCCTTCTCAGCTTGTATTTGTAGTTAAGATTTGCATGGTGCATTGTATAAGCAAGCAGATTAAAATGCACACTGTTACATTGTTATTATTTGAAGTACAAAAACATAATGAACTTCCCTAAGCCTAAACACACACAGCTTTCACAAATTTTCCTGTGTTTAACAATTCGAGTCTTGGTTCAGAAAACATATTCTGGTTCAATTTTTCTCCAGAACATTTGAATAAATTGGTTAAGTTCAAAACTAAAGTGAAATAGAAAAACAAGGTAAATAAAGAGAAATTCCTCTGCACACATTTTCATGCACTTACCTCTCCTTCATCAAGTCCTACATGAGCACGCAATCGCTTCCCAGAATTAACAACTTTCCTGTCAATGCTGGGGCACCCACTACGCAGAGCAACCTGAATATCCCATCTTGACAGATACCTGCAACAGAATAGTTCCGACTTTATATGTATGACACAGGGATATCGTATTGAATGCACTGCATCCATTTACGGCCCTGGTAGTTCAGTGTGGCGAGTGGTGAGGCCAACAATAAGACTGCTGCTATACAAGAAGAAATCATGTCCTGAAATTGCATATATTGATTGACACGTCTTTCTACAGTTATAGAAGATGTATATTGTTGCTCAGAAATTTTTGTCAATTTTTTCGAAATTATTTAGTAATACTTTGCTCAACTCCATACAAAAACCATAGTAGTTTGCATTGATTATCCCAAAAAAGACACTATTAGGCATCAGTGCTCTTGAGCTTTCTACCAAGGTTGGAGACAGCATATCAGCAGTATTGCATTTGTTAGGCAAACTGCTGCACAAGCCAACATTTCCCCCTCCGAGACACGGGCAACCACCTTGTTTGCACTGTGGTGCCCAACGCAGGGCAACGCAAACTGTTGGCACATTTCAGCAAACATCCTGAGTGCAGCTAAACAATGGCGCTAGACACCGACAACGGCATCGAGACACGCAGCCCCAGTACAAGAACCCACATAGACACACAAGCAGGATCCTTCCGAGCTCAGCCACCTCACCTGACGATCTCCGGGCGCTCGCGCCCGAAGCGGAGGCAGGCGGTGCGGACGAGGTTGGAGTCCTTGGACGGCGCGGCGCCGGCGAAGGCCGAGGGGTCGAGGAGGCCCTTGTGGAGGAGGCGCTCCATCAGCGCCACCCACTCCGGCCACGGGTGGGCGATGTCCACGGCCACCGGCTTGTCCCCCGCGCGAGCGCCACCGCTTCCTGGCTCTTGGGTTACCTGCCATTGCTCCCGGGGCGGTGGTTGTGCTGGTGCGCGGGAGAGGTCCAGGTCGTCGAGCTCGGAGCGGAGGAAGGCGAGCCGCGGGTCCGGCGGCGGAGGCGGACGGTGGCTGCAGAACCGCCGGAGTGCGGTGGCCGCGGCCGCGGTGGTGAGGCCGAGGCGGCGGTGCATCACTTGCAGTTGCAAGAGCCCGGTTTCAGTTTGCTCGGCCGAACCCAGTAGCCTAGTGTGTACAGTACATCAGAAGCTGCAGGCCAGGCCCAATCTAGTACTATTACATCGTTTTTGGCCCAGCTAGTGCAGTTTTAGTTTTAGTTATTTTTTTAACAGCCAGAGAAGATACTGATATTGGCATTTCTGATTTCAACTTGTAACAGGCTCCATGAAGTTCATTTCAGTATGGCAAGATCCAGACACTCGTGTGTTATCCGAGTGCACACGTGTGGTAGTGTTTTTTTTCTTGTGAAAATCAAGGTAGTGTCGGCATAGGGCTTGAGTGAGATGTGTCTCTAGAAGAAACTTTATGTGAATTCAATAGTATACTAGGTATGAAACTTTATGTGAATTTCTTCTGTTGACAATATCTTTGACGTTTTTGGCCACTCAATTGTGTTGTAACAGCTTCCTATTGAAAGTTTACTCATGAATCTTATGATGACAAATAAATTCAAGAAAAAAAATGATGACATCACTTTTTTTCGCTTGACTGAAGAAAATACGAACGATACCAAAAGCATTCGATTCTACAGCACAAGTGCACACAACTGACGTTTTACAAGCCATGAACGCAAGCAACAGAGAACATACATTGGATAAGCTCAAAGCTCATCCGCTACATTTGAGAAACGCGGAATCCTTGCTTCGATCTTCAGCGAAGGTCACTCGTTCTTCAGCAACAGAGTCAACAAAACAAAAGATCCAGAGCAACCATCAACCATCCCTAAAATCACTGAAGAAGTGAGCAAGCGGGGGACTCCAGGCAGCCGTACGCCGTTGTCAGAATGACCCGCGGCTCTTCAGCTGGTCCATGAGAAGGTGAGCAACCGACGCATATCCTTGCTCACGCGCTGTTGCAATGCCAAATGAAGTGAAAAACAGGTCAGATCAGACATGGATAAGATCAGCGAGAACATAGTGCTGAAGTTGCACCTTGGAACCACCAGAATTACCTTGGAATATGGCGATCCCGGTCGGTGCTATCTTCCTCTTCTTCAAGCAGATGGAGCTGCATCATTTTTCGTGACAAATTGAGCGTGGCAGAGAGCATACATATAACCATACGTACCAAACATACGCTCTTTCAACGCAAGATATCCACATTATTTGGGAACCAAAGATGAAGCTTGCAAGTTCACTCACCTGTTGCATATCCAGAATTTCTTGGTACCCTTCTCCTCAACGCAGTGAGGGCACATCCACTTCTTGTTCTTCCTGACCTCTTCCATCTCTGCCACCACGTCTCAAAGTCAGTAATCTTACAAATATTATCCACCAAGAACAATATTAGATGCCACTGAACTTACCTTCGCCGTACCTAACTTTAAGGCAAGCACGGCAGAGTATCCCGTACGAGGAATGGCAGGAGGAGCACTCCGTCTTCCCTGTCATCAGAGAACAGAGATCGATCAAATGAATGTGAATTTGCTACACTGAAGAACTAGCTGCTGCTCCATACAAATGAACAAGAAAAAAAAAGGATTTGTAGCTTCTTGTACCTATGCATTGCTGCTCAAAGTCTCCTTCCCCACAGCGCTTGCAGCCCTCCTCGCCGCAGAGTTTCTTCTGCCTATGACCACACGACGGCAACTATACTTAGTGAACTAGTCAGAACACAGTCAGGATTTGTAGGATGCGGATCTACCTGCAGAAATGGCAGCAGATCCCAAGAACGGGGTCGTACACGGACCCCCTCGCCTTGCTGTCGCACCGCGTCTCCTGCAGCACCCGCAGCCTCTCCTTGTCGATGTACATAGGAGACTTCTCCTCCTGATCCTCCTCCTCGGCGTCCGCTCCTGCGGGACGACAAGAGAAACTCAGTTCCAGTGCCAGCCCGCAGAGCAGGACCACGGAAAAGCAGGAGAAGGGGCCAACCTTTGTAAGGCAGCACCTTGTGCTGCACGGAGTCTCCGTTGAGCCGGGCGGAGCGGCGAGAGCCGGAGCCGGGCGGCGTCGCGGCGGCAATCAGGCGGCCCGAGCGGCGGAGCGGGGTGAGGACCCGCGGCGGCTTTGGGGTCTTCCTCGGGGTGACGCTCCCGGCGCGGGGGGAGGGGGCGGAGGAGATGGCGCTCAGCTCCCCGGCGCAGCGGCGAAGGCCGAGCATCTCCATCCGGGCCTGCACGGATCACCGGATTCCAAACATCGGTGGCGGTCAGTGCTGCGGGAAATGGCGAATCTGGACGGAATTTCGAGATTGGGGGATGGATGGATGGATGGATGGATGCTTGCGCGTACCATGTTCTCAGAGATGCGGGCCTCGCGGATGCTCTCATAGTCGGACTTGTCGCCCAGCCTTCCCATGGCGTCGGCGGTGGAGGAGGAGGCGACGGCGACGGCGGCGGCGGGTTTCGGGGATTGGCTGCGGCGCTGTTGGGCGTGGTAGGTCTGGGGCAAGGGGCGCTGGCGACGGCTGCGTTTGAAATTTGAGTGCGAGGGGTAGGGGAGGCCGGGAGGGTGGTTTTACCAGTTTGCCCTCACGCACGCTCGCTGCAATGCAAGTGTAGTGTGGGGTGAGAGAGTGGCAGTGTGGCACCCGGCTGTCTGAAATGGTAAATATTTGAAGATAATGTAAAGGAGACGTTAGAGCATCTCCAATAGATGATGTAGATTTGGAGATGTGAAACTGAGTGTTGTATAATTTACATCATCAAAAATTACATTTTACATCTTTAAAAAAGAGGCAACTCCAATAGATGAGATCCAACTCCAATAGATGAAGTATATTGAAGATGTAAAACCGGGCGACGGCCGCGCGGCATTTCGTTGAACACGTTGGATGCGGTGGCCGTGGGCGTGACCACATCTTCCTCCATGGCCGACGTGGCGGCAGAGGCGGTGGAGGAGGGGTTCCTTGGCCGGAGGCGGACGCCACGGCCGCCGGCGGCAACCAATCGGCTAACGCAGCCACGATCGGCTTCAATTTTTTGTCCACCTGAGATGGGTTCGTCGCCGGGTTGCGCCCCGCCGGCCGCTTCACGCCTCCACCGCGGGGTTTGCCGGCTCGCTGCTTCTTCCTCAGTGGTTCAAGCGCGACGGCGACCGAACGGGGTGGGGCAAAACCGGGGTGACGACATCGAGGCGGAGGCGGGATTGGGGAAGGTGGTTGCGTCGACGGTGGCTGCGACGAGGTGGGTCAGACCAGCGGCGGCTGCGATGGAGGAGGCAGTGGGGTCATCGGAGTCGGCCATGGCGGCAACGAGCGGCAGGCGGGCGGGCCGAATGAAAATGAAGGCAGTTGGCGGTTGGCGCACGACCACCGATTTTACATCTCCTGTAGGTGGAGATGCAAATTTGCATCTCCAGGTGTTGTATTTTACATCCCCTGGAGGTGGAGATGTAAATTGTTTTTGCATCTACATCATCTATTGAAGGTAGATTTTTAGGCCTAAAAAATGTATAAGTTAGTTATTTTTTGCATCTACATCATCTATTGGAGATGCTCTTAGTTGAACAGGAACGATGCACCACTTGTCTGGAAATGGCAATGAATCTACTAATGAGTTCTTGAATTCATTTTCCATCACTTGTGTGATAGAGATAGTGATGATGAGACTTGTCGCCCAGCCTTCCTATGCTAGCGGTGGCAGAGGTGGTTGATACGTCTCCATCGTATTGATAATTTATAAAGTATTCATGCCATATTTACAACAATTTTATATGGTTTTGATGCACTTTTATATGATTTAAATGAAACTAACTCAGACTGACGTTGTTTTGAGCAGAAATACTGAAGCAAACTCCTTTCAACAGCACCTACGCACACAAAACCAAACACTTGCACCCAACGTGGGCAAGAGGGTTCGTCAAGCCTCTTAAACTTGTTACCTGCAAGGATTAAATCTTGATAGATATAGATAATGTAAAGGTAAAATAAAATAACAATAAATAAATTGCAGTAACGTATTTTAGAGTTTTAGAATTTATGTTTGAGTAGACCCCGGGGCCATAGATTTCGCTAGAGGCTTCTCTCACAAAAATATCATACACTGGGTAGACAAATTACTGTTGGGGAATTGGCAGAATTGCGCATAGTTATGACATGTTATTCACGACAATGATCATGTATATAGGCATCACGTCGATAAATAAGTAGACCGAAACAAATTTGCATCTACTACTATTACTCCACCAATCAACCGACTCCTACCTGCATCTATGGTATTAAGTTCATAACAAACAGGATAATGCTTGGAGCAAGGTGATACGATGTAAACAAAATAAGACAATCAATATGTTCAGATCCCGTCGTTTTATCCTTAATGGCAACAATTCAGATACGTGTCTTGTCCCCTTCTGTCACTGGGATATAGAGCACTACAAGATTGAATCCATTACAATGCACCACCCCACTGAAAATAAATCAATCTAGTTGGCCAAACCAAACCGATCAATCAGAGAGAAATAAGAAGCTATAACAATCATGCATAATAGAATTCAGAAAAGCCTCAATTACTTTCAATGAATAATCTAATCATAAACTCACAATTCATCGGATCCCAACAAACACACCGCAAAAGAAGATTACATCGGATAGATTACCACGAGGATCGCGGTGAACATAGGATTGAAGATCAAAGAGAGAGAAGAAGCCATCTAGGTACTGATACGTCTCCAACGTATCTATAATTTTTTATTGTTCCATGCTACTATATTATCATTCTAGGATACTTTTTAAGCATTTACTTGTTGTTTTATATTATTTTTGAGCACTAATCTATTAACCCGGGGCCCAGTGTCAGTTGTTGTTTTCTGCTTGTTTTTGGCCTTTCAGGAATATTGTGCCAAGCGAAGTCCAAATACCCCGAAACTTTTTTATGATTTTTTCTGGACAAAAATAAGACCTGGAAGCTTCGGAGGAAGACTGAAGGCCACACAGGGTGGCGCCAAGCCAACAAGGAGCGCCCGGGGGTGGCTGCGCCTTGATGGCTTGAGGCCACCTCCCATGGCCTATGGACCTGATCTCTTCGCCATAAATTCACATATATTGGGAAAACCCTAGGAAGCCTCCCGAAACATTTTTCTGCCACCGCAAGTCTTTGTTCCGCCGTGTGCCCATCTGGAGCCCTGTTTTGGTGCCCTGTCGGAGGGGGGATCGATCACGGAGGGCCTCTACATCAACCTTGCTGCTCCCATGGTGATGTGTGAGTAGTTCACCATAGACCTACAGGTCCGTAGTTAGTACCTAGATGGCTATTCTCTCTCTATGTTCTTCAATGCAAAGATCACCGCGATTCCCACGGTGATCTATCCTATGTAATCTTCTTTGCGGTGTGTTTGTTGGGATCCGATGAATTATGGGTTTATGTTCAGATTATTCATGAATAATATTTGAGTCTTCTCTGAATTCTTAAATGCATGATTGTTATTTCTCGTATTTCTCTCCGATCTATCAGTTTGGTTTGGCCAACTAGATTGATATTTCTTCAGTGGGAGTGGTGCGTTGTGATGGGTTCAATCTTGCGGTGCTCAATCCCAGTGCCAAAAAGGGACATGACACGTATTGTATTGCTTCCATTAAGGGTAAAACAATGGGGTTTATTCATATTGATTGGATTTACTTTGTCTACATCATGTCATCATCCTCCAAACATTACTCTGTTTTTACTTAATACTCTAGATGCATGCTGGATAGCGGTCGATGGGTGGAGTAATGGTAGTAGATGCAGGCAGGAGTCGGTCTACTTGCTTATGGACATGATTCCTATATACATGATCATTGCCGTGAATAAATATTACATAACTATGCACTTTTCTATCAATTGCCCAACAGTAATTTGTCTACCCACTGTATGCTTTCTTCGAGAGAGAAGCCTCTAGAGAAAACTATGGCCTCGGGGTCTCTTCACAAATATTATTACAAAAATTGCTAAAATATTGTTACCATTATTTACTTTCTATTTGTTTGCAATTTATATTTATCTATCTATCACTACACATCGCTTGCAAATAACGAGTTCAAGGGGATTGATAACCCTCTTGCCTGCGTTGGGTGCAAGTGTGTGCTCTTTTGTGTGTAGGCGCTGAAGACGGGAATTTGTGTGGTTCTCCCATTGGTTCGATAACCTTTGTTCTCACCGAGGGAAATACTTATCTCTATTTCCCTCCTCTTCGGGGAAAATCCCAACGCAGTTTACAAGTAGCAGGAAGAATTTCTGGCACCGTTGCCGGGGAGCATCACCAAATTCCTATCAAGTACCTTCTCACAAATTATCATTCACTTGCTCTACTTTTTATTTGCTATTATATTTTTCTTGCTATAAAAATAAAAAACACAAAAATATTTATCTCTGCTAATTTACTTGTTTGCTTGTTATACTTGCTAGTTTACTTGCTTCGCTTGTTACTTTGTTTGTTTCGTCACCATATAATATTTCCTATTACCAAAAGATGACTGAAATTGAAAGCTCCATGAAAACTTTCATGACCTCACAATATGAGCACAATAAAAAAATTGCTGCTGAAATCAAGGAAGACTCAACATTACTTGATGCTATTAGTAAAGAACTTGATGAAGTTAATGGAGAAGTATCTAATCTTCAATTACAATTTGCTCAAACTGAAGAATTATAGGAAATATTTAAGATAAGCAAACCATTCTAGTAAATAGGATGGCAGCTAAACCGGAATCTCTCCTATTAGTAATCATGAGGAAGATATTTAAATGATTGGTACTTATCCCATTGAATCTTTGTTACTAATCTGAAAATAGATGATAAAGGGACTAGAGATGAGTCAACTTTAAGTAGAAGGTGTCCCGTTTGCTCGGAGGGTTATGATCTTAATGATAAAAATGAAAAAGGTGGGTTTGGAGAGGTCAAAACTTTAGCTAGTGATGTACCCACTATCTTGGATCACAAGGAGTTTAATTATGATAATTGCTCTTTAGTAGAATGTATTTCCTTGCTGAAATCCATAATTAGCTCACCCAATGCCCATGAACAAAATAAGGCTTTTACTAAACATATCGTAGAAGCTATGCTAAAAGCTCATGAAGAAAAACTTGAGTTAGAAGTTTCTATTCCTATAAAGCTGCATGATGAGTGGGAACCTACTATTAAAATAAGGCTTAAAGAATATGTGAAATGCTTTGTGTGATCTTGGTGCTAGTGTTTCCACTATACCGAAATCTTTATGTGATGTGTTAGGTCTCACCTATATAAATGAATGTTCCCTTAACTTGCACTTAGCGGATTCCACTATTAAGAAACCATTGGGTAGAATAAATGTTGTGCTTATTCTTGCTAATAGAAATTATGTGCCCGTGGATTTCATTGTGCTTGATATTGATGTTGGAAATATGCCCTAGAGGCAATAATAAAGTGGTTATTATCATATTTCCTTGTTCATGACAATCGTATATTATCCATGCTAGAATTGTATTGATCGGAAACTCAGATACATGTGTGGATACATAGACAACACCGTGTCCCTAGTGAGCCTCTACTAGACTAGCTCATTGATCAAAGATGGTTAAGGTTTCCTAACCATAGACATGAGTTATCATTTGATAACGGGATCACATCATTAGGAGAATGATGTGATGGACAAGACCCAACCGTAAGCATAGCCTTTGATTGTATCACTTAGTTTGTTGCTACTGCTTTCTTTATGTCAACTATCTGCTCCTAAGACCATGAGATCATGCAACTCCCTGACACCGGAGGAATGCCTTGTGTGTATCAAACGTCACTTCATAACTGGGTGATCATAAAGGTGCTTTACTGGTATCTCCGAGGGTGTTTGTTGGGTTGTCATGGATCGAGACTGGGATTTGTCACTCCGTATGACGGAGAGGTATCTCTGGGCCCTCTCGGTAATACAACATCACAAGAAGCTTGCAAGAAATGTGACTAAGGAGTTAGTCACGGGATCTTGCATTATGAAACGAGTACAGAGACTTGCCAGTAACGAGATTGAACTAGGTATGGAGATACCGACGATCGAATCCCACGCAAGTAACATACCGATGGACAAAGGGAACTGCATACGGGATTAACTGAATCCTTGACATCATGGTTAGACCAATGAAGATCTTTGTGGAGTATGTAGGAGCCACTATGGGCATCCAGGTCCCGCTATTGGTTATTGGCTGGAGAGGTGTCTCGGTCATGTCTACATGATTCTCGAACCCGCAGGGTCCGCACGCTTAACGTTTGATGACGCTAGAGTAGTATTGGGATATGTACGTTGGTGACAAAATGTTGTTCGGAGTCCCGAATGAGACCCCGGACATCACGAGGAGCTCTGGAATGGTCCGGAGGTAAATATTTATATATAGGAAGTCCTGTTTTGGTCGTCGGAAAAGTTTCGGGCATTATCGGTATTGTACTGGGAGTGCCGAAAGGGGTCTGGGGGTCCACCTGACCTGGGGGCCCACATGGGCTGAAGGGGGTGCGTCTTGGCCTATATGGGCGAGGGGCACCTGCCCCAAGAGGCCCATGCGCCAAGGAGAGGCGGAGGAGGAAGAGTCCTAAAAGGGGAAGGCACCCCCCTAGGTGCCTTGGGGAGGGAGGAAACCTCCCTAGGCCCACGCCCCAAACCTCCCCCTTACCTCCTATATATAGTGGGGGAGAGGAAGGGGCTGAAAACACCAATTATCACGCCCCGGTGGCAGGCCTACCTCTCCCATTACTCCGTTTTCTCCTCATATCGCATCTACGGTAGTGCTTGGCGAAGCCCTGCCGGGATTGCTCCATCACCATCTCCACCACACTGTCGTGTTGGTTGAGATCCCATCTACTTCTCCTCCCTCGCTTGCTGGATCAAGAAGGAGGAGACGTCATCGAGCCGCACGTGTGCTGAGCGCGGAGGTGTCGTCTGTTCGGCGCTTGATCGGGACGGATCGTGATTGGATCGTGAAGAGTACGACTACATTGATACGTCCATTTTGCATCATGTTTTCTTACTGTCATTTATTATGTTTTGTTGAATAATAATGCTTTAGGGAGTGATTCTAATGCCTTTTCTCTCATAATATGCAAGGTTTACACAAAGAGGGAGAATACCGGCAGCTGGAATTCTGGACCTGAAAAAGCACATCAGAGATACCCATTATGAACAACTCCAAAGAAGCTGAAATTTTACGGAGAATATTTTTGGAATATATGAAAAATATTGGAGCAAAGAACTACCGGAGGGGTCCACCCTGGTGGGCACAAGACACCAGGGCGCGCCAGCCCCCCAGGCGCACCCTGGTGGGTTGTGCCCTCCTCGGCCCACCTCCGGTGCCCATCTTCTGGCATATAGGGTCTTTTGACCTAGAAAAAAAATAAGAGAGGACTTTCGGGACGGAGCGCCGCCGTCTCGAGGCGGAACTTGGGCAGGAGCACTTTTGCCCTCCGGCGGAGCGATTCAGCCGGGGGAACTTCCCTCCCGGAGGGGGAAATCGAAGTCATCGTCATCACCAACACCCCTCTCATCTTTGGGAGGCCAATCTTCATCAACATGTTCAACAGCGCCATCATATCTTGTGTTCAATCTTTGTACCGGAACCTCAGATTGGTACCTGTGGGTGACTAGTAGTGTTGATTACATCTTGTAGTTGATTACTATATGGTTTATTTGGTGGAAGATTATATGTTCAGATCCATTATGCTATTCAATACCCCTCTGATATTGAGAATGAGTATTATTTGTGAGTAGTTACCTTTGTTCTTGAGGTCACGGGAGAAGTCATGTCGCAAGTAATCATGTGAATTTGATATGTGTTCGATATTTTGATGATATATATGTTGTGATTCCCTTAGTGGTGTCATGTGAACGTCGACTACATGACACTTCACCATCCTTGGGCCTAAGGGAATGCATTGTGGAGTAGTTATTAGATGATGGGTTGCTAGAGTGACAGAAGCTTAAACCCTAGTTTATGCACTACTTCGTAAGGGGCTGATTTGGATCCAAACGTTTAATGCTATGGTTAGATTTTATCTTAATAATTTTCTTGTAGTTGCGGATGCTTGCGAGGGGGTTAATCATAAGTGGGAGGTTATTCAAGTAAGAACAACACCCAAGCACCGGTCCACCCACACATCAAATTATCAAAGTAGCGAACACGAATCAAACCAACATGATAAAGGTGACTAGATGAACTTCCCGTGTATCCTCAAGAACACTTTGCCTATTAGTAGAAACTGTTCTGTCCTGTCCTTTGCCACAAAAGGATTAGGCTTCTTGCTGCACTTTATTTACCGTTACCGTTACTTGCTCGTTACCAATTATCTTGCTATCAAACTATCTGTTACCTACAATTTCAGTGCTTGCAGAAATTACCTTGCTGAAAACCGCTTGTCATTTCCTTCTGCTCCTCGTTGGGTTCGACACTCTTACTCATCGAAAGGACTACGATTGATCCCCTATACTTGTGGGTCATCATACATCAACCGCATTATATATGCTTCCGCTTAGGGTATGTAGATACACTCCCCCTCTCGTAGCTATGCATCTCCATGGATATATCTTGCGTGCGTGTAGGAAAATTTTTGTTTCCCATGCAACGTTTCCCAACAGTGGTATCAGAGCTAGGTCTATGCGTAGATGATATGCACGAGTAGAACACAAAGTGTTTGTCGGCGTTGATGTTTAGATTGCTTACCTCCTTAGTCTTATTTTGATTCGGCGGTATTGTGGGATGAAGCGGCTCGGACCAACCTTACTTATCCCCGCACAAGAGACTGGTTCCACCGACTGACATGCGACTTGATTGCATAAAGGTGGCTAGCGGGTGTCTGTCTGTCCCACTTTAGTTGAATCAGATTCGACGAAGGCGGTCCTTGTAGAAGGTTAAAAGGCAACTTGATTATCACCGTTGTGGCTTTGCGTAGGTAAGAACGGTTCTTGCTAGTTACCCATAGCAGCCACGTAAAACTTGCAACAACAAAGTAGAGGACGTCTAATTTGTTTTTGTAGGGAGTATGTTGTGATGTGATATGGCCAAGACGTGATTTGATATATTTGATGTATGAGATTATCATGTTTTGTATAGTTATCATGACTTGCATGTCGATGAGTACGGCAACCGGCAGGAGCCATAGGGTTGTCTTTAATTTACTTGTGTCATTTGCTTTACTTTATCGCTATGAGTTAGCAATAGTTGTAGAAGCAATAGTTGGCGTGACAACCACATGACGACACGATGATGGAGATCATGGTGTCATGCCGGTGACGATGGAGATCATGTCGGTTGATACGTCTCCAACGTATCTATAATTTTTTATTGTTCCATCCTAATATATTATCATTCCAGGATACTTTTTGAGTAATTATTTACCAATTTAAATTATTTTTGAGCACTAACCTATTGACCCAGTGCCCAGTGCCAGTTCCTGTTTTTTGTGTGTTTTTTGTTTCGCAGAAATTCCATATCAAACGATGTCCAAACGCGATAAAACTTTACGGAGCTTTTTTTGGAATATATGTGAATTTTGGGAGTCGGAATCAACGCAAGACGATGCCCGAGAGCCCCACAAGCCAACAGGGCGTGGCCTGGGGGTGCCCTGATGGCTTGTGGCCAGCCCTTAAGTCAGTTGAAGCCCTCCTTCCGCTGCAGGAAAGATATTTTCGCGATAAAAATCCCCTCAAAATTTCAGCCCGATCGGAGTTACGAATCTTCGGATATTTAAGAAATAGTGAAGGGTCCGAAAACAATCGCGAAAACAGAAGAGAGACAGAGAGATAGATCCAATCTCGGAGGGACTCCTGCCCTCCGGGAGCCATGGCGGCCATGGACCAGAGGGGAAACTCTTCTCCCACCTAGGGAGGAGGCCAAGGAAGCAGAAGAAGGAGGGGGGCTCTCTCCCCCTCTCTCCCGGTGGCACCGGAGCGTCGCCGGGGCAACCATCGTGACGGCGATCTACACCAACAACTTCGCCGCCGTCATCACCACCACCATCACCTTCCCTCATCTATCTACAGCGGTCCACTCTCCCGCATCCCATTGTACCCCCTACTTGAACATGGTGCTTAATGCTATATATTATTTTCCAATGATGTGTGGCTATCCAATGATGTTTGAGTAGTTCCTTTTTGTCCTATGGGTTGGTTGATGATCTTGATTGGTTTGAGTTGCGTGGTTTATTTTGGTGCTTGTCGGTGTCAAAACTGGCGGATCTCGGGTAGGGGGTCCCGAACTATGAATCTAGGATCGATGGGTAACAGGGGACGAAGGAGATAGTGTTTACCCAGGTTCAGGCCCTCGTGAAGATCCGGAGATGTCAATTGAGTTCGAGGACGGGACCTTTTATCAGAGGAGCATTGACGAATCCAAGGTGGCCCTTCAAGCCGATCACCCCGGATCGCTCCCTTCCTCTACGACCAGCAAGAAGAAGGCTTCTTCTTGGAAAAGACGTTTGTCTCCCGTAATTCCGATCTCATCGACCTCTGTCCCCAAGGGTCGCCGGTCTACGCACCGGTCATCCATGGAAACTACTCCAGCAAGGTCCGTGCCTAACAACGGCCGGGCTCCTGAGCCAGAGACTACAGAGGGAGTTTTACCGACCGCTCCCCCTACGAAGAGGTACTCAATCTTGCAGCTTGGTCTTCATTTTTACCCGTTTCGAATACTCACGGTTTTTAACTGACATACTCAGGAGGCGAGTAGAACCACCTTCATCCGAAGATGCTGAGAAGGCATCAGGCAATCCTCGACCAAGGTCTCTGGTACACGCCGAAGTAAATGCGGGAGCTCCTGTCACGGGCCAACCTCCCGAGGACTTAGGGGATGTCTCGGCTACCAACTCCGAGGTTGAGAGTGCGATGAATCACCGACGACGGAGGGAGGCACTGCGTCACCCCATATTTTCTGACCAGGAGTTTAATGCCCTCAATTCCATGGACTCATACCTCGGGGCCGCTCGAGCGGGACTTAATGGAGCCGCTAAAATAATATCCGCCAGCCTGCAGGTAAATGGTCGGCTTGGAAGGCCGATCATAATTCTTAACCTAGTAGCCCCCGAGCCTTAATTTGGACGGAACGACCGAATTCAAGGGTCTGACAACTATGTTCGTGCATGTGTAGGTTTCAAAGCAACAGAACGAGAAGTTGTCTGCAGACCTTGAGTCAAGTCGAGCAGAGCTGCAGGATGTTAGGACCGAGCTTGAACAGGTGAAGAAATTCACCAGGGAGGCGCACGGTGAGTACAAAGTATTGCTTGTTGTGCGGAAGTTTGTTTAAAGGGCATCTCTTCTGACAAAAGATTGTTTCGTAGCAGCCGAGTCCATAGGGAAATTGCAGAAGGATTTGGATGCTTCCCGAAAATCCCAAAGGTATGCTAAATCCCAGCTAGAGGCCGGGAACCGCGTATTCACTCGAAGTCTAGAGGATAAGAACCAGCTCAAAGCAGAAAATCAGCGACATGCCAAAGAAATTAAGAGCTTGAGAGCGCAATTGGCACAATCCTGCGAAGAGAACCAGAGATTGAAAGGTGGCATGTTCTGTAAGTGAAAATCTAACCTTTAACTCCACCAAGTGCTTTGTATTGTATTGAGTGTAAGGATCCTCGTTTATTTCCTGCCTAGGTCTACTGACCGGGCGTCCCAAGGAAGAAGTCAGCTCGTACGGAGGAGATCTGTTAAAGGAACTTTCCGTTGTGCACAAGCGGGCTCGAAAGGCTATGAAGAGCATGATTAAAGCCCTCTGGCCGGCTCAGACGCCTCCGGAAGGGATGGCAGAACTGGCCGAGAAGTTTAGGGGAGCTCGGAGTCGTTTTGAGCTATGGAAGACTTCAGCTTGCCGAGAGGGAGCCCGGGAGGCGTGGGCCATGGTCAAGACCCACTTTACCAAACTCAACCCGGAGAATATGGCTCGAGTTGGGCCTGTAGGGTCGGATGGTAAAGAGGTGCCTGTGAGCTTGGTTTATGACCAAGTGATGCCCACGGCTCGTATGTCACAAGAAAATTGTGTCCTGGACACCATAATAGACCATCTTGAATGACAACCTTGAGTTTTGAATCTATGTAACTATGTACTTTTTTTATCAAAACCTTCTCTAGTCGTGATGTAAACGTTGTCTTAACCGGTCATCGGCCTCTGCCTCCGTCGTCGATAGCTAAGGAGTGTTTCGTACTATTCATCCTGTGATAACAGGGAATTGTCTCGCGGAACTAGGCAATCCGACCTTGTGGTACGAATAGACGAAACGTGCATGGGGAGGTATGTTATATTACTATTTAACGTAAGAAACATCTTCCAAAGAAAATAGTTCCTCTATGGGTTCCTTTCTTTAGGTTACTACGTGAACCGTAGATGTCATAGCCGTGTATCCGTATTATGCGGATAATTTTGCTATTTGGGGGAATAGTCCCCATGTACGACGAGAAGCGCCAACCCTACCTTTCTTGGCCAACCAATTTGTATCATAAGAATGCTAGCCTTCGGCTTCGCCCGTCTGAGGTACGTGTCCGGGTAATCCGGTCATAGCAATCGTAGATGTGCTCCCTTTACCCCATAGCCGAACAATCGGGAATGTAGGGGGTAAGCATAGGAGCAAGGCAACCCGGCTTGGCTAAATCTTAAGCCTAATTGGTGCATAAGTGGCGCGAAAGTGGTGTTGGAAGAGTGCATATAAGACAAATAGCTAGAGAAAGTAAGATGGCTTCATTAAGGAGCCCCCAGGTGTTTACCGGGTAAAACATTTACCGATGAAATCATAGTTCGGTTAAGCCGAATATAAGTTTAGAGAAGATCTAGCCAATCCTACAAAGGTAGATAAAAAATAAAAGGAGGAAAATACAAGGGTTGGTAGGGAACAGGGCGACACCGGTTTAGCCGTAGAAGCGCCGGAGGCGAGCTGCGTTCCATGGGTTTGGTTCGAGACGATTGTCCCGCGGGTTGCGAAGACGGTAAGCTCCTCCTGTCAGTACTTCGTCAATTATGAAAGGGCCCTCCCACTTGGGGTTGAGCTTATGCTTCTGTTTCTCTGGGAGGCGTAAGACCAACTCGCCCACATTATAAACTTTAGCTCGAACCTCCCTGCTTTGGTACCACCGAGCCTGCTGTTGATAGAAAGTAGATTGGGCCCGGGCTATGTCGCGCTCCCCTTCCAAGGCGTCTAGGTCATCCTGCTGATCTAGCTCGGCTTCTTTTTCCTCGTACATGCGCACTCTTGGTGCGTCGTGGATGATATCACAAGGGAGGACCGCTTTTGCTCCGTACACCATAAAGAATGGTGTGTATCCCGTTGATCGGTTCGGGGTTGTACGCAAACCCCATAGCACGGAATCAAGTTCCTCAACCCAATGACAGTCAGATTCTTGAAGTGATCGGACCACACGAGGTTTAATACCACTCATAATGAGACCGTTGGCCCGTTCAACTTGTCCATTGGTCTGTGAATGATACACCGAGGCATAATCAAGTTTGATGCCTAGGTTCGCGCACTAGTCCTTTATCTCCTGGGCGGTAAAGTTGGATCCATTGTCGGTTATTATACTGTGCGGGACACCGTAACGGTGTACCATGCCGGATATGAAGTTGATGACCGGTCCCGATTTTGCCAAACTTACTGGTTTTGCTTTGATCCATTTAGTGAACTTGTCGACCATGACCAGTAGATATTTCTTTTTCTTGGTCCCCCCTTTAAGTGGTTCGACCATATCTAACCCCCACACAGCAAAAGGCCATGTAATGGGTATCGTCCGAAGAGCCGTAGGAGGCATGTGGCTTTGATTTGCAAAGAGCTGACAGCCGACACAATGTTGAACAAGTGTGTGGGCGTCGGTTCGGGCGGTGGGCTAGAAGAACCCAGCTCGAAAGGCCTTGCTTACCAGGGCCCGTGCTGCCGCATGGTGTCCTCCCATGCCTGCATGTATCTCTGCCAAGAGCTGCCTTCCTTCTTCTTCAGATATGCACCATTGGAGGACCCCCATAGTGTTCTTTTTGTATAATTCTCCTTCATGGACCTTGTAGGCTTTTGATCGCCGTATTGTGCGCCCCGCCTCCGTCTGGTCGTCAGGGAGTTCTTTGTGCAGAAGGTAGGCAAGGAAGGGTTCTGTCCACGGTGCGATTACGGCCATCACCTCGTGGGCCGAGGGAGTTTCTTCAATCGTGGAACCGCCGATGATTTGCTCATCTGGTTCGACTGTGGGGGGGATGACCTGCTCTTCTCCATTAGTTATAGCGTCCCTGCCGTCATCCTGCCATACCACAGAGGGCTTGAAGAGCCTCTCTAGGAAGGTGTTCTTAGGGACTGGGTCGCGTTTGGCGCCCATGCGGGCGAGGATGTCGGCAGCTTGATTGCTGTCTCTGGAGACATGGTGGAACTCTAGTCCTTCGAATCATGCAAATATCTTGAGGACGACATTTCCGTAAGCTGCCATTTTTGGGTTTTAGCATCCAATTCATCGTTGATTTGAGAGATGGTGAGATTAGAGTCTCCCCATACTTCGAGCCGTTCTACACCCATCGAAGTTGCCATTCGGAGTCCATGCAACAGAGCCTCGTACTCGGCCGCATTATTTGAGTCGGCGTACATGATCTGGAGGACATATCGGATGTTGTCGCCGGTGGGGGATGTGAGGATGACTCTAGCCCCCAGTCTGGCGAGTGTCTTGGATCTGTCGAAGTACATTGTCTAGTGTGAGTATGTGTTATATTCTCTAGGGAGCTTGGCCTCCGTCCATTCGGCGATAAAATCGGCCAACACCTGAGATTTAATAGCTCGGCATGGTTTGTAATTGATTTTGAATGGGAGGAGTTCGATGGCCCACTTGGCTATGCGGCCGGTGGCGCCCCTGTTATTGATTATATCGTTCAGGGGCGCTTCGGAGGCCACCGTGACCGAACACTCTTGGAAATAATGTCTGAGCTTACGTGAAGCCATGAACACCGTGTAGGCTATCTTCTGATAATGTGGGTATTTGGTCTTGCACGGAGTAAGTACTTCTGATACGTAGTATACTAGTTTATGTACCCGGTATTTATGGTCCTCGGCCTCCCGTTCTACCACGAGTGCCACACTGACGACCTGGTTGGTGGCTGAGATGTATAGCAACATCGGTTCGCCCGTACCAGGTGCTGTTAGTATGGTGTTGCTGGCTAGCAGCGCCTTGATTTCCTCCAGTGCGGCTGCGGCCTCATCGGTCCATTCGTAGTTTTTTATTCGCTTCAATAGCCTGTAGAGCGGCAGTGCCTTTTCGCCGAGGCGGGAGATGAAGCGGCTTAACGCCGCCACACAGCCTGCTAGTCTTTGAACGTGTTTTAGCTCCGTGGGGACCGCTAGTTGTGATAGAGCTCGGATCTTGGCCGGATTGGCTTCTATGCCCCCGTGGGAGACGATGAATCCGAGCAATTTGCCTGCGGGGACTCCGAAAACACGTCAGCCAGCTGGTGGAAGACCTAGGTCAAACATTAGCCGTATATCGTACTCCCACAGACTAGCGAATGTTTGACCTAGGTCTTCCACCAGCTGGCTGACGTGTTTAGTCTTGATGACCACGTCGTCTACGTACGCCTCGACTGTTTTGCCGATTTGTTTTTCCAGACATGTTTGAATCATGCGCTGGTATGTGGCGCCTACGTTTTTTAGCCCGAAAGGCATTGTATTGAAGCAGAATGGCCCATAGGGGGTGATGAAGGCGGTTGCGGCTTGATCGGACTCCTTCATTTTGATCTGATGATATCCGGAATAAGCGTCGAGGAAGCAATGCGAGTCATGTCTGGCAGTGTCGTCAATGATCTGGTCGATGCGGGGTAAACGAAAAGGATCTTTAGGGCAGGCTTTGTTAAGGTCTTTGAAGTCGCCACAAAGCCGCCAGGATTTGTCTTTCTTCGGCACCATGACCAGGTTTGCCAACCATTCAGGGTGTTTGATTTTTCTGATGAATCCGGCTTCAAGTAATTTGGCAAGTTCTTCACCCATAGCTTGACGCTTGGGTTCGGAAAATCGACGTAGGGTCTGTTTAACCGGCTTGAAGCCTGCAATTATATTCAGACTGTGTTCGGCCAGCCTTCGGAGGATTCCGGGCATATCTGATGGGTGCCAAGCGAATATATCCCAATTTTCGCACAAGAACGTGCGTAGTGCTTCAGCGACCATGGGGTCCAGCTGAGCTCCGATGGACGCCGTTTTATTGGGGTCCGTTGGGTGTACCTGAAATTTCATGATTTCGTCTGCAGGTTTGAACGATGTGGACTTTGGCCTTTTGCCAAGGATCACGTCATCCTTATCTACGATAGAACGGAGCGTGGTCAGTTCCTCTGCGGCTAGCATCTCAGCTAGTGCCTCGAGGGCAAGCGATGCTGTTTTATTCTCGGCTCGAAGGGCTCTATCTAGGTCGCTTGCAACTGTGATCACATCATTGGGTCCCGACATTTTAAGTTTCATGTAACCATAATGTGGTATGGCCTGAAATCTTGTGAAGGCGTCGCGCCCTAAGAGGGCATGATAACCGATGTGAAAGGGTACGATATGAAAAAGAAGTTCCTCTAATCTGTAGTTATCGGGGGTACCGAACACTACATCAAGGGTTACTCGTCCCGTACAGCGTGCCTCTCTTCCGGGGATGATTCCTCGAAAGGTTGTGCTGCTTCACTCGATTCGATACCTATCGAACTGCATTTTATCCAAAGTTCCCTCGTAGATGAGGCTTAGACCACTGCCGCCGTCCATTAGTACCTTGTCCAACCGAAAGCCATCTGTTATTGGGTTGAGGACCAGGGCGGCCGGTGCCCGCTCTGTGCGGGTCATCGGTTGGTCGTTTTCGCCGAAAGTTATCGGTGTATCTGCCCATGACTTCCTTGATTCCACCTGGTGTATCTGATCGAGCTCTCGAAGAGCTCTCTTTCTCTGACCTTTCGAGGAGAACATCTCGTAGATCGTTAGGACCTCGGCGTGAATTTCGGGTGGTGTTACTGAACGTCTGCCTGGGGGTGAGGCCATGAGGATGGCCTCTCCGCTCTTTGCGACCTGCCTAACGACCCAGCATGCTCGAAGGCTGTGAGTCGGGCTTGCGTTTAACGAGGCGGAATGTATGGGGCATGGACTGTCCAGTAATCCATCAAGGACTGTTTTCTCCTTCATGGGGTATTTGTTCCTTTTTTCGGCAGGCCTGTGCCTGGGCGGGTATTGTGGTGGCACGAGCCTTTTCCGAACTCCTCTTGGTTGTTCGGTGTGGACCGGCTCTGTATAAAATTGTTGTTCTTTCCACGTACTCTCCATAGCGCAGTACTTTTCCATCAAGTATGTTAGCTCGGAGAAGTTTTGGACGCGACAACGGGCAAGGGTGTTGAGGATTCCTTTATCATGGCAATTCCGCTGGAAGGCTGCAATCATTTCCAGGTCGTTAACGCCCTTCATCCTGTTTTTGCTGAGGAGGAATCTGGCCCAAAAATGATGGACCGATTCCCCTGGCTGTTGTTTAACCTCCCGTAAGCTCATTGAACCGAGTTCTCTTGCGCTTGGAAAGCGCTCGATATGGGTGGCGGGTGGGAAAAAATTTTGCGCCCCGGCGAGGTGCATGTTTGGTGTAGTGACGGACATGTTTTGTACCGTTACGGGATTAGGTGTGAAACCTCCGGTCTCCGCCTCAACGGGCTTGGGGGACGCGACACCAATAGTGTTTTGCCGAGCAGGCCCCAGGTTGTGCTTTAGGCCGGCTGTCGGCCTCAAGTCAGTGTCCGGGGGGAGTTCGGATCCCGAGTGATCGGAGATTGGGATGTACACCATTTTCAACTTCGCCGGCTGGTGGGACATGTCTTCGGCCGGGCACTCGACGGTGGGGACCAAGTGTGTTATCGGAGGGACGTGAATTTCCCTATTGTCGAGCCTCAGCCCGATCTGGTCGTAAATCGACGGTTGGCGATCGGTCATGCTCAAGGCTTGGATCCGACCGAGTAGCTCGCCTGGCGATGGGGCCTCGGTTGGGTCGGCACTAAAGGCGCGACCGGGGTCGGTCAGCGGCGCCGCCGTCCCGGGGTCACTCGACAGTGCTCCCGGGGCGTATGCGGCCATGGTTGACTCAGATGTATCGGCCAAGTTAGGTTTTAAGACCGAGCTAGGGACCGAGGTTATCCCAGCGGCGGGGTTTCCTGCCTCCGACGTCAAGGTGTCAGGGGCCGTGTGTCCTTTAAGAAGGGCAGAGGTCCTTGTTAAAACAAGATCTACCCGGGAGTCGGCGGTGAACTCTAGGTTCCCGAACCTGACTTCTGAACCGGGGGCAAAGCTTCCGATCTGGCCAATGCGGCCCGAGGGATCGACATGAAGCACGATGCTTCCGAAAGCGAAGATCTGTCCAGGAACGAAGACATCCATGTTATAGATCTCCTCGACAATGATTAAGCGAGCCATCGATCCCTTGGTGATTCGCAGCGGAACTCTCAATGAAAGCACCAATGTCGGTGTCAAAACCGGCGGATCTCGGGTAGGGAGTCCCGAACTATGAATCTAGGATCGATGGGTAACAGGGGACGAATGAGACAGTGTTTACCCAGATTTAGGCCCTCGTGAAGAGGTAAAACCCTACGTCCTGCTTGATTGTATTGATGAGTATGATGGTTACAGAGTTGATCTACCTCGAGATCAAAAGAGCTAAACCCTAGATTAATTGACTTGTCCCTCTACGAACTAAGCCCCCTGGTTTATATAGACACCAGGAGTACCTAGGGTTACACATGGTCGGTTTCCATCCGGTCATAGATACGCCCATTCTTTCTTGGAGGGCACACCAAGTCTTCGGGACTCCTCCTTCCGAACATGGGATTGTCCTGTAATTCGGCCTTCTAGTAATTGCCCCTGAGCGGCCCATCGTACTGGCCCACCGGAGATCAACCAATAGCCTGACGACCCCATAGTTCTGGACTCCCTCAGTGGTGTCCTAAGGTGCCTTCCGTGAGGCGCACACGTGAAGTATTCATGCTGGAGGGTGTTGCAATATGTTTATGATTCGCTTATAGTGGGTGGCTAGAGTGACAGAAGCTTACACCCAAGTAAGGAGACTGTTTACGTATGGGATAAAGGGGACTTGATGTGTTAATGCTATAGTTGGGTTTACCTTAATGAATTTCTAGTAGTTGCGGATGCTTGATAGAATTACAATCATAAGTTCATATGATCCAAGTAAGGAAAGTATGTTAGCGTATGCCTCTCCCTCATATAAAACTGCAATAATGATTACCGATCTTGTTATCAATTGCTGTCGTGGGAAACGAACACCTATGGGATCGCTATCGAGCGGATCCCTTTACGGTTCGGCAAGGGGAGAGGATTGCACAAAGAGCAGAACTAATGAACAGCACACGGGGATTTACCCAGGTTCGGGCCGCACAGATGCGTAAAATCCTACTCCTGCTTTGATTGTATTATTGTGGATGTTCTTGGCCAAGTTCTGGGAGCTACAGTATTCAGTAGCTACGCATGCAGAATGGGCTTCCGAAGTTCTTGTCCCTCCCTCTCTATACGCCTCGGGCCTCCTTTTATATGAGTCAAAGGGGCTACCACAGTGGCGTACGAGATAAGGCATGAGGTGGAAAGTAGCTATAGTGTTACCACAGTATTATCATACCTAACCCTGACGGCCTAGGACAAACTCATTAAATGCACCGTGAGGTGTCCGTCGAGGTGTCCCTTAGCGTCTCGGTCTTGGAAAAGCTTTACAGGGGATGGGCAAAAGCAGCCATCCCATCAGCACCGCTTAAGCATCGCGTGGCCAGCATTACGCCACGTCATCATGAGGACAAGCCCTAAACGACAAGGCTGGCCGCTGCACTGGAGCGATAGCGCTGCACTGTGCAGAGCCTTGCCGGGACTGAATCCTTGCCGGGCCCGGGGCTTGCCGGGACCGAATCCTTGCCGGGCCCGGGGCTTGCCGGGACCGGGTCTTGCCGGGCGCGAAGCTTCGCCGGCAAGGGCCTTGCCGGGCGCGAGGCCTTGCCGGCAAGGGTCTTGCCGGGCCTCCGCAACCCTTTGGCCTTCTGTCTGGTCGTTGACTTGAACGTCTCCTTGGCATCTTAGTCTCGTGATTACTCCTAGCTATTCCCCGGCAAGGCTTGCCGTGGTATGGCTACAACTGCCCGTGCACAAGTAAGGGGTACTAAAAAGACCCATACTTTAGTACACCGACAGGAGCCCCCGGGCCTAGGCCATACACGGGTGCCAGGCCTGTTGGGCTAGGCCCAAAACAGTGCACGGGCACGCATGGCAGGGAATAACTGCTCGCAATCATTATCTCTTTTACCACGCCCCTCCACTATGCGCATTAATTGCGCGACGTGGGAGACGTGGGCGGAAACTCTGCTGCAAAAGCGGGCGGTAAAGAGCCTGCCTCGCGCCTTCCCCATAAAAAGGGAATCGCAGAGGGCACTGCTCATTTACCCCCCTCCGCCTTTCCAATCTCAATCTCAGAACCGTCGCCGTCGTCTTCTTCCTCGCGCCCAAAGCAAAGCTTGTCTCCCTCCACCCTCCTCCACCGTGCTCTCGACGTCTTCAGCGCCCATCTCCATAGCCACCATGCCGCCTAAGCCGAGTAAGGGCAAGGCGGCGGAAGCGGCCGCCGCGGAGAGCAGGTTGGCGAAGATGTGGAAGGAACGTGCTGTCTTCCCCTCGACGCTTGACGCGGAGACCTTGAAGAAGAGGTACCAGTTCGCATGGGCGACTGAGACCACGGCGCATCCAGCCACCAAAGTGAGTGTAGCTTCTCGTAGGGCAGAGCCAGGAGATTATCCCTTCTTTGTCGATTACTTCTGGTGCGGCCTCTGTCCTCCGTACTCGGATTTCTTCGTAGATATCATGCTCACCTACGGCTTCCAGCTGCTAGATTTCACGCCGAATGCCGTGACTTGTATGTCCGTCTTCGCGCACCTTTGCGAGAATTTCGTTGGGGTCATCCCGAGGACTGCACTTTTCCGGCACTACTTCTACCCCCGCATCCAAAAGGGCAATGCCCTCTCCGGCAGCATCGCTTGGATTCTGAGGACGGCAACCAAGGAGACGTACCCAGAGGGGCTCTACCGCGAGAGATGGGATGAGTGGCGCGGCAAGTGGTGCTGGGTTCGGGAAAAAGAGCCCAAACCGTTCTGCGAGGTGCGAAAGTAGAAGGTGGTCCGCGGCAAGGATTGGGGCGCCGCGGACCCTGACGACAGCAAGCTCACCATCGCCATCACCAGGATACTGCGCCTCAGGGCTGCCGGGTTGAAGGTGGAGATGATTGCTTCGGATTTCCTTCGCCGGCGCATTGCCCCACTGCAGAACAAGGGGCGCCCTACCTGGGAGTACGCGAACGCCGCCGACGTCATGAGGGTGCGGCCTGGGCTGGATAATGATCTGACAGCCATAGGGCACGCGGCCCTCTGCCAACAGCTGTTCAAATCTGGAGCAGTGGGAGACTTGCCGGCAGGCGTCGTCCCACTATGCAACAACTCGTCGCTGACCTCCATCATCGCCATGATGCCGGTGTTCAATGCCCATAGCATCGACGAGAGGTGGATCGAGCCGTCCGCGGAGCAGGCGCTGGCATTCTTCGACAACTTGACGGAGAAGGCCATCCGTGGGGAGAACCTTGTCCGCGCCACCACGGAGGAGGAGCTCGCCTACATCGCCGGCAGGGCGGAAGAGGCGAACCTTGCCGAAGAAGCCGGCAGCACTAAGTCCAGCGAAGGCGAGGACTTGCTGCGGGAAGATCTTGCCGGGCGGGGTCAGGCTACCGGGGAGCCGAGCGGAGCCGCTGCCAGGAGTTCTTCTGCCAGAGGCGCCGCCGAAGAGGAAGAAGAGGAGGAGGAAGAGCCCCCAGCTCTTCAACACAGGAAGAGGCGCGTCCTCCGGAAGAACGCCACTGGTGCTCCAGCCCGCCAACCTTCCTCAAGCAGCGAGGCTTCCGGCAAAGGGGCGACTGGCGAGGTCGCACCGCAAATTGCCGCTGCCAAGCGGCCCAGGACCAATCCTCCTCCTCCTCCGTCAGGAACTGCGGCGGGGGTCGGCTTCAACTTCTCCGCCATCAGCTCCGAGGAAGAAGAAGAAGAGTAAGAGTCCCGCCACAGCCTTGATTCTTATCCTTCTAGTTTTGCTTGATTAAATTGCTCTGTTTTTGCCTCCTCAGGGATGCGGAGACTCTGGCGCAGAGGGTGGCGAAGAGGGCCATGACCTCAACAAGCGTTGAGCCGCCGGCAAGCACCTCGGGCGCGCCGGAAACGGTTCTCGTCAGCTCGGAGTCAAGCCCAGAACGCAACCCTCGATGCAGCCCTCGACGCAGCCCCCGGCGCAGCCCCCAGCGCGAGTCTTCTACTCACTACCCACTGGCGCGTGTCGGGGTGTGCATCTTCTCTGCTGACATCTCCGGGCGTGCAGGAGCGGAGCAACAGCGGGAGCTGCCTCTGCCATGCCACCTCCGTCGACCACACCGCCCAGGGGCGAGTCTTCGGGCAATCTCTACCGCGACGAAGGGGAGGGGCCGGCAAGTGCAGGCTCCGGCAACCCCTTCCTTGACGCAGGTAAAGTTACTTGCCCCAAAGAACTCTTGTCGCTTTGGTTTTTCTTCTTTTTGTCTTCTTGAACTTCCTTCTCAGCTTCATCCTAATCAACTCCTTGGCTTTCAATCTTCTTCTGACAGAGCTCATGGACATTGACGTTGTCATTGAAGAGACTGCCAAGGATGCCGCCACTGAAGCCGACAAGGTTGCCGCCGAGGAGGCCGCCAAGCATGCCGCCGCCGAGGCCGCCAAAGCTGCTGCCGCTGAGGCTGCTGCCGCCGAGGCCGCCAAGGCCGCTGCCGCCGAGGCCGCCAAGGCCGCCAAGGCTGCGCAAGAGGAGGCCGCCAAGATGTCCGCCGAGGGAGCCGGCGAGGAGACCCGCGGCCATACTGACGGCGCTTCCGCCGCAGGAGTGCCAGGCGCTTCTACTGCCGCGGGCCCCTCAACTGCCGAAGACCAACCCTCGTCGTCCCAGGCCCCTTCCTCAAGCCAATACATCAGGGCCGGCAAGAACGTTGTCAGCATGCCGGGGTCGGCAAGCATCGAAGAGCTGGTTGAAGGAGAACATCTTGACGGGGAAATCACCGCCGCCGCCGCCAGTGAGCCCAAGGAGGAGCAGCTACTTCAAGCCATGAATGACAACTATCAGAAGCTCCAAATGCTCTACCGTGCCCGGAAGGAGAAACTGGACTCCCGGGCAGCGCTCGTCGAGGCCGCGGAAGGAGACTTCCAACAACGCGTCACGGAGACACAGGCTTGGTATGGCGAGGCCCTCCAAGAGCTGAATATTTACCGGGAGCAGCTGGCGGAAGAGCGGAACATCCTCCTGCTGAAGCAATCAGACATCGAGAAAGCGCAGGAGGAGGCCGCCCAGCAAGCCGCCGCGGCAAAAGCCCTCTTGATGCAGCGCCGCATCAGCCTTGACGCTCAAGAAGAGGACCTTGCCGCGCGCGAGGCGGCGCTTGCCGCCAAGCTTCGCAACAAGGATGAAGAGTTCAAAAGTATTGTCGCACGGCGGGTCCAGGAGCTTGAGCAGGAACACTTGAAGGCGCTCAGAGCTCTAACTGAGGACCACGCCGGCAAGCTCAAAGAGGCCCTCAACGCTGCCGGAGCTGCGGAGACCGCCAAGAACTTGCTGGAGGAGAAGACGAAGCAGCTGGAGGCCGCTCTCGAGGACCACGGCAAGAAGGTCTCAGCACTCGAGGCCGAGAGAGACAAGGCTCTCCATAGCCTGATGGAGACGCAGGTTGCCGCGTCCGAGAAGGTCCAGTAGCTTTCCTCCGCCAAGGACTCTATTGAAGATCTAAAGCTGAAGCTATCCACGCTGGAGGAGTCTCTTGAGGCCGCCCGAGTTCGCGAGAAGACTCTTATCAAAGACCTCCACGACGAACAGGAGTTGTTCCAGAGCGCCGCCACCACCCACAACGAGTACACTTCTAGTGTGAAGCTCTGGACTGCCAGGCTGGCGGACGTCGCCGAGAAGCTTGGCGCAGAGCTGGAGGCCATGGACTTGCCGGGCTTCGGATACCCTGTCGACGACAACATATCCTCAAGCGCCAGGCTAACCATGTTCTTCGACAAGCTCGTCGACGCCCTCAAGCTACTCCAGGCGAACCAGACAAGCAAGCTGGCCGACGAATCCCGGAAACTCTGCCAGCTCGTCCTCCGCAAGGTGTTGATGAAGGTGGCGTACAGGAACCCTGGCATCGACCTCTCCAAAGCCTTGAAGAGCTTGCCGAAGGACGCGGACGTCAAGGCTCTCGAGGAGCTTGTCACGCCCATCGTCGATTGGGTGAGCCAGGTGAAGAGGGTCGAGGGCTATCGCCGGGACTAGCCACATCCGCCTCATCTCTTCTCCATCTTGCCGCCGGCGTCATATGTAAAAGACAATTTGTCTTATGTCAGAAACGCGGCAAGCACTAGATGTAATATAACTTGCTCTCTTTGAATTATGGCATGCTATTCCCTTTGTTCAATTTCTTTCTGTATAGCATATACCCTACGCTTTGCTGGGAACTTGCCGGAGCATAACCCCGTCGCGAGCGCTGGATTCGGGTCGTCAGCAGCTTGCGGGCAGTGCTGCTCACGGCAAGAAATCATGACGCTTTTAGCGCGGCCACCTAGACTGTTGAGCGGACTCGAAACAGAGTAAGGGCGCAGCCGATCACGACAAGATTCCATTGCGTGCAGGTTTTCCATACAAAGCCGAAATCGTTCAAGGGAATACAGCCTTACAAAAATCAAAATCTGCTTAAGGGGTTTAGCAACTTAGCTCTGCTTTTCGTCGCTATTCTTTTTCTTCCGGCAAGGCGCCAACCTTGAACATCGTCTGGTATCTCGTCTGGTATCCATACCACTATTCTCCTCCCCCCCCGGCAAACTTGCGCGCGAGGGAATCTTCTGTCTCTTGAGAAAAAGAAAGAAGAGAAAATAAAAGTATGGAACCTTGACGGTTCGTTAGCTCTTACCGGGATCGAGTGCAATACACATCTCAGATAACACATGCATATATATGACATGGAAATCGACAAGAAACGTAAAGCACACAGATCTTATTAAAATATGCACAAAGGACGTGCCTGCTCTGTACAAAGGATTACATGCCTGGGGCAACACTTGTACAGAATGGCGTTGCCGGGATCTTGCCGGAGCATTACGCTGCCGCGAGCGCTGGATTCGGGTCGTCAGCAGCCTGCTGGCCGTATCGCTATCACAGCAAGAAACCCGAACAACCGCGCCTTACGGGTAGAACCTGCGAAGGTGCTCGATGTTCCAGGAGTTGCTCACTGGCAAGCCCTCTTCGGTCTCCAGGCGGACAGCGCCAGGCCTGGTGACTCGCACTACCCGGTAAGGGCCTTCCCACTTCGGCGTCAACTTGTTGGAATTCTTGGCCGACTGAACGCGCCGAAGAACAAGGTCGCTTTCCTCAAGACTCCGGGCATGAACCTTGCGGCTATGGTAGCGGCGCAAAGCTTGCTGGTAGCGAACGGCTCGCACAGCAGCCCGAAGACGGTTCTCCTCAAGGATCAGCGCGTCATCTTGCCGCAGCTGCTCTTGCTCAAGCTCATCATAAGCGAGCACTCGAGGCGACCCGTATATGAGTTCCGTGGGGAGAACTGCTTCCGCTCCGTAGACCAGAGCGAAGGGCGTCTGGCTGGTGGCTCGATTCGGCGTCGTCCTGATCGACCAAAGAACCGCCGGCAGCTCATCAATCCAGCGTCTTCCATGCTGGTGCAGCTTGTCGAAAGTTCTGGTCCGGAGACCATGCAACACTTCAGCGTTCGCCCTTTCCACTTGGCCATTGCTTCTCGGGTGAGCAACGGAGGCAAAACAAATCTTGCCGCCAAGGTCTTGGACGTACTGCATGAAGGTGCGGCTTGTGAACTGCGTACCGTTGTCGGCGATGATCCTGTTCGGCACACCAAAACGGCACACAATCCCCTTGAAGAACTTGACTGCTGACTGTGCTGTCACCCTCCTCACTGCTTCCACTTCTGGCCACTTCGTGAACTTGTCGATAGCGACGTACAAGTACTCGAAGCCCCCGGCAGCGCGGGGGAAGGGACCCAGTATGTCGAGCCCCCAGACCGAGAAGGGCCAGGAGAGAGGGATCGTCTGGAGAGCTTGAGCTGGCTGATGAAGTTGCTTCGAATGAAACTGGCACGCTTCACACTTGGTTACTAGTGCCGTTGCATCCTGGAGGGCAGTAGGCCAGAAGAATCCTTGCCGGAATGCCTTGCCGACAAGGGCTCTCGAGCCTATGTGGGATCCACATATGCCCCCATGAATCTCTGCCAACAGCTCTAGTCCATCCTCCCGAGGAATGCACTTCAATTTCACACCGTTAGGTCTCTTTCTGTACAGGACGTCATCGACGAACTGGTACATACTTGACTGACGGGCTACTTTCTCAGCTTCTTCCTGCTCCTCAGGGAGTTCTCCTGTCTGAAGGAAATGGACTATTTGCTGTGCCCATGCCGGAGCTTGTGGCTCGACGACAAGGACTAAAGGCGACTCTTCAGCTGCGGGAGCATTTGCTTCTACGGCAAGAACCTGAGGTTCTTGGCGGAGCAGCTGCTCACCGGCAACCGGTATTTCTTCGGCAGCAGGGGCGCTTGCTTTGGCGGCAAGAACCCGGGGTTCTGCGCGAAGCCGCTGCTCACCGGCAACCAGTATTTCTTCGGCAGCAGGGGCGCTTGCTTCGGCGGCAGGAACCTAAGGTTCTGCGCGAAGCCGCTGCTCACCGGCAACCGTGCCGTTCCCGGCAAGATCCTTGCCGGGGGCTTCGGGAAGCCCTGCCGGGAAGTACTCACCGGTACTTAACTTTCTTCTCTTATCAGGCCTTGTCGATGGCGACACGGATGGTTGAGTCAAGCGGAGCACAAAAGTCCCTGGTTCCACAGGCAGCTTGAGTGCGGCACGCTTCGACAGGTCGTCGGCAACGCTGTTCTCTGATCGAGGAACATGCTCTGTCTGAAGACCGTCAAAGCGCTCCTCCAGCTTCCTCACTTCATCGACGTACGCTTCCATTAACGGGCTCTGATAATCTTTGTTGACCTGCCTCACGACGAGCTGGGAGTCACCTCTGACAATGAGCTTCTTGATCCCAAGGTCTGCCGCGATCCTGAGACCGGCAAGCAGTCCTTCATACTCTGCCGTGTTATTGGTCGATCTCTCCCGGGGAAAATGCATCTGGATGACGTACTTGAGGTGCTCTCCGGTGGGTGCGACAAGCAGCACGCCGGCACCGGCGCCTTGCAGCGAAAAGGCTCCATCAAAGTACATGATCCATTCGCGATCTGTTTCCTTGCCGGGAATCGCTGATTCTTGAACTTCGTCGTCTGGCGTTGGGGTCCATTCTGCAATGAACTCTGCCAAGGCTCTGCTCTGGATAGTTGAAGAACTTTCAAACTTGAGACCAAAGCATGACAGCTCCAACGCCCACTCCACAATCCTGCCGGTTGCTTCTGGGTTCCGGAGAATCCGTTGCAGCGGAAAGCGAGTGACGACGGTGACGTCATGTGCTTGGAAGTAATGGCGCAGCTTCCTCGAGGCCATGAGAAGGCCGAAGAGCAACTTCTGCACACCAGAATATCTCGACCTAGCCCCCTGCAACAGGGAGCTGACAAAATAGACTGGGCGCTGCACCATCTTCTTCTTCTGCACTGCTTGACTTGACTGCGCGGATCTTTCCTTGTCGGCACCAGACTCTGCCGGGGCCGGCCCCGGCAAGTCACTTGGCGGGCCTGCCGTTGCCGCTACATCCTCCTCTGCTTTTCTCTCTGCCACCAGCGCAGCACTAACCACTTGATTCGTTGCCGCCAGATATAGCAGCAACGGCTCTTGTGGTCTAGGCGCGACTAGTACTGGCGGAGAGGAGAGGTGCTTCTTCAAATCATGCAGCGCTGTCTCCGCTTCTGGAGTCCATTTCATTGGACCTGCCTTCTTCAAAATTTTGAAAAACGACAGGGCGCGCTCAGCAGACTTTGAGATGAACCTACTCAAAGCAGCGACGCAGCCGGCAAGGCGGCGCACATCCTTAACTCGTCTTGGCGCTTCGATCTGCTCAATTGCCTTGATCTTGTCGGGATTGGCTTCAATTCCACGCTGAGATACAAAGAACCCGAGAAGCTTGCCGGATGGGACGCCAAACACGCACTTCTCGGGATTGAGCTTCAGGTTGATCCTACGCAGATTTGCAAATGTCTCCTCCAGATCTTGAATGAGCGTTGCCTTGTCCTTGGTTTTGACCACTATGTCATCCATGTAAGCTTCCATATTTCTATGCAGCTGGGCCCCGAAACCAATCTGGACAGCTCTTGCGAAGGTCGAACCAGCACTTTTCAACCCGAAAGGCATACGCAAGAAGCAATATGTGCCACACGGGGTGATAAATGCGGTCTTCTCTTCGTCTTCTTTCGCCGTGAAGATCTGGTGATAGCCTGAGTATGCGTCAAGAAATGACAGCAAATCGCAGCCGGCAGTGGAATCCACAATCTGGTCGATGCGCGGCAAGGGAAAGGGATCTTTTGGATAGGCTTTATTGATATCTGTAAAGTCAATACATAGCCTCCATTTACCGTTCGCCTTGCGCACAACAACTGGATTGGCCAACCATGTAGGATGGAGGACTCCTCTAACCAGGCCTGCCGCCTCAAGCTTCTTAATCTCTTCTGCAATGAATTCTTGCCGCTCCAAAGCTTGCTTCCGCACCTTCTGCTTGACGGGCCGCGCGTGAGGACAGACAGCTAGGTGGTGCTCAATTACCTCCCTGGGAACACCGGGGATGTCAGATGGTTGCCATGCAAACACATCGACATTCGCCCGCAGGAAGGCAACGAGCGCGCTTTCCTATTTGTCGTCAAGGGTGGAACTTATGGTGAAAGTTCCCCCCGTCCCGTCCTCCTTGGCGGGCACCTTCTTGGTCTCGGGCGGAGCAGCCTTGGATTTCTTGGTCTGGCCAGCAGAGCTCCCCGGTGCACCCTCGACGGTAGCGCAGCACTCTGGAGAGGCACGCTTGCCGGAGTTTGTACCAGAGGTCTTGCCGGGCTTCTTCTTCTTGCCGGGATCTTGAGCGGCAGGAGCATGCACCTTGGCGGCGGACGCTGCAACTGCTTCCCGGTAGAGCTTGTCGGTGCAAATGAGCGCGTCTTTCTTGTCGGAGTGGACAGTGATGACGCTCATTGGACCGGGCATCTTCAAGACGTTGTAGGCATAGTGCGAGGCCGCCATGAACTTAGCCAGCGCTGGGCGGCCAAGGATTCCATTGTACGGCAACGGAATCTTGGCGACGTCGAAGACGACCTTCTCCGTCCTGAAGTTCAGCTCGCTGCCGAAAGTTACCGGCAACGTGATCTTGCCTTTCGGCTGGTTCCTTCCCGGATTGACCCCTTGGAAAGAACCTGTCTCCTCAAGGTCCTCGTCAGGAATCTGCAGCCTCTTGATGACGTCTGGCGAGATCAAGTTCAGGCCGGCCCCACCATCAACTAACATTTTCGTCACCTGGAGGTTGCGGATCGTTGGTGAAACCAACAACGGCAAACACCCGATCGCAGTTGTGCGATCAGGGTGATCCTCGGCGTCAAAGATGATAGGCGTGTGGGACCACTTCAGTGGCTTCTGTGCATCAATAGAGGGTTCTGCCGCATTAATCTCACGTGCCCACCGTTTGAGTTGGCGGTGAGAGAAATGCAACGAAGCGCCCCCGTCGACGCACATGGCCTCTGTAGCCTTCTGGAACTCATGTTCGCTGGACTCGTCGCCCTCTGCATCACCATCATCATCTCCTTGCTCTTTGGCGCGGCCCTGGGCGGGCTTCTCTTGCTGCTGCCTGGGCTTGCCGCGGCGACCTCCTCGACCGCGCTTCCTGCCAGACCCTCCGGCACCATCTTGGGCTCTCTCCTTGTCGCGCCTTTCATACTCGGCGCGCTGCTTCTCGGCAAGCTCCTCAACTTGCCGGCAGTCTTGGAGATCATGGCCCTTGGTGCGGTGGATCTTGCAGTACTGCTTGTCGGATCCTTCTGGCTTGTCGGCAGCCGCCAAGGCTTGACACGCCGCACACCCGGCAACCTCCTTGCCGGGGTCGTCGGTCTTGGACTTCTTGGCGGTGCCGGTGTTGCCGGAACCTTCAACGGCAAGCACGGCCTTGCCCTTGCGCTTCTTGTTCTTCCGCCGCCCCTTCTTTGCCGGGGCAGGAGCGTCTTCGCTATCGGAGTCGACTCCAGCACCAGCGTTCTCGCCGGGGAGCCTCCTTCCTTCTTCTACCCGAGCACATTTATCGGCCAAAGCGTAGAGCTCGGCAACATCCCTGACTTTGTTCATCGCCAGCTCCTCCCGCATCTTACGATTGCGCACATTCTGATGAAAGGCGCTGATGACGGCGGCGGGATGAACGTCAGGAATGTTGTGCTGGATGCGGCTGAACCTCTGGATATACTTGCGCAAAGTTTCGCCCTCCTTTTGGGGAATGATGTGCAGATCACTCTCCTGGCCAGGAGCTTGATGGCCGCCGGTGAAGGCGCCAACAAACTGATGGCACAGGTCGGCCCAAGAAGAGATGGAATTCTCGGGCAGGTGCATCAACCACGATCTCACGTTGGGCTTTAGCACCAACGGAAAGTAGTTGGCCAGTACCTTATCGTCACGAGCCCCGGCAGCCTGCACCGCGATGGTGTAGATGCTCAAGAACTCGGACGGATGGGTCTTGCCGTCGTACTTCTCCGGTACTTCCGGTTTGAAGGAGTGGGAGCTAGGCCACTGGACATGCCGCAGCTCACGAGTAAACGCTGGACAACCCACCTCGTAGGGTAGGCAGCCAGGGTACCCTGGCACGGGCTCGTCAACAGCGGTCCCAGCGCGCTTGTCAGACTGGCGACGCGCTTCCCTTCGGCGCTCGATGGTGGTTCGAGCGTCCTCCTTCTTCCGTTCCCGAAGAACGTGACGTTGATCTCGGCGAACCCGCGGACCAGATGACGCCGTGGAACCATCCTCACGGGCACTGGTCCGTCGAGTTAACGACCGCTCTTGATGCAGTGGAGGGGAACGCAACGTAGTCATTCCAGCTCCGGTCTTCTCTCCATCTCCACGCACCGGCCTAGACGACTGCAGCCGCGAGGGTTCACCCTGCTGCGGTACGTCATTGTTGGCTAGGCCGATGAGGCTCTGGATAGCGGCTCGCCACTCGTCTAGCTTCTCCGCGGCGGGAGGGAAGTCTAGGAGCAGCTGAGCTCGCGCCAACGCCTCTGCTGGCGTAGGCGGCGGCGACAGGTGCGAAGAACGTGAGGTGCTCAAACTCCTAACAGGGTTAGAAGGAGCACCATCACGACTCTGCACCCGCGCGCGGCTTCCACCAGCGCGCTGGCGCGGATCTTGGCCCTGCGCACCCTGGGAGTGATGCACAGGGGTCTTCCCATGCGGACGCCTAGAACCACCAACGTCTTGAGGCCGCACGTCACGCGCGTCCTGAGAAGGTCGTGGTGCATGCGCCGGCGTATTCGTCCTGGAAGGCGCCGCTCCATCCTTGGAAGTCGCTGCACCACCCGCAGGTTGCGCAGCTCCATCCTTGGACCTGTTGCTCGTCCGGCTCGGATCGCCGGAACGCCGTGGAAGCTCGGAGCCTCCACCTCCTCCACCCGCGTCTACCCCGTCGCCTGCGCGCGCAGCATCAGGCACGACGGATGCGGATGGACCCACCGCCATGAAACCCTTCTTCTTGGGAGCCATGGTGGTGAAGATGATCGAAGATCTGATGCGCTGATCGCTAGATCAGGTTCGCACAACCTCGATCCCCCTACCTGGCGCGCCAAAGATGTCGTGGGAAACGAACACCTATGGGATCACTATCGAGCGGATCCCTTTACGGTTCGGCAAGGGGAGAGGATTGCACAAAGAGCAGAACTAACGAACAGCACGCGGGGATTTACCCAGGTTCGGGCTGCACGGATGCGTAAAACCCTACTCCTGCTTTGATTGTATTATTGTGGATGTTCTTGGCCAAGTTCTGGGAGCTACAGTATTCAGTAGCTACGCATGCAGAATGGGCTTCCGAAGTTCTTGTCCCTCCCTCTCTGTACGCCTCGGGCCTCCTTTTATATGAGTCAAAGGGGCTACCACAGTGGCGTACGAGATAAGGCATGAGGTGGAAAGTAGCTATAGTGTTACCACAGTATTATCATACCTAACCCTGACGGCCTAGGACAAACTCATTAAATGCACCGTGAGGTGTCCGTCGAGGTGTCCCTTAGCGTCTCGGGCTTGGAAAAGCTTTACAGGGGATGGGCAAAAGCAGCCATCCCATCAGCACCGCTTAAGCATCGCGTGGCCAGCATTACGCCACGTCATCATGAGGACAAGCCCTAAACGACAAGGCTGGCCGCTGCACTGGAGCGATAGCGCTGCACTGTGCAGAGCCTTGCCGGGACTGAATCCTTGCCGGGCCCGGGGCTTGCCGGGACCGAATCCTTGCCGGGCCCGGGGCTTGCCGGGACCGGGTCTTGCCGGGCGCGAAGCTTCGCCGGCAAGGGCCTTGCCGGGCGCGAGGCCTTGCCGGCAAGGGTCTTGCCGGGCCTCCGCAACCCTTTGGCCTTCTGTCTGGTCGTTGACTTGAACGTCTCCTTGGCATCTTAGTCTCGTGATTACTCCTAGCTATTCCCCGGCAAGGCTTGCCGCGGTATGGCTACAACTGCCCGTGCACAAGTAAGGGGTACTAAAAAGACCCATACTTTAGTACACCAACAATTGCCTACGACAATTTCACAAATCCTATCACCACTTTTCCACACTTGCTATATTTACTTTATTGTTCTTTTATTAAAACAACACCTAACTTTTATTTCCACGTTCTTTATTACCTTACAAAACTATCCATTACATCTACAAAGTACTTCTAGTTTTATTCCCACAAAGTAGTTTCATATTTGTTCTAGGTAAAGCAAGCGTTAGCGTGCGTAGAGTTGTATCGGTGGTCGATAGAACTTGAGAGAATATTAATTCTACCTTTAGCTCCTCGTTGGGTTCGACACTCTTTCTTATCGAAAAAGGCTACAAACGATTCCCTACACTTGTGGGTTACCAAGACCTTTTTCTGGCGCCGTTGCCGGGGAGCAGTAGCGTAGTGGTTGATATTCTCGTGTGTGCTTGTTTGCTTTATCACTAAGTAATTTTTATTTTTTGTTAGAAGTTGTTTTCTATCTTTAGATATGGGTAGGAAACGCAAAATGCCAACAAAATTAGATGTACTTGCTGCTCCAAAAGTTGAGGAACCACTAGTGTTCCGTACTACCGAAACTTATTACTTGGATCATCTTCGATACCTTTGTGCTCATGCTGAAAACCCAACTAGCTTAGTTGAGGGAAAATCATTAAATGAGCATGCTTATGACGTGGCTTGAGACTGCGTCGGTATTTCCCCAAAGAGGAAGGGATGATGCAGCACATCGACGGTAAGTATTTCCCTCAGTTATGAAACCAAGGTATCGAACCAGTAGGAGGATCACCACCACCTAATAAGCAGCACCTGCACACAAATAACAAATACTTGCAACCCGACGCGTAAGAGAGGTTGTCAATCTCTCTTCGATAAAAAGATAGATTTGGTAATGATAGATAGGAGAGATATATCTCTCAAGAACACGAAATAAAAAGGGAAAATAAAAAGTGCAGCAATATATTTTTGGGTTTTTGGTATAGTAGATATGAAAACAAAGAGGCAAAAAGATAGATCGGAAAGCAATATGTTGGAAAAGTAGACCCGGGGGCCGTAGGTTTCACTAGTGGCTTCTCTCATGAGTATAGCACACGGTGGGTGAACAAATTACTGTTGGGCAATTGATAGAAGATTAAATAATCATGACGATATCCAAGGCGATGATCATTATATAGGCATCACGTCCAAGATAAGTAGACCGACTCCTGCCTACATCTACCACTATTACTCCACACATCGACCGTTATCCAGCATGCATCTAGTGTATTAATTTCATGGAAAAACGGAGTAATGCAATAAGAACGATGACATGATGTAGACAAGATCTATTCATGTAGGAATAGACCCCATCTTGTTATCCTTAATGGCAACGATACATGTGTGCCTTGCTGCCCCTTCTGTCACTAGGAAAGGACACTGCAAGATCGAACCCATCATAAAGCACCTCTTCCCATGGCAAGAAAAATCGATCTAGTTGGCCTAACTAAACCAAAGATTCGAAGAAGAAATGCGAGGCTATAAGTAATCATGCATATAAGAGATAAAAAAAGACTCAAATAATATTCATGGATAGAAACTGATCATGAACTCAAAATTCATCAGATCCCAACAAATACACCGCAAAAGTTTACATCAAATAGATCTCCAGGAGACCATTGTATTGAGAATCAAAAGAGAGAGAGAGAGGAAGCCATCTAGCTACTACCTACGGACCTGTAGGTCTATGGTGGACTACTCACGCATCATCGGAGAGGCACCTATGAAGAAGATGAACCCCTCCGTGATGGTGTTAGATTGGATCTTGAGGCTCTGGAATTTGCGGCGGCTGGATGTGTTTTTCGTCGACTCCCATAGGGTTTTCTGAATATATGGGTATTTATAGGCATCAGAGGCGGTGGAGAGGGGCCCCATGGAGGGCACAACCCATCAGGGCGCGCCGGGGGGCCCCTGGCACGCCCTGGTGGGTTGTGGCCTCCACAGCCCACCTCTCTGGCACTTCTTTGGCCCACTGGGTGTCTTCTGGTCCAAAAAAATCTCCAAAAAGTTTCGTCGCGATTGGACTCCGTTTGGTACTGATATTCTGCGAACTAAAAAACAAGCAAAAACAGCAACTGGCACTTTGGCACTATGTCAATAGGTTAGTCCCAAAAAATGATATAAAATTGCTATAAAGTGATTGTAAAACATCCAAGAATGATAATATAATAGCATGGAACAAGCAAAATTATAGATACCTTGGAGACGTATCAGCATCCCCAAGCTTAATTCCGACTCGTCCTCGAGTAGGTAAATGATAAAAACAGAATTTTTGATGTGGAATGCTGCCTAACATGTTCATCTCATATTCTTTTTTTTGTAGCATGGACATTTGGACTTTTAGACGATTCAAAGCAATAGTCTTGTTTTAACATAATGACTTCAATACTCAAGCATGCCAACAAGCAACCATGTCTTTCAAAATATCAACACTAAAGAAAGTTATCCCTAGCCCATCATGCTCAATCATTGATCCATTCATGAAACACACTCAAATATTAGCTACACCCAATGCTCAAGTATGATCATAGTGCCCCCTAGTTGGTGCTTTATAAGAGAACATGGAGACTCAAAGTAAAAATAAAAATTGCATAAAGTAAATAGATAGGCCCTTCGCAGAGGGAAGTAGGGATTTGTAGAGGTGCCAGAGCTCAAAGTTTTAAATTGAGAGAGAAAAAATATTTTGGGTGGCATGCCTTTCCTGTCAACGAAAACGACAAAGTAGCTCACAATACTTTCCATGCTAGATATATCATAGGCGGTTCCCAAACAGAAAATAAAGTTTATTCCCTTTTCCACCATTCTTTCACATTCCATGGCGGGCCGTATCCACGGTTGCCTTCCATACCAACACTTTCCAAGGAATTTATTATTTGACAACATAAAGTAAATATTTTTTATTTTTCATTTCGGGAATGGGCATCCCTATTACCGCCGCACTCTCGTGCAATGACAAGTGAATAAACACTCATCTTGAGAATAACACATCTAGCATGGAAAAATATTGGACACTCCCCACCGTTTCATGAGCGCTACGAGCACACAAAAGAGAAGTTTATTTTGAAAATTAGAGATGGCACATACAAAATTGCTTGGAATGGCATGGAAATACCGCATATAGGTAGGTATGGTGGACTCATAAGGCAAAACTTGGTTTAAGGATTTTGGATGCACAAGTAGTATTTCTACTTAGTACAAATGAAGGCTAGCAAATAGATTGAGAAGCAACCAACCAAGAAACGAAAATTCACATAAGCGAGCATTGAGCATAACTAACACCGAATAATACACCATAAGTAGGATGTAATTTCATTGCACAACTATTGACTTTCGTACTTGCATAGGGAATCACAAACCTTAACACCAATATTCCTACTAAAGCATAATTACTCACTAATCACATATGACTATCATCATGTTTCAAAACTATTACAAGGAATCAAGTTTAATTTGTCCAATGATCTTCATGAAAGTTTTTATTATATCCTCCTTGGGTATCTATCACTTTGGGACTAGTTTCATATATTGCCATTGCTTTTGACAAGCTCAAACAAATTTAAGTGAAGCACATGAGCATAGAGTTTTCATCTCTCAAAAAGGTATAAGTGAAGCATGAGAGGATTTCTTCAAAATTTACTAACTCTCAAATTAATCTAAGTGAAGCACGAGAGTATTTTACAAAAAATTCCAAGCACGCCGTGCTCAAAAAGATATAAGTGAAGCACTAGAGCAATTCTATAGCTCAAATTTTTTAAGTGAAGCATAAAGAGCAATTCTAACAAATCATAGCATAATTTTGGCTCTCCCGAATAGTTGTTTCCAGCAAGGATACAAGTGACAAACTAACAAGCAAAGCAAGCAAAGACTCGAATGATACAAGACGCTCCAAGCAAAACTCATGATATGTGACGAATAAAAATATAGCTCCAAGTAAAATACCGATGGTCGTTAGAAGAAAGAGGGGATGCCACTCGGGGGCATACCCAAGCTTAGTTGCTTGTTTCTCTTTGGATATATCTTGGGGGTGCTGTAGCATCCCTAAGCTTAGGCTCTTTTCACTCCTTATTCCTTCATCCTTCGTGATCTCACCCAAAACTTGAAAGCTTCAATCACACAAAACTCAACAAAATCTTCGTGAGATCCGTTAGTATAATAAAGCAAATCACTACTTTAGGTGCTGTTGCAAACCCATTCATATTTTATTATTGCGTTATACCTACTGTATTTTAACTTTACCATGGCTCATACCCTTCAATATAACCCATAGATTCATCAAAACAAGCACACAATGCAACGAAAACAGAATCTGTCTTAAACAGAACAGTCTGTAGTAATCTGTACTCTAACCATACTTCTGTAACTCTAAAAATTCTGAAAAAATCAGACAACGTAAATAATTTGTATAGAAACACTATGTTAAAATTTCAGCTCAAGATCACGTTCCAGTAAAAAATTAAAATTCGAACACTTGACGCAAAGTTTCTGTTTCAGATTGAGCATCGCTTCTACTCATCTTATGAATCATCCTAAAGGCTCTACTTGGCACAAACACTAAATAAACCATAAAAACACAATCATAATAGAGGCATAATTGTGTCAACACTCAAAAACAGAAAGAAAAAAGCAAAAATAAATTTATTCATTGGGTTGCCTCCCAACAAGCGCTATCGTTTTACGCCCCTAGCTAGGCATAACGCATAGTTTCAAGTATTGTCATCTTTGGTTTTAGATACTTTTGTGAGGGCTTTCTCGAATCCGGGGGGCTCTTTACGCTTCCCCAAATTTTCAGGAGAAGAGACCATCTTGAGATCCAAAATATCCAGACGCTTGTTGCAAAGAGTAATCAAAGTATTCAAGCGATTGAGGTTCCCGCTAATATGTTTGAGAGGTTCATTATATTTTTGTAATTCGACCAAGTGCTTATGTAAGTCACCCAATTTGTCAAGAATTTGAACCCCCTCTTGTGTAAAAGAAGGTCCCTTTTTTAATGGGGGAATTCCCAATATCCCTTCCAAAATTTCATAAGCGGTGTGTGCATCAAGCTCAATCAAATTCCCTTTAGCGATAAAATCAAGAGTTCTCTATGATGCAAAGCTAATCCTATGTAAAAATTTCTAAGCAAAATTTTTGTGTCTCCTTTTAGATTGGAAATACGATAGGATTCCATTAGCCTATACCAGGCATCTTTCAAATTTTCCCCTTGTTTTTGCTTGAAGTATAGAATTTCAAAATTTGGTGACAAAGGGGGAGTAGTAACGCTAGTCATAGCAACAAGATAGGCAAACAAGATGTCTAACGAGAAAAAGGCAAACGAAAAAGAGGGCGAATAAAGCGACAAATTGGTGAAGTGGGGGAGAGGAAAATGAGAGGCAAATGGCAAATAATGTAATTGCAAGGAGATGAGATTTGTGATTAGGAACCTGGTACATGATGATGGTGTCTCCTCGGTGCCTGAGATTGGCACGTAGAAGAGACCGCTTCCTTCCCGGCAACGGCGCCAGAAATTCCTTTGACGTGGCTTGAGACCGCGTCGGTATTTCCCCAAAGAGGAAGGGATGATGCAGCACAGCGACGGTAAGTATTTCCCTCAGTTATGAAACCAAGATATCGAACCAGTAGGAGGATCACCACCACCTAATAAGCATCACCTGCACACAAATAACAAATACTTGCAACCCGACGCGTAAGAGAGGTTGTCAATCTCTCTTCGGTAAAAAGATAGATTAGGTAATGATAGACAGGAGAGATAGATCTATCAAGAACACAAAAAAAAGGGCAAATAAAAAGTGCAACAATATATTTTTGGGTTTTTGGTATAGTAGATCTGAAAACAAAGAGGCAAAAAGATAGACCGGAAAGCAATATGTTGGAAAAGTAGACCCGGGGGCCGTAGGCTTCACTAGTGGCTTCTCTCATGAGTATAGCACACGGTGGGTGAACAAATTACTGTTGGGCAATTGATAGAAGATCAAATAATCAAGACGATATCCAAGGCGATGATCCTTATATAGGCGTCATGTCCAAGATAAGTAGACCGACTCTTGCCTGCATTTACCACTATTACTCCACACATCGACTGCTATCCAGCATGCATCTAGTGTATTAAGTTCATGGAAAACGGAGTAATGCAATAAGAACGATGACATGATGTAGACAAGATCTATTCATGTAGGAATAGACCCCATCTTGTTATCCTTAATGGCAACGATACATGCGTGCCTTGCTGCCCCTTCTGTCACTGGGAAAGGACACCGCAAGATCGAACCCATCACAAAGCACCTCTTCCCATGGCAAGAAAAATCGATCTAGTTGGCCTAACTAAACCAAAGATTCGAAGAAGAAATACGAGGCTATAAGTAATCATGCATATAAGAGATCAAAGAAGACTCAAATAATATTCATGGATAGAAACTGATCATGAACTCAAAATTCATCGGATCCCAACAAACGCACCGCAAAAGTTTACATCACATAGATCTCCAAGAGACCATTGTATTGAGAATCAAAAGAGAGAGAGGAAGCCATCTAGCTACTGCCTACGGACCCGTAGGTCTATGGTGGACTACTCACGCATCATCGGAGAGGCACCTATGAAGAAGATGAACCCCTCCGTGATGGTGTTAGATTGGATCTTGAGGCTCTGGAACTTGCGGCGGCTGGATGTGTTTTTCGTCGACTCCCCTAGGGTTTTCTGAATATTTGGGTATTTATAGGCATTAGAGGCGGTGGAGAGGGGCCCCGTGGAGGGCACAACCCATCAGGGCGTGCCGGGGGCCCCCTGGCGCCCCCTGGTGGGTTGTGGCCTCCACAGCCCACCTCTCTGGCACTTCTTTGGCCCAGTGGGTGTCTTCTGGTCCAAAAAAAATCTCCAAAAAGTTTCGTCGTGATTGGACTCCGGTTGGTACTGATATTCTGCGAAGTAAAAAACAAGCAAAAATAGCAACTAGCACTTTGGCATTATGTCAATATGTTAGTCCCAAAAAATGATATAAAATTGCTATAAAGTGATCGTAAAACATCCAATAATGATAATATAACAGCATGGAATAAGCAAAAATTATAGATACGTTGGAGACGTATCAACTTATTATGTGCGACATCGCATATCTCAAAAAGGGAAACTCTTGTGGCATCAAATTAATACTTCGTGTTGCTATGCTTGGAATTTATGTGAATTATATGATTTTACTTGTTGTTCTAAAAACACTCAAGAACACCTTCCCTATCAATGTGTGTTTAATGATAATGAAATATTATCTTCTTATGCCAAGGATGCATATTGTTATTATGATGTTGAACAAATTGAAGAATTTGTTGCTTTTAAGGGTGCTTATGAAATTGCTACTTTGATTGAAAACTATGATGCTACTCTTTACAACCCTGAAAATTTTGTCGTACTTAAATATTGCTATGAAAACTATGCTTCTAATGCTTATGTTAAAAAATTTATTGAAAGAATGACCGCTGCCTTGGAAGAAACTAATATTTTGCAGGAATCCATGGAAGAAGAAATTGCTGAAACTGTGAGCTCATTAGATAAAAAAGATGAGGAGGAGAGCGAATAACAAAAGGAGGAAGAGCGGATTAGCTACCCGTGCCCACCTTCTAATGAGAGTAACTCTTGAATTCATACATTGTTTAATTTCCCTTTGTACATACCGAAGGATGAATGCTATGATGATTGCTATGATCCCTTGGATTCATTTGAAATATCCCTTTTTGATGAACTTGATGCTTGCTATGCTTGTGGCCATGATGCTAATATGAATTATGCTTATGGAGATGAACTTGCTATAGTTTCTTATGTTAAGCATGAAATTGTTGCTATTGCACCCACACACGATAGTCCTATTATCTTTTTGAATTCTCCCAACTACACTGTATCGGAGAAGTTTGCACTTATTAAGGATTATATTGATGGGTTGCGTCTTACTATCACACATGATGATTTTGATAAATATAATATACGTGTGCTTGCTGCTCCTACTTGCAATTATTATGAGAGAGAAACCAAATCTTCACCTCTCTACGTTTCCAATACGATAAAATTGCAAGAAACTACTTATGCTATGTATTGGCCTTTACTTTGTGTGAATGAATTGTTCTTTTATGACATGCCAATGCATAGGAAGAGAGTTAGACTTTTTTGTCACATGATATATATCACTTTGTGCTCACTACTTAATTACAAATCATTGTTAATTAAAATTGGCTTTGATATACCTTGGGATCCGGGTGGATCAATTACTTGAGCACTATATACCTAGCTTAATGGCTTTAAAGAAAGCGCTGCCAGGGAGACAACCCGGAAGTTTTAGAGAGTCATTTATTTCTGTTGTGTGCTTTTAAAATAAATAAAAACAAAAAAATAAAGTGGGGAACTTAAAACCTTTTCAAAAAGAGAAGTGAAAGTGAGAAAGACGAGCATCATTGAAGTGGGGGCTAGCCTTGAACTTTGTTCATGCCCATGGAAATTTTGTGAATCTTGATTACAGAAACTTTTCAAAAAATAATAATTATCCCCTTGTACAAATACATTGTATTATAAAAATAATGTGCCAAGAATTACCTTTACGATGTTTGAATTGCTTGTTTGATATGTGTTGTGTAAAAAAAGAAACTTTTTCTGTAGTGTTTAAATTTTCATATTTTACTGGAGCGTGAAAAAATTCTGAAATTTCTACACTATACTTTTATACAAATTATTTATTACGTCCTAATTTTTCAGAATTTTTCGAGTTACATAAGTATACGTTCAATCTGCATCTTTACAGACTGTCCTGTTTTTCACAGATTGTTGTTATAGTTGCTTTGCGTGCTTATATTTGAATTCTTGTTGAGCCCCATTGACTTGGGAGCCATAGAATTGTGCTAGCATACAATGGGTAATGTTAGATTATAATTATGCAATAATGTTATGGCAAGACATGATGGGATTTGGTGTTATGTGTACTAACGTTTTTAATAAAAGTTTTGTCAAGTTTTGTGTGGATGAAGTGTTCGAAGATCGAGGAGGTCTCGATGTGAGAAGAATAAGGAGAGACAAGAGCTCAAGATTGGGGATTCCCAAGGCACCCCAAGTAAATATTCAAGGAGACTCAAGCGTCCAAGCTTGGGGATGCCCCGGAAGGCATCCTATCTTTCTTCTTCAACAGTTATCGGTATGTCTCGGTTTTGTTTTGTTCACATGATATGCGTAAATTCTTGGAGCGTCGTGTGCCTTTTATTTTCCTTTTAGCAATGCACCATGCTGGTTTGGGAAATTCCATAGTTGATTTATAGAATGCTCTTTGCACTTCACTATATTTTGAGTATGGCTTTATAGAATGCTTCATGTGCTTCACTTATATCATTTGAAGTTGGATACCTGTTTCTCTACATATAGAAAACCGTTATTTGTAGAATGCTCTTTTGCTTCACTTATATTTATTAGAGAATGTCTAGGTCTTTTGTAGAAAGAATTAAACTCTCGTTCTTCACTTATATTTGTTTGAGAGTTAATAAACAGTGACGGTAATTTGCATGGATTATAAGACTAGTCCAAAAATAATAGGTATTCAAGGAGTGATAATCAAAACCTTCATGTAGCACATTAAAGAGAAATTGTGGGTTAATGATATTGATGTGGTAATGTGAAAGGGTGTGAGTGCATCATTGTTGATTCGTAGAAGTGTCGGTATTAAGAGGTGTTAACTTCTTGTTTGTCTAAAAATTAAAAAGGCATGGTGAGGATGTGTGAGCATTTCTATTCCTCGTTAAAATCCTAGTGTTGTTTTGGGTCGGAGGCGCGTGATGGTTAACTCCTCCCAACCTCCTCCCTTGGGGCATGCGAGTAGTACTTTGATTTGTGATAAAACTAATAAAACTTTGCAATAAGTATATGAGTTCTTTATGACTAATGTGAAATCATGGACATACACAATCTCACCTATTCATATTTTGCTAGCCTCTTCGGTACCATGCCTTGCCCATTCTCACCTCGAGGATCGGAGCAAATCTTGTCGGTGCATCAAAACCCCGTGACATGATACACTATGTTGCACATAAGCCTCATTATATCTTCCTCAAAACAGCCACCATACCTACCTATCATGGCATTTCCATAGCCATTCCAAGATATATTGCCATGCAACTTCCATCGTCACTTCATATGACTTGCATTTCCATTGTCATATTGCTTTGCATGATCGTAAGATAGCTAGCATGATATTTACATGGACTGTCCATTTTTTGATATCTTTTGCTACGCTAGATCATTGCACATCCTGGTACACTGCTAGAGGCATTCATATAGAGTCATATCATCCTATCAGTTTTTCATATCGAGGTAAGTAAATAAAAGTGTGATGATCATCATTATTAGAGCATTATCCCAGTGAGGAAATAAAAATGGGGGAGGCCAAATTAGCCCACCATAAAAAAATGGGGGAGGTGAAAAAAAGAAAAAGCCCACCATGAAAAAAAAACAAAAAAAATAAATAAATGAGAGAAAAGAGAGAAGGGACTTTGCTACTATCCTTTACCACACTTGTGCCTCAAAGTGGCACCTTGTTCCTCATATAGAGAGTCTCATGTTGTGTCATTTTCATATGCTAGTGGGAATTTTTCATTATAGAACTTGGCTTGTATATTCCAATAACGGGTGCCTTAAACAAGGGATAACGTGGGTTCCGACCTGGAATCTGGACCCCCAATTATAGTGTGTTTAAAGAGATTGGAGGAACTCTTCCTCGGTCTCAGTATCCAAAGACCAATTTGTAAAATTCTTTCTTATTGTTGAAGTCCAAAATTCAAGTCTCTTGGCTCTTTTCACGCTTTCTCACAAACGGATTAAAAAATAGATTTTTATTTTTGAAGTTTGGATAAACCATTGCTTCGTCTGGTGTCTACAATAAATATTGTCCTCAAATGCCCGAGGTCTTCATGAGCAAGCAAGTTGGATGCACACCCACTTAGCTTCAGTCGAGCTTTCATACACTTATAGCTCTAGTGCATCCGTTGCATGGCAATCCCTACTCCTCGCATTGATATATATTGATGGGCATCTCCATAGCCCGTTGATACGCCGAGTTGATGCGAGACTTTCTTCTCCACTTTTACCCCTTTAAAACCTACCACCACATTCTATTCCACCTAAATGTTATGTCCATGGTTCACGCTCATGTATTGCGTGAAGAATAAAAAGTTGATGCATATTGAAAAAGTACGATCCAATTGCCTGACTTGGGCACCGTGGTGCTTGATATTTGTATTAATGTGGTGAACACGGAGCCATGCCTTTCTAATATAATAAGATGAATGGGGGTAAACATTCTTTGAGAATCGTATACTTTGAAAGATTGATGATTTTGTTGCTTGTGCTTATAAGTATTACTATGTTAATGTTTGTTAATTCATCATTTCTCAATGAGCATACATGCAAAAGATTACATATTGGGTAGCATGTCACATCAAAAATTCTGTTTTTATCATTTACCTACTTGAGGACGAGCAGGAATTAAGCTTGGGGATGCTTGATACGTCTCCAACGTATCTATAATTTTTTATTGTTCCATGCTATTATATTATGATTCTAGGATACTTTTTGAGTAATTATTTACCAATTTATATTATTTTGAGCACTAACCTATTGACCCAGTACCCAGTGCAAGTTCCTATTTTTTGTGTATTTTTTCTTTCGCAGAAATTCCATATCAAACGAAGTCCAAACGTGATAAAAATCTACGGAGATTTTTTTTGGAATATATATGAATTTTGGGAGTTGGAATCAACGCAAGACGATGCCCGAGGGCCCCACAAGCCAACAAGGCGCGGCCTGGGGGGCGCCTTGATGGCTTGTGGCCGGCCCTTAAGTCAGTTGAGGCCCTCCTTCCGCCGAAAAAGAAAGATATTTTTGCGATAAAACCCCCCTCAAAATTTCAGCCAGATCGCAGTTATGGATCTCCGGATATTTAAGAAACGGTGAAGGGTCTGAAAACGGCCGCAAAAACAGAAGAGAGACAGAGAGATAGATCCAATCTCGGAGGGGCTCATGCCCTCCGGGAGCCATGGCGGCCATGGAACAGAGGGGAAACTCTCCTCCCACCTAGGGAGGAGGCCAAGGAAGAAGAAGAAGGAGGGGAGCTCTCTCCCCCTCTCTCCCGGTGGCGTCGGAGCGCCACCGGGGCAACCATCGTGACGGCGATCTACACCAACAACTTCGCCACCGTCATCACCACCACCATCACCTTCCCTCATCTATCTACAGCGGTCCATTCTCCCGCATCCCGCTGTACCCCCTACTTGAACATGGTGCTTAATGCTATATATTATTATCTAATGATGTGTGGCTATCCTACGATGTTTGAGTAGTTCCTTTTTGTCCTATGGGTTGATTGATGATCTTGATTGGTATGAGTTGTGTGGTTTATTTTGGTGCTGTCCTAAGGTGACTTTCGTGAGGCGCACACGTGAAGGATTCACGCTGGAGGGTGTTGCAATATGTTTATGATTTGCTTATAGTGGGTGGCTAGAGTGACAGAAGCTTACACCCGAGTAAGGGGATTGTTTACGTATGGGATAAAGGGGACTTGATGTGTTAATGCTATGGTTGGGTTTACCTTAATGAATTTATAGTAGTTGCGGATGATTGCTAGAATTCCAATCATAAGTGCATATGATGAATGTACGGAAAGTATGTTAGCGTATGCCTCTCCCTCATATAAACTGCAGTAATGATTACCGATCTTCTTATCAATTGCCTAGGACAACCTTGCAAATCCTATCACCAGTTTTCCACAATCACTATATTTACTTTATTGCTCTTTTATTAAAAAATCACCTAACTTTTATTTCCACATTCTTTATTACCTTGCAAAACTATCCATTACATCTACAAACTACTTCTAGTTTTATTCCCGCAAAGTAGTTTCTTACTTGTTCTAGGTAAAGTAAGCGTTAGCATGCGTAGAGTTGTATCGGTAGTCGATAGAACTTGAGAGAATATTAATTCTACGTTTAGCCCCTCGTTGGGTTCGATAGTCTTACTTATCAAAAAAGGCTACAAACGATCCCCTACACTTGTGGGTTACCATCGGTGCTTTGGAGATGGAGATCAAAAGCACAAGATGATGATGGCCATATCATGTCACTTATTTTATTTACATGTGATGTTTATATTATTATGCATCTTATTTTGCTTAGGACGGCGGTAGCATTATAAGATGACCCCTCACTAAATTTCAAGATAAAATTGTGTTCTCCCCAAGTATGCACCGCTGCGAAAGTTCGTCGTTTCGAAGCACCTCGTGATGATCGGGTGTGATAGACTCTTCGTTCGCATACAACGGGTGTAAGCCAGTTTTGCACATGCGGAATACTTGGGTTATACTTGACGAGCCTAGCATGTACATACATGGCCTCGGACACACAGGGGACCAAAAGGTCGAACATGAGTCATATAGTAGATATGATCAACATGGAGATGTTCACCATTGAAACCACCTCAACTCACGTGATGATCGGACTTGGGTTGGTGGATTTGGATCATGTCACACTTAGTCAACCTGAGGGACGTTGATTTGAGTGGGAGTCCTTTAGTAATATGATTAACTGAGCTCATTATCATGAACATAGGCTAAAGTTGTCTTTGCAAATTATGTTGTAGATCAATGGCTCGCGTAGTAGCTCCCCTGAATTTTTGATACGTTCCAGAGAAAACTAAGTTGAAAGATGATTGTAGCAATTATGCGGACTAGGTCTGTAATCTGAGGATTGTCCTCACCACTACATAGAAAGGCTTATGTCCTTGATGCACTGCTCGGTGCGCCAGCCCCTCAAGCGTCGTCTGCGGATGTTGTGAACGTCTGGTAGGCATGTTCTCATGACTACTCTATAGTTTAGTGCGTCATGCATTACGGCTTAGAATCGGGGCTCCAAAGATGTTTTGAGCACCACGGAGCATATGAGATGTTCCAAGAGCTGAAATTGGTATTTCAGGCTCATGCCCGTGTTGAGAGGTATGAAACCTCTGACATGTTCTTTGCCTATAAGATGGAGGAGAATAGCTCAGTCGGTGAGCATGTGCTCAAAATGTTTGGGTGCTACAATCGCTTGAATCAAGTGGGAGTTAGTCTTCCAGATAAGACAATGATTGATAGAGTTCTCCAGTCACTACCAGCAGGCTACTAGAGCTTCGTCATGAACTATAACATGCAAGGGATGGAGATGATGATCCCTGAGCTATTCGCGATGCTTGAGGCCGTGGAGATAGAAATCAAGAAGGAGCATCAAGTGTTGATGGTTAACAAGACCACTAGTTTCAAGAAGGGCAAGGGCAATAAGGGAAACTTCAAGAATGGCAAACCAGTTGCCGCTCCAGTGAAGAAACCCAAGGTTGGACCATAATCCGAGACTAAGTGCTTCTATTGTAAGGGGAACGGTCACTATAAGCGGAACTGCCCCAAATACTTGGCAGATAAGAAGGCTGGCAATGTCAACAAAGGTATATTTGATATACATGTTATTGATGTGTACCTTACTAGTACTCATAGTAGCGCCTGGGTATTTGATACCGGTTCAGTTGCTAATATTGGTATCTTGAAACACAAAAGCCGTGAAACAAACGAAGACTAGCTAAGGGTGAGGTGACGATGTGTGTTGGAAGTGTATCCAAGGTTGATGTGATCACCATCGCACACTCCCTCTACCTTTGGGATTAGTATTTAACCTAAATAAATGTTATTTTGTGTCTACGTTGAGAATGAACATGATTAGATTGTGTTTATTGCGATACAGTTATTCATTTAAAGTCAGAGAATAATGGTTGTTCTGTTTACATGAATAATACCTTCTATGGTCATGCACCCAATGTGGATGTTTTATTGAATCTCGATCGTAGTGATACACATGTTCATAATATTGATGCCAAAAGATGCAAAGTTGATGATGATAGTACCACTTACTTGTGGCACAGTTGCTTAAGTCATATTGGTGTAAATCGCATGAAGAAACTCCATGCTGATGGACTTTTGGAATCACTCGATTTTGAATCGCTTGATATGTGCGAACCATGCCTCATGGGCAAGATGACTAAAACCCCGTTTTTCGGCACAATGGAATGGGCAAGTTACTTATTGGAAATAATACATACTGATGTATGCGGTCCAACGAGTGTTGAAGCACGCGGTGGATATCATTATTATCTTACCTTCATAGATGATTTGAGTGGATACAAGTACATTTACTTGATGAAACACAAGTCTGAAATTTTGAAAAGTTCAAGCAATTTTAGAGTGAAGTTAAGGATCATCGTGACAAGAAGATAAAATGTCTACGATATGATCGTGGAGGTGAATATCTGAGTTATGAGTTTGGTATGCAATTTAATACAATGTGGAAATTGTTTCACAACTCACACCACCTGGAACACCACAGTGTAATGGTGTGTCCAAACGTCGTAGCCGTACTCTATTAGATATGGTGCGTTCTATGATGTCTCTTACCGATTTGCCACTATATATAGCTTTGGGGTAATGCATTAGAGACAAGTACATTCACTTTAATAGGGCACCATCTAAATATGTTGAGACGACACCGTATGAATGATGGTTTGGCAAGAAACCTAAGATGTCATTTCTCAAAGTTTGGGGACGCGACACTTATGTTTGATAAGATCGAACCCAAAGCGGAAAAGTGTGTCTTCGTAGGATACCCTAAGGAAACAATTGGGTACACCTTTTATCTCAGATCCGAAGGCAAGGTCTTTGTTGCCAAGAGTGGATCCTTTCTAGAGAAGGATTTTCTCTCGAAAGAATTGAGTGGGAGGAAGGTAGAACTTGATGAGGTTATTGAACCGTCACTTCAATTAGAGAGTAGCACGTGATGTCTACTACACAACTTGTTCTTGTAGACTCGTGTTGGGCCTCCAAGCGCAGAGTTTTGTAGGACAGTATAAAATTTCCCTCAAGTGGATGACCTAAGGTTTATCAATCCGTGGGAGGCGTAGGATGAAGATGGTCTCTCTCAAACAACCCTGCAACCAAATAATAAAAAGTCTCTTGTGTCCCTAACACACCAAATACAATGGTAAATTGTATAGATGCACTAGTTCGGCGAAGAGATGGTGATACAAGTGTAGTAATGACATTAGGTATTGATTTTTGTAATAGTAACAATAAAAACAGCAAGGTAGCAAGTAACAAAAGTGAGCACAAACGGTATTGCAATGCTTGAAAACAAGGCCTAGGGTCCGTACTTTCGCTAGTGCAATCTCTCAACAATGCCAATATAATTGGATCACATAACCACCCCTCAACGTGCAACGAAGAATCACTCCAAAGTTCTTATCTAGGGGAGAATATAAGAAGAAATTGTTTGTAGGGTATGAAACCACCTTAAAGTTATCCTTTCCGATCGATCTATCCAAGAGTTCGTACTAAAATAATACCAAGTTATCCTTTCCGATCAATCTATAAGAGTTCGTACTAAAATAACACCATATGATACGCATCAACCAACTCTAATATCACCTAGATACTCCACTGTCACCACAAGTATCCATGAGTTAATTATACGATACGCATCAAACAATTTCAGATTCATAATACTCAATCCAACACAAAGAACCTCAAAGAGTGCCCCAAGATTTCTACCGAAGAAAGTAGGACGAAAACGTGCATCAACCCCTATGCATAGATTACCCCAATGTCACCTCGGCAATCCGCGAGTTGAGTGCCAAGACATAGATCAAGTGCTCTCAAATCCATAAAAGTATTCAATCCGGTAATAACGAAATCTCAAAGGGAAAACTCAATTCATCACAAAAAGATAGAGAGGGGAAAACGCCATATGATCCAACTATATTAACAAAGCCCGCGATACATCAAGATCGTGCCAAATCAAGAACACGCGTGAGAGAGATTAAACACATAGCTACCAGTACAAACCCCCAGCCCCGATGATGAAGATGGCCTCCGGTGATGATTTCCCCATCCGGCAGGGTGCCGGAATGGGGTCTAGATTGGTTTTTCGTGGCTACAGAGGCTTGCGGTGGCGGAACTTCTGATCTAGGGTTATTTCTGGGGGTTTCTGAATATATAGGATTTTTGGGCGTCGGTTTCACGCGAAGATGGGCCACGAGGGGCTCACAAGACACCAAGGCGCGCTAGAGGGGGCTGGCACGCCCTGATGGGTTGTGGCCACATAGTGGCTCTTCTGGCCCTCCCACGAAGCTTATAGTGCCTCTTTTGTTCCAAAAAAATCGTCAATTTTTTTTGTTGCATTTGGAGAACTTTTATTTCTGCACAAAAAACAACACCACGGTAGTTCTGCTAAAAACAACGTCAGTCCGGGTTAGTTCCATTCAAATCATACCAAAACCATATAAAATTGTTGTAAATATGGCATGAATACTTCATTAATTATAGATACGTTGGAGACGTATCAGCATCCCCAAGCTTAATTCCTACTCGTCCTCTAGTAGGTAAATGATAAAAGAAAATAATTTATGAAGTGTGAATGCTAGCATAGTGCATAAGTTTGATCAATGATAATTTCAACCACTTTTCCTAGCATCATAACAACAACTCTTTCTCATAAAACTCATCATGATAAAGTAGCAACAAATTCACATGTTATGGTTCAAACAATGAATTCTCTTGAAACTTAACAACCTATGTTCTTAGTCACCAAAAAATTGCAATTCAACTTATTCTCAACAAAGTCTAAGTAAGAGCTCCACATACTAAATCATCATGTAGTCTTCTATGATTGGTAGTACTCAAAGCATATTTTTAGAACAAATGGCATCCATCGAACACAGAGAAATATAGGGGCTTAATGTTTCGCCTCCCAACTCATTTATCATAGAGATAATTGTCAACAATAATAAGTCATGATCAAATATATTTGACTGGCCATATGTGCCTAGATCTTTCCCCACCACATGATGCTTGCCAACTAGAGAATAATTGAGGTTGAAATGAGAATGCATACTATTGACTCTTGCATAAAAGTAAATACTGAAAGGTAAAAGATAGGCCCTTCACAGAGGGAAGCAGAGGCTGCGTGCGCTTTTTGGTTTTGTATGCACAATCCCTTAATGCAAAAGAACGTCACGTTATATTGCCCCTTATGATAGCAACCTTTATTATGCACTCCGTTGCTTTTATTACTTTGCCATCACAAGTTCGTACAACGCTCAATTTTCTCTTACACTAAATGATCAAACACATTTAGAAGCAATTTTTATTGCCTTTTTGCATCGATGACTGACAACCCACACGTATAGGGGATCGCAACAGTTTTCGAAGGTAGAGTATTCAACCCAAATTTATAGATTCAACACAAGGGGAGCCAAAGAATATTTGCGAGTATTAGCAGCTAAGTTGTCAATTCAACCACACCTGGAGATTAAATATCTACAGCAGAGTGATCAGTAGCATAGTAGTATGATACTTTTGATAGTTGTAGTAGCAGTAACAGTAACGGTAGTAGTGATAGCAATAGTTTTGTCTCAAGTTTAACAGCAGCAGTAGCAATAGTAACTTAGCAAGACCAATATGTGGAAAACTCGTAGGCACTGGATCGGTGAACTCGTTGGATGATATTCATCATATAACAGTCATAACCTAGGGCGACACAGAACTAGCTCCAGTTCAAAAATGTAATGTAGGCATGTATTCCGTAAATAGTCATACGTGCTTATGGAAAAGAACTTGCATGACATCTTTTGTCCTACCCTCCCGTGGCAGCGGGGTCCATAAGGAAACTAAGGGATATTAAGGCCTCCTTCTAATAGAGAACCGGAACAAAGCATTAACACATGGTGAATACTTGAACTCCTCAAACAACGGTCATCGCCGGAAAGTATCCCGACTATTGTCACTCCGGGGTTTGCGGATTAGAACACGTAATAGGTGCGTATGACTAGCAAGATCGAATCAAGAACATAGATATAATGGTGATAACATAAACGGTTCAGATCTGAAATCATGGCACTCGGGCCCTAGTGACAAGCATTAAGCATGGCAAAGTCATAGCAACATCAATCTCAGAACATAGTGGATACTAGGGATCAAGCCCTAACAAAACTAACTCGATTACATGATGAATCTCATCCAACTCCTCACTGACCAGGAAGCCTATGAAGGAATTACTCACTCCCGGTGGGGAGCATCATGGAATTGGCGATGGAGAAGGGTTGATGATGACGAAGACCGAAGATTCCCCTCTCCGGAGCCCCAAACGGGCTCTAGATCTGGCCTCCCGAGGAAGAACAGGAGGTGGCGGCGGCTCCGTATCGTAAAACGCGATGAAACTTTCTCTCTGATTTTTTTCTCCAAAAATAGGATTTTATAGCATCGGAATTAGGGCCAGTGGGGCCACGAGGTGGGCACAACCCACCAGGGCGCGCCTGGGGGGGGGGGGGGCTGGCGCACCCTGGTGTATCGTGCCCAGCCAGGGGCCCCCCTTCGGTGGTTCTTGGCTCCAGTATTTTTTATTTATTGTAAAATAAATCTCCAAAAAGTTTCTTCCAGTTCCAAGAACTTTTATTACTGCACAAAAACAACACCATGGTAGTTCTGCTGAAAACAACGTCAGTCCGTATTAGTTTCATTCAAATCATGCAAATTAGAGTCCAAAACAAGGGCAAAAGTGTGAGGAAAAGTAGATACGACGGAGACGTATCAACTCCCCCAAGCTTAACCCATTGCTTGTCCTCAAGCAATTCAGTTGACAAACTGAAAGTGATAAAGAAAAAGTTTTACGAACTCTTTTGTCCTTGTTTACATATATATATATATATATATATATATATATATATATATATATATATATATATATATATATATATATATATATATATATATGCTTAAGTAGCACCCGGGTTTTCAGCAAAGATTATGACTAACCATGCCAACAATAACTCTTAGAAATTATATTAACTCATACCAATGATATAAGCAACTAGCGAGCAATAATAAGATATCTCAAGCGCCAACACTTTGTCAAAACAATCATGATACAATATGACAATAGTGGTATCTCGCTAGCCCTTTCTGAGACTGCAAAACATACATGCAGAGCACCTCCAAAGTTCAAGCAGCGACTAAACATTGTAATTCATGGTAGAAAAGATCCAGTCATGCTGCACCCATCATCAACTATACACAATGCATGAGGATGACAATAGTGCTCTCAGGTCTGGCGCTTATTTGAGAAGGTGATGACTCAACATAAAAGTAAATAGATGGTCCCTTCGCAGAGGTAAGCATGGATTTGCAGAGGTGCCAGAACTCAAAGCTTAAAACAGATATATATATAATTTTGGGAGGTACACCCTTCCTGTCAACGTTACGGCCAAGAGTTATCAATATCTCAAGCGCCAACACTTTGTCAAAACAATCATGATACAATATGACAATAGTGGTATCTCGCTAGCCCTTTCTGAGACCGCAAAACATACATGCAGAGCACCTCCAAAGTTCAAGCAGCGACTAAACATTGTAATTCATGGTAGAAAAGATCCAGTCATGCTGCACCCATCATCAACTATACACAATGCATGAGGATGACAATAGTGCTCTCAGGTCTGGCGCTTATTTGAGAAGGTGATGACTCAACATAAAAGTAAATAGATGGTCCCTTCGCAGAGGTAAGCATGGATTTGCAGAGGTGCCAGAACTCAAAGCTTAAAACAGATATATATATAATTTTGGGAGGTACACCCTTCCTGTCAACGTTACGGCCAAGAGTTATCAAATTAGCGGCGGCTGCCAAGCTGTAAAAGTAAAGGTTTACTCCCCCTCCACCAAAAATCACACTCCACGGCTAGCCGAATCCACTGGTACCATCCATACCAACAACATTCCTGGGGGAGTTTTGTTTAATTATTTGTAATTTTTGATTTTCGGGACTGGGAATCCCTATTACCGCCCCTCTCGTGTAAGGACGAGTGAATAAACACTCATCATGAGAATAACCTGCTTAACATGGAAGATACTGACCGCCCCCTGTCGATCCATGAGCGGCCCGGGCACACAAAATAGATGTTCATTTGAATTTTTAGAGGTGGCACATGCAAATTTACTTGGAACGGCAAGGTAATACCGCATATAGGTAGATATAGTGGACTCATCTGGAATAACTTTGGTTTAAGGATTTTGATGCACAAGCAGTATTCCCGCTTAGTACAGGCGAAGGCTAGCAAATAGATTGAGAAGCGGCCAGCTAGAGAGCGAAAACGGTCATGAACATGCATTACATATAATAAACATTGACTACTAGCATGAGTAGGATATGGACACCATGAACATAAATATCATGAAGGATATGTTGGTTTTGATTCAACTACATGCGTGAACATATGCCAAGTCAAGCCCCTTGAAACATTCAGAGGAGGATACCATATCATCATACCACATCACAACCATTTTAATGCATGTTGACATCCAAGATAAATCATTATCCACTCCTAGCTACTTAAGCATGGCATGAACAACTATAATCTCTAATGGTCATTGCAAACATGTTTGATCATAATATGCTGAATCAAGGATACTAGGTTAAACATATTTACAAAAACAAAAACAAGTTGAGCTCATACCCGCTTTTCTCTGCCACAGTCAATTCAGCAAATATCGTCATTATTGCCTTTCACTTGCACGACCGAACGATAAGAAAATAATAATAGTGCAAGAGTGCCGTGGACTAAGCTGGAATCTGCAACATTTTATTCAAGAGGAGAAGACAAGGTAACATGGGCTCTTTGTTAGATTAACAATAGTGCATATGAGAGCCACTCAACATTTTCATCGTGGTCTTCTCCTTGGTACGACTCAAACAAAAAGAAAAGAATTTCAGAGAAACACACTGAAATATTTTTGGAGTTTTTGTTTTTTCTTGAAGAAGGCAAATTAAAGAGGAAAAGCAAAAACGAGAAAAACTATTTACACGGGAGAGCTCCCAACAGGTAAAGGAAGAAACGAGAAATCTTTTTGGGTTTTCTTTCGATACTACAATTAAACTAAGCTAGAAAGAAAAACTGAAAAAGAAGTAGGAAATGTTTTTGGGTTTTCTCAAAGTTTTTCCAACACACAAGAAGAAGGCGAGAAAATAAATCTAGCATGGATATTACAATGAAAAAGTATGAACACTGACAACTGGAATGAAATGTATGAACATGAATGTAATGTCGGTGGAAATATGTACCCCCCCAAGCTTAGGCTTTTGGCCTAGCTTGGTAATCACCATCTGCATGGATAATAATCTGAGCGATAGCTCACCGAGGCCCTTGGTGCAAATTCCTCGGCCCTCCTAGCAGCTTCAACCTCCGCATTGTACGCACGGGCCTCGCTCTCAAGAACATTGTATCTTCCCCTACTGTGAAAATCAAAGAGAGCAGGAGTAGTCAAAGTGATAGGCACAACATTTTTTTAATTAAATCTCAAGTTATAGGTGTAGTTAGTAGCCGTGCCCGTAAGGAACTTATGATGCTTCATGGCTTCAAAGTCTAAATACTGAATAGGTAAGATGGCGTCATTAGGCCAAGGTGATACGTTTAGTCTCTCTACTACACGGGAGGCATATATTCCTCCATAAAAATTACCACTAGCAGCATTGTGCTGCAGCCTCCGTGCAACAATTGCTCCAACATTATAACATATATTTCCAGTTATTGCAGTGTGTATGAGACTCATGTCAGGAGCACACAGTGTGCTACAATCTTGTTTGCCTATGATACATTTGCCATTAAAGAGTGCGAAGTAGTGTATTGATGGGAAATGGATACTTTTAATTCTTCCTTGTGTTACTCCCATATCTTCACCATAGCAAAGATTAATAAAAAATGACTCATACTCAGATTTTGGTGGTTCATCAAGGGACCCCCAATATGGAATTTTGCATGTTTCACTGAACAATTCTAAGGGCATGGTAAAGGAACGATCATAGAGGTTAAATGAAACTTTAGACTCAAGAGGAAAATATTTAAATTTCTTTGTGAATGTTTTCGTGAGTTCGAGATGTTGAGGGCACTTATCTGCGATGAAGGGAGCAAGTTCTGCATTGTGGATATATTGTTCAAATTCCCCCTTAATACCCGCACCTTCCATGAACTTATCACACGGCCACAAGCATGATTTGGTAGCGGCATCTCGCATCGAGCTTTCGCTTGGCTCAACATAAGATTGTCGAACCGAGCTTTCACTTGATGAGGCCCCCGAGGATCTCCTCCTCGAAGAACTCCTAAAGAATTGCATTTTTATTTGCGAACAAATTTCTGAAATAATTTTGAGACACAAAATTTTGTTAACAAAACTTCGTGAAATTGATAGCAACTACTCCTAAGGATGCATAGAGGCCATATTAAGCATTCAAACTACTTAGAACTCTAAGAATTCAACATGCAAGCTCATCTACGGCAGCACCAAGAGTAGCTAATTACTCTAAAGATAACCCACTAAATCAAAAACTAATTGGAGCAATGGAGGAGTCACATACCAAGTAGCAATTCCTCCAAACAGTTTTGGAAACGGAGCTTTGAGCAAAGAGATCGAAATCCGCGGGTTTGAGAGCAAGAACACGGGAATGGTGGCTATGGTGATTTTTTTTCTGGAGGTAGAGGATGACATGGGCTAAAGGAATAAGTGAGGGGGCCCACGTGGGGCCACAACCCACCAGGGCGCGCCTGGGGTTGCTGGCATGCCCTGGTGTCTTGTGGGCACCAGGTGCACCCCCCTCTGGTATTATTTGCACTAGAAATTCAGAAATATTCAGAAAAAGATCGTATCAAATTTTTAGGACATTCTGAGAACTTTTATTTTTGGGGTATTTTTTTTATTGCACATTGAAAACAGAAAACAGGATAAGCATGGCAATTTTATTCTATTTGACTAACTAAAACAAAAAATAAAAGGTGGGAGCAGAGAGTTGTGCCTACTAGATTCATCAACTTCATACCTCTCAAAAATGATCCATTAATAAGGTTGATCAAGTCTTATTAACAACCACTTCCGATTAGCATGAAACCGAAGAACTTTCGTAAAACACTAAGTTACCTCAATGGGGATATGCATATCCCCAACAATAAGTATATCATATTTCTTTTTGGCAGTAGGTAGAGGTAATTGAAAACTTCCAATAGGGATTGTCGGAGATTCTTCAATAACATTTATACCATTCACTTGGAATTGTTTCTTCGGAAAGTGCACCTTGTGCTCGTTACCATTGATATGAAAAGTGACTTTGCTTTTATTGCAATCAATAACAGCCCTTGCAGTATTCAAAAAGGGTCTACCAAGGATAATCGACATGTTGTCGTCCTCGGGCATCTCAAGAATAACAAAGTCTGTTAAGATTGTAACATTTGCAACAACAACGGGCACATCCTCACAAATACCGATAGGTATGGCAGTTGATTTGTCAGCCATTTGCAATGATATTTCAGTAGGTGTGAGTTTATTGAAATCAAGTATCTTATATAAGGAGAAAGGCATAACACTGACACCAGCTCCTAAATCACACAAAGCAGTTTTGACATAATTTCTTTTAATGGAGCAAGGTATAGTTGGTATTCCCGGATCTCCAAGTTTTTTAGGTACTCCATCCTTAAAAGAATAATTAGCAAGCATGGTGGAGATTTCAGCTTCAGGTATCTTTGTTTTTCTAGTGATGATGTCTTTCATGTACTTTGCATAAGGAGCCATCTTTAGGATATGAGTTAAGCGGGTGCGCAAAAAGACCAGACTAATCATTTCAGCAAAGCGTTCAAATTCTTCATCATCTTTTTTCTTAGATGGTTTAGGTGGAAAGGGCATGGGTTTATGAACCCATGGCTCTCTTTCTTTACCATGTTTTTTAGCGACAAAGTCTCTTTTATCGTAACGTTTATTTTTAGGTTGTGGGTTATCAAGATCAGCAGCAGGCTCTATTTCAACATCATTATCTGGTTCTTTATCATTGTTAGGTTGAGCATCTTCATGAACATCATCATTATCATTTTCATTATCACTAGGTGAATGTTCATTACCAGACTGAGTTTCAGCATCGGAAATAGAGACATCATTATTATCAGGAGGTTTTTGTATCTCAGGTTCACTAGAGGTATGCAAAGTCCTATCATTTTTTTTGTTTTTCTTTCCGGAAGGACTAGGTGCATCAATATTAATTCTTTGAGAGTCTTGTTCAATTCTTTTAGGATGACCTTCAGGATAAAGTGGTTCTTGGGTCATTCTACCTCCTCTAGTTACTACTCTAGCAGCAAAATCATTCATATTATTATTCATTTCATCCAGCAATTCTTTTTGAGACTTAGCAACTTGTTCTAACTGAGTTTGAACCATAGAGGCATGCTTTCCTACACCTCTAACATCATTACTGATTCTAAATAGCAAGTCACTCAAGCGAGCAATCATGTCAGAGTTATATTTCAATTGTTTCAGAACATGTGCATTGAAGTGATCTTGTTTCATAATGTAGTTGTCAAACTCATATAAGCATTGACTAGGATGTTTATTGTAAAGGATATCACCTTCACCAAACTTTAATAAAGAATTTACCTTTACCACCTGTGGAGGTGGTGGTGTGTCAAGGCCATGTATTTCTTCAATAGGTGGTAAATTCTTAACATCCTCAGCTTTAATACCTTTTTCCTTCATAGATTTCTTTGCCTCTTGCATATCTTCAGGACTGAGAAATAAGATACCCCTCTTATTCGGAGTGGGTTTAGGCAGTGGTTCAGGAAGAGTCCAATCATCATAATTCTTCAATATGTTATTCAATAGTTCCTCAGCTTGTTCAACAGTTCGTTCCCTGAAAACACAACCAGCACAACTATCTAGGAAGTCCCTAGAAGCATCAGTTAGTCCATTATAGAAGATATCAGGTATTTCATTTTTCTTAAGAGGGTGATCAGGCAAAGCATTAAGCAATTGGAGAAGCCTCCCCCAAGCTTGTGGGGGACTCTCTTCTTCAATTTGCACAAAGTTAAATATTTTCTGTAAGGCAACTTGTTTCTTATGAGCAGGAAAATATTTTTCAGAGAAGTAGTAAATCATATCCTGGGGACTACACACACAACCAGGAGCAAGAGTATTGTACCATGTCTTAGCATCACCCTTTAATGAGAACGGAAATAACTTGAGAATATAGTAGTATTGAATCTTCTCATCATGAGCAAAGAGGGTGGCTATATCATTCAGTTTAGTAAGATGTGCCACTACAGTTTCAGTTTCATAGCCATGGAAGGGATCAGATTCAACCAAAGTAATTAACTCTGGGTCGACAGAGAATTCATAATCCTTATCGGTAACAAAGATAGGTGAAGTAGCAAACTTAGGATCACATTTCATTCTAGCATTCAAAGTCTTTTCCTTATACTTGCATAGCAATTTCTTAAGATCGTTTCTATCCTTGCAAGAAAGAATTTCTCTAGCTATCTCTCTATCCAAAACATAACCTTCAGGTATCTTAGGCATTTCAAATCTAGGAGATCTAGGACTAATAGGTGTTTCATAGTCATCAATTTCAAAGTCTTCATCAGTTTCAGCAATCTCATCAGTTTCAGTAATTTCATTCTCTTTAGCTCTAGCAATTTGTTCACCAAGAAATTCACCTATTGGCACATTATCATCAAGCATGGTACTAGCATCATCATAAGCATCATTCATAGCAGAAGTAGCATCATCAATAACTTGCGATATATCAAGATTACTAGCATGTGGTGGTGTTGCAAACTTACTCATAACATAAGGTGAATCAAGTGCAGAGCTAGATGGTAGTTCCTTACCTCCCCTCGTCTTAGAAGGAAAAATCTTGGTCTTTGGATCCTTCAGATTCTTCATAGTGATAAATTGATATAAATCCCAAGTGACTCAACAAATATAGCTATGCTCCCCGGCAACGACGCCAGAAAAAGGGTCTTGATAACCCACAAGTATAGGGGATCACAACAGTTTTCGAGGGTAGAGTATTCAACCCAAATTTATAGATTCGACACAAGGGGAGCCAAAGAATATTTGCGAGTATTAGCAGATGAGTTGTTGTCGGATTTCGGGCTCCGCAAAACCCAAAGAGGTTCGGACTCAGGGGCGTGTGCGAAGAATCCCACTAGCTTCGTCCTCAAGCTCACAACTCGACAGCCTAGCCCGACGAACTCACACAATCGTGGGGAAGAAGACTAGCACACGAGGATTTACCCAGGTTCGGGCCGCTGCGAAGCGTAAAATCCTACTCCTGCTTTTGGTGGATTGCCTCACGAGGAGTTTTGTAGATGAACTAGTACAGTGGTGAGTAACCTCGCGAGGGTGCTCGGGTGGTATTCCGTCCGTCCTCCTCTACGGAGCAGCCTAGCCTCTATTTATAGTGGCCCGGGTCCTCTTCCCTTATCGCAATGGAAGGAAGGGATCCCACAACGGCCAAATTCGAAGGGGGATAAGGAGTACACATTATCCTGACGAAAGGTGGTCTTCGCCTGCAAAGTAGCCGGTGGTGATGCAGAGGTGGGCTCGGCGATGACGTCCATCCTGCGGGGCTCATGGTCTTGGTCTCGTTGCGCCGGAATGGAAACCTTTGGGGGGTGCCTTGGGAACCTGCGTACGCCTTTGCCTCCTTTGCACCAAAGAGGAAACTGTCTCCTCTGCGCGCTGGTGCCCGCCTGGCCTGGCTTGCGTCACCCCTGACCTCCCGAGGCTGAGTGCTGCATAGGGATCTCCGCCCCTCGGGAGGCGACCTGGGGAGGCCTCCTCCCTCCGGGGGTCTTGGCGTCGTACCGCTCGCGAGGGTGGGGCTCCCGCGAGAGCCTTGTTCTTGAGCGATCCTGCACCGGGCCATACCAGGCCGTCGAAGTGGGCCACGCCCTGGGTCGCAGGTAGGCAGTTCTGGGTACCCCCGTTCCCAGGACGCCGACAGTAGCCCCCGGGCCCAAGGCGCGCTCGAGCTGGCTTCGGGGCGAAGCCGAAGAAGATGGCCCGAAGCGCCGCGGGCCCCAATCGCCTGCGAGCCCAGCCTGTCACATGGCAAATAATGAGGTGCGGACGCCATGGCGCCTTGACAACCGCTCCGGCTGACCAACAACCGGCGCACGTCGCAGGGCCATCACTGCCCGGAATGAGGAGGGGTGCCGGTTGGCCTCCACCCGGCTATAAATGGGCGGAGGGGAGGGAGCCCCCCAGCCCATTCCTACTTCTTGCTCCCCCGCCTTCGTCCTCCGCCTCCTCGATCATGACGCCGGTGAGGAGGTTTTCTATTGCCGAGAAGGGGAAAGCCTGCCAGGAGGGGCCGGGCCAACAGCCTCCCAAGAGGAGCCGGGGCCGTCCTCGCAAGTATACCGAGGCGTCGACGGCGGCGCCCCGTGGGCGCGGCCGTACCTCCGCGAGGGCTGGTGCCTCCGCTGGCGCAAGCAGAGGCGGCGGGCGCGACAGCCGTGGCCAAGGAGGGAGACCCGCAGTAGGTGCTCGGCCACCGCGCCCGCGGGCCCACACGGCCGATACGGGCCAGGAGTTCCTGGTGCTGGTGGAGAGGCCGGCGATCACCTGGTTGTAGCTCCCGCGCTTCTTCGCGGAGAGGCTGCGGGCCGACGAACCCGCAGGTCTGTTGCTGCAAGCCGATGGTTGTTGTAGCGGCGCATTGTGGGTGGAGGTCGAGGTTACCCCCGCAGGCTATGCCTTCTTGAGCCGCGGGTGGCAGACTTTCGCCCGCTCCCACGGCCTGGAGGGGAGCCTCACGCTCCACTTCAAGCACGACGGCGTCGCGACACTTTTCGTCAGGATCTTCGGGGAGGACGGCAGGCGCTTGGGGTGCTGCTCGGAGGGCGACGGTGGCGGCGACCTTGGAGGTGAGCATGTCCTTGGCGATGACCGTCGTGCTTCTAGCGGCAGCGACACCTCCTCCGAGGAGAGTCCGAGCGACGACAGCTACGACGCACCACCGTGTCGGCGCGCTCGGACTTCGGGGGGCGGCCTGCCGCGACGGCGCCGCTCCCCCGCCCGGGAAGCGGCTACGCCGGTGCGCCACCATGGGCCCGTCAATGGGGAGGAGGACTCCGACTGAGCGCTGGCGCGCCGGAGCCAGGGCCTCAGGAGTGGCAGCCCCCGAGGGGGGGTTTCTTCGCCTTCTTCTTCCCTTCCTTTCCCTATAATCAAAGAATCAAGGAGGGCCCCTCTGGGCGTGTAATGAATTCCGATGCTTGCGCCCTTACTTCAGCACTCTCATCATGTATCCCGATCCCTGTGTTACTGTTAACGTTAATTGAGACTTCCTGTTGGTCGTGATTAGGGTACTTAGCTTGATGCGTCCACAGCGGGCCTCTGCGTCGTGAGGTCTGGCAGTGGCACCTGGGGAGCTTGGGGGGTTCCTCTTTCCTGCGAGTGAGGTGGTTTGGGAGCCCTTTCGGCACTCTATGTCGGCGGGGCCCAATCCCGTGCATACCTTGACCGCCGTTGGGGCGTCCGGATCACCAGGACGAGACCAAGGGGCGAGGAGCTATGCAGTCAGTGAGGCTCCCGAGTCGCGTTGCTCAGGAGTCCCCCTTGACGCTCAAGCGGCGCTCTACGTCGGCGGGGCCCAATCCCGCGCATACCTCGACCGCCGTTGGGGCGTCCGGATCACCAGGAAGAGACCAAGGGGCGAGGGGCTATGTGGCCAGTGAGGCTCCTTATTCGCGTTGCTCAGGAGTCCCCCTTGACGCTCGAGCGGCTCTCATACCTTTTCTTGCCGATTCCTGCCTCGAGAGGTGTGAGCCTCCAGAGGCTCCAAGATGGCGCACTGGGCCGCAACGGAGCCCCCGAGCGAGGGCGAGGCAACGCGCGCCTGCTAGCTCACTCAAGAGCACCACGCGAGGACTAGGACACCAAGGCCTTGGCGAGGTGTGCACACCGTGCCGGTAGCCCCCGCTCGCGGGGCGCGAGAGGGAGAGGCTGGCAGGTGTTACCCCGAAGAAAGAAATTTCAAGATGGAAAGTTGCAAGAAGAAAAAAAATTCCCGCCCCCTTTTTCAAATACGGTTGAAAGGCCTCGAGTTCCATTCCAGAAAAATGGCAAATCGAATACAAAAAGGGGCAAGCAACAGCCGCGTCCGGCACCTAGGCTAGTCTTCGTCTTCGTCTTCCCCCCAGCGCGGAGCATAGGGCTTCCACTAGGCGTGGGCATAGTCATTGGAGGACAGTGTTGTCCGCCAGCGCGGAGCATGGGTCTTCCACTTGGGCGTGGGATGGAACCCCTCCGCGTCCTCGGGGGGCTCCGGGCATAAACATCCCACTCATTATTACGTGAGAGTGTCACGACCGAAGATAGCTGGGCAAGCCCCCAGGCGCATGGCCTAGGTGCTCCCAACTCAGTCACGAGCCATCCCGCGCATTTCTGCGCGGTTGCACGCCCCTACAGCCCAAACCTGAGTGCATTGTTCCCTGCGTAGCCACGGGATTGTGCTCCCGCGGCCCAAACGTGAGCAAAATGCACCCAACGCAGCCATAGGGGTGTTGTGTCAGTGAAGCCGCCTCGTGAGGCGTCGGGGCACCGGCCAGACCATGACCCGAGGACCTCACATGGCCCTGCCTCCTGAGGGCCGTGTCGGCGCCCCCGTTGCCGCGCGTGGCCCGCGCTACTTGTATCCTGCCGATCCCCCTAGGCGGTTGCTCCTGCGGCCCAGAGGGCTTGGCTGCGTGCTGCTTGCTCGCGAGGGCGACGGCTGCGCCGCGCCCCCGCGCATCCCGGGACACCCCCTCATTTGCACCAACCTGGCCCGGTGCCCCCTCAGTGGAAGCCCCCAGGCCCGGCTTGGAGAGGGCGTCCGGGACATCTCTCTACTCCGGGAGGATGCTGGCACCCGCGGGGGGCACGCGATCCACGACATCGTCCGTAGGTACGATACTCCTCGGAACATAGGCCTCTGTGTAAAGGCCTTGGCTTCCTCCTAAACCGTCTCCGCGCGCTCCATGGGCAGCCTCCCTAGGCGACAATGCGACGCCGCTCTGGACGCGCGGCCCACAGACCCTCCTACGCCGAGCCTCCGCCCGAAGCTCCTTACCTCTGTCGTCGCCGCGAGGTTGGTCTCGCGCGTCTTGACGTGGGTTGCCTCCCTGGTTATCCACCACACCTCCATTATGGTTACCTGCCTGCTCGGAAGCCTGAGCCGCCTGGTCCCTGCGCTGGTTGGCGCGCTCGCGCCGGGATGACCCAGGCTGTTGATGATCCATCGGGATATGGATGCGCGCGTTGAGGCGCGCGTGGAGAGTCCCGTCACCTTCTTCGAAGGCACCACCGGTGGGGTTGGACGGCGCCCCGAAGTCGGTCACCGGGATCCGGAGGAGAAGGAGCACAACGTGCAGCGGGCCTTGCCCGGGCCCGCCCGGGCAAGGGGTGGGCACGTCGTCTACCGATGATGTGAGCGGTACGGCGAGCGAGCCCCCGGCGCCCAGCGTCGGGGGTCGAGAGGAGTGGTGCGGAACCCAGGCCCTCCTCGCGACGGTGACCAACTCGGCGATGTGGTCAGCCCAGGCGTCGAAGCCCCCGTGCATCGGGCGATGGCGAAGCAGCTCGCTCACCATCAGCAGCGTGTCATGCGCGTTGAGGTCTCCCACGTGCATACAGGGCGACGTCGGTCCCGCGGGCACCGCACGCCCGCCGCGCGCCTGGCCAGCACGAGCAGCGACGGCGGTGGAGACAACGCTGGTGGCCTGATAACGACCGCCCAGCACCGAGCTGCCAGGGCGTGCGTCATGGGTGGTAGCGGCGAGGTTGGTGAAGGTGGATCCACCGGGGCCGAAGGAAGCTTGATGGGCATCGGCCATCGAAATGACAGAGCGGAGAAAAAGCGAAGCTTGTGGAAGACTCCGACACGCCCCCTACCTTGCGCGCCAAATGTCGGATTTCGGGCTCCGCAAAACCCAAAGAGGTTCGGACTCAGGGGCGTGTGCGAAGATCCCCACCAGCTTCGTCCTCAAGCTCACAACTCGACAGCCTAGCCCGACGAACTCACACAATCGTGGGGAAGAAGACTAGCACACGAGGATTTACCCAGGTTCGGGCCACTACGAAGCATAAAACCCTACTCCTAATTTTGGTGGATTGCCTCACGAGGAGGTTTGTGGATGAACTAGTACAGTGGTGAGTAACCTCACGAGGGTGCTCGGGTGGTATTCCGTCCGTCCTCCTTTACGGAGCAGCCTAGCCTCTATTTATAGTGGCCCGGGTCCTCTTCCCTTATCGCAATGGCGGGAAGGGATCCCACAACGGCCAAATTTGAAGGGGGACAAGGAGTACACCTTAACCTAACGAAAGGTGGTCTTCGCCTGCAAAGTAGCCAGTGGTGATGCAGAGGTGGGCTCGGCGATGACGTCCGTCCTGCGGGGCTCGTGGTCTTGGTCTCGTTGCGCCAGAATGGAAACCTTTGGGGGGTGCCTTGGGAACCTGCGTACGCCTTTGCCTCATTTGCACCAAAGAGGAAACTGTCTCCTCTGCGCGCGCTGGTGCCCGCCTGGCCTGGCTTGCGTCACCCCCGACCTCCCGAGGCTGAGTGCTGCATTGGGATCTCCGTCCCTCGGGAGGCAACCTGGGGAGGCCTCCTCCCTCTGGGGGTCTTGGCGTCGTACCCCTCGCGAGGGTGGGGCTCCCGCGAGGGCCTTGTTCTTGAGCGATCCTGCACCAGGCCGTCGAAGTGGGCCACGCCCTGGGTCGCAGGCATGCAGTTCTGGGTACCCCCGTTCCCAGGACGCCGACAGTTGTCAATTCAACCACACCTGGAGATTAAATATCTGCAGCAGAGTGATCAGTAGCACAGTAGTATGATAGTTTTGATAGCAGTAGTAGCAGTAACAGTAACGGTAGCAGTGATAGCAATAATTTTGTAGCAAGTATAACAGCAGCAGTAGCAATAGTAACTTAGCAAGAACAATATGTGGAAAACTCGTAGGCACTGGATCGGTGAACTCGTTGGATGATATTCATCATATAACAGTCATAACCTAGGGTGACACAGAACTAGCTCCAGTTCATAAATGTAATGTAGGCATGTATTCCGTGAATAGTCATACGTGCTTACGGAAAAGAACTTGCATGACATCTTTTGTCCTACCCTCCCGTGGCAGCGGGGTCCATAAGGAAACTAAGGGATATTAAGGCCTCCTTTTAATAGAGAACCGGAACAAAGCATTAACACATGGTGAATACATGAACTCCTCAAACTACGGTCATCACCGGAATGTATCCCGACTATTGTCACTCCGGGGTTTGCGGATCAGAACACGTAATAGGTGCGTATGACTAGCAAGATCGGATCAAGAACATAGATATAATGGTGATAACATAAATGGTTCAGATCTGAAATCATGGCACTCGGGCCCTAGTGACAAGCATTAAGCATGGCAAATTCATAGCAACATCAATCTCAGAACATAGTGGATACTAGGGATCAAGCCCTAACAAAACTAACTCGATTACATGATGAATCTCATCCAACTCCTCACCGACCAGCAAGCCTACGAAGGAATTGCTCACTCCCGGTTGTAGGACCGAAAGTATGTCTAGAGGGGGGGATTAGACTACTTGACTAAATAAAAATCTACCTTTTCCCAATTTTAAGTGTTGGCTGATTTTAGCATTCATAGCAAGTCAAGCACACCCTACACATGCATCTCTAAGAGTATAGCAGCGGAAAGTAACAACAAGCATGAGTAGTAAAGGAAGGGTAGGAAGATCAAACGCAATTTGTAGACACGATGATTTTTCCCGTGGTTCCGATAGGTGGTGCTAGTTCACTGCAAAATGGAATTTCGGTGTCACCGAGTCAAAACTTTCGGTGCTGCCGAGACTCACAACACTCTTAACAGAAACTTGGCAGCAGTTTCGGTCGGACCGAAAACTGCCACTCGGTTTCACCGAGTATTGTCCTCAGTAGCACAAAAATAAAATCGGTGGAGCCGATTTTTCTGACTCGGTATCACCGAGATGCGATTTTGCGGGCAACTAAACCTAAATTTTTTTGGTTCGCTAATCTAATGAGATTTCCAGTGGATGGAGAGGTTTGCAAACGGTGGATTATCGATGGAATAAACTTCAATGCGCAAGATTTGGACGGGGAGCGCAAAGAAGGGTCGGATCCATACCCTAACTTGGCGACGGATCCGCTACGGCGGCGACGGGGGTGAAGATTTCGTCAGTGGAGGAGACGCACGGGGAAGCAAAGGCGACGACCAGGGGTCAAGAATCGGCAGCGTAGGGTTTTGGAGGGGGCGGCGGTTTGAAGGAATTTTCAAAGGTCGGGTCCACCTCTTATATACCCTCGGCTGTCGGTGACACCGATTCTAAATTTTCGGTGTCACCGAGTTCCTCAACTATCAGCGGACAGGGAAACTCGGTGTAACCGAGAATATTGAATCGGTAGTACCGAGATTGAAAACTAGATCAACCCTAGGCATTCGGTGAGACCGAGATTTTGGGGTTGGTTCCACCGAGATGCACTTGGGAGGTTTTAATGGTCAGTCCTTTGTCGACACGGAACTCCGAGTGCTCCACACACAGAGGGATCGAAAAGTACTTGTTCAAATTTTGTGATGCAGCATGAATAGAATATGAGGTGAGAAAGCATAGATAGCTAGAGAGTGGTCCTAGGCATTCTTGTCCATCCAATTGGCAAAAGAGAAAACAAAAACCAAATAGCAACAATTGGATGTCCTCGAATGGATAATAAATGCAGAACAACATGCTCACACAATAAGATGTCAAATGAAATCATGGCAACATGCACATACATACTAGCATCTAACAAGCATTTTTGGGCGATGACGGAGTCATCTATATATGAGTATATTGACTTAGGAGCCAAGTAAGAATACTTGATCATAGGTCATACTCATCGTTTAAGCACAAGTGGGGTTACCACTTTTACATAAAGCATTTAATGTTGTCACATACTAAGAGATGCTTTGACTCAAGTCTTAGAGTAAAGCTCCCCCTTGATGTGACATCCCCCCATAGGAGGGATAAACTAACCTTGGTTTTTGTCGATGAAGACTTCATGTAGGTGAAGTAGTGGTGGATGCTCAATGTTGATGAAGATCACCATGAGTTGGGAGCATCCTTGTTGTTTCCTTACTCTTCTCACCTACATGGGTTAGTCCCAACACACAAGAGACAAATACAAGGATATCTATGGACATAGAGTGCAAAGCATGTGTGATGATGTCCATGGATTTGTTGATTACCTTGTCCCTTGCTTACCTTTGAGGGAATGTGTGACTCCTTGAACTATTGCATAGAGTTGATGTTGATTGCAAATAGTTCTTGCCAATAATGAATGTGAGTGAATTTCATTGGCGGAGTCACCCCTCAAGAACTCTCTAGTTCTTCTTCTTGGGGACCCACATCAACTTGATGGGGATCCTTGGTGTTGAAGTAGCCTTTGTAGAAGTTGAGCTTGAAGTAGCCTTGGGAACCTAATCCACCAAAGCTAGGGATTCATCTTCATATGAGTCAATGTCCTCTTGAAGCTTGTTCTTGCCCTTGAGCTTGTGGTCTTGTGGTGGAAGGTCATCTTGAGTGTTTGTTCCCTTGGGAGGAGCATTTTCATACTTCTCCTTTTGAGGAACAAACTTGGGCTTGGGGTATTGACATTCTTCCCATTCAACTCCATTAGCGTTGAAATAGCCAATGCCATGGTTCTTCCGGTATCCTCCGTGCTTGCGTACAATTTCCTCAAATTGCTTACACCCGGCAAGACTCTTGTAGATACCTTTCTCAATAATTCCTTTCAATAAAGCATTTTCTTGCTCAAGTGTAACTTGGCTAAGAGAATCATCATTAGTGGAATCAATAGAACTACTAGGAGCAACATCATTAGGTTTGGCATTTTTATTGTTGCTACTAGATGAAGAACCTTTCTTGCCTTTGTTACTAGTTTGTTTAGATTTAACTTGTGGCATGAATGTAGACAAGAGTAGTCGTTTGGCTAGATAAGATGAAGTCTTCTTTCAGAGATCATCATTGATAGCTTTAAGAAACTCGTGCTCCTGCTCCAAGTTGAGCTTCTCGAAGCGTAGCTTCTCATGAGTCCTTACAAGCTCTCTATGATCTTCGAGAGTAGATTCATGGGCTAACTTAAGAGTGTTTAGTTCTTTAGTTAGTTGTTCTATTTTTATCTTATCATCATCAAATGACTTATCTTGACTAGCATGAGAATTATCAACATCACTAGTTTCATCAAAGTGGAAGTCATCATCACAAAGCAAATCATCTTCATCACTATTGAAATCAAGATACTCGGGGTGTGATACCTTGGGGCCTTTAGCCATGAAGCAACTTCCACTCCCTTCATTTGGTGAATCAAATAGATCATAGGAGTTGGTAGTCACTAGTGCAAGTCCGGCAACACCTTCATCTTGACTATAGTCGGAGTTGGAGTGATAGCTTCTCTCGGAATTGTTGTCGGAGTCGGAGCCGGAAACCCATTCACCAACATGAGCTTGATGTCTTCTTTTTGTGTAGCTCTTGGTGTACTTGTCCTTCTTCTCCGAATCCCTACTTCTCCTTGAGGGTCTTCGTTCATAACGATCATCTCTACTCCTTCTCTCTCTTTGAGGTGATTCATTCCTTGAGCTTCGTCTTCTAGGTGACTCTTCTCTTCGTTTGTAGGGAGCCGTGCACTCATTGGAGTAGTATCCGGGCTTCCCACAATTGTAGCAATTGCGGTCATGACTTGACGAACGCTTCTCTTCATATCTTGAGTTGGAGCTTCGTTCTTTGCCTCTATTCTTGTAGAACTATTTGAATTTATTGACCATGAGGCTTATCTCTTCATTGGTGACAAGGTTGTCGCTTGAAGTTGCGGGAGCATCACTTGTGGCTTTGTAAGCACCGCTAGACTTGTTGTGAAGCTCTTCTTTGTCTTTGAGTGTCATCTCATGAGCAACAATCCTTCCAATGACTTCCGTAGGCTTGAGATCTTTGTAGTTTGGCATCATTTGGATCAATGTGCACACGGTGTCGTATCTCTCATCCAAAGCTCGAAGTATCTTCTTGATGATGAATTTGCCGGTCATTTCTTCGCTTCCTAAGCTGGCAATCTCATTGGTGATGAGAGCTAGCCTAGAGTACATCTCTGCGACTCCTTCACCATCCTTCATCTTGAACTTGTCAAGCTGACTTTGAAGAACATCCAACTTGGATTCTCTCACGGACTCGGTTCCTTCGTGCATATCAACCAAAGTATCCCAAATCTCTTTTGCATTCTCAAGACGGCTGATTTTGTTGAATTCTTCGGGGCATAGGCAGTTGAAGAGAATTACGCATGCTTGAGCGTTGTATTGCAACATCTTCAATTCATCCGCGGTCGCTTCACGATCCGGTTCCTTTCCATCACCAAAGAATTCACCTTGCAAGCCAACACGAACAACATCCCATACGGCGGGGTTATGACCAAGAATATGCATTTTCATTTTGTGCTTCCAATTAGCAAAATTAGTGCCATCAAAGTACGGACCTCTACGGTGATAATTTCCCTCACTAGACGCCATACTATCCTAGGTTGTGAAACCAATGCAATTGAGACCAAGGCTCTGATACCACTTGTAGGACCGAAAGTATGTCTAGAGGGGGGGATTAGACTACTTGACTAAATAAAAATCTACTTTTTCCCAATTTTAAGTGTTGGCAGATTTTAGCATTCATAGCAAGTCAAGCACACCCTACACATGCATGTCTAAGAGTATAGCAGCGGAAAGTAACAACAAGCATCAGTAGTAAAGGAAGGGTAGGAAGATCAAATGCAATTTGTAGACACGATGATTTTTTCCATGGTTCCGATAGGTGGTGCTATCGTACGTCCACGTTTATGGAGTCTTCAACCCACGGAGGGTAACGGGCGTGAGAGTCCACGGAGGGCTCCACCCATAAGGGTCCACGAAGTAGCAACCTTGACTATTCCATAACGGCTTCCGTCCACGAAGGACTAGCCTCTCTATGGGTAGATCTTCACGAAGTAGGCGATCTCCTTGCCCTTACAAACTTCTTGGTTCAACTCCACAACACGAAGTAGGAGGCTCCCAAGCAACACCTAACCAATCTAGGAGGCACCACCCTCCAAAAGGTAATAGGCTCGGCAATGTCGATGAACTCCTTGCTCTTGTGCTTCAAGATGATAGACTCCTCAACACACAATCACTCTCTCACAGATTTGGCTTGGTGGAAGAGATTGGATTGGTGGAAAGCAACTTGGGGAGGCTAGAGATCAAGATTCATATGGTTGGAATGGAATGGCATGATCTCAACACATGAGTAGGTGGCTCTCTCTCAGAAAATATGATGGGGCAAGTATGGAATAGTTCTAAGTGCTTCACTCTCGAGTGGGTGGTGGTGAAGGGGTATATATAGGCATCTCCAAAAAATCCAACCGTTACACCTTAAGTGACCAACTCGGTGACACCAAAGTATAGAACTCAGTGGTACCGAGTTGCTCCAAAGGTAGCAACTTTTGAATCTCGGTGAGACCGATATATAAAACTCCGTTGCACCGATTAGGTGACCAACGGTCAGATTGCCAAACTCGGTGATGCCGATTCAACAAATTCGGTCGGACCGATTTTGTGAAATTGGGTAACAGAAAGTTGGCAACCCAAACTCGGTGGCACCGAAGCAGAATCGGTTGCACCGAAAGGTTAGGGTTTGGCTTAGGTCTGTTTGAGTTTGGGAATCGGTGGCACCGAGTGGAAAGTGTTGGTTGCACCGATTTTGGATATTTGACTTTGGACAGACTTTTGTGGAAGAGCTTGTGGGTGTTTTTGGTGACTATCACTTGTGCACGTATGATCATTTTGTTCACCAACAATACCTTACCCCCTTTTAATAGTATTGGCTTTCCTATGGACTCAAAGTGATTTCTCACAAAGTAAAATGTAGAGTCCTCTTGCTTGAAGCTTTGCCAACCTATTTCCTTGCATCTTGGGGTTATCCACAAGCCTTTTGCCATCCCTATCATTGAACTTTTCCTGAAATATGCTTAGTGGAAACATTAGTTCAATGACATATATGTTGTTATTAATTACCAAAACCACCAAGGGAGCAAATGTGCTTTCACCGGTGGGGAGCATCATGGAATTGGCGATGGAGAAGGGTTGATAATGACGAAGACCGAAGATTCCCCTCTCCGGAGCCCCAAACGGGCTCCAGATCTGGCCTCCCGAGGAAGAACAGGAGGTGGCGGCGGCTCCGTATTGTAAAACGCGATGACACTTTCTCTCTGATTTTTTTCTCCAAAAATAGGATTTTATAGCGTCGAAATTAGGGCCAGTGGGGCCACGAGGTGGGCACAACCCACCAGGGCACGCCTGGGGGGGCTGGCGCGCCCTGGTGTATCGTGACCAGCCAAGGGGGCCCTCCGGTGGTTCTTGGCTCCAGTATTTTTTATTTATTGTAAAATAAATCTCCAAAAAGTTTCGTCCAGTTCTGAGAACTTTTATTTATGCACAAAAACAACACCATGGTAGTTCTGCTGAAAACAACGTCAGTCCGGGCTAGTTTCATTCAATTCATGCAAATTAGAGTCCAAAACAAGGGCAAAAGTGTGAGGAAAAGTAGATACGACGGAGACGTATCAATGACAACTTACTTGAAGGATCTCATTCAATCCATAGGTAGGTATGGTGGACACTCATGGCAAGAAACTAGGTTTAAGGGTTTTTGGATGCACAAGTAGTATCTCTACTTAGTATGAATTTTTGGCTAGCAAAAGATCCTAAGCGAAAACCACATGTTGGAGGATCCACAACAATATAACTTCTATGCAAATATACACTACCATAACTCATTACGTTCTCTTCCTTGTCCAACTTCAACTAATTTTCTCAAGTTTGAAAATAATTAATGGGTATTCACAATCATAGAAGATGTCCAAGATAATATATTTGCATGTGAAAGTTCTCTTCCTTATACTAATCATTCACGAATTGCTTGTGTGACCAATATTGTGATTGTCAAGCGTCAAAAGATTTCACTTTCTAAACCCAATGTGAAGCTACTACTAGGCATGATATGAACATATAATTTCAACTTCATGGTATTCAATTCATTCAACAATTTACTGATAGGATATAAGTGAAGCACAAGAGTAAATGACATGCTACTCCAAAAAGATATAAGTGAAGATCAAGCGAGTAGTTAAGTAAATGGGTAGCCATTTGAGAATTCTCTCTCATCTAAAAACTTTCAAATCTAAGTATTTTATTAAAACAACAAGCAAAACAAAATAAAATCACATTCCAAGAATAGCACACATCATGTGAAGAAGCAAAAACTTAGGCTCAACCGCTACTAACCGATAATTGTTGATGAAGAAAGGTGGGATGCTTACCGGGGCATCCCCAAGCCTAGATGCCTGAGACTTCTTGAAATATTATCTTGGGATGCCTTGGGCATCCCCAATCTTGAGCTTTTGTGTCTCCTTAATTCCTTTTATATCACGGTTTCCCTAAATCTTAAAAACTTCATCCACAAAAACTCGAAAAGAACTCGTGAGATAGGTTAGTACACATAAGAATAAGTCCACATTTCTTGTAATGCCAAGAAAAGTTGCACAATAATTTTCAAACATCATCTACTATTTACTATCGTTTCCACAATTTATATCTACCAATATAGGCTATGGAAACTATAGGATATGCAGATAACAAAACTATGACAACAATCAGTCCAAACAGAACAGTCTGTAGCAATTTATGAAAATAGTGTACTTGTGTAACTCAACAAATTATGAAAATTTAGGACATGATAAAGAATTTAAATGAAAACACTGTGTAAAAATTTCGGAAACTTTCCACATTCCAGTAAAATATGAAAATTAAAACACTACAGAGAAAGTTTCTGTTTTTACACATCACACATCAAACATGAAATGCAAGCATCCTAAGGCAATTCTTGGAACTTTTTATTGATAATCAAGATTATAAATAACACCTAATAGAAAATAAAAAAAGATAATGATGATCCAAGGAACACACATATTATGTGACGAATAAAAATATAGCTCCAAGTAAGATATACCGATAGTGTTGAAGACGAAAGAGGGGATGCCTTCCGGGGCATCCCCAAGCTTAGACGCATGAGTCTTCCTTGGATATTACCTTGGGGGTGCCTTGGTAATACCCAATCTTAGGGTCTTACCACTCCTTATTCTTCTTATATCAGTGTCTCACCCAAAACTTGAAAACTTCTATCACACAAAACTTAACGGAACTTCGTGAGATGGGTTAGTATAATAAATAAAGATCATTCACTTAGGTACTGTCAAGACAAGATTCATAATTGTTCTCACATAATACCTACTTTATTCTACCATTCACGTAATTTATATCATTGAATATAAGCTATGGGAACACTAAAACAAGTAAACTATGCATGCAAAACAGAATCTGTCAAAAACAGAACGGTCTGTGAAGATCTGTAGTGTAACCATACTTACATGTCTCTAAAAATTCTGAAATATTAGGACAACTTATAGAATTTGCATATAAATAATTTGTAAAATTTCAGAATTTCTGGCGCTCCAGTAAAATCATAGAATTTCTTTACTGGAGTCAAAAGTTTCTGTTTTTGCACAGAATCAAATCAACAAGTATGCACACTATCCCAAAGGCTTTACTTGGCACTTTATTGAAATAAAAGGCACAAAACATGATTACTACAGTAGCTTTATCATGTGAACACACAAAAATAGAAAGTAAAAGTGTTGGGTTGTCTCCCAACAAGCGCTTTTCTTTAAAGCCTTTTAGCTAGGCATGATGATTTCAATGATGCTCACATAAAAAGTAGTAATTGAAACATGCAAGAGAGCATCATGAATCTCATGACAAGCACATTTAAGTCTGACCCACTTCCTATGCATATGGATTTTTTGAGCAAACAATTTATGAGAACAAGAATCAACTAGCATAGGAAGGCAAAACAAGCATAACTTCAAAACTTTGAACACATAGAGAGGAAACTTGATATTATTGCAATTCCTACAAGCATATGTTCCCCCCTCATAATAAATTTCAGTGGCATCATGAAGGAATTTAACAATATAACTATCACATAAAGCATCCTTTTCATGATCTACAAGCATAGAAAATTTATTACTCTCCACATAAGCATATTTCTTCTCATTCATAATAGTGGGAGCAAACTCAACAAAATAACTATCATAAGACACTTGATTGACATAACCACGTTCAATATTAAAATCATGATGAAAAATTTCATGGTTACTATCACTCTTTATAGGATACATGTCATCATCATAATCATCATAGATAGGAGGCATGTCATCATCATAATAAATTTGCTCATCAAAACTTGGGGGACTAAAAATATCATCTTCATCAAACATAGCATCCCCAAGCTTGTGGCTTTGCATATCATTAGTATCATGGATATTCAGAGAATTCATACTAGAAACATTGCAATCATGCTCATCATTCAAGGAATTCTCATTAAGTGTTTTCATAAACTCTTCCTCTACCAATTGAGCGCAATTTTCCGAACCATCATTTTCACGAAAGACATTAAAAGTACGAGCAATTGAGGCAACCTAAATTCCATTTTTTGTAGTTTTCTTTTATAAAACCAAACTAGTGAAAAATAGGAAACTAAAAGATTTAATTGCAAGATCTAAAGATATACCTTCAAGCACTCACCTCCCCGGCAACGACGCCAGAAAAGAGCTTGATGTCTACTACACAACTTGTTCTTGTAGACTCGTGTAGGGCCTCCAAGCGCAGAGTTTTGTAGGACAGTAGAAAATTTCCCTCAGGTGGATGACCTAAGGTTAATAAATCCGTGGGAGGCGTAAGATGAAGATGGTCTCTCTCAAACAACCCTGCAACCAAATAATAAAAAGTCTCTTGTGTCCCCAACACACCAAATACAATGGTAAATTGTATAGGTGCACTAGTTTGGTGAAGAGATGGTGATACAAGTGTAGCAATAATAGCAGGTATTGATTTTTGTAATAGTAACAATAAAAAACAGCAAGGTAGCAAGTAACAAAAGTGAGCACAAATGGTATTGCAATGCTTGAAAACAAGGCCTAGGGTCCGTACTTTCGCTAGTGCGATCTCTCAACAATGCTAATATAATTGGATCACATAACCACCCCTCAACATGCAACGAAGAATCACTCCAAAGTTCTTATCTAGGGGAGAACATAAGAAGAAATTGTTTGTAGGGTACAAAACCACCTTAAAGTTATCCTTTCCGATCGATCTATCCAAGAGTTCATACTAAAATAACACCAAGTTATCCTTTCCGATCGATCTATCTAAGAGTCCGTACTAAAATAACACCATATGATACGCATCAACCAACTCTAATGTCACCTAGATACTCCAATGTCACCACAAGTATCCATGAGTTAATTATACGATACGCATCAAACAATTTCAGATTCATAATACTCAATCCAACACAAAGAACCTCAAAGAGTGCCCCAAGATTTCTACCGGAGAAAGTAGGACGAAAACATGCATCAACCCCTATGCATAGATTACCCCAATCTCACCTCGAGAATCCGCGAGTTGAGTGCCAAGACATAGATCAAGTGCTCTCAAATCCATAAAAGTATTCAATCCGGTAATAATGAAATCTGTAAGGGAAAACTCAATTCATCACAACAAGATAGAGAGGGGAAAACGCCATATAATCCAACTATATTAACAAAGCCCGTGATACATCAAGATCGTGCCAAATCAAACACGAGATAGAGAGAGATTAAACACATAGCTACTGGTACAAACCCTCAGCCCCGAGGGTGGGCTACTCCCTCCTCATCATGGAGACCATAGGGATGATGAAGATGGCCTCCAATGATGATTTCCTCCTCCGGCAGGGTGCCGGAATGGGGTCTAGATTGGTTTTTTGTGGCTACACAGGCTAGCGGCGGCGTAACTTATAATCTAGGGTTATTTATGGGGGTTTCTGGATATATAGGATTTTTGGGCGTCGGTTTCACGCGAAGATGGGCCACGAGGGACCCATAAGACACCAGGGCGCGCCAGAGGGGGCTGGCGTGCCCTGATGGGTTGTAGCCACATCGTGGCTCTTCTGGCCCTCCCACGAAGCTTCTAGTGCCTCTTTTGTTCCAAAAAAAATCAAAAAAAAAATTCGTTGCATTTGGAGAACTTTTATTTCTGCACAAAAAACAACACCACGGTAGTTCTGCTGAAAACAGCGTCAATCCGGGTTAGTTCCATGCAAATCATACCAAAACCATATAAAATTGTTGTAAATATGGCATGAATACTTCATAAATTATAGATACGTTGGAGACGTATCAGCATGACACAGAAAGATGTTTCTGTGACGCCTACACCAGTTGAAGAGGAAGCTAATGATGATGATCATGAAGCTTCGGATTAAGTAACTACCGAACCTCGTAGGTCGACAAGGACACGTACTGCCCCTGAGTGGTACGGTAATCTTGTCTTGGAGGTCATGTTGTTAAGCAACGGTGAACCTATGAGCTATGGAGAAGCGATAGTGGGCCCGAATTCCGACAAATGGCTAGGAACCATGAAATCCGAGATAGGATCCATGTATGAAAACCAAGTATGGACTTTGGTAGGCTTGCCCGATGACTAGCAGGCCATTAAGTACAAATGGATCTTTAAGAAGAAGACAAACGCTGATGGTAATGTCACCATTTATGAAGCTCGACTTGTCGCAAAGAGGTTTCTGACAAGTTCAAGGAGTTGACTATGATGAGACTTTATCACTCGTAGCGATGCTAAAGTTTGTTGGGATTATGTTAGCAGTTGCTGCATTTTTCGATTACGAAATCTGGCAGATGGATGTCAAAACAGACTTTCCTTAACGGTTTTCGTGAGGAAATGTTGTATGTGATACAACCGAAAGGTTTTGTCGATCCTAAGGATGCTAAAAGGTATGCAAGCTCCAGCGATCCTTCTATGGATTGGTGCAAGCATCTTGGAGTTGGAATATACGTTTTGATGAGGTGATCAAAGCTTTTGGGTTTATACAAAGTTTTTGAAGAAACTTGTATTTACAATAAATTGAATGGGAGCAATATAGCTTTTCTGATAATTATATGTGGATGACATATTGTTGATCGGAAATGATGTAGAATTTCTGGAAAGCATAAAGGGTTAGTTGAAAGGAGTTTTTCAAAGGAAGACTTGGGTAAAGCTGCTTGCATATTGGGCATCAAGACCTAAAGAGATAGATCAAGACGCCTGATAAGTCTTTCACAGAGCACATACCTTGACAAGATTCTGAAAGAGTTCAAAATGGATCAGTACTGTATGCCATGTATTGTAAGGTGTGAAGTTGAGTAAGACTCAAAGCTCGACCATGGCAGAAGAAAGAGAAAGGACGAAGGTCGTCCCCTATGCCTCAGCCATAGGCTTTGTACTATATGCTATGCTATGTACCACACCTGATTTGTGCCTTGCCATGAGTCTGGAAAGGGGGTACAAGAGTGATCCAAGATTGGATCACTGGAGAGCGGTCAAAATTATCCTTAGAGGACTAAGGAAATATTTCTCAGTTATGGAGGTGATAAAGAGTTCGCCGTAAGGGGTTACGTCGATGCAAGCTTTGACACCGATCTGGATGAGTCCGAGTCACAAACCAGATACGTATAGTGGAGTAGTCATTTGGAATAGCTCCAAGTGGGGCGTAGTAGCAACATCTACAGTATGACATAGAGATTTGCAAAGTACACATGGATCTGAATGTTGCAGACCCGTTGACTAAAACCTCTCTCACAAGCAAAACATGATCAAACCCCAGAACTAATTGGGTGTGAATCACATGGCGATGTGACTAGATTATTGACTCTAGTGCAAGTGGGAGACTGTTGGAAATATGCCCTAGAGGAAATAATAAAGTGGTTATTATCATATTTCCCTTTTCATGATAATCGCCTATTATCCATGCTGGAATTGTATTGACCGGAAACTCGAATACATGTGTGGATACATAGACAACACCGTGTCCCTAGTGAGCCTCTACTAGACTAGCTCAATGATCAAAGATGGTTAAGGTTTCCTAACCATAGACATGAGTTGTCATTTGATAACGGGATCACATCATTAGGATAATTTTGTGATGGACAAGACCCAACCATAAGCATATCATTTGTTCGTATCACTTAGTTTGTTGCTACTGCTTTCTTTATGTCAAGTATCTGCTCCTAAGACCATGAGATCATGCAACTCCCTGACACCGGAGGAATGCCTTATGTGTATCAAACTTCACTTCATAACTGGGTGATCATAAAGGTGCTCTACAGGTATCTTCGAGGGTGTTTGTTGGGTTGTCATGGATCGAGACTGGGATTTGTCACTCCATATGACAGAGAGGTATCCCTGGGCCCTCTCGGTAATACAACATCACAAGAAGCTTGCAAGCAATGTGACTAAGGAGTTAGTCACATGATCTTGCATTACGGAACGAGTAAAGAGACTTGCCAGTAACGAGATTGAACTAGGTATGGAGATACCGACGATCGAATCTCGGGCAAGTAACATACCGATGGACAAACGGAACTGCATACGGGATTAAATGAATCCTTGACATCGTGGTTCGACCAATGAAGATCTTTGTGGAATATGTAGGAGCCACTATGGGCATCTAGATCCCGCTATTGGTTATTGGCCGGAGAGGTGTCTCGGTCATGTCTACATGATTCTCGAACCCGCAGGGACCGCACGCTTAATGTTCGGTGGCGCTAGAGTAGTATTGGGATATGTACGTTGGTGACCAAATGTTGTTCGGAGTCTCGGATGAGATCCCGGACATCACGAGGAGCTTCAAAATGGTCCAGAGGTAAAGATTTATATATAGAAAGTCCTGTTTTGGTCGTCGGAAAAGGTTCGGGCATTATCGATATTGTACCGGGAGTGCCGACACGGGTCCGAGGTTCCACCGGGAGGTCCACCTGCTCCGGGGGCCCACATGGGCTGAAGGGGGTGCGTCTTGGCCTATATGGGCCAGGGGCACCAGCCCCAAGAGGCCCACGCGCCAAGGAGAGGTGGAGGAGGAAGGGTCCTAAAAGGGGAAGGCACCCCCTAGGTGCCTTGGGGAGGGAGGAAACCTCCCTAGGCCCACGCCCCCTCCTTGGAGGAGGGGCTAGGGCTGCGCCCCAAAATGCCCCTTGCCTCCTATATATAGTGGGGGAGAGGGAGGGGCTGAACACACCAATTACCATGCCCCGGTGGCAGGCCTGCCTCTCCCATTACTCTGTTTTCTCCTCAGATCGCATCTACGGTGGTGCTTGGCGAAGCCCTGTCGGGATTGCTCCACCACCATCTCCACCACGCCGTCGTGCTAGTTGAGATACCATCTACTTCTCCTCCCTCGCTTGCCAGATCAAGAAGGAGGAGACGTCATCGAGCCGCACGTGTGCTGAGCGCTCAGGTGCCGTCCATTCGGTGCCTTATTGGGACGGATCGCGATTGGATCGTGAAGAGTACGCCTACATCAACCGCGTTATATACACTTCCACTTAGCGATCTACAAAGGTATGTAGATACACTCCCCCTCTCGTAGCTATGCATCTCCATGGATAGATCTTGCGTGTGCGTAGGAATTTTTTTGTTTCCCATGCAACGTTCCCAACAATTGAATGCAATCCGTCTTGTCAAATAATACTTGGTAGGCCTTTCCTATGAACTATAGGTGCGATTATTGATATGAAGGAGGGAAACATAAGATTCCAATTCCCACTAAAGAAAGGGATGGAACACTTCATTAGAAAGAGAATTAAACCACCTTATAAATCTATTATGAGGGTAACCTATGGATCGAGCGTCAAAGATGACAACACTTGATACTATGCATTATACCTAGCTAGGGGCATAAAATGATAGCGCTTGTTGGGAGGCAACCTAATAGTTATCTTTAATTTTTTGTTTTTACCTTCTGTCTTGGTGTGTTTACATGATTATTGATGATGTAAAGATTGTGTTTTTATATTTTAACTAGTGTCTGTGCCAAGTAAAGCTTTTGGGATTACTTTGGATGATAGTAGAATGGATATGGTGCAGAAAACACAAACTTATGCGTCCATTGCAGAATTTCTCTGATTTTACTGGAATGTCTTTTTAATCTGAATTTTTACACAGTATTGGTATACAGATTTCCCAAGTTTTCCTAATTTTTCAGAATTTTTTAATATACAAAAGTATGGTTTTTTTGCAGATCATTACTGTCAGGGTATACAAACAGGGGTGTCCCTTTCCCCCTTGACTTGTGCACGGACAGACAGCCTCCGCCTCCCGTGAGCGAAACCCGTTGGGAAGGCTGCCACCTCTCCAAGCAAGCATTCAAGGACCAGCATCCGGCAGCAACAACCTGCACAAGGCTAAGCAAGTGCCGGCAACACCAGCACAACGGCCCAAGAGGGGCCCAGAACGCGCCAGCCACGCCCCCGGTGCTTGCCGGGGGCCGAGGCGCACACCTTCCTGAAGACCCGGCAAGCCATCCCCCGGCAGGCGCGAGCTGATCGGCCACCGCTCCACCGCATCGCTACGCCAGTCACTTATTAATGCGGTGTCGAGCCCTCAAGCGGCTAAACAGCTCTCGCTAAACACGTGGCGACACACCGGGAGGCAAGTTATGCTCAGTTGACACCCGCCCTGCAGCGTGTCAAGACCGTAAGCAACGGCTAGCCAAGCGGTGGCAAGAGCTTGCCGGGGATGCACCCCCGAGCGCCACCTAGGCTGGTAATCATGGTATTTTGTCCTAAATGCCAGAGTTAGGTATGATAGCTCTGCTAAGCTATCTAATCGATAGATAATGACTGTTTTGCCATTGTGGTGACCCCTTGCACTATAAAAGGAGGCCAAGGCTACCTAGCTCAAGATTCGGATCCCCAAACATTTGTACTCGCCTAGCAGCTCTTTCCCCGAAGGCAACCCTTGCCGGGCTAGAGCGCGAGGCACCACTCGTGTTCTTCCAATCAAATCCACCAAAAGCAGGAGTAGGGTTTTACGCTTAGCAGCGGCCCGAACCTGGGTAAAATGCCAGTGTCCTGATCGTCGCGCCATCTCATGCTCTCCGCTCTTCGTGCAATGTGACCCCCCTTGCCAAACCACAATGGGCCTCCGGGTCCCATAGGTGATCGCGAGCATCCGTGCCCCGACATCTTTGGCGTGCCAGGTAGGGGGCGTGCATCATTTGCACGAAGCCGAGTTCGTGAACGGCGAATCGATCTTCATCATCATCTTCTTCAGCCATGGCTCCCAAGAAGAAGCCCAACACGACCACGCATCCCTCCACTTCAACGGCTCCCTTGCACGCAGCCGCGAGCGCGGCGGGCGTCACGGCGGCTGCAAGTGGAGAAGGCGTCGTGGGCAACGCAGCTGGCGCAGGCGGCACCGCCGTCGTGTCCCCCGCGGCCGAGGCCGGAGCGGAGGACGCCGGAAGGAAATGGGTCCACAAGACCCTAAGGAAATGTGGCGTAATCCAGCAGGCCAAGGGGAGAAATAGGTACCTGGCTATACCCTTCTCCCTCCTCCTTCCCCGCCTATGGTTAGCTCTGCGCGGCGACGACGTCGTCAGTGTCGATAAGCTCGCATGAGGTTCGGTCTTGCATTTGTCCCGCCAGGGGACAAGTCCCGAACCGAATGCTAGAGTGCATCCGCTAGTCGACGCTCCCGGCAGGCGAACCACGGCAAGGTCCCGTACGCCTATCATGGGTCGCCACGGGACCGTTGGGCGCGAAGAAAAGGAGGGAAGGACTGGCCATACCTGCTTCTTTTTCCATTCCCGAACTGATCATCAATATTGCATTAACCCGGCAGACTCCTGCCGCGGACCATATTCATGACTGATGGGTCTTCGAGTACCCCCGTTTTGCTCTTCTCTGTGTCCCTTCTCTTTCAGGGCTGCGGTGAGCACATGCTTGCGCGCGCACCATAAGGAGCACGGGAGAGGGAAGATGCCAGGGCGGAATGAAAAGCCATGACAAAAGCTAAGTTGACACAAATAATCAACTTCCATTAGGATATACATTTGTATGTCCCTTCGCCGAACCTAAGGTTTCGTATGATAAAGCTTGCGTGTGACAAAGCATTACTGTGTTCATTCGCGCCCGTGTTTTGTTTCGAGCATGCTCAACAAAACGCGCGGCAGAGTCAACACTGCCAAAGGTAACCTTGCCGGCGGCGTGCTCTTGCCAGGAGAAAGCTAAGGACCTATTCCTCAAAGCAATTCGCGGTAACACGTCGTTGGTGGGTAACTAGAAACGCGTAAAGGTGATTATCATACGAACGCCGGAAGGAAAACAAAGGGCATAGTATGCGATTGCACAAAAACATCAGTTCTGCAAATGTTAAAATAAAGAAAGTTCACGCCCTAATACGAGATACCTACTGTGTCTTAAGTACAGGGCGACATGGTGACAAGGAAGGCATAAAGCTAACTCTGGTGGCTCCCCTGGGTCCTTGAAACTTTGAGGATCCTGTCGGCGAGGGGACCGGACTTCTCCGTGGCGGCCGAGGTATCAGCACCAGATGGCAGCTTCTTGAAACCATCGGAAAGATCGAGCTCCGGATGGAAGAAGGCAAGGTTGGTCAAGACCAGGGAGAGGGCATCGCGTGCTAGCTTCTGGGATTCGTTGGCAAAGGATGCAGCCCTGTCCTCCTCATATGTCTTCAGCCCCTCGATCAGGCCGTCGAACAAGAGTATCAGCTTGACGCTTGGAGCTTCATGTTTGCCGATAGAGTAGGCCTAGCTCTTCATGTCCATCTTGGCAATCTGGGCAGTGAGGCGCTCGGCGATATCAACCATCCTCTTGATCCAGAGGTCATGCTGCTCAAAAGTTCTCCAGGTTTTCTTTGGCGTCCTTCTGAAGGGTCTTCATGCGGGTCACGTCTGTCAGCAGCAGTTTCTCGCGAGCCCTAGCCGATTCGAGGTCGCTCTCCAAGGAAGCAAGCCTGGATTTCATGTCGGAAATAGTGCCGTTAGCGGCATCGAGGTCCTGACCCTTGGAGGAAAGTTGTGACTACACCTCTTCCAGAGTTGCCGCTGCCTTTCGTGCCTCCTCTTTGAGGGCCTCGATCTCCTTGGTGCTCCCAGCAAGATCCTCTGTCAGTTTGATCAGTTGGGCTTCAAATTTGGCCTTGGCAGCGGATGCAGCAGCTAGCTCGTCAGTCACCTTCTTCAGCTGAGCAGCAGACTCCAGGGAAAGTCTGTCCAGAGCAATCTTGTGGCTATCCTCCAGCTCCATGGTGCGCTGCCCGACGAGGGCCTCCAGCTCTTCGTCCTTGGCATGGAGGGTAGCCTCAAGAGCCCCTTCCCGGAAGGAGATGCCCTCCTCTCTGGCGTCCAGAAGCGCCTCGAGCTCCGTCAGGCAAACCTTCCAGGCGGCAACGACTTCGTTGGTCATGGACAGCGTCTCGTGCTGCCTCTTAAGGGAGTGAACCTGCCGGTTGTACCAGTCCCGCAACTTGCTCCCTTTGCTCCTCAGCTGCTGATCCACAAACTCACCGAGTCTCGCTGCTCCTTGACCGTCTGCCACTGGAGACTGTACCTGCTCTGCACGTCCTTAAGCCTTGCTGCTATGGACTCCAAAAATCCAAGTCCTTGGCGGCGTCAGCAGTGCTGTGAGTTCCTTCGATCTTATGAGATAGCAGCTCCAGGATCTTGTTAATCTCTTCGTCAAGGTCTGCGCCCACTGAGAAGGGCGAGCCGAGAGCTGTGTGGCTTAACAGAGCAGTGACCAACGCCAGATGACTCTGCGGGGACTGCAGGGCCGATGCCAGGGGATAACTGGATGAGGGAGGCTTCATGGTTTGAAGGGGAATCTTCTCTTCAGGCCGGGCACGCTGCCGGGATTTTGTTCCGTTCCTTCTGAAGACCCCTGGATATCCCCGGCAGCCGAGCCATGTTCTTCCGCGGCAGCAATCTTCATCACTTCCGCGGCAGCATCCTTCCCAATATCAGCAACCTCCTCCAGCAGCTCAGGCTCTTCAAAAAGTGAAACTGCGGATTAGAGCAACAAAACAGAAGTATGGAAATCAAGAATCAATAAGGCATGTAAAGAAAAGATACAGGAAAAACAAGAGCACCGGCAAGACGGATACCCGATGGAGACTACTGCGGGAGGACCTCTCCTTCCCCGGCAACATCAGTTGTCGGCGTGCGGTCTGTCGCCGTCCCTTCGGCAATGACCTTTGCCTGATGTTTATTGGAAGGAAAAGCCAGAAAGCAAAGAGGTTTGGTTTACGTTTGGTGGAAGGTTACATTTTCCAGTCGGAACGACGGAATTTCATTCCAACTTAGGCCGTTTTGAATTGACATAGCTTGACCTGTGAACTCTCAGCGCGTACGACAGTTGCTTCGACAAGCATTCGGTAGACTAGCTTTCGAAGTGCCCCTAGATCCTATCGAGTAAAACCGTCCCCCGGGGATAATGTGAAAGTGCAAGGCAACCGGCCTTACCATACTTTCCCTGAATGTGAGTTGCTTCAGTCAACCAGGAAGATCATGACAAATAGACCAATGAGAGATTGGATCACCGTCATTGCATTTACCCTGGTCATGAACTGAAAAGGAGACTGTCACCGCTGAGAACGAGACGGCACAGGTTGTGGTTCTTCTCCAGCATACGCTAGCTGCTGGAACCCACTGAGTTCAAGTCCGAAAAAGGATTGGACTCTGCGACATCGACCGACGCGACGCTATACCGGAAAGCATGACGGAGAAGTCCATTCTCGTCATGATCGATCCACGTCCTACCATAGTGCCCGGAGAACCTGCTTCTAGAAGATTCTATAGTGATCCACTGGAATCGGCCTCGGGTGACGCCCGAATGACCGTACCGGGGAATTCTACCGTACTCCGTGCAGCTATGGTTGTTGATCCTGCGGAGCCTACCCAAAGGTTCAGGCCGGATTGTAGGAAGTGGGTGATACGTTTTTGTATTTCTATGAGAAGAAATACGGCACCCACGATTCCCAGTAGTAAGTCGTCGGCATATCACGCGTAACAAGTGACGTCGTCATCCAGAAGGAAAAAGAAAACCCCAAAGGTACCGAATGGAATTCTACTTCTAGAAAAGAATGTCCGCGGAAGGGAATAGTCTACGTGGCCCGGGGTAGTCTTTCAATTCCTTTATCGGGTGGGAGAGTTTAGAACCAGTTAAGCCAATAGCTGCTGCTTTAGTCACACTAGCTACATCAGTTGATCATGGATTTAGCATACCACCTCAGAATAGAAATTTGGATATTAAGGAAGCTGTATTTCGCAATAGCAGCTCCGAGAAGCTGGGCTTAGGGTGCGCCTCCTGCGGTCGTTTCAGTGACTCAATTGGCTGGCTTCCCTCAGCTCAGACTGGTGTAACATTTCCTTCATGTTCCAAAGAAGCAATATTACATTTTATGTGTCTTCCATTGGCAGCACTATGGAAGAATGAAGCTCAATTTTGTACTGGATCGGGGCATCCTATTAGTAAACCCATTTGGACGGATTTATCAGATTGGGATATTCTTGATCGATTTGGTCGGATATGTAGAAATCTTTTTCATTATCATAGTGGATCTTCGAAAAAACGGACTTGGCTATTCAATAAAGGACGGAGTCAACGTGAGCCTTAGGGTCCAAAAATATTCCATTGGTGTCAGCTATTAGCGATTATTCAAAGTCGTAATGGTATAAATTATTGGTCAATTCCACTGATTCTTCTTTCCCGTTCCTTCACTGGCTATAGTGCCTTACCTCTTCTGTGACTTGTCCTGAGATGAGAAGACCAAAATGGGTTTTTTGATTGGATTAGGAATTCCCTCTTTTTTAATCCTTTTCTACTTTTTCTTTTCTATATCTCTAACCCACGAGCTTTCCTTTTTCTGCAGCCATACCAAGAAAACTCCTCAACTGAGTGATAGTCTTAGGTGCTGGCCATTCTTTGATGGCAACTATTTTCTGGGGGTCTGTAGATAGACCCTATCCTTAGATAACATGCTTCTGGCCATGTCTGATTGGCATTCAAGTCTGCCTTCCATTGCTTGAAAAGGCCTAGCACCGTAAGTAGCAATTGGCTATGTCCAAACTCAAACGTCGTATTTTATCTAAGCACAGGAGTCGTAATAAGAACTTGTGCATGTCTGCTTCGTCTTTCTTGATCGGTTCCTCGTGTTGCATACAATGAAGAAAGAGAGTGGGATGGGATGAAAGTAAACGCAAAGAGCTGATTCGATCAAAGAACCTCGCAGCTTTAGTGCAACAAGCCTATCGAAAGCACTCATCTTTATCGACTAAATGCTTTTTTGTCTCTTCCTCACTAAACGCCCGCTTCCTGGCTCCTCCCTCTTTGCCTAGCGGTTAAGTAGATAGTAGGTCCCCCTGGCCCCGCAACCAAGAATAAAATCATCGCGCAATAAATCAATAGCCCTATACCACGTGTAGCCACACTCTAGTGTCCTTTTCTACTTAGTTGGGCTGATCACTTCAGAAAATCGTGTAAAAATCAAGCAAGAAAATAAATCTTTTCTTACCATGCTAATAGCGCCTGAACCAAATGTATTTATTTTGATTAGGATCCTATTCTACGGTTACGACTACAATAATCATTATTTACTTTGCGAGGACGTAAGTGTGTCAGACTGCTAAATTGTTTTATTATTCCTACAATATAAACTAGGAGATATAGGGGGTAACACTGTCCCTAGAAATTCCTTTTTTCCTTTTCTTTTTTGTCCAGAATTGAACAAAAAAGAAATTATGGAAGATGTTTTCTTCCCCCATTAAGTCCGAGCCATAGAGTAAGAGTGAGATGAGTTTTCCAAATTCATCATAGACTTTCCCTATGGCTTGATAGAAGTAAGAAGCAAAGAGTCGTAACTTAAAGAAAAAAACGGACAGGGCCGACAGATTTACCTGATGTAAAGAAGATCCTAAAAGTCTCTGATTAGTCGACTCTATCCATTTAACACTTTCCTCTCTCACCTTTTTTCCACTGACTCAATTCTAGTTTATTAGATTCTTGTTTAAAAGAATGAAAAAAGTTCAATAGAACTAAGAACACATAAAAAATAGTACGGGCAGGTTCCTCGGTGGAAGCCCTTGCCGACGAATTCTCCTCACGGGCAATGGTTGATGGGGAATCTTGGAGGAGAGGTTCCTCTTGGCGAGCCTCCCTCCGATCTTCCTCTCCTGTTTCCCTGTCGGGTGAAGGGAGGCGTCCTTCCTCATCTCCGCTAGTAGACGAGGCCTGCACTTGGGTTTCACGGAGAGGACTGGGCTGGGGGCTAGACACGGGATTCTCTTCCGCGTCTCCCGCAGAGCCTCTGCCTGCCGCAAAGTCCGGTCCCGCTGCGGATTTGGCTCTCTTGACCCTGTGCGCAAGAGTCTCCTCATCCTCGTCACTGTCAAGATCAAGCATGCAAGATTAGTCAGGAAGATTAAAGATCAAAGGCTTTCTGACGGAAGCTGAGATCAACTAGACTCACTCCGAGGCAAGGAGCATTGAACCCAGCTCGTACGACGCGGGTGGTGGAGTTGCCCGGCCCCTCTGCAGAGTTGGGGGACAGGACTTGACGGAGAGGCCAGGACTGCCGGCAAGGGCGAGCCTGGCGGAGAAGTTGGCTTGACGGGGGGCTGGGGTCCACCCCATGAACCTTCCGTCACTTGGCGGGGGACGCCTTGGCCTGGGAAAGGCGGGAGGATTGGCGACGTGCTACTTCGCGCCCGCCGCCCTTAGAAGTCATCTTCTTCACTTTTAGGGGACCTCGCGAAGACGCGGGGGCCGTTGATTCTCGGTTGGCGCGTAGACGGAGGCGGCGACCCGGCTCCGGAGCTTGGGGCCCCTCTTCGAGCCCCTCCTCTTCCTCCTTCGGATCCTTCGCCTCCTCCGCCTCGCCCTCCCCCAGGGTCCCTGTTGCCGCGACTTGGGAGCCACTGGCCCCGGCAAGCTCCAGCCCGGTAGACTCCTCCGGAGCAAGATTTTCTCTCTCCTCCTCAGAAGAACCGTCGTCCCCGGACTCCTCCTCCTCCTCTTCTCCGGAGGTTGCTCCCCTGGTGGTCCTAACAGTCTTGTCTTCCGCGATTCGTCCAGAGATGTAGGCTCTGTCCGCTTCCCTGGTTGGCACGGTCAAGTTGTCCTCCGGTTTGGAGGCTCTCTCATCCAAGCTGGAGACCCACTCCGTCTCGCTCTCCAGGGTGGGCAGCTCCCAATCAGACTTAACACCGGAAGCATCGCAATCTGGCATCCATTGGAGGATCTGGTTCCAGACGGAATTGCGGTGCAACGGGATGACTCCCGCCGGCAGATGGTATGTCCCGAGGCGACCAAACAACTGATCACATAGCCAGCCATGACCGTAAGCTGTCAAGTTGTTGGCAGGACCCGGGTACAGTCGCTTCCAGTCGGTGGGACCATTGAACTCCCAAGCAAACCTGTCTCTTTTCTGCAAGGGCGCGATGCGGCGACGGAGGAAGTCTGCCCCCACGTGCTCGATGGTCAGCCCAACAGCCTTGAGGCGGACGATCCTATTCAACGCCAGGCGGAGTTTGCTGTCAGTAGGGCCCAGCTTCCCCCAGTAGCTGCCGCGCGTAGCACATTCAGTCCGCGCCCGGCAGAACGCGGGGGCCTTGTCGTCCTTGATCCAGCACCAGTCGCCCCTCCATTCTTCCCACTTTCGGAGAAGCTGTCTGGAAAGGTAATCCGAATCATCCTTTTTGCCCCGGGGGATCCAGCTTATGTTCCCCGAGCGGTGGGATTTGTGCTCAATCCGAGGAAGGAAGAAGTGCCTGAACAAGTCTACATTGGGGGCGACTCCAACAAAATTCTCGCACAAATGGGCAAAAATCGCCATGCAAGACATCGCATTGGGCGTAAAATCTAGAAGGTGGAATCCATATGCCGCCGTCATGGCACAGAAGAAATCAGAGAAGGGAGGAACAAGGCCGCAGTAAAAGTACGCACAAAAGAAGTGGTACAAATCTGAGGGCTTCTTCTCCATGGGGCTGTCCGGCAAAACTTGGGGCGCTCCGTGCCCCTTTGTCGCCCTCCCCCACATATAGGCATACCTCTTGATCAGGGGGTTGCCATCCATGCTCGACGGAGTGATAACCACATCTCCCTGTCGCCGCCTCTCGAGCTCTTCCGCTTTCTTCTTCCTCTCCTCAGCCACCAGGTCCGTGGATGCGTCCGCCTGCTTCCCCTTGTTGGCAGCCGTTTTTCGCCCCATCCTTGAAGCCTTTCGAGGGCGGCGGATGATCTGGCGGCGCTCAGTAAACCGAGAGTGGCGGTGGGAGCAGTTCTTTGGCTTGAGGAGGAAGATGAAGGACGGAGAAAAGGATGCGAATGAGCAGTGCCCCTGTGCGTTGTCCTTTTTATTTTAGGGGACCCGCACGGGGACTGGCTCTTCGCAATCTTTTCGGAAAACTGCCGTTTTATTACTGCCAGTTCTTTTTATTCTCCAACGGCTACCGTTCCACGACCCCACGACCCACGATAATTGCGCGGAGTGGACGTGGGTTGGAGGACAGAATCCCTTCGACGCGTGTCCGTGCACTGTTTGGGGCCTAACCCAACGTGCCAAGCAACACATATGGCTCAGGCCCAGGGGCTTCTGTCAGGGTATACAAAAAGGGGTGTCTCTTCCCCCTTGACTTGTGCACGGACAGACAGCCTCCGCCCCCCGCGAGCGAAACCCATTGGGAAGGCTGCCACCTGTCCAAGCAAGCATTCAAGGACCAGCATCCGGCAACAACAACCTGCAGAAGGCTAAGAAAGCGCCGGCAACACCAGCACAATGGCCCAAGAGGGGCCCAGAACGCGCCAGCCACGCCCCCGGTGCTTGCCGGGGGCCGAGGCACGCACCTTCCTGAAGACCCGGCAAGCCATCCCCCGTCAGGCGCGAGCTAATCGGCCACCGCTCCACCGCATCGCTACGCCAGTCACTTATCAATGTAGTGTCGAGCCCTCAAGCGGCTAAACAGCTCTCGCTAAATACGTGGCGACACACCGGGAGGCAAGTTATGCTCAGTTGACACCCGCCCTGCAGCGTGTCAAGACCGTAAGCAACGGCTAGCCAAGCAGTGGCAAGAGCTTGCCGGGGATGCACCCCCGAGCGCCACCTAGGCTGGTAATCATGTTATTTTGTCCTAAATGCCAGAGTTAGGTATGATAGCTCTGCTAAGCTATCTAATCGATAGATAATGACTGTTTTGCCATTGTGATGACCCCTTGCACTATAAAAGGAGGCCCAAGGCTACCTAGCTCAAGATTCGGATCCCCGAACATTAGTACTCGCCTAGCAGCTCTTTCCCCGAAGGCAACCCTTGCCGGGGTAGAGCGCGAGGCACCACTCGTGTTCTTCCAATCAAATCCACCAAAAGTAGGAGTAGGGTTTTACGCTTAGCAGCGGCCTGAACCTGGGTAAAATGCCAGTGTCCTGATCGTCGCGCCGTCTCATGCTCTCCGCTCTTCGTGCAACGTGACCCCCCTTGCCGAACCACAAGGGGCCTCCGGGTCCCATAGGTGATCGCGAGCATCCGTGCCCCGACAATTACAGACGGTTTTGTTTTAGACAAATTCTATTTTTGCTTGCATAGTTTGCTTGTTTTGATGATGCTATGGATTGTATCGGGGGTATAAGCCATAACTTATAGCCCCACAAATAAAAATCAGCTTTTCGCTAAAAACCTTAACTTATAGCCCCACCTTCCATATATGCATATAGTGTAGATGGTGATTTTTATCAGTTCTCTCTTGTGACTTGCCGGCATATTCAAAATGCTGACCTACACGGATGCAACGTGTCATGTTGCAGAGTATTTTTTCGACCAGGAGTGAGGACACGTTCTATGCTCGGTGATATGCCCTTGGAGCCGTATGGACTCGCTGGCGTCTACGTCTTCCGCAGTAGTTTTATCTCATGAGTTGGCCTTCAGCCAAATTTATTTTGTAATAAAGACTCTATATGATATTTCGATGAATAAAGAAGGTGTGATTGAACTTTGATATATACATTGATGTACTGTGTGTGTGCCAGCATGATCTTGGGAGGGTACAGAAACACAGAGACTTGACCGTTTCAGGTCGGGTGGCTACAAGAGAACACGAAGAACTCAAGATATTGATCCAAGGGGTTCCCCTCACATAGAGGATAAAGTGATTGGTGGAAATGTGGATCTAGATCTCCTCTCTCTTTTCCCTCAAGAACTAGCAAGAATCATTGGAGGGATTGAGAGTTAGCAAGCTCGAAGAAGGTAAACAATGGAGGAAGAACACAAGCTCAAGAGATAAGGGTCATTGGGGAAGAAGACCCCCTTTTATAGGAGGGGAAAATCCAATCGTTACCCCCTCAGCCCACACACGAGCGGTACTACCGCTCGGGCGGCAGTGCTCTGCTGAGTAGTGCAATGGCACGAAGCCATGAGGCTGTAGAGCCGCCGGAGCGGTACTACCACTCGCCCTAGCGGTAATACCGCTTATAATCGGAAGTGGAGCGGTAGTGACGGGTGGTACTACCACTTGTAGGCGGTACTACCGCTTCGTACTACCGTGCCACTACCGCCCAGTCTGACATGAAAAGTCGAGACCGCGTAGAGGCAGCGGTAGTACCAGCGGAACTGGACAGGGGTACTACCGCCTATAGGCGGTACTACCGCTTGCTTGGAACGGTAGTACCTCTAATAGGCGGTACTACTGCTTGCCCAGAGCGGTACTACCACTGGAGAGCAACAAAGAAGCCCAAGCAAACAGATGGATACAATAAAACCTGAACTGCCATAACTTTCGCATGCGAGCTCCGAATTGAGCAAACTCAAGCTTGTTGGATAGAGGACAACAAGAGCTATGAATGAAGAGGTTGTATAAAAATGCCAATGATATAGAGATGTGAAACCTCTATGAATGAAGAACCGGCAAAAACTCCAACATCGAAAACATCATAGAAGATGCATATGAACTCCGTTTTTGATGAACTTGAGCTTGTAATGAAGATCACCATAAGCTCTAAAACTCACAAAGAGAAACACCAAACAAGAACCAATAAAGATGATGATGCCAAGAATGCAATGGTTTGAGCTCTCAATGAACGATACGATCAAGCTACTCACTCGAGAGCCCCCCTTGATAGTATAGCTATCGATCCTATAACCCGGTCTCCCAACTACCACCATGAGATCGGTAAAGTATAAAAACCTATCAAGGTCAAACCTTTGCCTTGCGCATAGTCCACTTGAGCTAGATGATAACGATCTTCTCCTCCTCAAGATGGACCACCTTTCTTGATTGCGTCGGCTCGATGAAGACTAGTAGATTTCTTTCTCATACTCCACTATGGGTGAACCTCTCTTCGGCACATATTCACAAGTCCATTGTCACCACAATGGACAGCAAACTTCAAGCATGATCTCTTCGTGATGCTCCGCTTGAACTTGCACACCGCAATCTTGATGACGATCACCACTTGATGTCATCCTCCATGGGTCGTATGAGATCTTCCTCTTGACGCAGGCGCATGGAAACATACCTAACCCCACATAGAACTCTCATGTAGACCATGGATTAGTACACAAAGTGTAATGGGCAATGCTTACCATACTGTGGGATCACTTGATCCCCCTCGGTACATATTGTACGCTTTGTGTGTTGATCAACTTGATTCACTCTTTGACTTAGTCTTGATCAACCTTGTATCTTATCTTCTCTCTTCATAAAGATGATGCCTTGAAGGTAAACATGAATGTTCGCACAATCTTCTTCTTCAAGACATGCTTGCAATAAGCTCAACTCTCACATGATCAATCTTTGGATAAAACCTTGAATACCACCTTGGTCACCATATAAACTCCTTGAAACCAACAGATGGACTTCAAGAAGTGTCTATGGACAAATCCTTCGAATATAACTCAAGGCAACCATTAGTCCATAGGGATTATCATCCATTACCAAAACCACACATGGCGATCCCTGATACTCGTGATCTGCGTTGGGTTTTCTGTTAAGAGGAATGGGTAATCGCAGCAAAAAGTGGGTAGGTATTTCCCTCAGTTATGAAACCAAGGTTTATCGAACCAATAGGAATACCAATCCTCAACCGTCTTCAGGGGCTGAACACAAAAGAACAAATGACTTGCACGCAACGACGGCAAGAGGGTTGTCAATCCCCTTGATCTCGTTATTTGCAAGCAAGTGAGTTGTGTAGATAATTGTAGATAATAGTAAAGTGCAAAATAAAATAAAAGGTAATAAATAACAGCAAGGTAATGATAGCGTTTGTGAATTTATAAGTGAATAGACCCGGGTGTCGGTGTCAAAACCGGCGGATCTCGGGTAGGGGGTCCCGAGTTGTGGGGTTTGGATCGATGGGTTGCAGGAGACGAAGGAGACGGTGTTTACCCAGGTTCGAGCCCTCCTATGGAAGTAAAACCCTACGTCCTGCTTGATTGTATTAACGCGTATGAGTATTACAGAGTCGATCTACCTCGAGATCAAGTGGTCAAAACCCTAGATGAGCTTCTCTGCCCTCTACAATCTAAACCCTCCGGTTTATATAGACACCGGGGGTACCTAGGGTTTACACATGGTAAGCTTCCAGCCGGAAATAGAGGCACCGATCTTCTCACCATAACTTGGAGTGCACGCCTCGTCTTCGGAGGTTTCCTTCTTGAATACGGGGTCACCACCTATCCGGTCATTCCCATGTTAATCAGAGAGCTGCCCACCAAGCCGGCCTGTGAGAGATAGGCCGGTGGCCCGAGGACCCCTTAATCCAGGACTCCCTCAGTAGCCCCTGAACTAGCCTCCAACGCCAGGGGTCATGATACCAGCAGCTTCACGTGATCAGAGTCTTCGGCTTGCGGGGCGAGTTCTTTTCCTCCTTTATGATCGGCAGGCTTTAGTCCGGCTTCCGATGATACGTACTTATCCGAACAAGAAATCATCCAGATGCCATAAAGTGCTTAACCTTGAAGGCGAAACGTTAAAGTGTGAATAGTGTTCCCTGACAGCCTTTCTGACGAAGGACCGCGGCCTACCACGACCGCCGAGCCAGTCAAAAACTCGATTCGCGGTTCGAGGAAGTTTCATTGGCACGTCTTATCAATGTGCAGATCGTGTCCCGTTTCTCATGGGATATGATTAATCCTTTGGGTTATCCCACGCGCGCATAATGACACTACTATTTCGGGAAGTGGCGAAGCCTGCGGCGCAGCAGAGGGGAGGCTCTTGGTATTACGGCACCCCTAAAAGGGAGAAAACCCCCAAGGCCTAATCACGCTCTCTATTCGCATCATTTGCTTTCTCAACTTTCCCCAGCTCCAGGAGCCCAGATCCAGTTCCTCCCCCATCTTCCCTCCGAGTACTGCCATGGACGATTCCGGTTCCATGGGCAAGTGGGAGGCCTCCTCCGTCACCGACAACTACATACGGGAGTTAAAGCGCGCCGGCTACCTCTCCGCCGACATCGCCCACCGCGCCCCCGAGGCGAATCAGGTGGTTCCCATGCCAAGGCAGGGCGAAAGGGTGATGTTCGTCCCCCATTTCCTCCGAGGACTAGGCTTCCCGCTTCACCCCTTCGTCCGGGGAGTCATGTTCTTTTACGGGTTGGACTTCCACGACCTCCCCCCGAACTCCATCATGCACATCTCGACGTTCATCCTTGTCTGTGAAGCCTTCCTGCGGGTACAGCCGCACTTCGGCCTGTGGCTCAAGGTCTTCAACGTCAAGCCGAAGACAGTCGCAGGCGCGCATGTGGATTGTGGAGGGGCCGTCATCAGCAAGCTCCCTCGTGTCGAGTGGCCGGAGGGCACCTTCATTGACACGGTAAAGATCTGGCAAAAAGAGTGGTTCTACATCACTAAACCGAGGAGCGCGGACGGGATGGCGCCTGCCGAGTTCAGATCCGGACCCCTCGCGAGGCTAACCTTGTGGCTCAAGAAGGGCCTTAACTGGGGGTCGGCCGACGAGGTGAAGTTGCTGCAGAAGCGCATCTCTTCGGTGATCGAGACCAATATCAAGCTGACCAGCGTGGTCCAGGTCATGCTTTGCCGCCGTCTCCTTCCCTGCCAGCACCGGGCCTCCCCAATGTGGGCTTACCAGCCCGAGGACCCGGACACCGTACGTCAGTTCTTCCGCACCACCCACGAGAAATTGTGGAAGGTGTTGTTCAAGCCTCAGGAGAGCTGGCCGACCGAGGAAGAGGACACCGGACTCTACGCCGCAAACCCTCCCACCAAGGTAAGGTAGATTTTTTTTAATTATGCGGCTCTATCTCTTAACAAAGAGATGAATCCCTTCTCCCTTATCTCTACAGAAATGGCTGAGGAAGGCCGAAAAAATCGACTGTCTGGCCCCGCAGCCCAAAGATCCTCGGTCAGACCTGCTGACGGAGATGCTCGTCGTGGCGCCGTATTCGGCGCTAGAGAAGAAGGAGAAGAAGAAAGAAGAGAAGAAGGGAGCCCGAGAGGGTCTCTGTTCAAGGGGTCTCCCGGACACTAAATCCGAGGAGACTCATGCCTCTTCCGCTCACGAGGAGGAGCACGAGGACGAGGGGGAGTGTGACTCTCCCCTCGCAAGGAAAAGGGCGGCGTCAGCGGACGTCACCGAGGGCCTACCTCCTCTTGCCCCAAAGAGGACCTGCCGAACAAAGGTGGTCCTAGCTGACGACAGCTCGGACTCCGACGAGGAGTCGGAGACTTCCGAAAAGGTTCCCCAAAGGAACCCCAGGGTTAAGCCCCCAGCCCAGAGGTATGAATCTGAAGACCTTCTGGATTGTTCGCGTGGAGTTTTCAATGCTAAAATGAGCGAACGCATTTCGATTTTCAGCCCACCGCGCGATCTTTCCACCGACCAATTCTCAGACGGGGAGCCCCTGCCCGCCGATCTGGCGAAAAGCGGGACCCCGTCGCATCCGACGCCTCCAGAGGCTTCGAAGGAGGCTGCGGAGGTGTTGTCGCGCCCGGCTCCCTCTGAGCCGAACACCGGCAGCGGCGGCGACGAAGTCATGGCTGAGGTTAACGCCTCGGCCGTCAAAGACCAGGAGGAAGAACATCCTCTGGCAACTAAAGAGAGGGGACGAATCCTGGTCTGTCCCTCTCCGAAGACATCTCCGGAGCGATCTACGCCTCCGGAGCAGGTCGCCCAATCCCCCGCAAGAGGGAGGGCTAGCAGACCCCACCGGTGCCGCCCATGACTGGGTGGCTTGCGCAGATGGAGGAAGCTTTATTCCTGCTCCTCCATCGCCGAGGATCACCGCGCCCTTATGGGTGCGGTTTTGCAAGGCATTCAGTCTGTAGATAACGGACTGAAAGAGGCCTTCAACGGTCTCTTGACGGGCTTCCAGGTAAGCCATGTAATATTCTTTTCCTTAGAGAAAGTTAATTTGCTTATTTTGTACAATCCTTATAAGTGTAGCAGCCCCCGAGTCCTGGGTGAGTTTTGGAAAAAAAACACCCGGGGGTCAAACGTCCGAACAATAGCGACGATGCTCAAGGCATCCTTTGTCCCCCATTATCCGAAGAGCTCCGAAGAGTACCTGGCGGAGGGGTCGGAATCCGATAGCCCGGGAGTTTTAATGCACATAGTTTATTTTGTAGGCTTCGTCATCGGCGGCGGCCGCTAACGCAATGGAGCTTGCTGAATTAAACTGGAAGCTCAAGAGCTCCGATGAGGAGCTCGATCGTTTGAACAAGATGTTCGACGAGACGCAAGGTGAGTCCGAATTGGGACAGTCGGGCTATTGTCTATCCTTATTGATTGAGATAGTCAAATTATTCAAAAGTTTGCATTTATTTATTGTTACCAGAGCTGTGGGTACTGAGGTCGAGAACCTCAAGGCCGAATTGGCCAAAGGCGAAGCAGGAGGCCGCAGATGAAAAGGCGGTGGCCGAACGGGCGGCAGCCGGCCTATCGGCATTAAAGGCCGAGAATGACAAGCATGAAGCCCGGTTGGTGGAGGTGCTGCTGGAGCTCAAGGATGCCAGCACAAAGTGCAAGGCCCTTGAGCAGAAGATCAGAGACCAGGCCGCCGAGCTATCCACGCTTAAATCCGAGCTCAAATCGGAGCTTGTTGATAGGTGGTTCTTTGAAGAAGAACTCCGCCAAGTCAGGGCGATCGCCAATGGTAAGCCGTACTTGCTGCAATGTGCCTTTGGTGGTAACAGGTTTGCCTTGCTCACCCGGGTGTGGAGTTCCTCAGGCGCCTTTGCGGACCTCCCGAAGAGTTCAGCGGACGCGAACAAATACTTCGCCTCCCGGGATGGGGAAGTTGAGCAACGGTTGTTTTGGGCTCAATTTCAAGCCCCCGAGCACCCTCCGCTCCTGAGCAAGCAGATGAAACAGTTGATGGAGCTGCACCGGATGGCGGAGCCAGCCATGAGGGACCTTTGCATCCGGCTATGGCCTACAGAGCCAATGTCGAGTAGTTACTTTGGCCTGATGCAGAAACTATGTAATGCTGCACCTCGGATTGACGTGCTGAAGTGTTCTACATGCATCGAGGGAGCTCGGATGGCCTTTGCAAGGTCCATGGTGCATCTGCCGGGGCTCAAGCCGACAGAAATGGCTACCGCGCCTCCACCGCCTGGGAAGGAGCATAGGCGCCCCGAGAAGTACTTTTCCGCCGTGATGGACGGTGCTCGGGCAATAGAAGCTCAATGCCCGAAAGATGTAATTTATGAATGAATGTTCTGTCATGTATCCGATGACTTCTCCGCTTTATAATACGGTTGCATGCTTTATCATGTATTTTTAATTTTTTGTATTATTTTGACTCCTGTGTGGCCGTTTTATCTGAAAGTTGCGAGTCGTCGGCTTCAGCCCCCATGTAGATACTACACGGGGTGTTTTCTACCTCCGCAGTGTGACCCTTAGCCGAAGTATCGGTGCCCGAAGGCGGTAGTGCGAGGGGGACAAGGCAATCAGACTATAATGCCTTAGTGCTTTCACTTAGCCGGAGGAGCTTGAATGCGGGGGCTGATGACGAGCCCCCAGTGTTTTGTGATATTCGGATACACCGAGGTTGACACCAGCATCACATGATTTGTAATAGTACAAACCCCTCGTATAACACGAAATAACCTCTATCGATTTTTAGTTTGACACTTATGCTCGGATTGCAGACCGGTTCTCGCTTATTATGACAGTCGGTTTTCAGTTTTCTCCACTGAGGTGCTTAACCAGGCGAGCCGAAAGCACAATCGCAGTGGTTCTCCCTTTACCCTTTTAGCCGAACGAGCAGAACGTAAGAGGGCAAGCATAGGAGCCGGGCAACCCAACCATTGACTCAAGACATAATTCGAAACCAATTCATATAAAGCAAAATCCGAGACGCCGAACACCTGAATAGTAGTGCCGGGGTGATGCTTGGGGCGATTTTTATATTCGAGCCCCCGGTCTATTAGCCGGTCGCATCGTAGTATGTACCGAACAACTTTTTGCTATAGACGCCAGCGAGTAGAGAGCAGGGTATGTGCCATAAAGTATCGTAAGGAGGGCGCAAATGATGCTCTTTATTTCAGATGAATTCTTACAACTCAAACTACCGAAGCAACTGTTACAAGTATTTTGGAGTGAAAAATAAGGTGCACTAAGGAGAGGCTTTATCCGGGGTCTTCGATGGGTGGCTTGACGTCCTCGATGCGCCCTGTCGCCTGTCTACTCCTTTGCCCCTGAGGGGGGTTGCATTCCTTTAGAGGTAATTGTTATTAGCGAACGAACCTTTGGAAGAAGATCTTGAGAAGTTGCCATGGTGTGAATGAGCTTTACGCTTCGCAGGTCCTAGATGGTACCTATGGTTTGTCCGAAGACGTGTATTGGCAGTAGTTCGGTCCAGCCGAATACTTACCCTTTGACCGTGGGTCCCCACAGCTGCCCATGGTATTTTAAGCACAAAGTTGTGCCTTCTTGGCACATACTTTACAGGAGCTAGGGCTGTGCTGTCGGGGGCGTATCCCTATTTTTGCTAGGCGGAAGGTGATTACGGAAGTTCGGGTTGAGGCCGAACTCGTTTGCTATCACGACGCGCCTTTATGGCTGATATGGGCGTCGGCCTATTGTCGCCGCACTGGGATTCGGCTGCCAGGGCCGCCGTATGCTCCTTAGTTCGGAGAGAGCGCTCTGTGTTGCTGTTGACAGTAATGACCCCCTGGGTCCGGGCATCTTGAGCTTCAGGTACGCGTAATGGGGGACGGCGTTAAAGCGAGCGAATGATGTGCGGCCTAGAAGGGCGTGATAACCGCTGCGGAAAGGGACAATGTTGAAGATCAAGTCTTCGCTACGGAAGTTGTCGGGCGAGCCGAACACTACTTCCAGATTTATGGTGCCCGAGCAGCGGGCTTCGACGCCTGGAATCACTCCTTTAAAGGTAGTGTTGCTAGGTTTGATCCTTGACAGATCTATACCCATCTTTTTCACCGTGTCTGAGTAAATCAGATTGAGGCTACTTCCTCCGTCCATTAGGACTCTAGTGAGGTGAAACCCATCAATAATTGGGTCTAGGACGAGGGCTGTCAAACCCCCGTGACGGATACTAGTCGGATGATCCCGTCGGTCAAAAGTGATCGGCAAGCCGACCATGGGTTAGACTTCGGGGCTACGGGCTCCACAGCGTAGACCTCCCAAAGGGCGCGCTTCCTCTCCTTTTTTGGTATGTGAGTGGCATATATCATATTCACGGTTTTTACCTCTGGAGGGAACTACTTTTGTCCTCCATTGCTTGGACCGTGGGGCTCGTCGTCGTCCTCGCTGCGTGGGCTCTTGCTTTGCTCCTCGGCTGCAAGCTTGCCAGCTTGCTTGAATACCCAACAATTACGGTTGGTGTGGTTAGCGGGCTTGTCCTGAGTGCCGTGGATCTGGCAGGGCCTATCCATAATTTTGTCTAGCGTGGTAGGTCCGTCTTTGTTTCCTTTAGAGGGTTTCTTCCGCTGTCCGGATTTCGGGTTGCGGAAGCCGGCATTGACGGTCGTGTCCTCCGCATCGCCGTTGTTGTGGCGGCGTTTGTTTTTGCTGCGTCGCGGCTTCCCTTTTTCGTCCCGAACTTCAGAGGTGCCAGGGTCTTCAGGGTTATGACTTCGTCGAGCTAGCCAGTTATCCTCGCCCGCGCAAAAGCGGGTCATTAATGAGGTATGGGCGGACATTGTCCTCGGCTTGTCTAGGCCGAGCTGTCGAGCCAGCCATTCGTCCCGGATGTTATGCCTGAAGGAGGATATTGCCTCGGCGTTCGAGCAGTCAACGATCTGGTTTTTCTTGGTCAAGAACCAATTCCAGAATTTCCGAGCAGATTCTCCTGCTTTTTGGACAACATTGCTCAGGTCGGAGGAGTCCGGAGGCCGGACATAAGTGCCCTGGAAGTTAGATCGGAAGGCATCCTCGAGCTCTTCCCGGCTCTCGATGGAGTTTTCGGGGAGACTGTTGAGCCAGTGTCAAGCTGGCCCCTTAAGTTTCAGGGGCAGATACTTGATGACGTGGAGGTCATCTCCTCGTGCCATATGGATGTGGAGGAGGAAGTCCTCAATCCACACGGCTGGGTCTGTTGTCCCGTCGTATTGTTCTATGTTAACGGGTTTAAACCCTTCAGGGAACTGATGCTGCATCACCTCGTCTGTGAAGCACAGTGGGTGGGCAGCGCCTCTGACCCGAGCTATGTCATGCCGACGATCGGCGGTAGGCCGGGTCCGGTATTGTTCCCAGCCTCTACTGTTACGGTCGAGCCAAGACCGGTATCCGTCCCGTCTAGCGGGGGGGGTACCCTCTAGATCCGTAGATGGACCTTGTGTGGCTTGCTCTGTAGTTTAGGTCCTGTCGTAAGTCGTATCTGTCTTTGCGCCCCACTGGTTCTTTTCCTCTCATGCAGGGTGCTTCAGGCCTGTACTCGGCCTCACCGGCCATTCTATCCCGTCCTCGGGGAGGGCGGTCGGGTCGGTCGTACGGAGTATGCCTGGGAGGCGATGTTTCGAAGGCTTCGTCATCGAACTGTGGCAGTAGCCGCCGGCGAGGGTAGCTCTTGGGTTGGTCCGGCGAGTCGGTGCCGTACCCTTCCTCGGCTGCCAAGACCCTCATCCATCTATCATTGATGGTGTCTTGTTCGGCTTTGAGCTGTTGTTGTTTTGCCTTTAGGCTTCGGGCGGTGGCTAGAAGCTACTGCCTGAACCGTTCCTGATCCGTAGGATTATCGGGGACGGTGAAGTCTTCGGCTCCGAGGTCATCCTCTTCCTCGGGGGGGAGATAGTTATCGTCCTCGAAATCATTAGGGTCCTCAGTGTCGTTCCGATCTTCAGGCTTTTCCTGGTCCTCCAGTGGTTGTTCGGGGGCTTCGGGGTCGCCGAGGTCTTCCGGGGTATCGTCTTCCCCGGATCCTGCAATGGCTTCCCTTCCCTTATGTGCCTTAGATCGCTTGCGCTGTTTCCGGCGCCTTGACGGCGCCTCACTGGATTTATCGCCATTATTCTTAGGGGTGCGATTGCCCTTATCATCGGGGGTGTCCACCATGTAGACATCGTAAGTCGAGGTGGCCGTCCATCGCCCCGTGTTGACAGGGGCAGGGGCGCCGTCCTCTTCATCCATGTCTTCTGCCTCCTCGGAGGCGTAGTCCAGTATATCGGTTAAATCCTCGATAGTGGCTACCAAGTGGGTGGTGGGTGGGTTGAAAAATTCCCAATGACCCGCCTCCGGACCGATCTGAGCGTGGGTCGAGGTCGGGTAGTCTCTGGTTTTTATCGTTAGGGTCCGATCCAGTGCCTCGCTAAGTGCTGAGAGCTCGATCGGACCAATCTGCCTAGGACCTCCGGAGCTGACCTCCGACGTGTCCGTACAAAGAATATGTTCGGCAGGGGCCGACCTCCGGCCCTCAGGTGCTATGACCGGATCCGGGCTAGGAGCCAGATCAGCGGCAGGGATGGACCCGAGGGCGGAGTCAAGAAGGAAACCCAAAGTTAAGGCTTCGGAGACTTCGGGCTCGTCAGACGAAACCGCGAGCCCGGCGAATGAAAGGTCGCCCCGGGAGTCTATGGGGAACTCTAGGTTCCCGAATCTGATCTCTTGATCGGGGGCAACCATCCTGATCTGACCAAGGTGGCCAGCCGGGTCAGTGTGCAGCACGATGCTGCCGAAAGCGAGAAACTGTCCAGGGACGAAGGAGTCCCCGTTACGGACTTCATCGCTAAGGATCAGGCGAGCCATCAATTCCTCTTGTGATCCCGCAGCGGAACTCTCAATGAAAGCACCAATGTCGATGTCAAAACCGGCGGATCTCGGGTAGGGGGTCCCGAGCTGTGGGATTAGTATCGATGGGTTGCAGGAGACGGTGTTTACCCAGGTTCGGGCCCTCCTATGGAGGTAAAACCCTATGTCCTGCTTGATTGTATTAACGTGTATGATTATTACAGAGTCGATCTACCTCGAGATCAAGTGGTCAAAACCCTAGATGAGCTTCTCTGCCCTCTACAATCTAAACCCTCCGGTTTATATAGACACTGGGGGTACCTAGGGTTTACACATGGTAAGCGTCCAGCCGGAAATAGAGGCGCCGATCTTCTCACCATAACTTGGGGTGCACGCTTCGTCTTCGGAGGTTTCCTTCTTGAATACGGGGTCATCACCTATCCGGCCATTCCCATGTTAATCAGAGAGCGGCCCACCAAGCTGGCCTGTGAGAGATAGGCCGGTGGCCCGAGGACCCCTTAATCCAGGACTCCCTCACTGGGGGCCGTAGAGTTCTCTAGTGGCATCTCTCATAAGCAAAGCATACGGTGGGTAAACAAATTACTGTTGGGCAATTGATAGAAAAGCGAATAATTATGCGATGTTCACGTCAATGATCATGTGTATATACGCATCACGTCCATAAGCAAATAGGCCGACTCTTGTCTGCACCTACTACTATTACTCCACTTCAAGAGCGCTTCTATGCTTGCCTCTCTACATATTAAGTTCATGACAAACAGAGTAATGCTTGGAGAATGATGACATGATGTAGACAAAGTAAACTCAACTAACATGAATAAACCCCATCGTTTTATCCTTAGTAGCAACAACACAAAGACGCAACTTGTCCCCTTCTAGCACTGGGATATAGAAACTCGTCAGGTTGAACCTACTACAATGCACCACTCCCACCGAAGAAATATCAATCTAGTTGGCCAAACTATCTCAATAGATCGGAGAGCATTACGAAGCTATGATGATCATGCAAATAAGAATCATAGTAATCAGGTTTGACTCAAATACTATTCATGAATAATCTAAACATAAACTCACAATTCATCGGATCCCAACAAACACACCATACATAGGGATTACATCGGATAGATCAAGGCAAAGATGCGACGAGCATTGTATTGAAGATCAAGAGAGAGAGAGAGATTGCCATCTAGGTACTACCTACGGACCCGTAGGTCTGCGGTGAACTACTCACACATCATGATGAGGGTAGCATGGTTGATCAAGAGGCCCTCCGTGATCGATCTCCCCTCCAGCAGGGTGCCAGAACGGAGGTGTAGACGGCCTCCCGTCGGAACAGAGGCTTGCGGCGGCGTAAAAAGTGTTTCGGGAGCGCTCCTGATGTTTTTAGGGTAGATGTCAATTTATAGGCCGGAGAACGACGTCGGGGGACTCTCGAGGGGGGCACCACATATCTGGCCATGCCCCCCTAGGGGGCGCGGCTGGATATGTGGTGGGCCCCTGGTGCATCGTGTGGCCCTCCTCCGAAGATTTTAGGGCATGTATTGGTTCAAAAAAATAACCAAAAAGTTCCGTGGCAATTGGTCTCTGTTTGGTATTGTTACTCTGAAAAGGCAAAAACACGCAGAAAACAGGAACTAGCACTGGGCACTGGGTCAATAGGTTAGTGCTAAAAAATATTATAAATTGGTAAATAAATACCCAAAAAGTATCCTAGAATGATAATATATCAGCATGGAACAATAAAAAATTATAGATACGTTGGAGACGTATCAGCATCCCCAAGCTTAATTCCTGCTCGTCCTCGAGTAGGTAAATGATAAAAACAGAATTTTTTATTTGACATGCTACCCATTATGTAATCTTTGGTATGTATGCTCATTGAGAAATGATGAATTAACAAACAAGAACATAGTAATATTTATAAGTATAAGAAACAAAATCATTAATTTTTCAAAGTATACAATCCTAAAAGAATGTTTTACCCCTATTCATCTTATTATATTAGCAAGGCATGACTCCGTCTTCACCACATAGATACAAATGTTAAGCACCATGGTGTACAAGTCAGGCAATTGGATCGTACTTTTTCAATATGTATCAACTTTTTATTCTTCACGCAATACATGAGCGTGAACCATTGGACATAGCATATAGGTGGAATAGAATATGGTGGTAGGTATCAAAGGGGTAAAAAGTGGAGAAGATAGTCTCGCATCAACTAGGTGTACCAATGAGCTATGGAGATGCTTATCGATAGATATCAATGCGAGGAGTAGGGATTGCCATGCAAATGATGCACTAGAGCTATAAGTGTATGAAAGCTCAACTGAAGCTAAGTGGGGTGTGCATCAAACTTCCTTACTCATGAAGACCTCGGGCATTTGAGGAAGCCCGTCATAGGAATATACAAGCCAAGTTTATTATATGAAAAGGTAATTCCCACTAGCATATGGAAGTGTCAACATAGGAGACTGTCTATATGAAGAACATGGTGCCACTCTGAGGCACAAGTGTGGTAAAGGATAGTAGCAAAGTCCCTTCTCTCTTTTATCTCATTTTATTATTCTATTTTTTATGGTGGGCTTTTCTCTCTTTTTTTGCCTCCCCCGTTTTCTCTTTTTTTTATATGGTGGGATCATTTGGCCTCCCCCATTTTTATTTCATTTTTCGTCCGGAGTCTCATCCCGACTCGTGGGGGAATCATAGTCTCCATCATCCTTTCCTCACTCGGACAATGCTCTAATAATGATGATCATCACACTTTTATTTACTTACAACTCAACATGAAGAACTAATAGGAAGATATGACTCGGTATGAATGCCTCTGGTAGTGTACCAGGATGTGCAGTGATCTAGCATGACATGTATCAAAAATATGAAGAACGGTGGCTTTGCCACAAATACTATGTCAGCTCTATACGTTCATGCAAAGCATTATGATGATGAACAAACTAGTCATATGAAGTGACGATGGAATTTGCATGGAAATATATCTCGGAATGGCTATGGAAATGCCATAATAGGTAGGTATGGTGGCTGTTTTGAGGAAGATATAATGAGGCTTATGTGCAACAAAGCGTATCATGTCACGGGGTTTGGATGCACCAGCGATTATTTGCACCGATCCTCGAGGTGAGAATGGGCTATGCATAGTACCGAAGAGGCTAGCAAATATGAGAAGGTGAAGATGCGTATGTCCATGGTGTCACATTAGTCATAAAGAACTCACATACTTATTGCAAAGTTTTATTAGTTTTATCACAAATCAAAGTACTCCTCGCATGCCCCGAGGGAGGAGGTTGGTAGGAGTTAAACATCGCGCGCCCCCGACTCAAAATAACACTAGGATTTAAACGAGGAATATAAATGCTCACACATCATCACCATGCCTCTTTAATTTTTAGATGAATAACAAGTTAACACCTCTTAATCTCGTCACTTCTACGAATCAAAAAATTTGGACTCACACCTTTTTCATATTACTACATCAATGTCATTAATCAACAACTTCTCTACATGTGCTACACGATGGTTTTGATTATCATTCATTGAATAAATAATATTCTTGGACTAGTTTTATGACCCATGCAAATTACTGTCACTATTACTCAGCTCTCAAACAAATATAAGTGAAGAACGAGAGCATATTATTTCTATAAAATCTACACGCCACCGTGCTCAAAAAGATATAAGTGAAGTACTAGAGCAACTGCCTAGCTCAAAAGATATAAGTGAAGCACATAGAGTATTCTAGCAAATTATCATGAAGGTGTGTCTCTCTCAAATAGGTGTATCCAGCAAATGATGATTGTGACAAACTGAAAGCAAACGCAAACAAAAGCAAACGACGCTCCAAGCAAAACACATATCATGTGATGAATAAAAATACAGCTCCAAGTGACATACCGATGGATTGAGACGAAAGAGGGGATGCCTTCCGGGGCATCCCCAAGCTTATACGCTTGAGTATCCTTAGAATTATACTTGGGGTTCCTTGGGCATCCCCAAGCATGGGCTCTTGCTACTCCTTATTCCGTAGTCCATCGTGATCACACCCAAAACTTGAAAACTTCAATCACACAAAACTCAACAAAACTTCGTGAGATCCGTTAGTATAAGAAACATATTGCATACTTGAGGTACTGTGATAAATTGATTAAAATTCATTTTTTCATAATAGTTACTGTATTCTAACTTCCCCATGGCTTACACCCCCCTGATATAGTCCATGGCATAATCAAAACAAGCAAACTATGCAAGCAAAACAGAATCTGTTTAAAACAGAACAGTCTGTAGCAATCTGCAAAGAGCCCATACTTATTTAACTTTAAAAATTCTTAACAATTAGGAAAACGTAAATAATTTGTATATAAATACTGTGTTAAAATTTCAGATCATTATCACGCTCCAGTAAAAAATGAAAATTCCTGCACTAGAGTCAAAGTTTCTGTTTCAGATTCAGCATCGTTTCTACTCATCTTGTGAGTCATCCCAAAGGCTTTACTTGGCACAAACACTAATTAAAACATAAAAACACAATCATTACAGAGGCAACAATCATGTTATCACACAAACACAGAAAGTAAAAACAAAATAAAGATACATATTGGGTTGCCTCCCAACAAGCGCTATTGTTTTATGCCCCTAGCTTGGCATAATGCATAGTTTCAAGTGTTGTCATCTTTGACACTCAACCCGTAGGTAGCTCTCATGATTGATTGATAAGGTGGTTTAATTCTCTTCCTATGGCAGTGTTCCATCCCTTTCTTTAATGGGAATTGGAATCTTATGTTTCCCTCTTTCATATCAATAATTGCACCTATAGTTCGTAAAAAAATGGCCTTCCAAGTATTATGGGACAAGAAGGATTGCAATCAATATCAAGCACATATTTTTTGTTTGCAATAATGATCACATCATTAATTATACCTAAAGGTTTCTTGATGGTAGAATCCGCAAGATGCAAGTTTAGGGAACACTCTTCAATATTAGTGAGACCAAGCACATCACATAAAGTTTTTGGTATAGTTGAAACACTAGCACCTAGGTCACACAAAGCATTGCATTCATATTTATTTATCTTTATTTTGATAGTAGGTTCCCACTCATCATGCAATTTTCTAGGAATAGAAATTTCAAGCTCAAGTTTCTCATCATAAGCTTTTATCATAGCTTCTACTATATGGTCGGTAAAAGCTTTGTTTTGTTCATAAGCATTGGGTGAGCTAATAATCGATTGCAGCAAGGAAATACATTCTAATAAAGAGCATTTGTCATATTTAAAGTCATTGTAATCCAAGATAGTAGGCACATCACTAGTTAAAGTTTTGACCTCTCCAAACCCACTTTTTTCAGTTTTAGCATTAGAATCATCACCCTCCAAGCAAACGGGACACTCCTTAACTAAAGATGACTCATTTCCAGTCCCTTTATCATTTATATTCAGATATGTAAACAAATATTCAATAGGATAAACACCAATCATTTTAAGATCTTCATCATGATTCCGGTAAAGCCGGGCGGAAGAGCTTTTTCTAAGAATTCTCGCTTAGCTCTCAACTTAGAGGTCCTCTCCTTACTTTCATTAATAGATAATTGGATAGATTTAATAGTCTCACTAAAATCATGCTTGGGTGTCAAAGACTTATTTTTAATAGTTTCAATATCAAGTGCAATTATATCCATGTTTTTAGCCAAGGTATCAATCATATGCAACTTTTCTTCTATCGTAGTGTTGAAAACCTTTTGAGAATTAATAAATTATTTAATTGTGTTCTCAAGATCAGAAGGTATCCTATTAGAATTTGTAGAAGCATTGCCATATGAATTACCATAAGAATTTCCATAGTTGTTAGAGGAATTACCGGGATACGGTCTAACATTGAAATTTCCTCTATAAGCATTGTTGTTGAAATTATTTCGTGAGATGAAGTTCACATCAATAGCATCATTATTTTGCTCAATCAAAGTAGACAAAGGCATATCATTGGGATCAACATTAGCATTTTTATTAGCAACCATATTCATAAGAGCATCCACTTTTTCACTCAAAGTAGCGATTTCTTCAACAACATTTACCTTCTTACCAGTTGGAGCTCTTTCAGTATGCCATGGAGAATAATTTGTCATAATGTTGTCCAGATTTTGTGGCCTCTCCTAAGGTCACATCCATGAAGGTACCACCTGCAGCAGAATCTAGAAGATTTCTAGACACAAAGTTTAGTCCAGCATAGAAATTTTGGATAATCATCCACAAGTTTAAACCATGAGTTGGACAATTTCTTATCATCAACTTCATTCTCTCCCAAGCTTGAGCAACATGTTCTTGATCTTGCTGTTTAAAATTCATTATTTGATATCTAAGGGAGATAATCTTAGCAGGAGGAAAATACTTGGCAATAAAAGCATCTTTACACTTATCCCACGTTCCAATACTATTACGAGGTAAAGATGAAAATCAAGCTTTAGCTTTGTCTCTTAGTGAAAAGGGAAATAATTTTACTTTCACAATATCATTATCCATATCATTATTCTTTTGCATATCACATAATTCAACAAAGGTATTAAAATGTGATGCGGGACCCTCATTAGGACTTCCCAAAAATTGATCTTTCATGACAAGATTGAACAATGCAGCATTAATATCAAATGCCTCCGCACTAGTGGCGGGTAGTATAGGACTAGGAGTATTAATAAAATTATTATTAGTAGTATTTGATAAATCACACAACTTAGTAGTATCTTGAGACATGGTGACCGGACTAGCAAAACAAGCAAGACAAGTAAACTAGCAAGTAAAGCAAACTAGAAGCAAACTAGTAACTAGCAAAGGTAAATATTTTTGTATTTTTATTTTTATGAGACAAACTAAATATAACATCAAATAAAAAGAAGAAGAAGTGAATGAAATTTTGTGCGAAGTTACTTGATAGTTGGTGATGGTATTCCCCGGCAACGGCGCCAGAAATCCTTCCTGATACTCGTGATCTGCGTTGGGTTTTCCGTGAAGAGGAACGGGTAATCTTAGCACAAAGTGGGTAAGTATTTCCCTCAGTTATGAAACCAAGGTTTATTGAACCAATAGGAATACCAATCCTCAACCGTCTTCAGCGGTTGCACACAAAAGAACAAACAACTTGCACCCAACGCCGGCAAGAGGGTTGTCAATAACCTTGATCTCGTTATTTGCAAGCAAGTGAGTTGTGTAGATAAATGTAGATTATAGTAAAGTGCAAAATAAAATAGAAGGTAATAAATAACAGCAAGGTAATGATAGCGTTTGTGAATTTATAAGTGAATAGACCCCGGGGCCGTAGGGTTCTCTAGTGGCATTTCTCATAAGCAAAGCATACAGTGGGTAAACAAATTGCTGTTGGGCAATTGATAGAAAAGTGAATAACTATGCGATGTTCACGGCAATGATCATGTGTATATAGGCATCACATCCATAAGAAAATAGGCCGACTCCTGTCTGCACCTACTACTATTACTCCACTTCAAGAGCGCTTCTATGCTTGCCTCTCTACGTATTAAGTTCATGACAAACAGAGTAATGCTTGGAGAACGATGAGATGATGTAGACAAAGTAAACTCAACTAATATGAATAAACCCCATCGTTTTATCCTTAGTAGCAACAACACAAAGACGCAACTTGTCCCCTTCTGTCACTGGGATATAGAAACTCGTCAGGTTGAACCTACTACAACGCACCACTCCCACCGAAGAAATATCAATCTAGTTGGCCAAACTATCTCAATAGATCAGAGATTATTACGAAGTTATGATGATCATGCAAATAAGAATCATAGTAATCAGGTTTGACTCAAATACTTTTCATGAATAATCTGAACATAAACTCACAATTCATTGGATCCCAACAAACACACCATACAAAGGGATTACATCGGATAGATCAAGGCAAAGATGCGATGAACATTGTATTGAAGATCAAGAGAGAGAGAGAGAGAGATTGCCATCTAGGTACTACCTACGGACCCGTAGGTCTGTAGTGAACTACTCACACATCATGGTGAGGGCAGCAAGGTTGATGAAGAGGCCCTCCGTGATCGATCTCCCCTCTGGCAGGGTGCCAGAACGGAGGTGTAGATGGCCTCCCTTCGGAACAGAGGCTTGCGGCGGCGGAAAAAGTGTTTCGGGAGCGCTCCTGATGTTTTTAGGGTAGATGTCAATTTATAGGCCAGAGAACGACATCGGGGGACGCTCCAGGGGGCACCACATATCTGCCCCCCCCCTAGGGGACGTGGCTGGATATGTGGTGGGCCCCTGGTGCATCGTCTGGCCCTCCTTCGAAGCTTCTAGGTATTGTATTCGTCCAAAAAATCATTAAAAAGTTTCGTGGCAATTGGACTCCGTTTGGTATTGTAACTCTGAAAAGGCAAAAACACGCAGAAAACATGAACTGGCACGGGGCACTGGGTCAATAGGTTAGTGCTCAAAAATATTATAAATTGGTAAATAAATACCCAAAAAGTATCCTAGAATGATAATATATCAGCATGGAACAATCAAAAATTATAGATACGTTGGAGACGTATCAATCCCTACTCCTCGCATTGATATCAATTGATGGGCATCTCCATAGCCCGTTGGTCCGCCTAGTTGATGCGAGACTTTCTTCTCCACTTTTACTCCTTTGATATCAACCACCATATTCTATTCCACCTATATGTTATGTCCATGGTCCACGCTCATGTATTGAGTGAGGTATAAAATGCTTAAGCGCGTTAAGAAGTACGATTCAATTGCCTCGCTTAACACCGTGATGCTTGACATTTGTATTTATGTGGTGAAGACGGAGCCATGCCATGTTAATATGATAAAATGAATGGGGAGTAAACATTCTTTAAGGATCGTATATTTTCAAAGTTAATGATTGTGTTACTTATGTTTATGGATATTACTATGTTACTGTTTATTACTTCATCATTACTCAATGATCATACCCGGAAGAGATTACATGTTGGGTAGTATGTCGCATCAAAAATTATGTTTTTATCATTTACCTACTCGAGGACAAGCAGAAATTAAGCTTGGGGATGCAGATACGTGATACGTCTCCAATGTATCTATAATTTTTTATTGCCCCATGCTATAATATTATCATTCTAGGATACATTTTGGGTATTTATTTCCCAATTCATATTATTTTTGAGCACTAACCTATCAACCCAGTGCCTAGTGTCAGTTGTTGTTTTCTGCTTGTTTTGGGCTTTTTAGGTTTACCGTAACAAACGAAGTCCAATTGCTATGAGACTTTTTTATGATTTTTTCTGGACCAAAAGAAGACCTGGAAGCTTTGGGAGGAGACCGGAGGCAGCACGAGAGAGGCAGCACACATCAGGGCGCAGGGGGTGACCGCGCCCTGTTGTGTGTTGGCCCCTCCTGGCGTCTCCCGACGTCCCTCTCAAGCCTACAAATTCCAATATATCCCAAAAACCCTAGAGAGCCACCAACAACACTTTTTCCACCGCCGTAAGTCTCTGTTCTGTCATGTGCCCATCTGGAGCCCTGTTCCGGTGCCCTGTCGGAGGGGGGATCGATCACGGAGGGCCTCTGCATCAACCTTGCTGCTCCCATGGTGATGTGTGAGTAGTTCACCACAGACCTACGGGTCCTAGATGGCCATTGCATCTCCACGATGATCTATTTGATGTAATCACTTTGTGCGGTGCATTTGTTGGGATCCGATGAATTATGGGTTTATGTTCAGATTGTTCATGAAATTATATTGAGTTCCTTGCCGGTCCTTCTTTACATATGCATGATTATATGATAGCTTCATAATTCTCCCCGACCTATTGAAATAGTTTGGCCAACTAGATTGATATTTCTTCAGTGGGAGAGGTGCGTTGTAGTGGGTTCAATGTGGCGGTGCTATATATCCCATTGACGAAAGGGGACAAGACACGTCTTTGTATTGCTAGCACTAAGGATAAAACGACGTGGTTGATTCATATTAATTGGATTTACTTTGTCTACATCATGTCATTGTTCTCCAAGCATTACTCTGTTTTACTCAATACTCTAGATGCATGCTGGATAGCTGTCAATCCGTGGAGTAATAGTAGTAGATGCAGGCAGGAGTTGGTCTACTTGCTTACGGATGTGATGCCTATATGTAATGATCATTGCCATGAAAAAAATATTGCATAACTACGCGCTTTTCTATCAATTGCCCAACAGCAATTTGTTTACCCACCGTATGCCTACTGATGTCTACTATGCAACTTTATTATTGTAGACTTTGTTGGGCCTCCAAGCGCAGAGTTTTGTAGGACAGTAGAAATTTTCCCTCAAGTGGATGACTTAAGGTTTATCAATCTGTGGGATGTGTAGGATGAAGATGGTCTCTCTCAAACAACCCTGCAATCAAATACAAGAAATCTCTTGTGTCCCCAACACACCCAATACAATGACAAATTGTATAGGTGCACAAGTTCGGCGAAGAGATGGTGATACAAGTGCAATATGGATGGTAGATATTGGTTTTTGTCATCTGAAAATATAAAAACAGCAAGGTTATAAATAGTAAACAGCGAGCAAAATAATATATTAATGCTTGGAAACAAGGCCTAGAGTTCATACTTTCACTAGTGCAATCTCCCAACAATGCTAACATAGTTGAATCATATGATCATCCCTCAACGTGCAACAAAGAATCACTCCAAATTTCCTATCTAGCGGAGAACAATAAGATGAAATTAGTGTAGGTAGTAGAACCACCTCAAAGTTATTCTTTCCAATCAATCTTTTGGGCTATTCCTATAAGTGTCACAAACAGCCCTAGAGTTCGTACTAGAACAACACCAATGATACATATCAATCAACCCTAATGTCACCTAGATACTCCAATGTGATACTTGTGATCTGCATTGGTTTTCCGTGAAAAGGAACGGGTAATTGCAGCACAAAGTGGGTAAGTATTTTCCTCAGTTATGAAACCAAGGTTTATCGAACCAATAGGAACATCGATCCTCAACCGTCTTCAGCGGCTGCACACAAATGAAAATGACTTGCACCCAACGCGGGAAAGAGGGTTGTCAATCCCCTTGATATCGTTATTTGCAAGCAAATGAGTTGTGTAGATAATTGTTGATAAATATAAATTGCAAAATAAATAAAAAGTAAATAAAGGCAACGAGGTAATAATACCATGTGTAAATATGTAAGTGAATAGACCCGGGGGCCATAGTTTTCCCTAGCGGCATCTCTCCTGTAGGCAGCAGACGGTGGGTAAAAAATTACTGTTGGGCAATTGATAAAAAAGCGGATAGTTATGTGATTTTCACGGCAATCATCATGTGTATATAGGCATCACGTCCATAAACAAATAGGCCGACTCCTGCCTGCACCTATTACTATTACTCCACTCATCGACTGCTATCCAGCATGCATCTAGAGTATTAAGTAAAACAGAGTAATGCATGAAGAACGATGACATGATGTAGACAAAGTAAACTCAAGCAATATGAATGAACCCCATTGTGGTATCCTTAGTAGCAACAACACAAAGACGCATCTTGTCCCCTACTTTGTCACTGGGATATAGAAACTCGTCAGGTTGAACCTACCACAACACACCACTCCCACCGATGAAATATCAATCTACTTGGCCAAAGCACATCAATAGATCGGAGAGCATTACGAAGCTATAATGATCATGCAATTAAGAGATAATATAAATCAGAGGCATCTCAAATACTTTTCATGAATAATATGAACATAAACCCACAATTCATCGGATCCCAACAAACACACCACACAATAGGATTACATCAGATAGATCAAAGCGAAGATGCGATGATCATTGTATTGAAGATCAAGAGATAGAGAGATTGCCATCTAGGTACTAGCTATGGACCCATAGGTCTATGGTGAACTACTCACACATCATCATGAGGGCGGCAAGGTTGATGTAGATGCCCTTCGTGATTGATCCCCCCCTTCGACAGGGTGCCGGAACGGAGCTCCAGATGGCCTCGCGATGGAACAGAGACTTGCGGCGGCGGAAAAAGAGTTTCGGGACTGCTTCTAGGTTTTTTGCAATATTTGAGAATTTATAGGCCAGAGAGGGGCGTCGGGAGAGCCACGAGGGGGCACCAAATATCAGGGCGCGCCCCCCAGGGCATGCCCTGATGTGTGGTGGGTCCCTCGTGTGCCTCCTGGCCTCCTTCCGAAGCTTCCAGGTCTTCTTATGGTCCAGAAAAAATCATCAAAAAGTTTCGTGGCAATTGGACTTCGTTTGGTAATGTAAACCAGAAAAGTTAAAAACATGCAGAAAACAGCAACTGGCACTGGGCACTGTGTCAATAGGTTACTGCTCAAAAATATTATAAATTGGTAAATAATGACCCAAAAAGTATCCTAGAATGATAATATATCAGCATGGAACAATCAAAAATTATAGATACGTTGGAGACGTATCAAGCATCCCCAAGCTTAATTCCTGCTCATCCTCGAGTAGGTAAATGATAAAAATAGAATTTTTGATGTGACATGCTATCCATCATGTAATCTTTATCACATATGCTCATTGAGAAAAGATGAATCAACAAATATTAACACAGCAATATTCAAAGTGTAAGAAACAAAATCATTAATCCTTAAAAGTATACGATCCTTAAGAAATGTTTACCCCCACATTCATCTTATTATATTAGCAAGGCCTGGCTCCATCTTCACCACATTAATACAAATGTTAAGCACCACGGTGTCCAAGTCAGGCAATTGGATCGTACTTTTTAAATATGCATCAACCTTTTATTCTTCACGCAATACATGAGCGTGAGCCATTGGACATAGCATTTAGGTGGAATAGAGTATGGTGATAGATATCAAAGGGGTAAAAAGTTCAGAAGATAGTATCACATAAACTAGGCGTACCAACGGGCTATGGAGATGCCCATCGATAGATATCAATGCGAGGAGTTGGGATTTCCATGCAAATGATGCACTAGAGCTATAAGTGTAGGAAATCTCAAATGAAGCTAAGTGGGGTGTGCATCCAACTTGCTTGCTCATGAAGACCTCGGGCATTTGAGGAAGCCCGTCGTAGGAATATACAAGCCAAGTTTGTAATAAGGAATAGGTAATTCCCACTAGCATATGGAAGTGACATATCATGAGACTCTCTACATGAAGAGCATGGTGCCACTTTGAGGAACAAGTGTGGTAAAGGATAGTAGCAAAGTCCCTTCTCTCATTTTCTCTCATTCATTTTTTTTGAATGGTGGGCTCATTTGGCCTCCCCCATCTTTATTTTTCATCCGGAGTCTCATCTCGACTTGTGGGAGAATCATAGTCTCCATCATTCTTTCCTCACTGGGACAATGCTCTAATAATGATGATCATCACACTTTTATTTTAGTTACAACTCAATATGGAGAACTGATATGAAGATATGACTCTATATGAATGCCTCTGGCAGTGTACCTGGATGTGCAATGATCTAGCATGACATGTATCAAAAATATGATGAACAATGGCTTTTCCACAAATACTATGTCAGCTCTATATGATCATGCAAAGCAATATGACGATGAACAAACTAGTCATGTGAAGTGACGATGGAATTTGCATGGCAATATATCTCGGAATGGCTATGGGAATGCCATGATAGGTAGGTATGGTGGCTGTTTTGAGGAAGATATAATCAGGCTTATGTGCAAAAGAGCGTATCATGTCACGTGGTTTGGATGCACCGGCGAAAGTTGCACCGATCCTCGAGGTGAGAATGGGCAATGCACGGTACCGAAGAGGCTAGCAATTATGAGGTGAGATTGCGTATGTCCATGGTTTCACATTAGTCATAAAGAACTCATATACTTATTGCAAAGTTTATTAGTTTATCAGAGATCAAAGTACTACTCGCATGCCCCGAGGGAAGAGGTTGGTAGGAGTGAACCATCGCGCGCTTTCGACCCGAAACAACACTAGGATTTCAACGAGGAATAGAAATGCTCACACATCATCACCATGCCTCTTTAATTTTTTAGATGAACAAAAAGGTCAACCCCTCTTAATATCGACACTTCTATGGGTCAACAATTATGAACTCACACCTATTTCATATTACCACATTAATGCCATTGACCCACAATTTCTCTATATGTGCTACATGATGGTTTTGATTATCACCCATTGAATACCTAATATTTTTGGACTAGTCTTATGACCCATGCAAATTACCGTCACTATTTATTCACTCGCAAACAAATATAAGTGAAGAACGAGAGTGAAATCATTTCTATAAAATCTACACGCCACCGTGCTCAAAAAGATATAAGTGAAGTACTAAAGGAAACTCATATCATGTGACGAATAAAAATATAGCATCAAGTGACATACCGATGGATTGAGACCAAAGAGGGGATGCCTTCCAGGGCATTCCCAAGCTTAGATGCTTGAGTCTCCTTTAAAATATTACCTTGGGGTGCCATGGGCATCCCCAAGCTTAGGCTCTTGCTACTCCTTATTCCGTGGTCCATCATAATAACACCCAAAACTTGAAAAGTTCAATCACACAAAACTCAACAAAACTTTGTGAGATCCATTAGTATAAGAAACATATTGCATACTTTAGGTTCTGTTGTAAATTTATTATTATTTCATAAATTCATAATAGGTACTATATTCTTACTTCTCCATGGCTTATACCCCCCGATACAATCCATAGCATAATCGAAATAAGCAACTATGCAAGCAAAAACAGAATCGGTCTAAAACAGAACAGTCTGTAGCAACCTGTAGAGTACCTATACTTATGTAACTCTAAAAATTCTGAAAAATTATGAAAACCTAGAAAATTTGTATATAAACAGTGTGTAAAAATTTCAGATCATTATCTATCTCCAGTAAAAAATGACAATTCCTGCACTTGAGTCAAAAGTTTCTGTTTTGTTTCAGCATCGATTCTACTTATCTTGTGAGTCATCCCAAAGGCTTTACTTGGCACAAACACTAAGTTAATCACAAAAATATAATCATTACATAGGAAATAATCATGTTATAAAATAAATAAATAGAAAGTTTAAAGCAAAAATTTAAAGATAACTATTGGGTTGCCTCCCAACAAGCGCTATTGTTTTATGCCCGTAGCTAGGCATAATGCAAAGTTTCAAGTGTTGTCATCTTTGACACTCAACCCATAAGTAGATATCATGATTGATTCATAAGGTGGTTTAATTCTATTTCTATGTAAGTGTTCCATCCCTTTCTTCAATGGGAATTGGAACCTTATGTTTCCTTCTTTCATATCACTAATTGCACCTATAGTTCGTAAGAAAGGTCTACCAAGTATTATGGGACAAGTAGGATTGCTATCAATATCAAGCACAATGAAATCTATAGGCACATAATTTTTATTTGCAATAATATGCACATCATTAATTCCACCTAAAGGTTTCTTAATGATAGAATTCGCAAGATGCAAGTTAAGGGAACAATCTTCAATATTACTGAGACCAAGCACATCATAAAGAGTTTTAGGAATAGTTGAAACACTAGCACCAAGGTCACACAAAGCATTGCATTCATATTTATTTATATTAATATTGATAGTAGGTTCCCATTCATCATGCAATTGTCTAGGAATAGAAACTTCAAGCTCAAGTTTCTCATCATAAGCTTTTATCATAGCTTCTACTATATGTTCGGTAAAAGCTTTATTTCGTTCATAAGAATTGGGTGAGCTAATAATGGAGTACAACAAGGAAATACATTCTACTAAAGAGCAATTATCATAATTGAAGTCCTTGTAATTCAAAATACTGGGCACATCACTAGTTAAAGTTTTCACCTCTCCAAACCCACATTTTTCAATTTTAGCATCAAAATCATCACCCTCCAAGCAAATGGGACGCTTCTCAATTAAAGTTGACTCATCTCCAATCCCTTTATCATTTATATTCAGAGAGGTGAATAAAGATTCAATAGGATAAATGCCAATCATTTAAGATCTTCATCATGATTCCGGTAAAAACCAGGTGGGAGAACTTTTTCTAAGAATTCTCGCTTAGCTCTCAACTTAGTGGTCCTATCCTTACTTTCATTAATAGATATTTGGATAGATTTAATAGCATCATTAAAGTCATGCTTGGGTGGCAAGGCTTTGCCTTTAAGAGTTTCCACATCAAGAGTGATTCTATCCATGTTTTTAGCCAAAGTATCAACTACATGCAATTTTTCTTCTACCATAGTGTTGAAAACCTTTTGAGAATTAATAAATTCTTCAATTGTGTTCTAAAGATCAGAGGGTATCCTATTAGAATTTGTAGAAGAATTTCCATAAGAGTTTCCATGGTTGTTAGAGGGATTACCGGGATACGTTCTAGAATTGAAGTTTCCTCTATAAGCATTATTGTTGATATTATTTCGCGAGACAAAGTTCACATCAATAGCATCATTATTTTGCTCAATCAAAGTAGACAAGGGTATATCATTGGGATCAACATGAGCATTTTTACTAGCAACCATGTTCATAAGAGCATCCACTTTTTCACTCAAAGTAGCGATTTCTTCAACAGAATTTACCTTCTTACCGGTTGGAGCGCTTTCGGTATGCCATTGAGAATAATTTGTCATAATATTGTCCAGAAGTTTTGTGGCATCTCCTAAGGTCACATCCATAAAGGTACCACCTGCAACAGAATATAGAAGATTTCTAGACACAAAGTTTAGTCCAGCATAGAAGTTTTCGATAATCATCCACAAGTTTAAACCATGAGTTGGACAATTTCTTATCATCAATTTCATTCTCTCCCAAGCTTGTGCAACATACTCTTGATCTTGTTGTTTAAAATTCATTATTTGATTTCTATGGGAGATGATCTTAGCAGGAGGAAAATACTTGGCAATAAAAGCATCTTTACACTTATCCCATGTTCCAATACTATTACGAGGTAAAGATGAAAACCAAGCCTTAGCTTTATCTCTTAGTGAAAAGTGATATAATTTGAATTTCACTACATCCTTATGCATATCCTTTTTCTTTGGCATGTCACATAATTCAACAAAGGTATTAAGATGTGACGCGGGATCCTCATTAGGACTCCCATGTTGGGGATATAACCCCATGATATAATGCGCCCTATTCGGCCAGGTCATCCTGATGGCGGCTTATAAGGTAACATACTAAGTGGGCCACGATGCTGAGGAACGAGACTGGCAAGGCATCTTACCAAGTAAGCCGGTTGGCGGCCCAGTACCCGAAGACGGCGGCTCAAGGCCCAGGAGGTAGACAACCACCGAGAGTTTCCTTGCTTGGAAGGCAAGGCGAGTTAGAAACATAGTCGGTGACAAGTCACAACACGACTCGGACTCTCGTAAGACCAGGGTCTCGACCTGTATGTAAAGGCGATTCCCTGAGGCCAATAGACTTAAGTTACACTTGATCAATAGCTAGGTCAAGTGAATCTGCTCGCTTGTAATTGATCATCCATCAATACACATAAAGCAGGACGTAGGCTTTTACCTCCATCGAAGGGGCCGAACCTGGGTAAACTCGCATCTCTCGATTCCGATCAACCCCGACAAGCTAATCACCTAGTTGCGATGGCCTCACGTCTAAGTCCTCAAACTAGGACATCTGCCATGACAAAACCACGACAGTTGGCGCCCACCGTGGGGCCAACGCACGGTGGTTTAAAGTTCTTGAAGGGCTCTCTCCCAGGGATCGAGGGATACGCCGTCGGCATGATGACGAAGAGTCGTCGCGGCAAGCTCTACATCGACGACACCGGCTGGGGTCCCGAGGCCGACTCAATCGAGTACGGGTACCGGGTCCCATTTGGCAAGATTCATGTCTTCATCGGCAAGATCAGCGGATCAGGGCCCGGGGCGGACATCTGCACCAACCTCGTCGAGTCGGCTCGGCGCGCGCAACTCGCCCTGATTCAAGCCGGCCAGAATCATGTTTTTGTTGGTTTTGTGCAGGGCGCAGAACTTAACGGAAACTCTGTGTCTGGGGGAGAGACTCTCATCTATTCAGAAGGTGAGTCCTCGACCGGAGAGACAGAGTCAGTTTATCAGCTTGAAGACAGCGGGCTTGGGGGCTAGTCCGATGCCAACAGTATTCCGGACCTTTACGAGCCGCGGTGTCGAGCCGCCATATTCATGGCTAGGATGGTGCCGACTCTCCAATCTACGGCGGCTGGAGCGACAGCAATAGTTAACCCATCAGCGCCAGCTTCTGGAGGGTCTGGTTCAGTCAGGCCATCGGCTCAAGTTCTGTCTGAGCTGATGGCTACCCTGACAACCTTACTGGGGACCGAGGTCACTGTGGAAAACCAAGCAGAGCGCAATGCGGAGATTGCAAAGATAAGGGAGCAGATGACCAAGGCCCAGGAGGATATTAATGTTGAAAACACACGGACAGGTACACTGCAAGCCCAGGTTAATGCAGAAGCAGAACGCCTAAGAGTGGAAGCATGGCGGATCACCTTGGATCAAAGCGTGTCTGATGCAATCCTGCGGAGGAGGCATCGGAGACGTTTACTCTTAGTCTATGATCCCAAGTGTTTGTTCAACTCGCCCAGAGCAGGCCCAAGTACTCCAGGAGCACCAGTCATACCCCAGTTAACTTCGGAGATTCCTGAGGGTAGGGTGGCGGCTCAACCTCACCAGCCAGAGCCGGCCCGGAGGGAACAGCCAGGCCAAAACCCGCCACTTGTTCAGACGACGCCGCAACGTTTTATGACGCCACCGGGGCACTACTCCAACCCGGTGGATAACATGGTGGCGGCGGCAACCCGGCTTACTACACTCACTATTGATGGAGAGTCGCCGATGGTGGTTGAAGCCCGGAACGCCATTGAGCTTGCCCAGCAGGCCAATTATTCATAAAGTCGACAGCGGGTGCACTCGACTCCTTTGCCAAGTCGTAGCTATAGCCGACACGTAGAGTCGCCAGCAGTCTCCAGCAGTGAGCGGTGTCGTACAGACTCTCGAGCAATTGTGGATGAAGCAAGGGCCCGTTGAGAAGCAGAGGCAATAGATCAGGGGGCTTATCAGCCGCCCCCGGTGATTCCTTCGCCTTCGGTGGCCGCCTGGTCAAGTGCTAGAACGATCGGTGTTCCATGCCTTGTGCCGGCTCTACGTGGTGAGCGCATGCCTAAATATTTTAAGGGGCCTCGTAAGGTGCCAAACTATACGGCGGATCTTGAACCGGCGGCTTGGATTGAAAGTTATGAACTGGCTATGGACATGTTGGACGTCGGTGACGCGGTCTGTGCTAAGTACTTCACTATGATGCTGGAGGGACCGGCTCGTACATGGTTGAAGAACCTGCCCCCCAATTCCATCAACACCTGGGCAGAGTTGAAGGAGTGCTTCACCAAGAATTTTCAGGGGACTTGTAAGCAACCTATGACGATTGTGGACTTGGAGCATTATGTACAGCGTGAGGATGAGTCGGCCCATCATTGGGCCCGCCGGGTCGCCACCATTATCCATTCTTCAGATAATATCGCAGCGGCTCAAGCTGTGTTGATTCTGGAGAAGAACTGTCACTTCCAGCCTCTTAAACAAAAGTTAGGACGGCTGAAGCGTAAGTGCCAGGATACCAGGTATGCCGACTCTGATGGCACGAAAGATCCTAATTCCGACGATGACAAGTCTGGAAAGGGCAAGAAAAATGGTGGCGATAAGAATCAGCGGCAGAATGTCCCAGTGCATAATAATAACAACCAAGACAACGGCGGAAAGTGCAAGTTCTCGGATGGCGGGTCAGATTTTGTGGCCAACACCAATGTCCGGTTCAAAAATCAGCGTGGCAATGACAAGCAGCTGTATGCCGGAGGGAAGCCCAGAAATTATGAGGAGGCTCTTAACGGGCCATGTCCGAAGCATAGTTATCCTAACAAGCCATCCACTCATGCTTTGAAGGATTGTCATATCATGCGAGAGTTCAGGAACCGGGCGTTTCAACATCATGGTAACGGCAATGGGCCGCCAGGTGGGTCAGGTTCTGGAGGATTCCAGGGAGCCGGGTTTGGCAATGGCAAATCAAGTTTTGGCTATCAGGGCCAAGGGAACCATGGTGGTCATAACCAGCAACCTGATCAAAGTAATCAACATCAGCATAACCAATCAGGATATCAAAGTAATCCAAAGCAGTTGAACGATGGCCAGTACCATGTATTCACTATGGGTACTTGCAAGTGTGACCAGAAGGTCAACAAAAGGGCGATTCACATGGTTGAGCCGGCACTGCCACAGTATTTGAATTGGTCCGAGCACACAATTACTTGGAGCCGGGCGGATCACCCGCCCCATGTGGACAACCCGGGTCATCTGGCCTTAGTGGTGGCCCCTCAAGTGGGCGGTTACAAGCTTACTAAAGTACTTATGGATGGTGGCAGCGGCATCAACATATTGTACTATGACACTTTCCAGCGAATGAACCTGACAGAGAAGGATCTTAAGTCGTCCCCTACTATCTTTCATGGAGTTGTGCCAGGCAAGTCGGCCTATCCCATAGGAAGGATTGCTCTGGAGGTGGCTTTTGGTGATGAATTTAACTACAGGGCAGAGACACTGTGGTTTGAGGTGGTTAAAATCAAGAGCCCTTACCACGCCCTCTTCGGGCGGCCAGCTTATGCTCGTTTCATGGCCCAGCCCTGCTATATCTACCTGAAGCTCAAGATGTCGGGTCCAAAAGGTACCATAACGGTGAATGGCAGCAGGAAAATAGCCAAAGAGTGTGAGGAAGGAGATGCAGCATATGCTGAGTCGGCTTGCGCTTCTGAAGAGCTCAAGTTCTATCAAGACAATGTTGACCTGGCGGATATGACCCCTCTCAAAAAATCCACCACTGAGAAGGACTCTGTCCTCAAATTCCAGTCGACTAAGGACACAAAGCAAGTTGATTTTGTCCCTGGCGACTCTTCTCAGCAGTTCACCATTGCGACAGGAATGGATCCCAAATAGGAAAGTGCGCTCATCGAGTTCATCCGTGAGAAACGGGACATCTTTGCATGGAAACCTTCTGACATGCCGAGTGTACCGAGAGAACTCGCTAAGCACCACCTTAATGTGGATCCTAAGATGAAGCCAGTCAAGCAATTCCTCCGTTGTTTTAATGAGGAGAGGCCTAAGGCCATTGGAGAAGAAGTGGCCCGGCTCCTAGCTGTCGGGTTCATAGTGGAAGTTTTTCACCCTCGGTGGTTGGCTAACCCGGTGCTTGTGCTTAAAAAGAATGGCACATGGCGTATGTGTGTGGATTACACAAATCTTAATAAGGCTTGCCCAGCTGATCCCTTTGCTCTCCCCCGTATTGACCAGATCATTGATGCAAGGCGGGTTGTGAGCGATTGTGTTTCTTGGATGCTTATTCTGGTTATCATCAGATAAAAATGGTAGTTGCGGACCAGGAGAAAACAACTTTTATCACGCCCTTTGGAGCTTTCTGTTACGTGTCTATGCCTTTTGGGCTCAAGAGTGCTCAGGCGAATTACCAGCGGTGTGTTCAGAATTGCCTCCATGGGCAGATTGGGCGCAATGTTCATGCTTATGTTGATGACATTGCAGTAAAATCAAGAAAGAAGGAAACTTTGCTTGAGATTTGAAGGAAACCTTTGACAATCTCCGGGTGTACAAGATGATGCTTAACCCGGCCAAGTGCGTTTTTGGGGTACCAGCGGGTAAGCTGCTAGGTTTTCTGGTCTCAGAGAGGGGCATTGAAGCTAACCCGGAGAAAATTAAGGCTATCACTTCTTTGTCTAAGCCGGCTTGTATCAATGATGTACAGCGCCTGGCGGGTCGCATTGCGGCCCTGAGTCAGTTCATAAGCCACCTAGGTGAAAAGGCGATTCCGCTGTACCAGATGATGAAAAAGACGGATAACTTTGTTTGGACTGATGCTGCTAATGAGGCTTTCGAGGCACTTGAGAGGCCGTTGGCAGAGCCGCCCATCATAGCGTCTCCGATCGACAAAGAGCCTATGCTCCTGTACGTGGCGGCTAATAGTCGGGCCGTCAGCGTGGCAGTTGTCGTGGAACGCAAGGAGGCAGGGAAGGAGTACCCAGTCCAACGGATGGTTTATTATATCAGTGAAGTCCTGTCAGATTCCAAGCAGAGATATCCACATTGGTAGAAGTTTGTCTTTGGAGTGTTTATGGCTAGTCGTAAATTAAAACAGTATTTCCTTGGGCATCCAATCATTGTGGTCAGTTCAGCTCCTCTGAGGGATATCATCCAAAACAGAGAAGCTACAGGCCGGGTTGCTAAGTGGGAAATTGAGCTTGGGCCACACGATTTGAAATATGTGCCCATGACTGCTATCAAATCTCAAGCTTTGGTCGATTTCATTAATGACTGGACAGAGTTACAACAACCCGAGGAAAAGCCAGATAATACATACTGGACGATACACTTTGACGGATCCACGCAATTGGAAGGCTCGGGGGCTGGAGTTATTCTATCTCCCCAAGAGGTGAGAAGTTTTGTTATGTCCTATGGCTTATGTTTCCCTGTACTAACAATACAGCTGAGTATGAGGCTTTGCTACATGGGCTCCGCATGGCTAAGGAAATGAACTTAAGGCGGGTCAGGTGCTTGGGCGACTCAGATCTCGTTGCACAACAAGTTTCAGGGACATGGGACTCTAAGGACCTGCTTATGGCGGCTTATCGTCAGGCAGTGACTAACATTGCTGGTCACTTTAAAGGATATCAAGTGGATCATATAGACCGGCGGCTTAATGAGGCGGCTGATGCTTTATCTCGGCTAGGTTCTCAGCGTAAGTCGGTCCCCCCCAATGTGTTCCTGGATGTATTGCATAATCCTTCAGTCAAGTTACCTTCAAAAGAAGATTTGGCTACCCCAGACCCAAAGGGGCAGTTGGTGGCGGCTCTACGAGCAACTCCAGATTGGACAATACCTTATCTGGCTTATTTAACCCGGGTGAGTTTCCAGAGGAAGAACTTCTGGCCCGGCAGATCGTGAGGCGGTCTAAGTCCATGACTATTGTCAATGGCGAGTTGCATCGATGCAGTGTGACCGGCGTGTTTCAGCAATGTGTTTCCCCCGACGAGGGCATGGAGATGCTGCACGAAATTCATGCAGGAGATTGCGGTCATCACGTTGGGTCAAGATCTTTGGTGGCCAAGGCTTTCAGACACGGTTTTTACTGGTTATCTGCTCATGCTGACGCAAAAGACATTATTCGGAAGTGTGATGGCTGTCAGAAATTTGGACGCCAAGCTCATGTGCCGGCTCAGGAATAGAGGATGATCCCAATAACTTGGTAGTTCGCGGTCTGGGGGCTTGATATGGTCGGTCCATTCAAGAGGTCCAAGGATAAAAAGACCCACCTTCTGGTGGCGGTTGATAAATTTACCAAGTGGGTTGAAGCAGAGCCCGTTAGAAATTGTGAGGCGGCAACTGCGGTTCAGTTTGTGAAGAAGCTGATCTTTCATTTTGGTTATCCTCATAGTATCATCACTGATAATGGGACAAATTTATCTAAAGGAGCTATGAGGAAGTTCTGTCAGAAGGAGCATATCCGGCTTGATGTTTCGTCTGTAGCTCATCCGCGGTCCAATGGCTAGGCAGAGCGAGCTAACCAGGAAATATTACGAGGGATAAAACCCCGACTCATGGTTCCTTTGGAGCATATTCCGGGTTGTTGAGTTGAAGAGCTTCCTGCAGTTCTCTGGAGCATAAGGACTACCCCCAACAGATCAACGGGTTACACGCCGTTCTTTATGGTTTACGGCACAGAGGCAGTTCTTCCAAGTGATATACATCATGACTCGCCCCGAATGGCGGCTTATATTGAGACGGATAATGAGACGGCTCGACAAAATTCTGTGGATGCCTTGGAGGAGGAACGTGATCTTGCGGCGGCTCAATCTGCAATTTATCAACAAGACCTTTGTCGTTATCACAGTCAAAGAATACGCAGTTGCAGTTTCCACGAGGGCGACTTAGTGCTCCATTTGATTCAAGATCAAATAGGCATGCATAAGCTTTCACCTCCATGGGAAGGGCCCTTTGTGGTTAGCAAAAATCTCCATAATGGGTCATGTTATCTCATTGATATACGCGAAGACAATAAGTCACGCACTTCTGAGGAGGAGACCAATAGGACCTGGAACATTGCTCATCTTCGGCCTTACTATACTTAAGCCACTGGCTTCCAACATTGTACATACTTACATCATGTATATACTTTTTGTGATCAAGCATAATAAAACCGGCATCTCGGCAACTCGGGGCCTCTGTCGTTTCATCTCATATATTGTGCATGAGCTTTTATTAACTGATCATTGGTCACCTGGGGGCTTCCAACTCATTGAGTTTAGCTTTCTCACCCTCTTGACCCGGCGAAACGCCACAACATATTGGTCACTTGGGGGCTTCCAACTCATTGAGTTTAGCTTCCTCACCCTCTTGACCTGGCGAAACGCCACAACATATTGGGCACTTGGGGGCTTCTGCTCATCGAGTCTAGCTTTCTCGCCCACTTGACCCGGCAACAATGCCACAATACATTGGTTACTTGGGGGCTTCCAACTCACCGAGTTTAGCTTTCTCACCCTCTTAACACGGCAAAAAATGCCACAACATATTGGTTAAACCCGCCTGTTCGCAAGATGCTACTCCGCAAAGGTGACCTCGTGTACTCTCAATAAGTCAATCCATATGGACACTGAACTTATCCAGGTTAAAACACCGGCTTAGATCACGTGAGAGCCGGCTTACAGAAAGCGAGGATAAACCAAGACTATCATGCCAGCTTCATTGAAGCAATACATGAGCCTCGAAAGCCAGTCTTTTTGTCGAGCCTCGAAAGCTGACTTATAATTCACTCCATACATGTATGGGAACATTGTTTATTTCTGTTTTTCAGAATTTTTTATCTAAGAATTTCCGGGTTGAAAGAGCTCCGGGTTATTCATGATCATCATCGAGTTTGCATCAACCATGAGTCGCCAAATTATTAATCTACAATTTCTTGTTGACTATAAGTCAACGGTCGATAATTCGCCGGCTTATTCCGTTTCAAATATTGTTTGGTGGAATTTGTTTTGCAGGTATGCTTTCTGCACATACATGGCGTCACAGGTGACTTAACAAATATGGGTACAAGCCACAGGCTGTACGGTTTCCAATAAAAAGGGCGCGTTGACAGACTTATTGATATACATATCCTTCATCATCAAAATACCAGAGGGGATCAAAAGTTTAAAAGCGTGCACAAAGGCACTGCACATGCATTCAACTCTTTGCTTAAAACTATTACAAGGCTATACTGAGCCCAGAGTGTTGAATCGGAGTTTCTAAAGTTATTTTTGCAACTCGACATCTGCAGCATCCTTGTTAGCAGCATCTGGATTAGTCCCGAGTTTATCTTTCGTCTGGGATGCCTCCGGGTTATCCAGCGCCGAGTCTTCTGGGTCTTGGATCTGAAGGTTGTCCACATCCCAGTTGCAATTGGTTAAAGCTTGCAATACGGCCTCTTCATGCAAGATGGGGGACGGGTCAACATCAGGGGCAAAGATATGCTTACGACGTTGAGGGGTCAGATCCACCGGTTCAAAAGTAGGTGGCTGAAATCACGAGTTGTTATCGTCATAAGCCGCCTGATAGGTCTTCAGATCCATTTCTGCGACTAGTTGGCTTGCCAACACTCGAGTCGCCTTGACACAACAAGCATAATCAGCAGCTGTGAATTCTAACCTGCCGTCTTTAAACTTAGGAAATCCTCTGGCCATCTCTAAAGGATCTAGATCTGTTGAATAAGCCAATGCCCGGCTTAAAGAAGTCATGGCACCCGCCTGGGCGGCTGATCTTTTCAATTCTTGGATTTGCTTTGGGATCGTAGAGAGGTGTCTCAACACATCTTTGATAAATTTCACTGGCTCTTTTTCACCCATGACAGCCTTGATGGTGCAGAGGCTTCCAGCATACAATTGTTCAGTTAATGCATATACGGCCTTCAGCTTCATCAAACTGTTGTCCTGGAGATTGCGTTTTCGAGGGCCTGTAAACAATGCAAATACATAAGTCGCCGAGCGAATTTCATAATACATGATTATTTGAGCAGGTTCTCATGAGCTCATAAAATACTTACCAAAGATGGCTTGGGTCATATGGGCAATGTGTCATTTTAACCCGGCCAGTTCTTCAGTAATGGGCTTCAATTTACCCTCGGTGTCTTCTGCGCGCTTGATCAAGGCAGCTTTCTCAGATTCAAAAGATGTCTTTTCTGCTTCAAAGCATGCCTTGATTTTTTCTAAATTCTCCAATGACAATCGAAGCTTTAACTCGGCATCTGCTCGGGCGGCTTGCCTCACTTCTAGATCTTTTCTCAAGCCGGCCAAATTGACTCAGCTGCATTCAGAGATTCCTACACAATAACAGTTATTATCGTTCAGTCATAAGTCGGCAGAAAGGTGCGGCATGACACTTTAAAGATTATGATAAGAAACATTATGTTAAAGCCCCAAGCAGATTGCAAGCAATATACTTTTCACTTGGGGGCTAATGCATATCAGTTTTCTTCTAATACATGATACGGGAAAGACCCGGCTCATCTCAAAGAGATGAGCCTGCCCTTGGGGGCTATAGGTTGATTCTTCAATTATATATGTATAAGACCCAACTCATCTCATACAGATGAGCCGGCCCTTGGGGGCTACAGGTTGATTCTTCAATTCTATATTTATAAGGCCCAACTCATCTCATAGAGATGAGCCGGCCCTTGGGGGCTACAGGTTGAGTTTTTCAAGCATATTTGTAAGAAGACCCGACTCATCTCATGAAGATGAGCCGGCCCTTGGGGGCTACACACGGATATATATAATACAAGACAATGGTGCATACCTCATATTTCTTCTTCATCATGCTGACCAGGCCGGCTTCCATGTCCCGGCTTGTTGCAAGGCGGCTTAGATAGCTAGCATGCAGTTCCTCGGCACTAAAATCATCTTAGCTGGGAAGCTCAAGCTTAGCCTTCCCTTTATCGGGCAAAGGCACCTCGTCCTTGGCAATAATTTTTGTCAGCACGTTTGGGGCCCCCGGAGCAATGTAACCCATCCCAGTAATAATAACATCCTCGCTCTTTCCAGGAGGAGCATCTTCTGTTCCTTTTTGAAGACCGGGCGGGTTAAGATCAATTGTCAGATGAGCCGTAGCATCTTCAGCTTCAGTGCTGGCCGGTTTAGAAAGCTGGGGTGGTAGGTCTTGGTGGTCTGGCTGGTCTTGAGGGTTCCCAGTATAAGCTTCAGGAGTCACCAGCATCGAGTCTGTTGGCTCAGGAACCTCAGGATCGGTGGATGACTCGCCATTCTTTCTTTTCTTGGTTTTGGCTTTAGCCCTACAAACAAAGCAGCAGAGTAAGACACATGCAAGGCTAATAATGAATAAGGAATACACGGTATAAGGAAAGGACTTACCCTTGGTTGATAACAAGAGGCGGCAGCTTTGTGGCGGTTGAATCGCCTGATGAAGGAGAGGACTCCTGGTAATTTGAATCAGAAGGATTTAGAGGCTGTCGGAAAAGGTCGGCTTTTGGAAGAGAGGGAGTTGGGCTATGAGGCACCTCACGCTGTCGTTTGCGGGCGGCTGATTTGTCAGGCAAATCGGCCACAAGGTCACCGGAGCTGCTCCAAGTGTGGCGCCTTAATTCATGCTGAGTTTTCTTCAAAATAAAGTCAGGATCCAAGTGAGCATCCGGGTGAGAAAAACATACTTTCCGAATAACCCGTCTTGTTTTCCTTGGAGACAAGGATTCTGAGCCGGAAGAGAGTGAAATTACCTCAACATCTTTGGCCTGGCTTGTCACGGCATCACCCTGAGAGTAAAAGGCGTCAGCAAGTTCAATAAAGAGACGGCCAATGGAGTCAAGTTCTACCTTTGATTGCGCATCAGCTGCTGGTGACTCGCCCCTAGTGGACGGCTCTTCAGCAGCCGCCTTATTCTTCTTCTTGTTTGCGGCGACTTTAGGCTTGTGAGCCAGTGTTTTATTTTTCTTATTCTAGAAGGGAGAATCTGCCTACAAGGTTATAAATAATACAACAGGTAAAAGCTTGGAAGTTTAAAAACATTCTATATAAGCCGGATAAAGAGTTGTCAAAGATTCTTACTGGAGGAACTGGATTAGAAACACTGAAAGGTTTCAGTCCAACTTTATTGCAATTATCTTGAGTTTCGCCCAGTAGCTTCTTGACAATCCGGTTTATCTCGTCCGTCTCCAAAGTCACGTTGTTGTATCTTTGAGCATCGTTTAAGTCGCCAGAGTAATTGTACATTAAGTTGCCACGGCGGCTTAATGGTAAGATCCTCCAGGATACCCAACACCGGGTCAAATCAACTCTAGTCAACCCATTGGCTGTCAAGGCCCTCAACTTTGGATATATAGGGGCGTGTTGAGAATGTTCTTCTTGTGGAGCCCAGCCAGGGAGTTCAAGATCCATAGGGAGACGATCTGGTCTATAACCAGGCAGAGGATTCTCATCAGTCGGGGTTGTGTTCCGGTAGTAGAACCAAGTTTTATTCCATCCTTTGGGGTGGCTTGGCAGAATGGCAGCGGGAAAGGAACGGTATCTTCACCTTTGGACTGAGACCCCACCAAGTTCTAAACTGGGCCATGAGCACACTCGGTTTGGCAGTTAAAATAGAAGAATTTCCCTAAAAAGGGTGACAGTAGGTTCTGTTTGCAGATACACCTGACAAAGTACTTGGAACTGACAAAGATTGGATATAGAGTTGGGACCCAGGTCCTGAGGATGAAGATTGAAAAAGTTCAAAACATCCCGAAAGAATTTTGACCCGGGGGGAGAGAAGCCCCGGAGAAGGTGGTCTGTGAACACTACTATTTCTCCTTCGCCGGGTTTTGGAATGTCATCTCCAAGAGCAACCCGCCAGCCAATTGATTCCTTAGGTGGCAGAAGGCCTTGATCTTCATATACCTTGAGCATCAGCTCAGAAACTTGGGAAGGCACCCAGTTGCAGGCGGTGGATTTTGACGTATTGACTCGCCTGAATAAAGTAAAAAGAGCTGCTGAAAACGTACATGGCTAAGGATAAGACGGCTTAAATAGTTACAACAGGTGAGTCAACTCGTATTACATCGGCGGCTAAATGAGGCAGTCTCTAAATATGGCGGGTAACAGTTACAGAAATGAGCTGGCAAGTATAAGGGCGTCTTATGGTAATCAGGGATTTCTGTTTTTCGCTAAGTGTGGAATAAACAAGTTTCTACCAAAGCACTAATAATTTTAGATCTACAAAAGGCTCTAAAAGAGAAATAATTGCTAAACCTAGCAATGGAGCATTGGAACAGTGACGACCTATAATACAGTTTCTTGAGAGGGATTTAAACACATCATGTATTAAAACGGTGCCGTTGAGCATGCCGCTCTATTTTTATGGGGAGGATCATTAAAACTACGCATGAACTATCGGTGGTAATGAAGCGATGAACTCCGGTGAACTCCGACGAACTACCGTGGAATAATGTAGATCTAGGAGGAGGAAGAAAACTTACCTGATGATTGCCGGAGACGACGGAGGCATTTGGCTGGATCCCGGCGAAGTCGAGATGATGATGCAGCTCTGGAAACGGTCGGCCGATGCTTGACGAACGGCGGCGGCGGCGCAGCAAGGGCTCGGGCTCGAGGAAGAAGAAGCAAGGGGGCAGGTAAAAAGTAGGACCCCCTGCGGGTATTTATAAGGCAAAGGGATAAGGCAGGCGCGAGAAATGAGGAGGCACAGTAAGTTTTTGGAGCCAGAGACGCCTTGATTCTCAGGTTAAATGGTGCCTCCATTTTCGGGCTAAACAGATAAACGCAAAGATCCGTTGTGATGTCATCATTAATTTCATGGATTTCCGGCGAGTGATGTCATCAACTGGAGGACAAGAAAAATTACAAGTCTGGGAAGCATCCTAAGCCGGCATTTCGTGGCCCGGAGAAGATGAAGATATAATCAAGAAGATAAATTGCCAAGTTAAGTGGTGGAGATTGACACGAATGAATTCAAATCAATCTGGGGCCTAATGTTGGGGATATAACCCCACGATATAAGCCGCCCAATTGGGCCGGGTCATCCTGATGGCGGCTTATAAGGTAACATACTAAGTGGGCTGCGATGCTGAGGAACAAGACTGGCAAGGCGGCTTACCAAGTAAGCCGGTTGGCGGCCCTGTACCCGAAGACAGCGGCTCAAGGCCCAGGAGGTAGGTAGCCGCCGAGAGTTTCCTAGCTTGGAAGGCAAGGCGAGTTAGAAACATAGTCGGTCACGAGTCACAACACGACTCAGACTCTTGAAAGCCCAGGGTCTCGACCTGTATATAAAGGCGAGTCCCTGAGGCAAATAGACTTAAGTTACAATTGATCAATAGCTAGGTCAAGCGAATCCGCTCCCTTGTAATTGATCATCTAGCAATACACATAAAGCAGGATGTAGGCTTTTACCTCCATCGGAGGGGCCGAACCTGGGTAAACTCGCGTCTCTCGATTCCGATCAACCCCGACAAGCTAATCACCTAGTTGCGATGGCCTCACGTCTAAGTCCTCACACTAGGACATCTGCCGTGACAAAACCACGACATTCCCGAAAATTTGTGTGAAGTTACTTGATAGTTGATGATGATATTCCCTGGCAACGGTGCTAGAAATCCTTCCTGATACTTGTGATCGGCGTTGGGTTTTCCGTGAAGAGGAACTGGTAATTGCAGCGCAAACTGGGTAAGTATTTCCCTCAATTATGAAACCAAGGTTTATCGAACCAATAGGAATATCGATCCTCAACCGTCTTCAGCGGCTGCACACAAATGAACAAACGACTTGCACCCAACGTGGGCAAGAGGTTGTCAATCCCCTTGATCTCGTTATTTGCAAGCAAATGAGTTGTGTAGATAATTGTTGATAAATATAAATTGCAAAATAAATAAAAAGTAAATAAAGGCAGCGAGGTAATAATAGCGTGTGTAAATATATAAGTGAATAGACGCAGGGGGCATAGTTTTCCCTAGCGGCATCTCTCATGTAGGCAGCATACGGTGGGTAACAAATTACTGTTGGGCAGTTGATAGAAAAGTGGATAGTTATACGATTTTCATGGCAATGATCATGTGTATATAGGCTTCACGTCGATAAACAAATAGGCCGACTCCTACGTGCACCTATTACTATTACTCCACTCATCGACCGCTATCCAGCATGAGTAATGCATGGAGAACGATGACATGATGTAGACAAAGTAAACTCAAGCAATATGAATGAACTCCATCGTGTTATCCTTAGTAGCAATAACACTAAGATGCATCTTGTCCCCTACTTTGTCACTGGGATATAGAAACTCGTCAGGTTGAACCTACCACAACGCACCACTCCCACCGATGAAATATCAATCTACTTGGCCAAAGCACATCAATAGATCGGAGAGCATTACGAAGCTATAATGATCATGAAATTAAGAGATAATATAATTAAGAGGCATCTCAAATACTTTTCATGAATAATCTGAACATAAACCCACAATTCATTGGATCCCAACAAACACACCGCAGAATAGGATTACATCGGCTAGATCAAAGCGAAGATGCGATGACCATTGTATTGAAGATCAAGAGATAGAGAGATTGCCATCTAGGTACTAGCTATGGACCCATAGGTCTGTGGTGAACTACTCACACATCATCATGAGGGCAACAAGGTTGATGTAGAGGCCCTCCGTGATTGATCCCCCCTCCGGCAGGGTGCTGGAACGGAGTTCCAGATGGCCTCGCGACGGAACAAAGACTTGTGGCGGCGGATAAAGGGTTTCGGGACAGCTTCTGGGTTTTTTGAAATATTAGAGAATTTATAGTCCAGAGAAGGGTGTCGGGAGGCAGCCGAGGGGGCCACCACATATCAGGGCACTCCCCAGGGCGCGCCCTGATGTGTGGTGGGTCCCTCATGTGCCTCTCGGCCTCCTTCCGAAGCTTTCAGGTCTTCTTATGGTCCGGAAAAAATCATCAAAAAGTTTCATGGCAATTGGACTTCGTTTGGTACTGTAAACCTGAAAAGTAAAAAAAGCATGCAGAAAACAGCAACTGACACTAGGCACTGGGTCAATAAGTTAGTGCTCGAAAATATTATAAGTTGGTAAATAATGACCCAAAAAGTATCCTAGAATGATAATATATCATCATGTAACAATCAAAAATTATAGATACGTTGGAGACGTATCAAGCATCCCCAAGCTTAATTCCTGCTCGTCCTCGAGTAGGTAAGCAATAAAAACAAATTTTTTTATGTGACATGCTATCCATTATGTAATCTTATGCAGGTATGCTCATTGAGAAAAGATGAATCAGCAAATATTAATACAACAATATTCAATGTGTAACAAACAAAATTATTAATCTTTAAAAGTATACGATCCTTAAGAAATGTTTACCCCCCCCCCCCCCCCGCATTCATCTTATTATATTAGCAAGGCATGACTCCATCTTCACCACATTAATACAAATGTTAAGCACCACGGTGTCCAAGTTAGGCAATTGGATTGTACTTTTTCAATATGCATCAACTTTTTAACCTTCACGCAATACATGAGCGTGAGCCATTGGACATAGCATTTAGGTGAAATAGAGTATGGTGGTAGATATCAAAGGGGTAAAAAGTGGAGAAGATAGTCTCACATCAACTAGGTGTACTAACGGGCTATGGAGATGCCCATCGATAGATATCAATGCGAGGAGTAGGGATTGCCATGCAAATGATGCACTAGAGCTATAAGTGTATGAAAGCTCAAATGAAGCTAAATGGGGTGTGCATCCAACTTGCTTGGTCATGAAGACCTCGGGCATTTGAGGAAGCCCGTCATAGGAATATACAAGTCAAATTTGTAATAATGAATAGGTAATTACCACTAGCATATGGAAGTGACATATCATGAGACTCTCTACATGAAGAGCATGGTGCCACTTTGAGGCACAAGTGTGGTAAAATATAGTAGCAAAGTCCCTTTCTCTCATTTTTTAATGGTGGGCTCATTTGGCATCCCCCATCTTTATTTTTCATCCGGAGTCTCATCTCGTCTTATGGGAGAATCATAGTCTCCATCATTCTTTCCTCACTCGGACAATGCTCTAATGATGATCATCACACTTTTATTTACTTACAACTAGATATGGAGAACTGATATGAAGATATGACGATGTATGGATTCCTCTAGCAGTGTAGCAGGATGTGCAATGATCTAGCGTGACATGTATCAAAAATATGATGAACAGTGGCTTTTCCACAAATACTATGTCAGCTATATATGATCATGCAAAGCAATATGACGATGAACAAACTAGTCATGGGAAGTGACGATGGAATTTGCCTGGCAATATATCTCGGAATGGCTATGGAAATGCCATGATAGGTACGTATGGTGGCTGTTTTGAGGAAGATATAATAAGGCTTATATGCAACAGAGCGTATCATGTCACGGGGTTTGGATGCACCGGCAAAAGTTGCACTGATGCTCGAGGTGAGAATGGGCAATGCACGGTACCGAAGAGGCTAGCAAATATGAGAAGGTGAGATTGCATGTGTCCATGGTTTCACATTAGTCATAAAGAACTCATATATTTATTGCAAAGTTTTATTAGTTTTATCATAGATCAAAGTACTACTCGCATGTTGTCGGGGATATAACTCCACGGTGTAACCCGTCATACTGGGCCGGGTTAACATATCAACAATTCTTCAACCAAGTTTAAATGGGCCGTGTCCTGAATACAAGATAAGTAAGGCGGCGGCTCGCTAAGATGACAGGCGGCCCAACACCTGAAGACGGCGACTTGAAGCCCATAAAGCTAAGGACGCCGGTTAAGTTTCCTTAAAGTACAAGACAAGTTAGAGATGTAGTAGGTCACGGATCATGATATGACCCGGACTCTGTTGTAAACCCTAGGACTTGACCTGTATATAAAGGCGGGTCCCTAGGGCCGAAAGACTCAAGTTACAACCTCTCGGTAGCTAGGTTAGCGATTCCGCACCCTTGTAATCGAGATCTATCCATCAAATACACACAAAGCAGGACGTAGGCTATTACCTCCATAGGAGGGGCCGAACCTGGGTAAACCCGACTCTCTCTCTCATTTAACCCCTTCGAGTCGCCACCAAGCGGCGATGGCCTCACGCCTAAGTCCTGTTACGAGGACATTTGTCGGGTTAACAAAACCACGTTAGTTGGCGCCCACCGTGGGCCCCTCGCCTGGTGGAGTTGAGTTCTCGAAGGGGATCCAATCAGGATTTGGGGAGTTTGCGGTAAACCAGATGGTCAAGAATCACCGTAACAAGATCTACGAGCCGGCTTGGGGCGTCAAGGACGACCCGATCGGACGAGGGTTACGAGATCCCATGGGAGAGATTGGTTTAGAAATCTCCGAGCCGGACATCTACATCGACATCAACGAGCCGGCTCAGAGTGCCCGATCCAATCAACGCCAGGGCAGTCTTCGACATGTATTCGTCGGCTTCACGCAAGGGGCCAGCCTTTCGGATGAGCCAGCCTCCAGCGGAAACTTCCTCGTCAACTCGGACGGTACATCATCCACAGGAGACACGGAGTCAATCTGCCCTCTTTACGATGGTGGACTTGGGGGCTCATTGGAGGAGAAAACCCCTGTGGAATACAATGAGTCGCCTCGCCAAGTTGCTGTCTACATGGCCGGGGCTACGGCAGTTCCAAATCCCGCCACGGCTGGAGGTTCTGGCGGGTCAACTAAAACACTGGCTCAAGCCATGACTGATCTCATGGCCGAGATGGCAAAGCTCGTGGATACCCCGGTCACTGCGGAAAACCAGGAAGAGCGCAATGTGGAGCTGACCAAATTGCATAGTCAAATAATTGAGGTACAGAAGGAGATTGATGCTGAAAACGCGCGGATGGCGGATTTGCAGGCTCGCATACATCAAGAGACGGAGCGCCTTAAAGCTGAGGCCTGGCGATTAGGGGTTCAGAGAGAGGCATCGGAGCCGGTTTACGAGAGAAGACGCCACCGTGGACTCCCTTCGAACCTTGAGCCACAACAACTTTTTAACACCCCACAACAGACACCAGGAACAGTTCAACAACCCAGAAATCAGCAAGAGGAACCAGCTCAACCCCCGCCAGCTCAATCTCCGCCGCGGCGATTTCAGACGCCGCGGGGCCACTTTTCCAATCCTGTTGACAACATGTTGGCTGCAACCCGGAACTTGGAAGCATTGCCTATTAATGGAAACTCCCCTCTTGAGGTTGAACCTAGGAACGCCATCGAGATGCTAAAAACCGTTGTGGTACAACAGGCACAGTATTCGTATAGCCAGGACCAGATGCATTCCACTCCCTATGCTAGCAAGGGCCGTCATGCGAAGTCCCCGGCTGTTTCTAGCAGTGGGCGAAGACAGCAGCTTCAGGTCTCTCCAACCCGTCCCATGCCATCAGATGCCCAGGCAGTCGTTGATGCTGCAAGAGGCGCACGACAGGCAGAAGCGGAAGCGGCAGCACGGGCGATCCAGCAGCTTCACCCTCAATCGGCGAGTTTGGGGGATGGGTCCAATTGTAGGACAATTGGTATACCATGCTTATCCCTGGCGCTCCGTGCAGAGCACATGCCCAAAGATTTTAAGGGGCCTCGCAAGGTGCCAAACTACACGGCAGTTCTTGAGCCGGCGTCTTGGATTGAGAGTTATGAGTTGGCAATGGACATGCTGGATGTCAGCGATGCTGTGTGTGCTAAATACTTAACCATGATGTTGGAAGGACCGGCTCGGACATGGTTGAAAAACTTGCCGCCTAACTCCATCAACACATGGACTGAGCTGAAAGAGCGATTCATCAAGAATTTCCAAGGAACCTGCAAGAAGCCTATGACGATAGTAGATCTATAGCATTGTGTTCAACGAGTAGAAGAGTCGGCTCACCATTGGACTCGTCGGGTCGCGGAAATCATCCACTCGTCGGACAGCATCACGACGTCTCAGGTAGTCCTAATTTTGGAAAAGAACTGTCACTTCCAGCCTTTGATCCTGAAGCTCGGACGGCTCAAGCGAAAGGTACAAGACATGGGCGGCTTGATGGATGTCCTCACCAGATATGCCGAGTCAGACATCATGAAGGATCCCGGTTCAGACGGGGACAAGACCTCCAAAAGCAAAAAGGCTGAAGGAGGGAAAAGTCAACACGGTCCAGGAGGCAACCAGGGGGCTCAAAATAATAAACGGAAGCAACCGAATGGCGGGTCAGACTTTGTGGCCAACACTAATAGAAGTTTCAAGAACCAGCGCCGAAACGGTCAACCCGGAGGAGCTTACAATGGAAATAAACCTCTCAATTATGAGGAGGCGCTTAAAGCACCTTGCCCTAAGCACAACACCCAAGATAAGCCGGCTAGCCACTCTTGGGAGAATTGTTATATCATGCAAGAGTTCCGTAGCCAGGCTTTCCAGAATAATTCAGGAGGCAATGGTGGAAGACACCCGGGTCAACATGGGCCTGGCGGGTCACAAGGTGGCCCAGGGGCTGGTTTTCAACATCAGGGAAATCATGGCAATGGGCAACATCCTGGCCAGGGCAATCAGCATAATAACCAAGGGGGATTTCAAAGTAATCCCAAGCAGTTGAATAACGGTCAGTACCACTAGCCCCTGAATCCCTCAATAAAATTCACTCTGGAGGATATCAAAGAAGAAATCTTATGTCTCCAAGAGGGAAATAAGTCGGCCCTGGAATACCAGTGGCCTTATTAAACCTAGCTCCGTCGGCTCCTTTTTTGTAATTTCTTCCCCCCTCGCAGACTTCTGTATATACTTCTTTATGTTTCAAGTATGAATAAAGCCGGCGTATTTTGTCGTTTCAACTTATAAGATGAGTTTGAGTCTTTATTTTCTGAAACAAAGGGCACTTGGGGGCTTCCGACTCATCGAGTCTAGCTTTCTCACCCTTGTGACCCGGCATAACAATGCCACCTTATTAAGGGCATTTGGGGGCTTCCAGCCCACCGGGCTTAGCTTTCTCACCTTCTTGACCCGACAAAAATAAACGCCATATATGGTTAAACCTGCATGTATGCTTGATGCGACTCCGATCAGATGACCTCGTGAACTCTGGACGAGTCAATCCTTTTTGGACCCTGAACTCGTTAAGGTTAAAACACTGGCTTGAGTCATGAGAGAGCCGGCATACAGAAAGCTAGGATAAACCATGGGTTATCATACCCGCTTCATTGAAGCAAGACCCGAGCCTCGAAAGCCGGTCTTTTCCTGTCGAGCCTCGAAAGCCGGCATTATGATCATATGTCCTTTGCATTAAAGCTAGGACCATCAAAAGTGCCTCGAAAGGGGGCTACGTTATATTTCTAACCTTCGGGAAACAATCCCCAACATGAATACTATGTGTTGAAAATCATCACGCAAAAATATTCTGGGCACGACCCTATTTTTATCGGTTTATGTGTGAAATAACCAGGTTATCGGCTGCATGACAGCACCAAATTATGTTATTGCTTAAAGAGGCTAACAAAGGACCTCAAGCTTGGACAACAATTTTGGCCAAAACTCATTGAGCCGGCTTATCAATATTGTTTTGTTTTTGGCTTATTATAGCAACTTTCAGGTTCAAAATTATTACCGGCCCATGCTTCAACGACCGGGTTAACAATTGAGTATGCATGAGCAACCAATTGGCAAGCTATCCTACAAATCCTCAACACTGTTGAAAGAAGAACAGATTGTTAAAATCAAGATCAAAGGCCAGCTTATATTGCCCAGCTTTATCTTATCAAAGGGCCCATCGATAGAAAGACGGTGAGCAGACAGGATGGTGAAACGGCAAATAAGTATCTTGCATCAAAAGTGCAGAACATGCACGATGGCATGATAATAGTTTTCGGCTATCCCTATTACATGCTTAAGGAAGCCACGAATTGTTTTCCACCCATACTTGGGGGCTTAAGTTAACAAGGTAACAGTTGAGGAAGCTTAAATCACCGACCGCATCATCCGGGTCAGCCACGGCTAATCTTGCGCGTGAGACGCCTCCGGGTTATCCACCGATTGGTCTTCTGGCTCCTGTATCTGAAGGTTATCCACGTCCCAGTTGCAGTGAGATAAAGCCTGGAACACAGCCTCATCATCAAGAATTGGAGACGGGTCAACTTCAGGGGCAAAGACATGCTCACGCCGTTGAGGAGCCAGACTTTTTGTTATCAAATCAGGTGGTGGAATCCGAGTATGATTGGTGCCATAAGCCGCCTGATAGCTCCTCAACTTCATCTCAGAAACTAGCTGAGTCAACAGAATTTGAGCATCCTTGACACAAGCCGCGTAATCTTCTTGGGAAACTCTGACCCGTCATTTTTAAATTTGGGGAAGCCCTTTGCCAGCTCGGCTGGATCAAGTTCTTCTCCATAAGCTAAAGCCCGGCTCAATGCATATATTGCGCCAGATCGGGCGGCTGATCTTTTGAGCTCTGGAATATGCTGAGGGATAATGGAGAGATTTTCCAATACATTCTTGATATACTTTAAGGGTTGCTTATCCCCCAGTGTCGCCTTAATTGCGGTATGACCCCCAGTATAGAGCTGCTCCGTCAGAGAATAAACAGCCTTGAGCATGAGCAAATTGTTATCATAAAAACTGCTAGTCCGGGGGACTGCAAAATAGAACCAAGGTATGAGTCGCCGGGCGCATTATATCTATATTTCAAGAAGACAGGAGGCTATATATGCTTACCAAAAATAGCTTGGGCCATTTGGGCGATATGCCATTTTAACCTGGACAACTCCTCAGTAATGGGTTTGTGCCGGCCCTCAGCATCCTCTGCACGCTTAAGCAAAGCTGTTTTTTCATCTTCAAAGGATTTCTTCTCTTTTAAGAAGCCTGCTTTGGTGTTTTCCAGCTCGATCAAAGAAAGGCGAAGTTTTTCTTCAACTTCTGCCTGGGAAGTCTGCCCTTTTTCCAGGTCCTTTTTCAGATTGGCCACGCTGGATTCAGCTATCTTCAAGGCTTCCTGCATCATAAATGAAGTTTACATCAAGTCCCAAGAAAATTGCAAAGCAATATATTTGGCACTTGGGGGCTAATGTATCTCAGTTCTTTTTTGACATTAAAGATGTGAACGAGACACGACTCATCTCAAAGAGATGAGCCGGCCCTTGGGGGCTACAGGTCGAAAGTTCCTCAAAGTTATTACAAAAAGACCCGACTCATCTCAAGGAGATGAGCCGGCCCTTGGGGGCTACAGGTCGAAAGTTCTTCAAAAAGACCCGACTCATCTCAAGGAGATGAGCCGGCCCTTGGGGGCTACAGGTCGAAAGTTCCTCAAAGTTAGTACAAAAAGACCCGACTCATCTCAAGGAAATGAGCTGGCCCTTGGGGGCTACAGGTTGAGTCAGACAAACATTTGCATGACCCAGCTTATCTTAGAAAGACAAAGATGGGTCTTGGGGGCTACAGAAGGACATATGATGAAAGCATGTAAAGGAGAACATACCTCATATTTATTTTTCATCATGCTAACAAGGCCGGTTTCCATCTCACGGCTTGTTGCCAGGCGGTCTAAGCAGGCAGCATGAAGATCTTTGACACTAAAGCTCTCAAAATTTGGAAGTTCCAACTTGGTCTTCCCTTTTTCTTGCAGTATTGCTTCATCCTTACCAACAACCTTTGTTAATACCCTGGAAGCTTCAGGAGCAGTATCACCCATCCCAGTAATAATAACGTCAGGATTATCTTTGTTTATCACTGAAGGATTGGGCGGGTCAAGGTTAACTGCTGGTGCAGCTTCAACAGTTACGGCATCAGTGTTGCTTGGCGCAGATGGAGGAGGTAAATCATTTTGGATTTCCTCAGGGACTTCAGGATGATCAACATGGACTTCATGAGCCGCCGGATCAGGAAGCTCCGGCTCATGGGCCTCCGGGTTAACAGAAGACCCGTTAGTTTTCCTTTTCTTGGCTTTGGCCTTGCCAAGTTTACAAGTATAATAAGAAGAATGGAAAAAACAATAGTTTACTCAAACAGATGAATTGATGAAGAATTTACCCTTGATTGATGACAAAGGGAGCTAGTTTGGACGCAGTTGAGTCGTCCAACGAAGGCGGTGACTCCTGATTAACCAAGGCATAGGAATCAAAAGTTGACATATCAAATCAGAACTTCCTTGGAAATTTGGAATATCAAGTACCTTGGTTGGTCGTTTCCGGGCGACTGATTTATCAGGTAAGCCCTCAACAAGATCGCCACTCCCACTTCGGGTTTGACGCCTAGACTGGTGCTGGGTTTTCTTCAAAATAAAGTAAGGATCCGGATGAGCGTTCGGGTGAGAAAAGCCTACCTTCCGAACAACCCGCCTTGTTTTTAGCGGAGGCAGAGGATCTGAGTCGAAAGAGATGGAATTTACCTCAACATCGTGTGCACGGCTTGTTTCATCACCCTAAGAAGGAAAAGGCGTCAGATAGATCCAAGGAAATATAAACAAAAGGTTAAATTTACCTCTGATCGGGTATCAGTGGCAGGTGTTTCGTCCATATGAGACGGCCCTTCTGCAGCTGCCTTATTTTTCTTCTTGCTCGGGGCGGCTTTGGACTTGTTAGCCGCGGTCTTGGTACGTTTCCGATTCCAAAAAGAATAGGTAGCCTGCAAAATCAAACACTCGGACCAAGGAAGCAAAGGCTCAAAGTTTGTTCAAAAAGCCGGATTAAGATCTTAAAAGGTTTTATACCGAAGGAGTCGGGTTAAGGGCGTAGAAAGGTTAAGCCACAGGAAGGAAAGATCTATTGACATGAATGGATTCAAATCAATCTGGGGCCTAATGTCGGGGATATAACTCCATGGTGTAACCCGCCATACTGGGCCGGGTTAACATATCAACAATTCTTCAACCAAGTTTAAATGGGTCGTGTCCTGAATACAAGATAAGTAAGGCGGCGGCTCGCTAAGATGACAGGCGGCCCAACACCTGAAGACGGCGACTTGAAGCCCATAAAGCTAAGGACGCCGGTTAAGTTTCCTTAAGGTACAAGACAAGTAAGAGATGTAGTAGGTCACGGATCATGATATGACCCAGACTCTGTTGTAAACCCTAGGACTTGACCTGTATATAAAGGCAGGTCCCTAGGGTCGAAAGACTCAAGTTACAACCTCTCGATAGCTAGTTTAGTGATTCTGCACCGTTGTAATCGAGATCTATCCATCAAATACACACAAAGTAGGACGTAGGCTATTACCTCCATAGGAGGGGCCGAACCTGGGTAAACCCGACTCTCTCTCGTTTAACCCCTTCGAGTCGCCACCAAGCGGCGATGGCCTCACACCTAAGTCCTGTTACGAGGACATCTGTCGGGTTGACAAAACCATGACACATGCCCCGAGGGAAGAGGTTGGTAGGAGTGAACCCTCGCGCACTTCCGACCCGAAACAACACTAGGATTTCAACGAGGAATAGAAATGCTGACACATCATCACCATGCCCCTTTAATTTTTTAGATGAAAAAAAAGGTCAACCTCTCTTTATATCGACACTACTACGGGTCAACAATTATGAACTCACACCTATTTCATATTATCATATTAATATCATTGACCCACAATTTCTCTATATGTGCTACATGATGGTTTTGATTATCACTTATTGAATACCTAATATTTTTGGACTAGTCTTATGACCCATGCAAATTACCGTCACTATTTATTAACTCTCAAACAAATATAGGTGAAGAACGAGAGTGAAATCATTTATTTAAAATCTACACGCCACTGTGCTCAAAAAGATATAAGTGAAGTACTAGAGCAATTGCTAAGCTCAAAAGATATAAGTGAAGCACATAGAGTATTCTAACAAATTATGATGAAGGTGTGTCTCTCTTAAATAGGTGTGTCCAGCAAACAATGATTGTGGCAAATTGAAAGTAAAAGCAAACAAAAGCAAACAACGCTCCAAGCAAAACTCATATCATGTGACGAATAAAAATATAGCTTCAAGTGACATACCGATGGATTGAGACGATAGAGGGGATGCCTTCCGGGGCATCCCCAAGCTTAGACGCTTGAGTCTCCTTTAAAATATTACCTTGGGATGCCTTGGTCATCCCCAAGCTTAGGCTCTTGCGACTCTTTATTCCGTGGTCCATCATAATAACACCCAAAACTTGAAAACTTCAATCACACAAAACTCAACAAAACTTCGTGAGATCCGTTAGTATAAGAAACATATTGCATACTTTAGGTACTTTTATAAATTGATTATTATTTCATAATTGCATAATAGGTACTGTATTCTAACTTCTCCATGGCTTATACCCCCCAATACAATCCATAGCATAATCAAAATAAGCAATTATGCAAGCAAAAACAGAATCTGTCTAAAACAGAACAGTCTGTAGAAATCTATAGAGAGTCTATACTTCTGGAACTCTAAAAATTCTGAAAAATTAGGAAAACCTCGGACTTTTTTATAGAAACACTGTTTAAAAAATTTAGATCATTATCACGCTCCAGTAAAAAATAAAAATTCATGTACTAGAGTTAAAAGTTTATGTTTTGTTTCAGTATCGATTCTACTCATCTTGTGAGTCATCCCAAAGGCTTTACTTGCCACAAACACTAATTTAAACACAAAAACATAATCAGTACAGAGGAAATAATCATGTTATCAAAAATAAACAGAAAGTTTAAAGCAAAAAAATTAAAGATAACTATTGGGTTGCCTCCCAACAAGCGCTATTGTTTTATGCCCCTAGCTAGGCATAATGCATAGTTTCAAGTATTGTCATCTTTGACACTCCACCCATAAGTATCTCTCATAATTGATTCATAAGGTGGTTTAATTATCTTTCTAGGGAAGTGTTCCATCCCTTTATTCAATGGGAATTGGAACCTTATGTTTCCTTCTTTCATGTCAATAATTGCACCTATAGTTCGTAGGAAAGGTCTACCAAGTATTATGGGACAAGTAGGATTGCAATCAATATCAAGCACAATAAAATCTACAGGCACATAATTTTTATTTGCAATAATAAGCACATCATTAATTCTACCTAGAGGTTTCTTAATGGTAGAATCTGCAAGATGCAAGTTAAGGGAACTATCTTCAATATTAGTGAGACCAAGCACATCACAAAGAGTTTTAGGAATAGTTGAAACACTATCACCAAGTTCACACAAAGCATTGCATTCTTATTTATTTATCTTAATCTTGATAGTAGGTTCCCACTCATCATGCAATTTTCTTGAATAGAAACTTCAAGCTCAAGTTTCTCATCATACGCTTTTATCATAGCTTCTACTATATGTTCGATAAAAGCATTATTTTGTTCATAAGCATTGGGTGAGCTAATAATGGATTGCAACAAGGAAATACATTTTACTAAAGATCAATTATCATAATTAAAGTCCTTGTAATCCAAAATAGTGGACACATCACTAGTTAAAGTTTTGACCTCTCCAAACCCACGTTTTTTAGTTTTAGCATCAAAATCATCACCCTCCAAGCAAACGGGACACTTCTCAATTAGAGTTGACTCATCTCCAGTCCCTTTATCATTTATATTCAGAGAGGTAAATAAAGATTCAATAGGTAAAGTACCAATCATTTTAAGATCTTCATCAAGATTCCGGTAAAAACCGTGTGGAAGAGCTTTTTCTAAGAATTCCCGCTTAGCTCTCAACTTAGCGGTCCTCTCCTTACTTTCATTAATATATATTTGGATAGATTTAATAGCATCATTAAAATCATGCTTGGGTGGCAAGGCTTTGCCTTTAAGAGTTTCCACATCAAGAGCAATTATATCTATGTTTTTAGGCAAAGTATCAACTACATGCAATTTTTCTTCTACCATAGTGTTGAAAACCTTTTCGGAATTAATAAATTCTTTAATTGTGTTCTCAAGATTAGAGGGTATCCTATTCGAATTTGTAGAAGAATTTCCATAAGAATTTCCATAAGAGTTTCCGTAGTTGCTAGAGGAATTACCGGGACACGGTCTAGAATTGAAGTTTCCCCTATAAGCATTATTGTTGAAATTATTTTGCGAGACAAAGTTCACATCAATAGCATCATTATTTTGCTCAGTCAAAGTATACAAGGGAATATCATTATCATCAACATGAGCATTTTTACTAGCAACAATATTCATAAGAGCATCCACTTTTTCACTCAAAGTAGCGATTTCTTCAACAGAATTTACCTTCTTACCGGTTGGATCCCTTTCGGTATGCCATTGAGAATAATTTGTCATAATATTTTCCAGAAGTTTTCTGGCCTCTCCTAAGGTCACGTCCATAAAGGTACCACCTGCAGCATAATGTAGAAGATTTCTAGGCACAAAGTTTAGTCCAGCATAGAAGTTTTGGATAATCATCCATAAATTTAAACAATGAGTTGGACAATTTCTTATCATCAATTTCATGCTGTCCCAAGCATGTGCAACATGCTCTTGATCTTGCTGTTTAAAATTCATTATTTGATTTCTAAGGGAGATGATCTTAGCAGGAGGAAAATACTTGGCAATAAAAGCATCTTTACACTTATCCCATGTTCCAATACTATTACGAGGTAAAGATGAAAACCAAGTCTTAGCTTTATATCTTAGTGAAAAAGGAAATAATTTTAATTTGACAATATCATTATCCATATCCTTTTATTTTGCATGTCACATAATTCAACAAAGGTATTAAGATGTGACGCGGGATCCTCATTAGGACTTCCCAAAAATTGATCTCTCATGACAAGATTTAGCAAGGCAGCATTAATTTCAAAAGCCTCCGCACTAGTGGTGGGTGGTATAGGAGTACTAATAAAATCATTATTATTAGTATTTGAGAAGTCACACAACTTAGTAGTATCTTGAGACATGGTGACCGAACAAGCTAAGTAACAAGCAAGACAAGTAAACTAGCAAGCGAAGAAGTAAACTAGTAACAAGCAAAGATAAATGTTTTTGTATTTTTGATTTTTATGAGACAAGCTAAATATAACAGAAAATAAAAAGAAGAACAAGTGAATGAAAATTTGTGTGAAGTTACTTGATAGTTGATGATGATATTCCCCGGCAACGGCGCCAGATATCCTTCGTGATACTCGTGATCTGCGTTGGGTTTTCCGTGAAGAGGAACGAGTTATCGCAGCACAAAGTGGGTAAGTATTTCCCTCAGTTATGAAACCAAGGTTTATCGAACCAATAGGAATATCGATCTTCAACCGTCTTCAGCGGCTGCACACAAATGAACAAACAACTTGCACCCAACGCGGGCAAGAGGGTTGTCAATCCCCTTGATCTCGTTATTTGCAAGCAAATGAGTTGTGTAGATAATTGTTGATAAATATAAATTCTAAAATAAAATGAAAAGTAAATAAAGGAAGCGAGGTAATAGTAGCGTTTGCAAATATATAAGTGAATAGACCTGGGGGCCATAGTTTTCCCTAGCGGCATCTCTCATGTAGGCAGCATACGATGGGTAACAAATTATTGTTGGGCAATTGATAGAAAAGCGGATAGTTATGCGATTTTCACGGCAATCATCATGTGTGTATAGGCATCACGTCCATAAACAAATAGGCTGACTCCTGCCTGCACCTATTACTATTACTCCACTCATCGACCGCTATCTAGCATGCATCTAGAGTATTAAGTGAAACGGAGTAATGCATGGAGAACGATGACATGATGTAGACAAAGTAAACTCAAGCAATACGAATGAACCCCATCGTGTTATCCTTAGTAGCAACAACACAAAGACGCATCTTGTCCCCTACTTTGTCACTGGGATATAGAAACTCGTCAGGTTGAACCTACCACAACGCACCACTCCCACCGATGAAATATCAATCTACTTGGCCAAAGCGCATCAATAAATCTGAGAGCATTACGAAGCTATAATGATCATGCAATTAAGAGATAATATAATTCAGAGGCATCTCAAATACTTTTCATTAATAATCTGAACATAAACCCACAATTCATTGGATCCCAACAAACACACCGCACAATAGGATTACATCGGATAGATCAAAGCGAAGATGCGATGACCATTGTATTGAAGATCAAGAAATAGAGAGATTGCCATCTAGGTACTAGCTATGGACCCGTAGGTCTCTGGTGAACTACTCACACATCATCATGAGGGCAGCAAGGTTGATCAAGAGGCCCTCCGTGATTGATCCCCCCCTCCGGCAGAGTGCCGGAGCGGAGCTCCAGATGGCCACGCGACGGAACAGAGACTTACAGCGGCGTAAAAAGGGTTTCGGGACTGTCTCTAAGGTTTTTGGAATATTAGGGAATTTATAGGCCAGAGAGGGGCGTCGGGAGACGTCCGAGGGGGGCAGCACACATCAGGGCGCCCCCCAGGGCGCGCCCTGTTGCGTGATGGTGCCCTCGTGTGGCCCCCGGTCTCCTCTTGACTCTCCCAGGTTTTCTTTTGGTCCAGGAAAAATCATCAAAAAGGTTCGTGGCAATTAGACTTCGTTTGGTACAGTAAACCTGAAAAGCAAAAAACACGCAGAAAACAACAACTGGCACTGGGCACTGGGTCAATAGGTTAGTGCTCAAAATATTATAAATTGGTAAATAAAGACCCAAAAAGTATCCTAGAATGATAATATATCAGCATAGAACAATCAAAAATTATAGATACGTTGGAGACGTATCACCCCCGGGTCTATCCACTTATATATTTACAAAAGCTTTCATTACCTTGCTGCCATTTATTTATCTTTTATTTATTTTGCAATTTACAATTATCAACTATCATCTACACACTTCATTTGCTTGCAAATAACGAGTCCAAGGGGATTGACAACCCTCTTGCCCGCGTTGGGTACAAGTGTTTCTTTCTTTGTGTGCAGTCACTGAAGACGGGGGTTGCGTGCTACTCCTATTGGTTCGATAACCTTGATTCTCACCGAGGGAAATACTTATCTATAATATGTTACATCACCTGCTCCTCTTCGCAAAAAACCCAATGCAGATCACAAGTATCAGGAAGGGTTTCTGGCGCCGTTGCCGGGGAGTATCACCGACCTACTATCAAGTACCTTCGCACAAATTATCATTCACATGTTCTACCTTTTATTTCCTGTTATATTTTGCTTGTTATAAAAATAAAAAATACCAAAATATTTCTATTTTCTTACTTGCCTAGCTATGTTATCTTTATCTTTGTGACACCAAAACAGGAAGTAAATGCAAAAATTTAAGATAAAAGGATCCTCATCCACTTGCTAATCTTTTCAAACTTGCTGCTTATTGTAAACCTATAGCTCATAACAAAGTGATGAATGAAAATGCTATTGGGATACATTTATTGAATGAAAAGCATGATTGCAAGTTTGTTAGTATAAGTTCTCTGAATATCAATTGTGCTAATGATCATGATTGGGGTGATAATCATGATGTTTCTTGTGATATTGAGAATTTTGAGCTTCATGATGAATCTATTATTGATAATGATATTTGCAATATTACTAAAAGTGGGCTTGGAAAAGCGCCAACTTTAGGTAAGAATGGTCCCACTACTTTGGAGAATGATCAATCTTATGATTTTTTTGATAAAAGTGGGTTTGGAGAGGTCATGACTTTAGTTAATGTTAATCCCACTATCTTGGAAGATTGTAAAACTTTTGTGCATGTGGATCATGGAGAAAATATTTTATATGATAGCTATATTGTTGAATTTGAATATGATCCTACATGTAATGTAACTATTATGAGAGAGGAAAATATGGTTATACAAATTTCCATGTTACTTACTTATCTCTCTTTGTGTTGAAATTATCAATGCTTCATTCTTCCTCTATGCATATGCTACATATTTCTTGTGTTGATAATTTGTTTTCATATAAAATTACTATGCATAGTAAGTATGTTAGATTTAAAAGAGTTTGTCACATGCTATATGATGCTCTCTTTGTGCTTCAATTCTTATCTTTTATGTGAGCATAACTAAAATTTCAAGCCTATCTTAATGGATATAAAGAAAGAGCTTGCTGGGAGAAAACCGAATACTTTCAGTTTGTTTTTCATAAAATGATTTTTGACTATGTAATGATTGTATTTTTATGTTTAAATTAGTGTTTGTGCCAAGTAAAGCCTTTGGGATGACTTGCATGATAAGTAGAATTGATATGGTGCAAAAATAGAAACTTTAACGTCCAGTGCAGAATTTCTCTGATTTTACTGGAACGTATTTTTGATCTGAACTTTTTACACAATATTTACATGCAAATTACCCAGGTTGTACTAATTTTTCAAAAAAACTAGAGTTACAGAAGTATAGGTTCTCTACAGATAATTACACACTGTTCTATTTTAGACAGATTCTGTTTTTGCTTGCATAGTTTGCTTGTTTTTATGATGCTATGGATTGTGTCGGGGGGTATAAGCCATGGAGAAGTTAAAATACAGTAAGAATCAATTTATAATAGTACCTAAAGTATTTGATATGTTTTTTATACTAACGGATCTCACGAAGGTTTCTGATGAGTTTTGTGTGCTGAAGTTTTCAAGTTTTGGGTGCTATCACGATGGATGAAGGAATAAGGAGCGGCAAGAGCCTAAGCTTGGGGATGCCCAAGGCACCCCAAGGTAATATTCTAGGAAGACTCAAGCATCTAAACTTGGGGATGCCCCGGAAGGCATCCCCTCTTTCGTCTCAATCCATCGGTATGTCACTTGGAGCTATATTTTTATTCATCACATGATATGAGTTTTGCTTGGAGCGTCATTTGCTTTAGTTTGCTTTTGTTTTAGTTTTCCACTACCATTGTTTGCTGGACACACCCACTTGAGAGAGACACAAGGACACCATGATTTATTAGAATACTCTTTGTGCTTCACTTATATCTTTTGAGCTAAGCAGTTGCTCTAGTACTTCACTTATATCTTTTATAGCACGGTGGCGTATAGATTTTAAAGAAATAGTTCCACTCTCGTTCTTCACTTATATTTGTTTGAGAGTTAATAAATAGTGACGGTAATTTTCATGCGTTATAAGACTAGTGCAAAAATAATAGGTATTCAAGGAGTGCATAATCAAAACCTTCATGTGGCACATAAAAGAGAAATCTTGAGTTAATGATATTAATGTGGTAATGTGAAAGGGCATGAGTGCATGATCATTGGTTAATAAGAATATCATAAATTAGAGGGTGTTAACTTGCTATTCATCTAAATATTTTTATGGCATGGTGATGATGTGTGAGCATTCTTATTCCTCGTTGAAATCCTAGTGTTGTTTAAGTCGGAGGCATGCTAGTAGTACTTTGCTTCGAGAGAGCTAATAAAACCTTGCAATAATTATGTGAGTTCTTTATGACTAATGTGAATCCATGGATGTACACACTCTCACCACGTCATATTTGCTAGCCTCTTCGGTACCGTGCATTGCCCATTCTCACCTCAAGGATTGCTGCAATCTTCGCCGGTGCATCCAAACTCCGTGACGTGATACACTCTGTTGCACATAAGTCTCACTATATCTTCCTCAAAACAGCCGCCATACCTACCTATTATGGCATTTCCATAGCCATTCCGAGATATATTGCCATGCAACTTCCACCGTTACATCATATGACTAGGAGTTTCATTGTCATATTGCTTCGCATGATCGTAAGATAGCTAGCATGATATTTCCATGGCTTGTCTGTTTTTTGACATCCTTTGCTACGCTAGATCATTGCACATCCCGGTACAATGCCAGATGCATTCATACAGAGTCATACTATAATTTTTCATGTTGAGTTGTAAGTAAATAAAAGTGTGATGATCATCATTATTAGGGCACTGTCTCAATGAGGAAAGGATGATGGAGACAATGATTACCCCCAGTGGCGGAGCTACGTAGGGGCAAAAGCGTGCTATGGCCCGCCCTATTCAAACGAAAAACAGTGTAGTGTGAGCGTAAACTGGGGTCACAATGGCAATTTTTATGTGATTTCCTCTATCCTGGACGGTATTGGCCCGCCCAACTGTTTCTAGCTAGCTCCGCCACTGATTACCCCACAAGTCGGGATGAGACTCCGGACGAAAAAGAAAAGAAAAAAAGAGAAAGAAAGAAAAAATAATAATAATAAATGAGAGAAAAGAGAGAAGAGACAATACTACTACTTCTTTCTCCACATTTGTGCCTCATAGTGGCACCATGTTCTTCATATAGAGAGTCTCTTGTTTCGTCACTTTCATATGCTAGCGGAAATTTTTCATTATAGCACTTGGCTTGTATATTCCGATGACGGGCTTCCTCAAATGCCCGAGGTCTTCATGAGCAAGCAAGTTGGATGCACACCCACTTAGCTTCAGTTAAGCTTTCATACACTTATAGCTCTAGTGCATCCGTTGCATGGAAATCCCTACTCCTCGTATTGATATCTATTGATGGGCATCTCCATATCCCATTGATATGACTAGTTGATGCGAGACTTTCTTCTCCATTTTTACCCCTTTGAAACCTACCACCATATTCTATTCCACCTTTATGCTATATCCATGGTTCACGCTTATATATTGCGTAAGTAAAAAAAAGCTGAAGCGCGTTAAAAAGTACGATCCAATTGCCTTACTTAACACCGTGGTGCTTGACATTTGTATTTATGTGGTGAACACGGAGCCATGCCATGCTAATATGATAAAATGAATAGGGGGTGAACATTCTTTAAGGATCGTATATTTTGAAACTTGATGATTATGTTACTTATGTCTATGAATATTACTATGTTGATGTTTATTAATTCATCGTTTCTCAATGATCATACCTGCAATAGATTACATGTTGGGTAGCATGTCACATCAAAAATTCTGTTTTTATCATTTACCTACTCGAGGCCGAGCAGGAATTAAGCTCGGGGATGCTGATACGTCTCCAACGTATCTATAATTTTTGATTGTTCCATGCTATAATATTATCATTCTAGGATACTTTTTGGATATTTATTTGCCAATTTCATATTATTTTTAAGCACTAACCTATTAACCCAGTGCCTAGTGCCAGTTGCTATTTTCTGCGTGTTTTTGGCTTTTCGGGTTTACCGTACCAAATGAAGTCCAATTACTACAGAAAAAAATTATGATTTTTTCTAGACCAAAAGAAGACCTGCAAGCTTTGGGAGGAGACCGGAGGCTGCACGAGAGAGGCAGCACACGTCAGGGCGCGCCCTAGGGGGGTGGTCGTGACATGTTGTGTGCTGGCCCCTCCTGGCGTCTCCCGACGTCCCTTTCTGGCCTATAAATTCCAATATATCCCAAAAATCCTAGAGAGCCACCAGAAACACTTTTTCCTCCGCCGCAAGTCTCTGTTCCGTCGTGTGCCCATCTGGAGCTCTGTTCTGGTGCCCTGCCGGAGGGGGATCTATCACGAAGGCCTCTACATCAACCTTGCTACTCCCATGGTGATGTGTGAGTAGTTCACCACAAACCTATGGGTCCGTAGTTAGTATCTAGATGTCTCTCTCTCTCTCTCTCTTGATCTTCAATACAAAGTTCACCGCATCTTAGCGGTGATCTATTTGATGTAATCACTTTGTGCGGTGCGTTTGTTGGGATCCAATAGATTGTGGGTTTATGTTCAGATTGTTCATGAAATTATATTGAGTTCCTTGTTGGTCCTTCTTTACATATGCATGATTATATGATAGCTTCGTAATTGTCCCCGATCTATTGAAATAGTTTGGCCAACTAGATTTATATTTCTTCAGTGGGAGAGGTGCGTTGTAGTGGGTTCAATCTGGTGGTGCTCTATATCCTAGTGACAGAAGGGGACAAGACACGTCTTTGTATTGCTGCCACTAAGGAAAAATGATGGGTTGATTCATATTAATTGGATTTACTTTGTCTACATCATGTCATTGTTCTCCAAGCATTACTCTGATTTACTTAATACTCTAGATGTATGCTGGATAGCGGTCGATGGGTGGAGTAATAGTAGTAGATGCAGGCAAGAATCGGTCTACTTGCTTACGGACGTGCTGCCTATATGTAATGATCATGGCCATGAACAAATATTGCATAACTATGCGCTTTTCTATCAATTGCCCAACAGTAATTTGTTTACCCACCGTATGCCTACTACATGAGATATGCCACTAGGAAAAACCATGGCCCCCCGGGTCTATCCACTTATATTTTTACAAAAGCTTTCAGTACCTTGCTGATACATGATACGTCTCCGTCGTATCTACTTTTCCTCACACTTTTGCCCTTGTTTTGGACTCTAATTTGCATGATTTGAATGAAACTAACCCGGACTGACGCTGTATTCAGCAGAACTACCATGGTGTTGTTTTTGTGTAGAAATAAAAGTTCTCAGAACTGGACGAAACTTTTTGGAGATTTATTTTACAATAAATAAAAAATACTGGAGCCAAGAACCACCGGAGGGGGGACCTGGCTGGGCACGATACACCAGGGCGCGCCCTGGTGGGTTGTGCCCACCTCGTGGCCCCACTGACCCTAATTCCGACGCTATAAAATCCTATTTTTGGAGAGAAAATCGAGGAGAAAGTTTCATCGTGTTTTACGATACGAAGCCGCCGCCACCTCGTGTTCTTCATCGGGAGGCCAGATCTGGAGCCCGTTTGGGGCTCCAGAGAGGGGAATCTTCGGTCGTTGTCATCATCAACCCTTCTCCATCGCCAATTACATGATGCTCCCCACCGGGAGTGAGTAATTTCTTCGTAGGCTTGTTGGTCGGTGAGGAGTTGGATGAGATTCATCATGTAATCGAGTTAGTTTTGTTAGGGCTTGATCCCTAGTATCCACTATGTTCTGAGATTGATGTTGCCATGACTTTGCCATGCTTAATGCTTGTCACTAGGGCCCGAGTGCCATGATTTCTAATCTGAACCGTTTATGTTATCACCATTATATCTATGTTCTTGATCCGATCTTGCTAGTCATATGCACCTATTACGTGTTCTGATCCGCAAACCCCGGAGTGACAATAGTCGGGATACTTTCCGGTGATGACCGTAGTTTGAGGAGTTCATGTATTCACCATGTGTTAATGCTTTGTTCTGGTTCTCTATTAAAGGGTAGGACAAAAGATGTCATGCAAGTTCTTTTCCATAAGCACGTATGACTATTTATGGAATACATGCCTACATTACATTTATGAACTGGAGCTAGTTCTGTGTCACCCTAGGTTATGACTGTTATATGATGAATATCATCCAACGAGTTCACCGATCCACTGCCTACGAGTTTTCCACTTATTGTTCTTGCTAAGTTACTATTACTACTGTTACTGTTCCAACTGCTACAAAGCTATTGCTATCACTGCTACCGTTACTGTTACCGTCACTACTGTTATCAAACTATCATACTACTGTGCTGCTGATCACTCTGCTGCAGATATTTAATCTCCAGGTATGGTTGAATTGACAACTCAGCTGCTAATACTCTCAAATATTCTTTGGCTCCCCTTGTGTCGAATCTATAAATTTGGGTTGAATACTCTACCCTCGAATACTGTTGCGATCCCCTATACTTGTGGGTTATCAAGACCTTTTTCTGGCGCCGTTGCCGGGGAGCATAGCTATATTTGTTGAGTCACTTGGGATTTATATCAATTGATCACTATGAAGGATCTGAAGGATCCAAAGAACAAGATTTTTCCCTCTAAGGCGAGGGGAGGTAAGGAACTGCCATCTAGCTCTGCACTTGATTCACCTTCTGTTATGAGTAAGTTTGCAACACCACCACATGCTAGTAATCCTGATATGTCGCAAGTTATTGATGATGCTACTTCTGCTATGAATGATGCTTATGATGATGCTAGTACCATGCTTGATCATAATGTGCCACTAGGTGAATTTCTTGATGAACAAATTGCTAGAGCTAAAGAGAATAAAATTACTGAAACTGATGAAGCCTTTGAAACTGATGACTATGAAACACCTATTAGTCCTAGCTCTCCTAGATTTAAAATGCCTAAGATACCTGAAGGTTATGTTTTGGATGGAGAGATAGCTAGAGAAATTCTTTCTTGCAAGGATAGAAACGATCTTAAGAAATTGCTATGCAAGTATAAGGAAAAGACTTTGAATGATAGAATGAAATGTGATCCTAAGTTTGTTACTTCACCTATCTTTGTTACCGATAAGGATTGTGAATTCTCTGTCGACCCAAAGTTAATTACTTTGGTTGAATCTGATCCTTTCCATGGCTATGAAATTGAAACTGTAGTGGCACATCTTACTAAACTGAATGATATAGCCACCCTCTTTGCTCATGATGAGAAGATTCGCTACTATTATATTCTCAAGTTATTTCCATTCTCATTAAAGGGTGATGCTAAGACATGGTACAATACTCTTACTCCTGGTTGTGTGCGTAGTCCCCAGGATATGATTTACTACTTCTCTGAAAAATATGTTCCTGCTCATAAGAAACAAGCTGCCTTACAGGAAATATTTAACTTTGTGCAAATTAAGGAAGAGAGTCTCCCACAAGCTTGGGGGAGGCTTCTCCAATTGCTTAATGCTTTGGCTGATCACCCTCTCAAGAAAAATGAAATACTTGATATCTTCTATAATGGACTAACTGATGCTTCTAGGGACTTCGTAGATAGTTGTGATGGTTGTGTTTTCAGTGAACGAACTGTTGAACAAGCTGAGGAATTATTGAATAACATATTGAAGAATTATGATGATTGGGCTTTTCCTGAACCACCGCCTAAACCCACTTTGAAGAAGAGGGGTATCTTATTTCTCAGTCCTGAAGATATGCAAGAGGCAAAGAAATCTATGAAGGAAAAAGGTATTAAAGCTGAGGATGTTAAGAATTTGCCACCAATCGAAGAAATACATGGCCTTGAAACACCACCACCTCCACAGGTGGTAAAGGTAAACTCTTTATTAAAGTTTGATGAAGGTGATATCCCTTACAATAAACATCCTAGTCAGTGCTTATATGAGTTTGACAACTATATTATGAAGCAAGATCATTTCAATGCACATGTCCTAAAACAATTGAAATATAAATCTGATATGATTGCTCGCTTGAGTGACTTGCTATTTAGAATCAGTAATGATGTTAGAAGTGTAGGAAAGCATGCCTCTATGGTTCAAACTCAGCTAGAACATGTTGCTAAGTCTCAAAAAGAATTGCTTGATTAAATGAATAATAATGTGAATGATTTTGCTGCTAGAGTAGTAACTAGAGGAGGTAGAATGACCCAAGAACCTCTTTATCCTGAAGGTCATCCTAAAAGAATTGAACAAGACTCTCAGAAAATTAATACTGATGCACCTAGTCCTTCTAAAAAGAAAAAGAAAAAGAAAAATAAAAATGATAGACCTTTGCATACCTCTAGTGAACCCAAGACACAAAAACCTCCTGATAATAATGATGTCTCTATTTCTGATGCTGAAACTCAATCTGGTAATGAACATTCACCTAGTGAAAATGAAAATGGTAATGATGATGTTCATGAGGATACTCAACCAAACAATGATAAAGAACCAGATAATGATGTTGAAATAGAGCCTGCTGTTGATCTTGATAACCCACAACCTAAAAATAAATGATATGATAAAAGAGACTTTGTGGCTAGAACACATGGTAAAGAAAGAGAGCCATGGTTTCAGAAACCCATGCCCTTTCCACCTAAACCATCTAAGGAAAAGGATGATGAAGAATTTGAGCGCTTTGCTGAAATGATTAGGCCAGTCTTTTTGCGTACGCGTTTAACTGATATCCTAAAGATAGCTCCTTATGCAAAATACATGAAAGACATCATCACTAATAAAAGAAAGATACCTGAAGCTGAAATCATCACCATGCTTGCTAATTATTCTTTTAAGGATGGAGTGCCTAAAAAACCTATAGACCCGAGAATACCAACTATACCTTGCTCCATTAAAATAAATTATGTCAAAACTGATTTGGGAGCTGGTGTTAGTGTTATGCCTTTCTCCTTATACAAAAGACCTGATTTGAATAAACTCACACCCACTGAGATATCATTGCAAATGGCTAACAAATCAACTGCCATACCTATCGGCATTTGTGAGGATGTGCCCGTTGTTGTTGCAAATGTTACTATCTTAACGGACTTTGTTATTCTTGAGATGCCCGAGGATGACAACATGTCGATTATCCTTGGTAGACCCTTTTTGAATACTGCAGGGGCTGTTATTGATTGCAATAAAAGCAAAGTCACTTTTCATATCAATGGTAATGAGCACACGGTGCACTTTCCGAAGAAACAATTCCAAGTGAATGGTATAAATGTTATTGAAGAATCTCCGACCATCACTATTGGAAGTTTTCAATTACCTCTACCTACTGCCAAAAATAAATATGATATACTTATTGTTGGGGATATGCACATCCCCATTGAGGTAACTTGGTGTTTTACGAAAGTTCTTCAGTTTCATGCTAATCGGAAGTGGTTGTTAATAAGACTTGATCAACCTTATTAATGGACCATTTTTGAGAGGTATGAAGTTGATGAATCTAGTAAGCACAACTCTTTGCTCCCACCTTTTATTTTCTATTTTTGTTAGTCAAATAAAATAAATTGCCATGTTTATCCTATTTTCTGTTTTCTCCGTGCAATAAAAAATGACCCAAAAATAAAAGTTCTCAGAATATCCTGAAAATTTGATATTATCTTTTTCTGAATATTTCTGAATTTCTGGTGCAAACAATACCAGAGGGGGTGCACCTGGTGCCCACAAGACACCAGGGCGCGCCAGCAACCCCAAGCGCGCTCTGGTGGGTTGTGGCCCCCACGTGGGCCCCCTCACTTATCCCTTTAGCCCATGTCATCTCCTACCTCCAGAAAAAAATCACCATAGCCACCATTCCCGTGATCTTTCTCTCAAACCCGCGGATTTCGATCACTTTGCTCGAAGCTCCGTTTCTAAAACTATTTGGAGGGATTGCTACTTGGAATAAGATGGATTTCTTGAGGAAGTTTTCCTCCAGGAAAAATGCCAAAGGAGTCATTGGGGAATCATCGGACAATGACCTTCACAGTCCCAGAATGGTGGAGGTGCGGCCGTGCGAATGGCCGCATGATGCCTTCATGGAGGAGGCCGGGTTCCATCAAGAGTTCGCTCAATTTGTTGCAAACGCTGGGCTGACCGAGTTCCTCGTAGCTAAGTGTGACCAATATCACATCCTTACAAATTCCTTTGTGCAAAGTTTTCATTTTCTGAGAAAGAATAATCCTCCTGAAGTGCAGTTTAATCTTTACGCTGAAACTTATAAAATGTCTCTAAATCACTTTTGCGACATATGCTTGATCCCCTCTGATGGGGAATTAAGAGAACCTAGACCAGCGGAGTTTGAGGATTTTCTCCTCACTTTAACAGTGGGTGAAGATAGAGGCGTGTCAAATGCTACTGCTACCAGTATGTAGTTTCCTTCAGTGCATTACTTTGCTTTGTTCATCGCAAAGTGTTTAACCGCTAGGGAGAAGGTTGGCGCACTCAGTGCCCCGGACCTCGCTATTTTACACCGTGCACTGTATAATGATCACACCTTTAGTATGGGGGCTATTATTGCACTTCGCTTACACCTTAACAGGACTAATGGAAAGATACATGGTGGTATTTATGCTACTCGCTTAGCGAGACACTTTAATGTTCAGATTCGCCCACATGATTATCTCTTGTCCCAAGTTTATCTAGATCACAAGGCGTTGCAGGATCACCAATTTATTGAGGCAACTGATTCTTTCCATGACATTCGTTACAATTTAGTGTTCAGCGTCGAAACTCGTGATTTTATTCTGTTACCTCACTACTACAGAATGGTCCAAAGACAACACATCAATCAGAGACCCTTCGACGAAACTGTGTGCGATCCACCAATCGCAAACGATATTGTTCAAGCTCCATCGCAAATGGCACGAACTGTGTGCGATGGTGGATCCATCAAATACGATTCAGAAAATAGTTACGTGTGTGATCCACGCAGACAGTTTATTCTTATGAACTGTTCGGGATTAGCTAAGATAACAGAAACAGTTAACAAAACTTCGTACGTGTGTAAAGTACAGCACACAGTTCACTCGGAGAAACTGTTTGCGATGATCCAGCAGAACACAAACGGGTTAGCGTAAGAAGGTGTGTGTGATACGCAGCAATCGGTTCATTCATCAGAATTGTGTGGGAAGACCAATAATAACCCAAACGATTCATCCGGACAAGTTGTGTGTGTTGTGGGCAGACGGTTGTTGCCAAAAAATTGTCAGCAATTGATGAAAACATTACCGACGGTACGTACGGAAGTGTCGTTTGCCCGTATTAATATCGCACATGTTTTATTATTATTACCAGTCTGACTGCGCATCACCTCTTCTTCCCCTCTCACGTCTTGTCATCACGTTTTCGCCCGAGGATTCCAGTGCATGCTTCGGCATCGCACCGGCGTTTCTTTTGGCCACGTTCTCGCGCGGAACCGCACAAGCTTCCCCATCGGTTTCCCGCCAGAAGAGAATGAGCATAAGAGCCTGCGCGCATCACACGCGGATGCACACCTAGTGCAGCCTAGCCCATCTACGAAGCATGCCAACCCAACCAAGCGCTGCCTCTGCCATCAACCTCCTCGACGACGAAAATGATCCGGTACAGGCGCAATAGCCTGTCGAGGCCGATGGCGTGTCCGGCGACGTGCCGGACAATGCTATGCTGCACGTCATCGCAAGGGTTGAGCAGACCCTTGGCGCGGCAGCGCCGCCGAGCAACATAGCCGCCTCACCGCCAAGAGGCTGCAGCACGCCGCACAAGAAGATCATCGGTGGTGCTCCATAGAGCAAAACATGCGCGTCCGCGCCGAGAGGGCAAGGCGCGCCGCACAGCAAGACCGATGGAGGGCCGCAGAGCGAGAGGCGTGGCGCGCGGCAGAGCAAGAGTGGTTCCATCCCCGCTTGCCTGCTATCCCACCCGACATGACGTTGCAGCGGTGTCCAAGGCACGTGAGTAGCCCTCTTTCTCGCCAGGAATGGGCAGCGGCCGTCTGCGCCGTACTTGCACCAGAGCCCGGCCGCGCCGTTCGCATGGGTCGCGCCGTTCGCCTTGTCCGCCGCCCCCTCGATGCTAACGGGCTCGTCGGTAGGCTCGAGCGCCTCCTTGGCCCAGGTGTCCAGCGGGGAGCAGTAGATTAAAATGGCCGTCGCATCCTCGAGATGGTAATATCCGACGAAATAGCCAGCCTGGAGTTCGAGATCGTGCTACAGCTGTACCACGAGCGTGTAAACCGCATGGACGAACGCCTGACTGAGTTCAGGCACAACCAAGAGCTTCCGTAGGTTAGGGTGTAGTCATGGACGCGTTTTATTTTGTTGAATCCTTTAGATGTCGATCCCAATGTCTGGACAACAATCACAATATTGATATGTTTCGATGTATGAATGATTTATGTTCTATTGTTATGTTTCAATATGTGTAAAAGGCTAACAGTTAGAGTCAGAAAATCAGTATGAAAACATATAGAAATGTGAAACTAATAATATATATTAATTGTTGAATAGCTCATTGAAGACATGATACATATACAACATATATCATCACATATATGTGATAATAGTACTTAACTAATACGTACAATGAATGAAAACTAAACTAATAATAACCCCTCCTGGAGCGGGGAGCGGTAAAATGGCAGCCTCTCGCCAGCAGCTCCCTGGTGTGCGGTGGCTTCCCAACGCGGTGGGAGTTCGCCGCCTCCTCCCCCTCGCAGCACTCGACGTGCCGATCAGCCACTTGCTGGCGGAGGCGCGCGACCATGCAGGACAGTTCAGTGGGCGCCCATTGGAGCTCTTTGGCGGTGGCACGCTCGAGCTTATCGGCCCACGCCCACACAGCGGTGAGGCGCCTAGCGCCTCTGGCTTTCCTTGCGTGGTACCGGCCGTCTTCGTACACCTCCACTGCTCGTCGACTCGCCCGCCGCCAAAGCTCTAGCTCCTCCTTTTCCCTTGCGGCACTAAGCGCATTCCAGGCCGCGAGGTTCCTGGCGCGCTCCTCAGCCCGCTCCTTCTTGAACGCCACCTGCCTGGCTCTCTCAGCCGGCGGCAGCGCCTTCCACAAAGCCAGATCGTACTGGCCCCAAAACCAATCTTCAGTTAGGGGGTCTGGCGCGACCTCGTCTGGGGCGCGAAGGGGTCCTCCTCATCGCTGCATTTCGCCATGTCCTCGCGGGGTGGCGCCTCCTCGCTTTGCTTGTGCACAGACCGGCCGCGCCATGGCAGAGTTTTGTGTGAGGGGTGGGATAGAGAGACGAGAGAATGCAGGCGGGATGACGTATCAAGGGGCAGCATTTATAGGCGGCTGGAATCTTGATCGACGCCAGCAGTGATTGCACACGATTTCCTACTCAACAACCGTGTGTGAATTAACATCACCGACGGTTCCCAATGCATGATCGCGTGTGATTAATAGACCGCGAAAATTGGTTTTCAAAACTCGAAACGCGAAACAGGACGTCAATCATGTGGGACCTGTTTGTTTTGCCAAATATTTACATTTTCTATCCAAATGTAATGCATGCCTGCCATTTGTGTTACGGAAGCAAGTCCGAGAGCAGTAACCACGACATCTTGGCCCCATGGAGGGAAATCATGCATATTTTCATGTACTTCAGAATTCAGAGAATTTTTTATCATTATTTTTGAATTTAGAACCTAGATTCCTAATGCTTTTGTGTCCAAACCGTCACTCAAGATGTTTGGAACTCCTTCAAATTTATTGCACGTGGCATATATATGTAAGCAAGTAGTACATAAATTTGATTTTCGAGCGGTTTTTGCTTCATCTAGCTTGTTCATGTGTTTCAGTTTTGAAATATGGCCATTAAATTTCTATAAACTAACTTAATGTATAAAATTGCCAGTAGAACGCCATTTAAAAAAAATAGGATGTCGGTCGTATTCGTGCATTGTATCGATGAAAAAAACTAGGCCGAATGAGACAGTGACTGGCAGTTTGTCATCACACATGCCCCCATGTTCCCCCTCGGAACCACGCGCCTTCGTGTGATGCTCCGTTTTGTGAGAGGCTTGTGTCTAAAGCTGGGGATTTCTTAGGCGAGTATTGGAGTCCCATCTCCGTCCCAATCACTGCCCTCCCATCCCCGTCCCCGTCTACGTGCCCGTGCGCGGGGATAAAAAGTTTCCCATCCATGCCCCCACCGAGTTCTTTATCACCGTGGGGAAACTCACACATTCATTTTAAAACAACCTTCACGTATTTCAGTACAAAAATAGTATTTCAACGCAATAAACAATATGTTGTTGCTAGGTTTGGGATTTCATAGGGAATTTTGGGCCAAAGGGGTGGGATGTGTGTAAATTTGGGTGATCGAGGCCCCAAATTATGTGGGGTCTACTAATTTCATAGCCCACATGTAAGTACTTCAATTCATGTGTAAGGCGGGTAATGCTATCCCATCCTCATCCCCGTCCTGCACACTCGGTACGTAAGGTATTTGACCCACCAACATCCAGATGGGCATTCAAGCTCGCACTCGTGCCCTAATAGAGTAATTACCCATGGGGACGCGGGTAACAGTTAACCATGCATGCATTACCAGCTTTGACATGTGTCAAAGCTTATCTCGAACAAGCCGTTACTTTGATCACGACATCTTGGCCCCATGTCGGGAAATCATGCATATTTTCATGTACTTCGGCGCATTTTTCAACTTTTAACTTTAAAAACCTAGATTCCCAATGCTTTTGTGTCAAAACCGTCACTCAAGATATTTGGAACTACTTCAAATTTATTGCATGTGGTATATATACGGAAGCAAGTAGTACATAAATATGATTTTCCAGCCGTTCTTGCTTTATCTTGCTTGTTCATCTGTTTCAGTTTTGAACTATGGCCATTAAATTTCTGGAAACTAACTTCATGTATAAAAATGTGAATTGAATGCCATATTTTTTTTCAGATTTTAGGATGACGGTCGTATTCGTACATTGCATCGATGAAAAAAAACTAGGCCGAATGAGGCAGCGATCCGTTTCGTCATCACACAACACCCCACGTCCCCTCTCAGAACTATATACACGAGCCTGCGCATGGTGCTCCGGTTTGTGAGGGGCATGTGTCAAAGCTTATCTCGAACAAGCCGTCACTTTGACCACGACATCTTGGCCCCATGTCAGGAAATCATGCTGATTTTCATGTACTTCATAGCATTTTTATTTATTTTTTGAATTTAAAAACCTATATTATTATCAATGCTTGTGTCCAAACCGTTACTCAAGATGTCTGGAACTCCTTCAAATTTATTGCAAGTGGCATATAGACGGAAGCACTAGTACATATAAAAAAATAAATTTTTCCTGCAGTTTTTGCTTCATCTTGAACATGTCCATGGGTTTTAGTTTTGAATTGTGGCCACTAGATATGTACAAACTAACTTCATGTACAAAAATGCTCATTGAACCCCGAAAATGTCCAAATTTTAGGTTGCCGGACGTATTCGTGCATTGTAACGAATTCAAAAAAGGTAGGCCAAATGAGACAACGACTAGCGGCTCGTCATCAAACAAGGTCAAGTCCCCTCTCGGAACCGCGACCCTTCGTGTGAAGCTACGTTTTGTGAGAGGCATGTCTCAAAGCTTATCTCAAACAAGCCGTTACTTTGACCATGACATCTTGGCCCCATGTCGGGAAATCATGCAGATTATTATCATGTACTTCAGAGCATTTTTTCATTTTTTGAATTTTAAAACCTAGAATCCCAATGCGTGCACGTGTGTCCAAACCGTTACCCAAGATATTTGGAACTCCTTAAAATTTATTGCAAGCGGCATATATTGGGAAGCAAGTAGTACATAAATATGATTTTTCCAGCAGTTTTTGCTTCATCTTGTATATTAGTGTGTTACAATTTTGAATTATGGCCGTAAAATTTGTACAAACTAACTTAATGTATAAAAATGCCAATTGTACCCTGAATATTTCCTAATTTTAGGATGTCGTTAGTGGATTTTGCCGGTAGGGATCTTTTTCTTACAAATAAAACAATATCCGTTACCGCTGTACCCAAAAATAGTTTTACAATTCGATACAAAAAGTTAACCGCGTACACAAGGTTCCATACGGAAACCGTTTGCGATGAAAATTCACAGATCTAGTTATGTCTTATGAGGGAAGCTTCGTTGGCTTCGTCTAGCTCGGATTCCGTTCACCCTCGACCCCCATTCCCCAACAAACCCTTTGTGCAAAGAATGACGCGGTGGGAACGCTTCGTAAGGGTGCGTACGACCGCCCCCTCGGCCCCGAGCGCTCCCGCCTCTGCCAAGAACGCGGCCACCTCGGCCGAGAGCGCAGCCGCATCCGCCTTAAGTGTAGCCGCATCCGCTGAAAGGGCCTCTGCGGCAGCCGACAGGGCTTCTGCGGCGGCCAAAAGGGCATCTGTAGCCGCGGAGACGGCAGCTGCAGCTGCTACGACGGCGGCTGCGAACGCCAAGAGCGCTCGAGCAGCGTGCCGTGCCGCGGAGGCCGCCCTGGCCCGGTTCGAGGCCATCCAGGCCTATATCATCGAGAACGCCCACGCCAAGATACTCCAAGCTTCGCCGGAATCCAGCATGCACCACACGTCCGAAGAGGCGGCTGCTGCGGATGCCGAGATGAATGCCGATGATGCGGCGGCGGAGGCCATGGAGCCCCTTCCGCACGAGATCTCCGAGCGAGAGTTGGAGATGCGGGAGCCGTCCGAGAGCGCCGACTGCTGGGAGGAGTTGCGCGTGGTTCAGGAGGAGGTCGAGAAGCGCCTGTCCATTGAGGAATCGGTGATGGAGTACCAACGCGAGCTATGGCGGCGCCACTACTACGAGTACTATGAAGATGAGGGCGACGCCGATGACGAGGACAACGTCGAGGATGAGCACTTCGCCGCGGTCAAAGTCAGCCTTGGGGACGCGGAGTCCAGCACCTGCGGAATGTCGCCCGGACAAGTCGTCGACATCTCATCGGACAGCGGTGAGGCATAGGGCGGCTGCTCGTCGGCGTCTTTGTAAAAATTATGCGTAGTACTAATAGCCTTTGTTCAGAGAGCCGGTCTTTTGTAAGAGCTATGTCTAGTTCAAGCAGCTTGATTATTTAGTGAACTTGCTCGGTTTAGTAACTATGAGCTATGTGTGTCCGCTATTTTCTATACCCAAGTTAGCAGTTGATGTTACATTATGCAATGACGTGGATCTGCACTATTGGAAGCACAACATGCTCCCTTGGTGGTTTTGATAATTCATGACAACATACATTGTCTCTTGGACTAATACTTTTACCTAGTGTATTTCAGATAAAAGTCCATGGAGAGTTGGGTTGGCAAAAAGGGCTATGTGGAGATACCCCAAGATGCAAGGAAATGGATTGGCAAAGCTTCAAGCAAGAGGACTCTACATTTTACTTTGTGAGAAATCACTTTGAGTCCATAGGAAAGCCAATACTATTAAAAGGGGGTAAGGTACTGTTGGTGAACAAAATGCTCATACGTGCACAAGTGATACTCACCAAAAACACCCACAAGCTCTTCCACAAAAGTCTGTCCAAAGCCAAATATCCAAAATCGGTGCAACCAACAATTCCACTCGGTGCCACCGATTCCCAGACACAGACAGACCCATGCCAAACCCCAGCCTTTCGGTGCAACCAATTCTGCTTTAGTGCCACCGAGTTTGGGTTGCCAACTTTCTGTTACCCAATTTCACAAAATCGGTCCGACCGAGTTTGTTGAATCGGCGTCACCGAGTTTGGCAATCTGACCGTTGGTCACCTAATCGGTGCAACCGAGATTTATATATCGGTCTCACCGAGATTCAAAAGTTGCTACCTTTGGAGCAACTCGGTACCACCGAGTTCTATACTTCGGTGTCACCGAGTTGGTCACTTTAGGTGTAATGGTTGGATTTTTGGAGATGCCTATATATACCCCTTCACCACCACCTACTCGAGAGAGAAGCACTCAGAACTATTCCATACTTGCCCCATCATATTTTCTGAGAGAGAGCCACCTACTCATGTGTTGAGATCATGCCATTCCATTCCAACCATATGAATCTTGATCTCTAGCCTCCCCAAGTTGCTTTCCACCAATCACATCTCTTCTACCAAGCCAAATCTGTGAGAGAGTGATTATGTGTTGAGGAGTCTATCATCTTGAAGCACAAGAGCAAGGAGTTCATCGTCATTACCGAGCCTATTACCTTTTGGAGGGTGGTGCCTCCTAGATTGGTTAGGTGTCGCTTGGGAGCCTCCTACTTCGTGTTGTGGAGTTGAACCAAGAAGTTTGTACGGGCAAGGAGATTGCCTACTTCGTGAAGATCTACCCATAGTGAGGCTAGTCCTTCGTGGACGGAAGCCGTTATGGAATAGTCAAGGTTGCTACTTCGTGGACCCTTAGTGGGTGGAGCCCTCCGTGGACTCTCGCGACCGTTACCCTCTGTGGGTTGAAGACTCCATAAACATGGACGTACGATAGCACCACCTATCGGAACCACGGGAAAAATCTTCATGTCTACCTCTTGCGTTTGATCTTCTTATCTCAACTCTTTACTTCATGTGCAATGTCTTTACTTTCCGCTGCCATACTTGTTGACATGCATGTGTAGGGTGTGCTAGACTTGCTATAATTGTTAAAATCTGCCAACCAATTAACTTGGGAAAAGGTTAGGTTTTAAATTCCTGCTAGTAGACTATTCCCCCCCCCCTCTAGACACTCTTCTAGTGATCCCTCAATTGGTATCAGAGCATTGGTCTCCATTGCTTCGGTTTAATCACCGTGGAGGAAGATGGATGTGTCTAGTATAGGGAGTTTGAGTTGTAGAGTGCCTATTCTTGATGGAGAGTACTATAGTCAATGGAAAACTTTGATGCTTGAGTTTTTTAATGAATTTCAATTGAGCAAATATGTTAAGAACCCCTATGTACCTCCCATTGATCCTTTACACCCCACACACGAAGAGGAAATTGATATGCTATGCAATCTTAGAACTGTTAATCTCATCATTAGAGCATTGCCTAGAAATGTGCTTAATCAAATGAAGAATTTTGAATGTGCTTATACCTTGTGGAATGACTTGGAGAAATGATATCCAAGTTATTCATTGAGTAATCTTGATGAAATTCTTCATAAAACTATTGCCTTCCACAAAATGACGCTTAGTGATCCCAAGTTTGATGATTGTCTATTTGAACTTAGAGACCTCATGCGTGCTAAAGGAGATGTCATAACTATCAGCAACATCATTGTTGAAGCCATTCGATTTCACAAGTATGAACATTGTCATGATCACAACCCTAACGAATCTCTTGTTCTATGTGACGAGGATTTCCCACTTGATGATGACAATGTGGAACATGGCTACTATGATGAAGATGAGTTGTTCGACATCGAGCATGAGAAGATCATGAAGAATCTAAGTCTCATGGCAAACTTCAAGGATTACATGTCCGGAGGAAAAGAGTGGATTCTCGATAGCGGATGTACCGATCATATGATCGAAGATAGAGAAATGTTTGAAGAGATCACACCAAACCATGGACCGCGAAGGTACATAACATTTGAGACAACTCCAAGGGTAAGGTACTTGGTCTTGGTAAGGTGGCCATATCCCATGATAGCTCTATTCAAAATGTTATGCTTGTTGAATCCCTTGGCTACAATCTTCTTTCCGTATCTAGACTTGCCGACTTTGGTTTTAATGTGTTATTCATGAAAGTAGATTGCCAAGTGTTTCGTCAAGATAATCATAACATGGTCTTTACCGGTTTCCGTAGAGGTGATCTATACATTGTCGATTTCACTAAGAGATCCAAACCTCGTACTTGTTTAATTGCAAAATCTTCTAAAGGTTGGCTTTGGCATAGAAGACTAGGACATGTTGGCATGCGTAATCTAGACAAGCTTATCAAAGGTGATCATATTCTTGGTGTTAAAGATGTTATCTTTGACAAAGATAGACTTTGTAGTGCTTGTCAAGCTAGAAAGCAAGTAGGTGGAAGTCATCCCGTTAAGAATATCATGACTACTAGGAGACCACTCGAGTTACTTCACATGGATCTTTTTGGTCCCAATGCTTACAAGAGCCTCGGTGGAAATTCCTATGGTCTAGTTATAATTGATGATTTTTCCAGATTTACGTGGGTATTCTTTCTTGATGATAAGTCGCAGGTACAAAAGATCTTCAAGAACTTCGTTCGCAAAGCGCAAAATCAGTTTGAAGTGAAGATCAAGAAGGTTCGGAGCGATAATGGATCGGAGTTCAAGAACACCCATGTGGATACTTTTCTTGACGAAGAAGGTGTCTCACATGAGTTCTCAGCTACGTACACACCTCAACAAAATGGAGTTGTTGAGAGGAAGAACCGGACGCTTATTGAGATGGCAAGAACGATGCTTGACGAATACAAGACGCCAAGACACTTTTGGGCAGAAGCCGTGGAAACAGCATGTCATGCCACAAACCGACTTTACTTGCACAAGCTTCTCGGTAAAACGGCATACGAGCTACTCACCGGTAACAAGCCCCAAGTTGGATACTTTCGGGTATTCGGCTCAAAGTGCTACATTCTTGATAAGCATCATCGTACTAAATTTGCTCCTAAATCTCATGAAGGATTTCTACTTGGTTATGGATTGAACTCTCACACTTACCGTGTCTACAACAACTTCACTCGAAAAGTTGAAGAGACGGTAGATGTGAAGTTTGATGAATCTAATGGTTCGCAAGTCGAACAATTGCCAAATGATGTAGGTGATAAGGACCCTTCGGAAACTATCCAAGACTTGTCCATCGGCAAGATTCGCCCCATGGAGGTGAAGGAAAGTACTTCATCAACTCAAGTGGAAGCCCCTACTTCACGTCAAGGTGAACCTCAACATGACATGGAGGCATCCACAAGCGGTACACGACAAGATGAGGAGGAGGAGGAAGTACATCATGAAGATCCATCACAACCACCTTCACCACCACCTCAAGGGAACGACACCTTCAACAACAACGAAGATGAAGATGATGATGATGATGATGAAGCTCCACCATCCAACAAGCCTAAGCTACCCCGAGTTCGAGCTCAAGTGACCAAGAACCATCCCCTAAACCAAATTTTTGGTGACATACAAACCGGGAGAATCACTCGCTCTAAAACTCGCCTAGCTAACTTTTGTGAGCATTATTCTTTCATCTCTAGCATTGAACCCTTGAAGGTAGAACAAGCACTTGAAGACGCGGATTGGGTGAACGCTATGCATGAAGAGCTTCACAACTTCGAGAGGAACGAAGTGTGGACACTCGTGGAGAAGCCCAAGGATGAGCACAACATCATCGGAACCAAATGGGTGTTTCGGAACAAGCAAGATGAATACGGTCAATTCGTACGCAACAAGGCACGTCTCGTAGCCCAAGGATATACGCAAGTCGAAGGTATGGACTACGGTGAGACCTACGCCCCCGTCGCTAGACTTGAAGCTATTCGCATTCTTCTTGCTTATGCTAATCACCATGATATCACGCTTTATCAAATGGACATTAAAAGTGCCTTTTTAAATGGTGAAATTGAAGAAGAAGTCTATGTTAAGCAACCACCTGGTTTTGTGAATCCTAAGAAACCTAATCATGTTTACAAGCTTCATAAAGCACTTTATGGTCTTAAGCAAGCCCCTCGTGCTTGGTACAAATGCTTAACGAAGTTTCTCATTGAAAAAGGTTTTGAAATTGGTAAAATTGACGCAACCTTATTCACTAAGAGAGTTAATGGTGAATTATTTGTGTGCCAAATCTATGTGGATGATATTATCTTTGGATCTACTAACCCACAATTTAGTGAAAGATTTGGAAGGTTGATGTCCGAGAAGTATGAGATGTCCATGATGTGTGAGCTGAAATTCTTTCTTGGTTTGCAAATCAAGCACACGAGAGAAGGAACTTTCATCTCTCAAACTAAGTATACCAAGGACTTGATCAAGAAGTTCAACATGCAGGAGTGCAAAGGTATGAAAACTCCTATGCCAACTAGTGGACATGTTGATCTTACCAAGGAGGACGAACCGGTTGATCAAAAGGATTATCGATCTATGATTGGTTCATTGCTATATCTTTGTGCCTCTCGTCCCGATATTATGCTTAGTGTTTGCATGTGTGCTAGATATCAAGCTGCACCTAAAGAGTGTCATCTTTTGGCCGTGAAACGTATTGTGAGATATTTGATACAAACACCAAACTTTGGCATTTGGTATCCCAAGGGATCTTCTTTTAACCTTGTTGGCAATTCCGACTCGGACTATGCCGGTGACAAGGTTGATAGAAAATCCACCTCGGGTACTTGTCAATTTTTGGGTAGATCGCTTGTGTCTTGGTCCTCCAAGAAACAAAACTCGGTATCTCTATCTACTGCCGAAGCTGAGTATATTGCGGCCGGATCATGTTGTGCACAATTACTATGGATGACACAAACGCTTAAGGATTATGGAATTCATGTTAAAAATGTTCCATTACTTTGTGACAATGAAAGTGCTATTAAAATTGGTCATAATCATGTGCAACATTCTCGAACTAAGCATATTCAAGTTCGACATCATTTCATTCGTGATCATGTTGCCAAAGGAGATATTAATCTTAAGCATGTTCGTACTAACAAGCAATTGGCCGATATCTTTACTAAGCCACTTGATGAGAAAATGTTTTGTTACTTGAGGAGTGAGTTGAACATCATTGATGCTTCAAACTTGAGCTAGACTCACTCGGTTGCATGCAAGGGCATGAGCTTTCTTGATAATTTCCATGATACTCTTAACATGTTATCTTATACCATGGAATTCTATGCTCCCTTGTATTGCATCTAACCTTTTGTAGGTACTTGGAAGAACTTCATTCCACAAGATTGCCATCAACTCCAATCATAAGCAATCTTGTCATGACAAAGTATCCACAAGATCTCTTGATGATGGAAGGAAGAAGACAACAAGAACATATCCTTGACACATATTTATAATTCTCAATTGGTATCATGTCGATGGATATATATATTGTTCTTCCTTGCTTGACTAACCTATGTAGGTGACAAGTGTACTAAAACGAGAAGGATTGCTCCTAACTCAAGATGATCTTCATCAATCTCGAGCATCCTCAACAAGTTCACCTACAAGCTACGTTATTAACATCACTCAAAGGTATGTACTCATATCCTTGAAAAGGCTTTACTCCAAGTCATGAGGTAAAGCAACTCAAGTGATATGAAGACATTAAAATGCTTAATCGAAAAATGGTAACCCCATTTTGAGCTTAACGTTGAGTATGACCTATGATCAAGTATTCTTGCTTGGCTCCTAAGTCAATATACTCTAATATAGGTGACCTAGTCACCGCCCATCATCTAGTTAAGTATTTTGGTTGGTTCATTCTCTATTTGCAAGATTTCTGGGAACCACTCAAATCTTCTCTAGTTGATATCTCTTTGTACTATCTATTGCATTTTCCTTGAAAATTTCTTTCAAAATCACCTTGCCAAGTTTCTGTTTTAGCCTCGGAGCCGCCGATACAAACGACTCGGTTTCACCGAATTAGCAGATGAGCTGCAATACATCATCTCGGTTCCACCAATTTGTTTGTCTCGGAGTCACCGATTTATTTCATTTCTCATTTTTGTTCATTATTGCAAATCTCTGTTCCCACAATTGATGTCTTTGTTTCTTCCACAATTTATATCTAGGGGGAGAAACTTTATTCAAGGATCCCTAACTCAAAGGAGGAGATGTCTTACAAGCCATCAGCTTAGACAAAGGGAGAGAAATTATTTTCAATGATTCCCTCAATTTTCATTTCTATGAACCCTACATTCGATGACCCTTGTTCTCAAGGATCCCTTCCTAATCAATGATCCACGTGTCTAACCCTCTGTATGGACCTTTTTGGAAATTAATGCCAAAGGGGGAGAAATAAACAAAGCTTCAAAGCTTCAGGGGGAGATATAATCAAGGGGGAGAGGAGATATCAAAGCTTATACTTATATAGACAAGGGGAGAATACCAAAGTAGGGGGAGAAAAATATGTTTGGGAGAAAAATATGTTTATTTCTTTTAACTACTCATCTTAGACTTTTCTCACCCTATCCAATCCCAATATTTATATGCTAAACATCAGGGGGAGAGGATGATCTATTATTTTCATATCTAAGGGGAGAAAGTTCTAAATGATCTTCGAGACATATTAATCTTAAGGAATACTATCTTCTATATGTTCTCCATATCTTGGTACTTTTGAGTTCTATTGCCTTTTGACTAGTAGAATACTCTTGTGTTTCCTAACACTGTTTTCTCAAGTGTATCTCTACTGCTAGAATGCTCAAGAACTCAAGGTAAGTATATGCATCATATCTTTGATCAAGATGATCTCTTGCTTCTTGCACATATTGTTTGCAAGAGTGAAGTCTTGAATAAGGATAAACCTCATTCATATATATTTGATGCATATAGCCAAGATACACATGACTTATTATATCCCTTCTACTATATTTGTGTTCATGCATTCCAAAGCAACTATCCTTTAAAGGGATTGCACACATTTAAGGGGAGCAAGTCTAAGTCATGTGTCTTTCAAAGTCTTCATTATATCCATGCATATCTTTATTTGAAGCTTTGATTGTATGTTGTCATCAATTACCAAAAAGGGGGAGATTGAAAGCACAACATGCTCCCTTGGTGGTTTTGATAATTCATGACAACATACATTGTCTCTTGGACTAATACTTTTACCTAGTGTATTTCAGATAAAAGTCCATGGAGAGTTGGGTTGGCAAAAAGGGCTATGTGGAGATACCCCAAGATGCAAGGAAATGGATTGGCAAAGCTTCAAGCAAGAGGACTCTACATTTTACTTTGTGAGAAATCACTTTGAGTCCATAGGAAAGCCAATACTATTAAAAGGGGGTAAGGTACTGTTGGTGAACAAAATGCTCATACGTGCACAAGTGATAGTCACCAAAAACACCCACAAGCTCTTCCACAAAAGTCTGTCCAAAGCCAAATATCCAAAATCGGTGCAACCAACAATTCCACTCGGTGCCACCGATTCCCAGACTCAGACAGACCCATGCCAAACCCTAGCCTTTCGGTGCAACCAATTCTGCTTTAGTGCCACCGAGTTTGGGTTGCCAACTTTCTGTTACCCAATTTCACAAAATCGGTCCGACCGAGTTTGTTGAATCGGCGTCACCGAGTTTGGCAATCTGACCGTTGGTCACCTAATCGGTGCAACCGAGATTTATATATCAGTCTCACCGAGATTCAAAAGTTGCTACCTTTGGAGCAACTCGGTACCACCGAGATTCACACATCGGTGTCACCGAGTTGGTCACTTTAGGTGTAACGGTTGGATTTTTGGAGATGCCTATATATACCCCTTCACCACCACCTACTCGAGAGAGAAGCACTCAGAACTATTCCATACTTGCCCCATCATATTTTCTGAGAGAGAGCCACCTACTCATGTGTTGAGATCATGCCATTCCATTCCAACCATATGAATCTTGATCTCTAGCCTCCCCAAGTTGCTTTCCACCAATCCAATCTCTTCCACCAAGCCAAATCTGTGAGAGAGTGATTGTGTGTTGAGGAGTCTATCATCTTGAAGCACAAGAGCAAGGAGTTCATCGTCATTACCGAGCCTATTACCTTTTGGAGGGTGGTGCCTCCTAGATTGGTTAGGTGTCGCTTGGGAGCCTCCTACTTCGTGTTGTGGAGTTGAACCAAGAAGTTTGTACGGGCAAGGAGATTGCCTACTTCGTGAAGATCTACCCATAGTGAGGCTAGTCCTTCATGGACGGAAGCCGTTATGGAATAGTCAAGGTTGCTACTTCGTGGACCCTTAGTGGGTGGAGCCCTCCGTGGACTCTGGCGACCGTTACCCTCCGTGGGTTGAAGACTCCATAAACGTGGACGTACGATAGCACCACCTATCGGAACCACGGGAAAAATCTTCGTGTCTACCTCTTGCGTTTGATCTTCCTATCTCAACTCTTTACTTCATGTGCAATGTCTTTACTTTCCGCTGCCATACTTGTTGACATGCATGTGTAGGGTGTGCTAGACTTGCTATAATTGTTAAAATCTGCCAGCCAATTAACTTGGGAAAAGGTTAGGTTTTAAATTCCTGCTAGTAGTCTATTCCCCCCCCCCCCTCTAGACACTCTTCTAGTGATCCCTCAACTATAACCAGGGAATACGTGGGGAGGGGAGAATTTTTGTATGTTCTGTATCATCGCACACGATAAAAGCTGAAAGACCGTGTCTGATGAATCTTTGCACGCCAAGATTCCCTGCAACGAGCGAAAAATTTCGCTGACCGCCGAAATATCTGCCTCCCCCCCTCGCGCGCCAAAGGGCCACATTTCCCCTACAACCCCTCCACCCCCTCCCCCCCCCACGCCGCCGCCCACATCTCTCCCTCTAACATCCGACCGCCGCGGACATGCCATGGTCTCCTCGAGTGACCCCTCAAGCGGTATCTCCGACGACGACGAACCTCTCACCAGCCAGGTACTCGTCTCTCTTCTCTCTGGCTCAACTAGGCTTAGGGTTTTGTTTTGGAATTGGGGATTTTAATGTGGCAGGTCCATTTGCGCCATTTCTTTCTCTTGTAGCTCCCTAGGACAATCACTTCCAACAAATGGAGAGGGGTAGCTGAAGACCTTCCTGTTCATGGTCAACATCAATTTCAATCCATAAAGTTGCGAGCTTTTGAATCTGGGTACAGTGGGAGGAAGTTTCTGCGACGTGCAAAGAAGGTAAGCCTAACTCTCGTTGTTAGAAATCATTTGTTATATTAGATGTGATTCAGACTTCCCATGTGCTATTTGATTCTGGGTGTGATTAAGACAATATCATAGTTTTAACCTGAAGGCATATTGACAGCAAGAAAACTATATGCGACATGAGTTATCATTGCATGAAAATTTACTGCAAGATAGTACACATGAAGCACTTCATTTCATTCCTCACGAGCATGGTCCAACTATGCACAGAAACATGGCTAGCATCAACACCACATGGCAATCTGAAATAAACAGATTCTCAGACTTAGTGAAAAAAAACATGGTGCAAGACAGTAGTTTTTAACAGATTGGAATGTTTGACAGCAGAATGTACATAGTTGTCACTATTAATTTGTTTTCATTCAAACACTGCCGATGTGCGTCCTGTACTACAAAGACTTTTGCATTTATGTTTAGCTTCCTGGTAAAATTGGCAATTTGTTATTACACATGACAGAAACAGAGGAGGGTCGAGTACCCGAGCATCCTATCACGAAGACTCTTCGAGCAGAACCATGGCATGGCCGATGAAGATCCATGTAATCCCGGTTCTGATGAAGACCCATTTGAAGCATGCAAGTACAAGCATGGCCAGCCATTTCTTGTTAGCAAATACTTTGATGAGTGCAGTTCCAGTTGTCGCAAGTTACATAAATATTGCATGGACATAATGTCAAAAGGAGAAGATCATAACATTGTGGAATTGCAGTACGACAACTGGCATTTCTCTCACATTCCAGGTACCATCAGTGTGGAATTCAAGGACTTTCATCTCTTCTTCAACTTTGATGAGCTTGCTGGCACTCTTGTCAAATGCTTGATGTTGTAAGTACTTCACAAACTCTGATCAACTTCTCCATACAAGGCTGTAAATGACAAAAAAGCTAACTGTACTGTATTCCTCTCAGGGGATTGACGACGCGGAGAACAACTAGGGTGCATGCGTATTTCATAGATCTTGATTTAACAAACGGCGTTTTGTTACAAGATAATGACTCACGAATGGATTCCATTGATTTTGACGCCAAGATCTTGTTCGACTTACAGATAGGAGAATTCTTCATGTGGCCATATCATGAAGAGTAAGTATAAATATACAACCACGCATACATTGATCGTCTTTCAGTTTTAGACATAGTTCGTACGTTCATGGTTTTCTTAAACTGTAGAGGTCACTGGATCTTGGTGGTCATTGTTCCAAAACACAACATAGTTTACTACATGGATTCTCTCAGAGAGTCAAATGCGCCTCAGGATCTGAGTCATCTTCAGGATTTCATGGATAGGTATTGAATTCTTTGATGTTAATGCGCTGTGTTCATATCTGGTTCCAGAATTGAGTGTGTGAAAATTCATCTTCATTTCCAGTGTATTGTCAAAGAACATAACTTTAGGAGGGAATCGGTTCGACCGCCAACTACCTCTGCAGCACGTGATCGTTCCTCCGGTAAGACAAAGAAATCCGTTATTTTCAGAAAATGCTAGTCAGATGTTTAAGTTTCTAAGTAAACCTCTTTCCATTTCTCTCCATAGAAAAAGAAGAAACAACTTACACCGGTTAGGTTGTTCCTAACAGGGCAAATACATGACTAATACTGTACAAAAAATTTCAGTGTCCTCAGCAACAACAAGGTACCATCCTATGTGGATACTACGTTTGTGCACACATGATGAACCTATGCAAACATGCTGAATGTGGTGTCGATGCTGACAGGATAAAACCAGTAAGTCTGCTTTTTAATTACTATCTTCTACTCCACACGTATGTCACGTTCTGATCTAAAAGTCATGCAGCTGATCTTGGCACCGATAACTTCTGAACCGCTCGCCGCCGATGAATTGTTGTCTGTTAGGAAATTTATCAACACCTTCTTCGTGAAACACCATATCAAGCCCTCTAAAGACGTCGAAGATTTCCGGATTCAAATCTCCTAAAAATAAGTACGCATTCATATAGTGTTATCAGCTAAACATATACACATGGATGCATTATTTTCCATGTGATCATGTCTTCGTATTTCGTACACTATGATTATGTACTGGATATGTCGGTTTAACAGTTGTGGAATTTAGCTAGCATTTTCTCAATTGCATATTGTCGTGAATTATGATGAATCCTCTGCTTGTGGATACTATTCGTTCAATTGCATATTGTGGCGAATTATGATGAATGTTCTTCATGTGGACACTATTTTTCGATTGCATATTGTGGCGAATTTGCTATTTGTAGGGTGAATTAAATGCGATATTTTATAATAACCTAGCAATTTCAGCGCACATGGTTCAAGCAACTAAGCGTGTGCGGTCCAGAACGGAAAGCACACGCAACTCATAGCACAACCGCCTGTGATCCACAGGAAAAGCACACGAGATATATGTTGGAAATATGCCCTAGAGGCAATTAATAAAGTGTTTATTATCATATTTCCCCGTTCATGATAATGGTTTATTATTCATGCTAGAATTGTATTGACCGGAAACTTAATACATGTGTGGATAATAGACAAATACTGAGTCCCTAGTAAGCCTCTACTAGACTAGCTCGTTGATCAAAAGATGGTCAAGATTTCCTGACCATGGACATGAGTTGTCATTTGATAACGGGATCACATCGTTAGGAGAATGATGTGATGGACTTGACCCAACCGTTAGCATAGCAAATGATCGTTCAGTTTATTGCTATTGCTTTCACTATGTCAAATGCACGTTCCTCTGACCATGAGATCATGCAACTCCCGGATACCGTAGGAATACTTTGGGTGTATCAAACGTCACAACGTAACTGCGTGATTATAAAGGTGCATTACAGGTATCTCCGAAAGTGTTTGTTGAGTTGGCATGGATCGAGATTGGGATTTGTCACTCCGACTATCGGAGAGGTATCTCTGGGCCCTCTCGGTAATACAGCATCACAGAAGCCTTGCAAGCACCGTGACTAAAGAGTTAGTTGCAAGATGATGTATTACGGAACGAGTAAAGAGACTTGCCGGTAACAAGATTGAACTAGGTATTGGATACCGATGATCGAATCTCGGGCAAGTAACATACCGCCGGACAAAGGGAACAACGTATGTTGACATATGAGGTTCACCGATAAAGATCTTCGTGGAATATGTAGGAACTAATATGAGCATCCAGGTTCCGCTGTTGGTTATTGACCAGAGAGTCGTCTCGGTCATGTCTACATCATTCCCGAACCCGTAGGGTCCGCACACTTAAGGTTCGATGACGATATAGTATTATATGAGTTATGTGATTGGTGACCGAATGTTGTTCGGAGTCCCGGATGAGATCACGGACATGACGAGGAGTCTCAGAATGTCCGAGAGATAAAGATTCATATATTGGAAGGTGGTATTCGGACACCGGAAAGGTTCCGGATATTTTATCGGTGTACCGGGGGGTTACCGGAACCCCCCGGGGGGGGCACATGGGCCACATGGGCCATGTAGGGGAGGAGCAACAGCCCACAAGGGGCTGGTGCGCCCCCCCTAGGGGGCCAAACCAAATTGGGCTAGGGTTGGGGGCCGGCCCCCCTTCCTTCTCCCTCTCCCCCCCCCCCTTCCAAGTAGGAATCCTACTTGGAGTAGGATTGGGGGGGGCGCCACCCCTAGGAGGATTCGGCCTCCCTAAGGGGGCGCAGCCCCTTGGCTGCCTCCTCCCCCCTCCCTCCTTTATATACGGAGGAGGGGCACCCCTTGGAGACACAAAATTGTCCCATAGCCGTGTGCGGTGCCCCGATCTCCGTTTTCCACCTCGGTCATATTTTCGGAGAGCTTAGGCGAAGCCCTACCGGAATTACTTCACCGTCACCGTCACCACGCCGTCGTGCTGACGGAACTCATCTACTTCCTCGACGTCTTGCTGGATCAAGAAGGCGAGGATCATCACCGAGCTGCACGTGTGTAGAACTCGGAGGTGTCGTACGTTCGGTACTCGATCGGTGGAGCTCGAAGGATTGTTCGACTACATCAACCGCGTTGTGAGACGCTTCCGCTAACGGTCTACGAGGGTACGTAGACACACTCTCCCCTCTCGTAGAGATGCATCTCCATGGATAGATCTTGCATGAGCGTAGGAATTTTTGGAAATTCATGCTCCGTTCCCCAACAGTGGCATCCGAGCCAGGTCTATGCGTAGATGTGATTTGCACGAGTAGAACACAAGTGAGTTGTGGGCGTGGGTGTATACATATTGCTTGCCGTTACTAGTTGTTACTTGATTTGGCGGTATTGTGAGATGAAGCGGCCCGGACCGACATTACGCGTACGCTTACGCGAGACAGGTTTCACCGCTACGTGCACTCGTTGCATAAAGGTGACTGGCGGGTGTCTGTCTCTCTCACTTTAGTTGAATCGGTTTCAATGAAGAGGGTTCTTTTAGAAGATCAAAAAGCAATCACTACACCATGTTGTGGTTTTGCGTAGGTAAGAATGGTTCTTGCAAACCCGTAGCAGCCACGTAAAACTTGCAACAACAAAGTAGAGGACGTCTAACTTGTTTTTGCAGGGTATGCTGGTAATGTGATATGGCCAAGGCATGATGTGATATAAGTTGTTGTATGAGATGATCATGTTTTGTAAGTTATCAGGCAACCGGTAGGAGCCTTATGGTTGTCTCTTTATTGTATGCAATGCCAACGCTATGTAATTGCTTTACTTTACCGCTATAAGTTAGCAGTAGTAGTAGTAGCAATAGCCGGCGAGACGACCACGACGCTACGATGGAGATCAAGGTGTCACGACGCTACAATGGAGATCAAGGTGTCAACCCGGTGACGATGGAGATCATGACGGTGCTTTGCTGATGGAGATCAAAAGCACAAGACGATGATGGCCATATCATGTCACATATATTGAATTGCATGTGATGTTAATCCTTTTATGGATCTTATTTTGCTTAGGACGACGGTAGCATTATAAGATGATCCCTTCACTAAATTTCAAGATAAGTGTTCTCCCCTAGTATGCACCGTTGCGAAGGTTCGACGCTTCTAAGCACCACGAGATGATCGGGTGTGATGGATTCTTTCGTTCGCATACAACGGGTGTAAGCCAGTTTTACACACGCAGAATACTTGGGTTAAACTTGACGAGCCTAGCATGTACAGACATGGCCTCAGAACACAAGAGACTGAAAGGTCGAACATGAGTCATATAGTAGATATGATCAACATGAAAGATGTTCACCATTGATAACTAATCCACCTCACGTGATGATCGGACGTGGTTTAGTTGATGTGGATCATGTTACACTTAGACAACTTGAGGGATGTTAATCTAAGTGGGAGTTCTTAAGTAATTTGATTAATTGAACTTCAATTGTCATGAACATAGTCTTACTTGTCTTAGCAAATTTATGTTGTAGATCAATAGACCGCCCTGTAGTTCCCCTGTTTTTATTATGTTCCTAGAGAAAACGAAGTTGAAAGTTGATGGAAGCAACTATGCGGACTAGGTCCGTGATCTGAGGATTGTCCTCATTGCTGCACAGAAGGCTTATGTCCTTAATGCACCGCTCAGTGAAATACCCCTACGGCTTCGTCTGAGGACGTTATGAACGTCTGGCAGACAAGAAAAGATGACTACTCGATAGTTCAGTGCGCCATACTTTATGGCTTAGAACCGGAGCTCCAAATATGTTTTGAGCAACACGGAGCATATGAGATGTTCCAAGAGCTGAAAATTTGTTTTTCAAGCTCACACCCGGGTCGAGAGGTATGACACCTTCGACAAGTTCTATAGCTACAAGATGGAGGAGAACAGCTCCGTTAGTGAGCATGTACTCAGAATGTCTGAGTACTTCAAACACTTGACTCAAGTGGGAGTTAGACTTCCGAATAAAGTGGTGATTGATAGAGTTCTCTAGTCACTATCACTAAGCTACTGGATCTTTGTGATGAACTATAAACATGCAAGGGATAGAAGATCCTTAAGCTATTCGCGATGCTACAATCTGCGGATGTAGAAATCAAAAAAAAAGGGAGCATCAAGTGTTGATGGTTAATAAGACCACTAGTTTCAAGAAGGGCAAGGGAAAGAAAAGGGAACTTCAAGAAGAATGGTAAAACAGTTGCCGCTCACGCGAAGAAACCCAAGGCTGAACCAAACCCGAGACTTAGTGCTCCCATTGCAAAGGGAAATGTCACAGGGAGCGGAACTTCCCCAAAGTAACTGGCAGATAATAAGACTGGCAATGTCAACAAAGATATTTGATATACATGTTATTGATATGTACCTTACTAGTACTCGTAGGAGCACCTGGGTATTTGATACTTGTTCAGTTGCTTACAACTTGAAACATGGAGCTTCGGAATAAACGAGGGCTAGCTAAGAACGAGGTGACGATGTGCATTGGAAGTGTCTCCAAGGTTGATGTGATCACCATCGCCACGCTCTCACTGCCTTCAGGATTAGTGATGAACCTAAATAATTGTTATTTGGTGCTTGCGTTAAGCATGAACATTATATCTGATAGTGTTTATTGCAAGACGGTTATTCAATTTCAGAGAATAATTGTTATTCTATTTATTTGGATAATATCATTGATGATCATGCACTTAAAATGAAAGGTTTATTGAATCTTGATCGTAGTAATACATATGTTCATAACACGAATGCCAAAAGATAATGATAGTACCACATATTTGTGGCACTGCTGCTTAGGTCATATCAGTGTTAAACACATGAAGAAACTCCATGCAGATGGGTTTTTGGAATCTCTTGATTATGAATCATTTGAGACATGTGAACCGTGCCTTATTGGCAAGATGACTAAAACTCCGTTCTCCGGAACAATGGAGCGAGCAACCAACTTATTGGAAATAATACATACCGATGTATGCGGTCCGATGAGTGTTGAGGCGCGCGGTGGATATCGTTATGTTCTCACGTTCACTGATGATTTGAGTAGATATGGTTATGTCTACTTGATGAAGCATAAATCTGAAACATTTGAAAAGTTCAAAGAATTTCAGAGTGAAGTAGAGAACCATCGTAACAAGAAAATAAAGTTCTTACGATCTGATCGTGGAGGAGAATATTTGAGTTACGAGTTTGGCAATCACTTAAGACAATGTGGAATTGTTTCACAGCTCACGCCACATGGAACACCACAGCGTAATGGTTTGTCCGAACGTCGTAATCGTACTCTATTGGATATGGTGCGTTCTATGATGTCTCTTACCGATTTGCCACTATCATTTTAGGGTTATGCATTAGAGACAGTTGCATTCACTTTAAACAAGGGCACCGTCTAAATCCGTTGAGATGACACCGTATGAACTGTGGTTTGCAAGAAACCTAAGATGTCGTTTCTGAAAGTTTGGGGATGCGATGCTTATGTCAAAAGGCTTCAGCCAGATAAGCTCGAACCCAAAGCGGATAAGTGCGTCTTCATAGGATACCCAAAAGAGACCGTTGGGTACACCTTCTACCACAGATCCGAAGGCAAAGTTTTCGTTGCTAAAGAATGGATCCTTTCTAGAGAAGGAGTTTCTCTTGAAAGAAGTGAGTGGGAGGAAAGTAGAACCTGATGAGGCAATTGTACCTCCTCTGCATAGTAGTACGCCACAGAAAGAAATTTTTGTGACATCGACACAGACCAGAGAAGAAGTTAATGATGATGATCATGAAACTTCGGATCAAGTTGTTACTGAACTTCGAAGGTCAACCAGGCCACGTTCCGCACCAGAGTGGTACGGAAATCCAGTCTTGGAGGACATGTTGCTAGACAACGATGAACCTTCGAACTATGAAGAAGCGATGGCAAGCCCGGATTCCAACAAATGGCTTGAGGCCATGAAATCCGAGATTGGATCCATGTATGAGAACAAAGTGTGGACTTTGGTAGACTTGCCCGATGAACGGCGAGCTATTAAAAATAAATGGATCTTTAAGAAGAAGACGGACGCTGATGGTAATGTCACCGTCTATAAAGCACGACTTGTTGCTAAAGGTTATCGACAAGTTCAAGGAGTTGACTACGATGAGACTTTCTCACCCGTAGCGATGCTAAAGTCTGTCAAAATTATGTTAGCAATTGCCGCATTTTATGATTATGAAATCTGGCAAATGGACGTCAAAACGGCATTCCTTAATGGATTCCTTAAGGAAGAATTGTATATGATGCAACCGGAAGGTTTTGTCGATCCTAAAGGTGCTAACAAAGTATGCAAGCTCCAGCGATCCATCTATGGACTGGTGCAAGCATCTCGGAGCTGGAATACTCGCTTTGATGAAGTGATCAAAGCGTTTGGGTTTATGCAAGTTTATGGAGAAACTTGTATTTACAACAAAGTGAGTGGGAGCTCTATAACATTTCTAATAAGTATATGTGATTGGAAATGATGTAGAATTTCTGTAAAGCATAAAGAATTAATTGAAAGGAGTTTTTCAATAAAAACCTGTTTTTGAGTTATCCACGGTTTGGGCATCGAGATCTATAGAGATAGATCAAGACACCTGATAAAAGATTTTCACACATCTTGATGAGTTTTTTGAAGAAGTTCAAAATTGGATCAAGTCAAAGAAATGAGTTCTTGCCTGGTGTGAAGTGGAGTAAGACTTGAAAATCTAGGTAAAGGTTGTTTTACATGTTAGGCATCAAAATCTATAGAGATAGATTGAGACGCCTCAAAGGACTTTCACGAAGCACATACCTTGACAAGATTTTGAAGAAGTTCAAAATGGATCAGTCAAAGAAAGGGTTCTTGCCTGTATTGCAAGGTGTGAGATTCAGTAAGACTCAAAGCCCGACGACGGCAGAAGACAAAGAGAAGATGAGTGTCATCCCCTATGCCTCAGCCATAGGCTCTATTTTGTATGCCATGCTATGTTCTAGACCTGATGTATGCCTCGCTATTAGCTTGGTGGAAGGTACCAAAGTGATCCAGGAGTAGATCACTGGACAGCGGTCAAGAATATCCTGAAGTACCTGAAAAGGACTACGGAAGAATTTCTCGGGAATAGAGGTGATAAAGAGTTCGTCGTAAAGGGTTACGTCGATGCAAGCTTTAAACACCGATCCGGAAGACTATGAGTCTCAGACCGGATACATAAAGTGGGACAGTCGTTTTTGGAGTAGCTCCAAGCAGAGTGTGGTAGCAGCATCTACATATGACATAGAGATCTGCCAAGAACACACGGATCTGAATATTGCAGACCCGTTGACTAAAACCTCTCTCACAAGCAAAACATGATCAGCCCTAGAACTGATTGGATGTTAATCACATGGAGATGTAAACTAGATCATTGACTCTAGTGCAAGTGGGAGACTGTTGGAAATATGCCCTAGAGGCAATTAATAAAGTGTTTATTATCATATTTCCCCGTACATGATAATGGTTTATTATTCATGCTAGAATTGTATTGACCGGAAACTTAATACATGTGTGGATAATAGACAAATACTGAGTCCCTAGTAAGCCTCTACTAGACAAGCTCGTTGATCAAAAGATGGTCAAGATTTCCTGACCATGGACATGAGTTGTCATTTGATAACGGGATCACATCATTAGGAGAATGATGTGATGGACTTGACCCAACCGTTAGCATAGCAAATGATCGTTCAGTTTATTGCTATTGCTTTCACTATGTCAAATGCACGTTCCTCTGACCATGAGATCATGCAACTCCTGGATACCGTAGGAATACTTTGGGTGTATCAAACGTCACAACGTAACTGGGTGATTATAAAGGTGCATTACAAGTATCTCCGAAAGTGTTTGTTGAGTTGGCATGGATCGAGATTGGGATTTGTCACTCCGACTATCGGAGAGGTATCTCTGGGCCCTCTCGGTAATACAGCATCACAGAAGCCTTGCAAGCACCGTGACTAAAGAGTTAGTTGTAAGATGATGTATTACGGAACGAGTAAAGAGACTTGCCGGTAACAAGATTGAACTAGGTATTGGATACCGACGATCGAATCTCGGGCAAGTAACATACCGCCGGACAAAGGGAACAACGTATGTTGACATATGAGGTTCACCGATAAAGATCTTCGTGGAATATGTAGGAACTAATATGAGCATCCAGGTTCCGCTGTTGGTTATTGACCAGAGAGTCGTCTCGGTCATGTCTACATCATTCCCGAACCCGTAGGGTCCGCACACTTAAGGTTCGATGACGATATAGTATTATATGAGTTATGTGATTGGTGACCGAATGTTGTTCGGAGTCCCGGATGAGATCACGGACATGACGAGGAGTCTCGGAATGTCCGAGAGATAAAGATTCATATATTGGAAGGTGGTATTCGGACACCGGAAATGTTCCGGAAGGTTCCGGATATTTTATCGGTGTACCGGGGGGTTACCGGAACCCCCCGGGGGGCCACATGGGCCACATGGGCCATGTAGAGGAGGAGCAACAGCCCACAAGGGGCTGGTGCGCCCCCCCTAGGGGGCCAAACCGAATTGGGCTAGGGTTGGGGGCCGGCCCCCCTTCCTTCTCCCTCTCCCCCCCTTCCAAGTAGGAATCCTACTTGGAGTAGGATTGGGGGGGGCGCCACCCCTAGGAGGATTCGGCCTCCCTAAGGGGGCGCAGCCCCTTGGCTGCCTCCTCCCCCTCCCTCCTTTATATACGGAGGAGGGTCACCCCTTGGAGACACAAAATTGTCCCATAGCCGTGTGCGGTGCCCCGATCTCCGTTTTCCACCTCGGTCATATTTTCGGAGAGCTTAGGCGAAGCCCTACTGGAATTACTTCACCGTCACCGTCGCCACGCCGTCGTGCTGACGGAACTCATCTACTTCCTCGACGTCTTGCTGGATCAAGAAGGCGAGGATCGTCACCGAGCTGCACGTGTGTAGAACTCGGAGGTGCCGTACGTTCGGTACTCGATCGGTGGAGCTCGAAGGATTGTTCGACTACATCAACCGCGTTGTGAGACGCTTCCGCTAACGGTCTACGAGGGTACGTAGACACACTCTCCCCTCTCGTAGCGATGCATCTCCATGGATAGATCTTGCGTGAGCGTAGGAATTTTTTGAAATTCATGCTCCGTTCCCCAACAATATAATCTAAAACGCCGGTGATACATAAGAAATCGCAAACGGTTTGCAACACTTATACGTGTGCGTAGGAGCTACTCAATCGTTTGCGATAGCACCGTATCTCACATGTGAGCCAACAGGAAACCGTGCCCGATGCAAAGACGATCCCACGCGTACATTTTTCGGGAAACGTGTCCGATGATGTTATACATGGTACACGGTTCCCAGATAAATCTCGTGTGTGATGATGAAGATATCATACACAGTGTCTACAATGGCCCGTGTGGATTAGGTAACGTTTCGCAAACGGTCAAAGGTCAAACTCCGTTTGTTTTCCATGAGCAATTAGACGCGTTTCACTCGTCTTGGACGTGTGTGATTGATCGCAAATCCCACACGTAGGCCGAAAAGATTATGTGTGCGATTTGTTCCTGCACCACACACGATTATATTTGCAGATCGTTTGCGTTCGTTGGCCACCATTGCCGACGGGTTTGCGGTGTCGTGTGGGATGGACCCCCCCTATCGCCCACACATGCAAGGCGACGATTTGGAACTATGTCGTGGAAAGGGGTTAAAAACCGTTTGTATAGCACGTCGCTGCACCAGTGCCTGCACCTGCTCTGTTTGATTCTATTGCCAGGAACGGATACAAGATCATGCCAGATGATATTACATCCTACCGGAACAACCTAGCAGCTGCTGAGGAGGAGCCCCAGAGGTGGGACGCTCAAGTGCCGCCTCCACCTCACTTCAACTTGGGACCCGATGGCTACTACGGATGGTGATTACCAAGCTAGGCCAAAAGCCTAAGCTTGGGGGAGTACGTATTTCCACCGACATTACATTCGTGTTCACACATTTCATTCCAGTTGTTGGTGTTCACACTTTTTCATTGTAATATCCATGCTAGATTTGTTTTCTCGCTTTCTTCTTGTGTGTTTGAAAAACTTTGAGAAAACCGAAAAACATTTCCTACTTCTTTTCAGTTTTTCTTTCTAGCTTAGTTTAATTGTAGTATTGAATGAAAACCCAAAAAGATTTCTCGGTTCTTCTTTTGCTTGTTGGGAGCTTTCTCGTGTAAATATTTTTTTCTCGTTTTTGTTTTTCCTCTTTAATTTGCTTTCTTCAAGAAAAACCAAAAACTCCAAAAATATTTCAGTGTGTTTCTCTAAAATTCTTTTCTTTTTGTTTGAGTTGTACCAAAGAGAAGACCACGATGAAAATGTTGAGTGGCTCTGATATGCACCATTGTTAATCTAGCAAAGAGCCCATGTTACCTTGTCTTCTCCTCTTGAATAAAATGTTTGCAGATTCCAGCTTAGTCCACGACACTCTTGTACTATTATTATTTTCTTATCATTCGGTCGTGCAAGTGAAAGGCAATAATGACGATATATGATGAATTGACTGTGGTAGGGGTATGAACTCAACTTGTTTTTTTTTTTGTAAATATGTTTAACCTAGTATCCCTGATTCAGCATATTATGATCAAACATGTTTGCAATGACCATTAGAGATTATAGTTGTTCATGCCATGCTTAAGTAGCTAGGAGTGGATAATGATTTATCTTGGATGTCAACGTGCATTAAAATGGTTGTGATGTGGTATGATGATATGGTATCCTCCTCTGAATGTTTCAAGTGGCTTGACTTGGCACATATCCACGCATGTAGTTGAATCAAAACCAACATAGCCTTCATGATATTTATGTTCATGATGTACATATCCTACTCATGCTAGTAGTCAATGTTTATTATATGCAATGCATGTTCATGACCGTTTTCGCTCTCTAGCTGGCCGCTTCTCAATCTATTTGCTAGCCTTCGCCTGTACTAAGCCGGAATACTGCTTGTGCATCAAAACCCTTAAACCAAAGTTATTCCAGATGAGTCCACTATATCTACCTATATGCGGTATTACCCTGCCGTTCCAAAGTAAATTTGCATGTGCCATCTCTAAAAATTCAAATGAACACATGTTTTGTGTGCCTGGACCGCTCATGGAGCGACAGGGGGCAATCAGTATCTTCCATGTTAAGCGGGTTATTCTCATGATGAGTGTTTATTCACTCGTCCTTACACGAGAGGGGCGGTAATAGGGATTCCCAGTCCCGAAATAAAAAAATTACAAATAATTAAACAAAACTCCCCCAGGAATGTTGTTGGTATGGACGGTACCCGTGGATGCGGCTAGCCGTGGAGTGTCATTGTTGGTGGAGGGGGAGTGTCGTGGTTTTATCACGGTAGATGTCCTAGTGAAAGGACTTAGGGGTGAAACCATCGCTATGGCGATTAACTCGAAGGGGTTGATCGGGACGAAAGACACGGGTTTACCCAGGTTAGGCCCCTCACGAAAGAGGTAAAAGCCTACGTCCTGCTTTGTGTTTGTATTGGTTAGGTATCGATTACAAGGGAGCAGATTCGCTTTACCTAGCTCTCGATCAATTGTTTCTTACCCTAAGCCGCCGCAGGGACTCACCTTTATATACACAGGTCGAGGCCCTGGGCTTACAAGAGTCCAGGCCGGGTTACACCTTGTAACCGACCTTATCTCTAAGTCGCCTTGCCTTCTCTGGCAAGCCATCTCCGGGCGGCTTACGCCTCCGGGTCACGCACCGTCTTTCGGCTCTGGGCCTCCGCCAGGCCCGTCTGGTAAGTTACCTCCAGGCCTGTCTAAGGCTTTATTGTTAAGTCGCCAACTTCCTAACCCGGCCCCTTCTGGGCGGGTCATATCGTGGGGTTATATCCCCAACATTAGGCCCCAGATTGATTTGAACCTGTTCATGTCAATCTTCAAGTCTTCTGGTTGGCAAGTCTTGTGTTCCTCGTAGTCACTTAACCTAAAATAAATCTTTATGACCTACCACAGGAAATGGATGACATCATCTATGGGAAATCCAGAAAATCTTCATGACATCACAATGGATCTTTGCATTAACTGGTCAACCCGAAAATCAAGGCGTCGTCCTGGTCAATCATTATCATGTCTCCTCGATTCTCGCGTTGGACTGTTGCTATTCCACCTTTTCCTTATAAATAGGCGCGGGGGGGGCATTCCTTTCACCCTCCCCCGCTGCCGTTCCCTCTTCTTCTTCCTCTGAACGCTTCGCGCGACCGAAGCTCCGCCGCACCTGCCAGACCACGCCGTTCACCTCAACAAGGCCGCTGCATCAACCTGTTGTGTCCAGAACTTGCCGTCACGCGTCCGCGCTCTTTGTGCCTTCTCAGGTTCTATTCTTCACCTCTTCCAGATCTGCATTAGGTCGCCGGAGTTCTTCAAAGTTCATCGCCTTTCATCGGAGTTCATACTTTGCCCAAGAAAGGAATCATCTTTTCCCTTGGAAACACTAGCAAAATCACGCGGTGCCTCGTTTAGCCTCCGTTTTATACTCTGAGTAGATTACTTCTTCCCCAAAATCCGTGCATTGCCTGCTAGTTCTTCCATTGTTGTTTTTAGGGTTAGCAATTTATTCCCCTTTTATCTTCATATGTAGATCCACAATTGTAGTTGTAACTTGTGAAACTTGTTTGCCCACACTTAGCAATATTTTCAATATTCACTGAGCTATTGACCCGCCACCATGCTGCTGGCTCATCTTGACGGGATATAAGCCGCCATACTTTAATACCCCTTATTCCTGTGGCCAAAGGCGGCTCATAATTTATTAATGACCCGCCAAATAGTACTGTCGTCTTAGAATCATAACTGGCTTTGTCATATAGCACTCCTGACCCGCCCTAATTTTATAGCTTTCCACAGCTCTTAACCCGGTCAATCATGACTAAGGCTCCCTCTTCTTGCGATTGGGTAGCCTCCGGGGTCACTGAACTTATGCTCAACGAGTATGTAGCCATGGGGGTTTTACCGGCTCAAGAAGTCATCCATTGGCGGGTTCCTGGTCCCAAAACTATCCCTGAACCCAAGGAGGGGGAAGTGGTTATCTTTACGGATCATCTTCTCCGTGGATTCTCACCGCCCGGGTCAAAAAAATTCCGGGATGCCCTGCATTTTTATAAACTTCATCCTCAAGACATTGGCCCCAACTCCGTCACCAACTTGTGCCAATTTCAAGTTTTCTGCGAGGCGTATTTGCAAGAAGAGCCCACTGTTGATCTCTTCAGAGACTTCTTTTACATCAACCACCAGACTGAGATAGCAGACGAACCAAGTCTTGAACTCGGAGGCGTCTCCATCCAGAGGCAGAGAGATGTATCTTTTCCCTCTGCTGTTTTGCCAAGTCATCCCAAAGATTGGAACCGCACTTGGTTCTATTGCAGAGACACTGCCCCGGCTGAAGAGAATCCATTGCCGGGTTATCGCCTCTACCGGCTCTACACCACCACCGAGCTTCTAGACCGGTTATCCGCCACAGAGCATGCCCAATATGCCCAAAAAAATTCAAAGACCAGGGCTTTATTAGCCAATGGGTTAACTGTCATTGATTTGACCCGCTGCTGGGTTTCCTGGAGAATCTTACCGCTGAGCCGGCGCGGCGGCTTAATGTGTGAATACACTGGCGATGTGGATGACCCTCGGCACTTCAACCAGACGCCTCTGACAGACAAAGACCTCAACTTAATTGTCAAATCACTGCTGGGAGAACCTCAGGAGGTTTGCAATAAGACGGGGTTAAACCCCTTCTATGCTCTTAACCCGGCTCCCGTAGTAAGACCTTTTACTTTAACCTTGACCCTTTCCCTTTAGATTTTGCACTTCACACCTCTTTTAACTTTTCTGCAAATGTATGTATGTATGTAGGCCGACTCTCCCTTCTAGAAGAAGAGAATAACTGCAGCCTCTACTTTGAAAAAGAAAACCAAAGCAACTAAGACCCGGGCTCCGGCTCGTCGAAAGAAGCAGACAGCTCAAGGACTGCTCGAACTGGATGACTCGGAGGTAGAACTTGACTCCCTTGGCCTTTTTTTCATGCAACTTATTGATGCTGACTCCTCTCAGGGTGAAGCGGAGACGAGCCAAGCCGGCGCAGCAGAGGTAACTATCATCTCCTCTGACTCAGAACCTTTGCCAAGAGAGAAAATACGGCGGGTCATCCGGAAAGTAAAGTTTTCACACCCTCTTGCTCACTTGGATCCCAACTTTCTTTTGAAAAAGCAGCAACATGACTCCAGGCGTCAGACCCGGAGCGGCGGCTCTGAAGATCTGGTGGCTGGCTTATCCAACACACCAGCTCCTCGGAAACGTCGCAATGAGGTATTTCATAGCTTTGTTTTCATCTCTTCTATGCATTAGCCTCATGCAGCAACCTTCTTATATTGTTCAACTTTAATTTTTCAGGAAACACCTCCTTCCTCTGGCGACTCAACTGCTTCAAAACTGCCACCTCTTGTTATCAACCCAGGGTAACTTTCTTCTTTATATCCAATGTTGCTTACTAACCTTTTATCCTTGCATACAACTTATCATGAAATCTTTGTTCACATGGCCCAAGCCAAGAAGAGGAAAATAAGCGGGTCATCTGCCAACCCTGATGCCCCCGAGCCAGAGAATCCGAAACTTGAGACTCCTGAAACTCATGTTGAGCCCTCTGAAGCTCATCAAGGTGCCCATGACGAAACACTCCAGCCTACTGAGCCGGCAGATGCTGATGTTGTGACCACTGGAACTAACCCGGAAGCTGATCCTAAACCGCCCAGTCCTCAGAAAACAGCTGAAGAAATTGCTTCTCATGAAGAGGGGGTTATCATTACCGGGACGTGTTATACAACTCCAGCCCCTTCCAATGTGCTGACCAAGCATATTAGCAAGGATGAGGCACCTTCGCCTGAGAAGGAGAAAGTTAAAATTGATCTTCCCAATCTTGAAAAGCTCACTGTTGAAGAACTGCATTCTGGATACTTGAGCCGCCTCTCCACAAGCCGGGACATGGAAGCCAACTTGGTTGGTATGATGAGGAAAAATATGAGGTATACTCAACTTATCTCGCATTCCATATATGCTTATGTAGCCCCCAAGAGCCGGCTTATTTTCTTGAAGATAAGTCAGGTCTTCAACAACATGTAAATTTTAATACATCAGCGTGTAGCCCCCAAGGGCCGGGTCATTATGTAAATAATGAGCCGGCACTTATTGTGCTGATATGAAAAAATTCCAGCTGCAGCCCCCAAGGGCCGGCTTATTTTTCGAGATAGTTGGGTCTTTTAATTTTCTAAAGAAAAACTAGTCATCTATTCTGCAAATTGTAGAGCTTGTAGCCCCCAAGGGCTGGTTTATCTTCTTGAAGATGATCCGGGTCTGCTTGTATTATATGCTTGAAAAACTGACATACATTAGCCCCCAAGTGTCAAGTATATTGCTTGCAATCTGCTTGAGACTTGTAACAAATTTCGTCACCGCACCCAAGTGTCATTATGCACCATGCTAACGGCTTGGGATTGGCAAACTTCCACTTGACAATTGTATTGTGCAGGAAACTTTAAATGTGGCCGAGTCAAGCTTGACCGACTTGAGGAAAAACCTGGCTTTTCAACAAGAGGCCCGAGCTGAATCTGACAAAAAATTGCAGATCTCCTCAACAGAGCTGGAAAAAACCAAGGAGGATTTTGAAGCCTACAAAAAATCTGTTGAAGCTGAACAAGCCGCCTTGATCAAACATGCGGAAGACGCCGAGGGTCAATTGAAACCCATTACTAAAGAACTGACCAGCCTTAAAAGGCATGTAGCTCGGATGAACGAAGTTGTCTTTGGTAAGTATTGTTGATTAACTTATGAGAATTCTGTCCAAACAGTCTTATAAAAAGACTCGCCCGGCGACTTATGCACTTGAACTGTTTACAGGCCGTCGGACTCGCAATCTTCCAGACGATAGCTTATTAAAGCTGAAAGCTCTATATTCGTTCACTGAACAGTTGTACGCTGGAAGTCTTTTCATCATCAGGGCTGTTATGGGTGAAAAAGACATGACAAAGCTCATCAAAGACGTGCTGAGACGCCTCTCAATGATTCCCAAGCAGATTGAAGAGTTGAAAAGATCAGCCGCTCGTAAAGGTGCAATAGTTTCTTTGAGTCGGGCTTTGGCTTATGCACGAGAGCTTAGCCCGGAAGAGATGGTCGAAGGGGTTTCCACAGCCAAAAGACGATGGGTCAGAATTCACACAAGAAGACTATGCTCGTTGCGTCAAGGCGTCTCGAGCATTGGCTAGCCTACTAGCCGCAGAGGCGGATCTGAAGGCATATCAGGCGGCTTATGACAACAACAATGTGCGAGTTCGGCCGCCCACTTTTGAGCCAGTGGATCTGAATCCTCAACGTCGTAAGCATATCTTTGCCCCGGATGTTGACCCGTCTCCCATCTTGCATGACGAAGCTGAATTCCAGGCCTTAATCAATTGCAACTGGGATGTGGACAACCATCAGATCCAGGAGATAGAAGACCCGGCGTAGGATGACTCGATAGTGCTTTAGGTGAGAAGTTGGCTGATACGTCTCCAACATATCTACTTTTCCTCACTCTTTTGCCCTTGTTTTGGACTCTAATTTGCATGATTTGAATGGAACTAACCCGGACTGACGTTGTTTTCAGCAGAACTACCATGGTGTTGTTTTTGTGCAGAAATAAAAGTTCACGGAATGGAACGAAACTTTTTGGAGATTTATTTTGGAAAATATAAAAAATGTTGGAGCCAAAAACCACCGGAGAGGGAGGCCAGGCTGGGCACAATACACCAGGGCGTGCCAGCCCCCTCTCGGCGCGCCCTGGTGGGTTGTGCCCACCTCGTGGCCCCACTTGCCCTATCTCCGCCACTATAAATTCCTAAATTTGGAGAAAAAAATCAGAGAGAAAGAATTATCACGTTTCACGAGACGGAGCCACCGCCACCTCCTGTTCTTCATCGGGAGGCCAGATCTGGAGCCTGTTTGGGGCTCCGCAGAGGGGAATCTTCGGTCTTTGTCATCATCAACCTTTCTCCATCGCCAATTCCATGATGCTCCCCACCGGGAGTGAGTAATTCCTTCGTAGGCTTGCTGGTCGGTGAGGAGTTGGATGAGATTCATCATGTAATCGAGTTAGTTTTGTTAGGGCTTGATCCCTAGTATCCATTATGTTCTAAGATTGATGTTGCTATGACTTTGCTATGCCTAATGCTTGTCACTAGGGCCTGAGTGCCATGATTTCAGATCTGAACCGTTTATGTTATCATCTCTATATCCATGTTCTTGATCCGATCTTGCCTAGTCATATGCACCTATTACGTGTTATGATCCGTCAACCCCATAGTGACAATATTTGGGATACTTCGCGGTGATGACCGTAATTTGAGGAGTTCATGTATTCACCATGTGTTAATGCTTTGTTCCGGTTCTCTATTAAAAGGAGGCCTTAATATCCCTTAGTTTCCTTATGGACCCCGCTGCCACGGGAGGGTAGGACAAAAGATGTCATGCAAGTTCTTTTCCATAAGCACGTATGACTATTTACGGAATACATGCCTACATTACATTGATGAACTGGAGCTAGTTCTGTATCGCCCTAGGTTATGATTGTTATATGATGAATATCATCCAACAAGTTACCGATCCAGTGCCTATGACCTTTCCACTTATTGCTCTTGCTAAGTTACTACTGCTGTTGCTGCTGTTCCAACTGCTACAAAACTATTGCTACTATTGTTACCGCTACTGTTACTATTGCTACTGCTATAAAAACTATCATATTACTGTGCTACTGATCACTCCGCTGCAGATATTTAATCTCCAGGTGTGATTGAATTGACAACTCAACTGCTAATACTGTCAAGTATTCTTTGGCTCCCCTTGTGTCGAATCTATAAATTTGGGTTGAATACTCTACCCTCGAAAACTGTTGCGATCCCCTATACTTGTGGGTTATCAAGACCTTTTTCTGGCACCGTTGCCGGGGAGCATAGCAATATTTGTTGAGTCACTTGGGATTTATATCAATCTATCACTATGAAGAATCTGAAGGATCAAAAGACCAAGATTTTTCCCTCTACTACGAGGGGAGTTAAGGAACTGCCATCACACTCTGCACTTGATTCACCTTCTGTTATGAGTAAGCTTGCAACACCACCACATGCTAGTAATCCTGATATGTCGCAAGTTATTGATGATGCTACTTCTGCTATGAATGATGCTTATGATCATGCTAGTACCATGCTTGATGATAATGTGCCACTAGGAGAATTTCTTGATGAACAAATTGCTAGAGCTAAAGAGAATGAAACTGATGAAGCTTATGAAACTGATTATGATTATGAAACTCCTATTAGTCCTAGCTCTCCTAAGTTTGAAATGCCTAAGATACCTAAAGGTTACGTTATGGATGAAGAGATAACTAGAGAAATTCTTTCTTTCAAGGATAGAGACGATCTTAAGAAATTGCTATGCAAGTATAAGGAAAAGACTTTAAATGCTAGAATGAAATGTGATCCTAAGTTTGCTACTTCACCTATCTGTGTTACCGATAAGGATTATGAGTTCTCTGTCGACCCAGAGTTAATTATTTTGGTTGAATCTGATCCTTTCCATGGCTATGAAACTGAAACTGTACTGGCACACCTTACTAAGCTGAATGATATAGCCACCCTCTTTACTCATGATGAGAAGATTCGCTACTATTATATCCTTAAGTTATTTCCATTCTCATTAAAGGGTGATGATAAGACATGGTACAATACTCTTACTCCTGGTTGTGTGCGTTGTCCCCAGGATATGATTTACTACTTCTCTGAAAAATATTTTCCTGCTCATAAGAAACAAGCTGCCTTACAGGAAATATTTAACTTTGTACAAATTGAAGAAGAGAATCTCCCACAAGCTTGGGGGAGGCTTCTCCAATTGCTTAATGCGTTGCCTGATCATCCTCTCAAGAAAAATGAAATACTTGATATCTTTTATAATGGACTAACCGATACTTCTAGGGACTTCCTAGATAGTTGTGCTGGTTGTGTTTTCAAGGAACGAACTGTTGAACAAGCTGAGGAATTATTGAATAACATATTGAAGAATTATGATGATTGGACTCTTCCTGAACCACCGCCTAAACCCACTCCGAAGAATAGGGGTATCTTATTTCTTAGTCCTGAAGATATGCAAGAGGCAAAGAAATCTATGAAGGAAAAAGGTATTAAAGCTGAGGATGTTGAATTTGCCACCTATTGAAGAAATACATGGCCATGACACACCACCACCTCCACAGGTGGTAGAGGTAAATTCTTTATTAAAGTTCAATGAAAGTGACATTCCTCACAATAAACATCCTAGTCAATGCTTATATGAGTTTGATAACTATATTATGAAGAAAGATCATTTAAATGCTCATGTTCTGAAACAATTGAAATACAATTGTGATATGATTGCTCGCTTGAGTGACTTGCTATTTAGAATCAGTAATGATGTTAGAGGTGTAGGAAAGCATGCCTCTATGGTTCAAACTCAGTTAGAACAAGTTGCTAAGTCTCAAAAAGAATTGCTTGATGAAATGAATAGTAATATGCATGATTTTGCGGCTAGAGTAGTAACTAGAGGAGGTAGAATGACCCAAGAACCACTTTATCCTGAGGGTCACCCTAAGAGAATTGAACAAAATTCTCAAAGAATTAATACTAATGCACCTAGTCCTTCTAAGAGGAAAAAGAAAAAGAAAAATGATAGGACTTTGCATACCTCTAGTGAACCTGAGACACAAAAACCTCCTGATAATAATGATGTCTCTATTTCCGATGCTGAAACTCAATCTGGTAGTGAACATCAACCTAGCGATAATGAAAATGATAATGATGATGTTCACGATGATGCTCAACCTAACAATGATAAAGAACCAGATAATGATGTTGAAATAGAGCTTGCTCCTGATCTTGATAACCCTCAACCTAAAAATAAAAGTTATGATAAAAAAGACTTTGTGGCTAGGAAACATGGTAAAGAAAGGGAGCCATGGGTTCAGAAACCCATGCCATTTCCACCTAAGCCAACTAAGAAAAAGGATGATGAAGAATTTGAGCACTTTGCTGAGATGATTAGGCCAGTCTTGTTGCGTACCCGTTTAACTGATATTTTGAAGATGGCTCCTTATGCAAAGTATATGAAAGACATCATCACTAATAAAAGAAAAATACCTGAAGCTGAAATCTCCACCATGCTTGCTAATTATTCTTTTAAAGATGGAGTACCTAAAAAACTTGGAGATCCGGGAATACCAACTATACCTTGCTCCATCAAAAGAAACTATGTTAAAACTGCTTTGTGTGATTTGGGAGCCGGTGTTAGTGTTATGCCTTTCTCCTTATATAAAAGACTTGATTTGAATAAACTCACACCTACTGAGATATCATTGCAAATGGCTGACAAATCAATAGCCATACCTATTGGTATTTGTGAGGATGTGCCTGTTGTTGTTGCAAATGTTACTATCTTAACGGACTTTGTTATTCTTGAGATGCCCGAGGACGACAACATGTCGATTATCCTTGGTAGACCCTTTTTGAATACTGTAGGGGCTGTTATTGACTGCAATAAAAGCAAAGTTACTTTTCATATCAATGGTAATGAGCATACGGTGCACTTTCCGAAGAAACAATTCCAAGTGAATGGTATAAATGTTATTGAAGAATCTCCGACCATCACTATTGGAAGTTTTCAATTACCTCTACCTACTGCCAAAAAGAAATATGATATACTTATTGTTGGGGATATGCACATCCCCATTGAGGTAACTTAGTGTTTTACGAAAGTTCTTCGGTTTCATGCTAATCGGAAGTGGTTGTTAATAAAACTTGATCAACCTTATTAATGGATCATTTTTGAGAGGTATGAAGTCGATGAATCTAGTAAGTACAACTCTCTGCTCCCACCTTTTATTTTTCTGTTTTAGTTAGTTGAATAAAATAAAAAGGCATGATTATCTTGTTTTCTGTTTTCTCCGTGCAATAAAAAAATGACCTAAAAATAAAAATTCTCAGAATGCCCTGAAAATCTAACACAATTTTTTTCCGAATATTTATGAATTTCTGGTGCAAATAACACCTGAGGGGGGTGCACCTGGTGCCCACAAGACACCAGGGCGCGCCAACACCCCCAGGCGCGCCCTGGTGGGTTGTGGCCCCCACATGGGCCCCCTCACTTATCTCTTTAGCCCACATTGTCACCTACCTCCAGCAAAAAATCACCACACCCACCATTTTCGTGTTCTTGCTCTCAAACCCGCGGATTTCGATCTCTTTGCTCGAAGCTCTGTTTCCGAAACTGTTTGGAGGGATTGCTTCTTGGTATGTGACTCCTCCATTGCTCCAATTAGTTTTTGTTTTAGTGGGTCATTTTTAGAGTAATTAGCTACTCTTGGCGCTGTTGTAGATGAGCTTGCCTGTTGAATTCTTAGAGTTCTAAGTAGTTTGGATGCTCAATATGGCCTCTATGCATGCTTGGGAGTAGTTGCTAACGATCTTACAAAGTTTTGTTGACAAATTTTTGTGGACTAATTTTTTTCAGAATTTTTATAGGAATAAAAATACAATTCTTTAGGAGTTCTTTGAGGAGGAGATCCTCGGGAGCCTCATCAAGTGGAAGCTCAGTTCGACAGTCTTATGTTGAACCAAGCGAAAGCTCGATGCGAGATGCCGCCACCAAATCATGCTTGTGGCCTTGCGACGAGATCATGGAAGGTGCAGGTATTAAGCAGGAATTTGATCAATTTATTCGCAACACAGAGCTTGTCTCCTTCATCGGAGATAAGTGCCCCCAACATCTCGAGCTCACGAAAACCTTCATAAAGAAATTCAAATATCTTCCTCGTGAGTCTAGAGTTTCATTCAACCTGTACGATCATTCCTTTACCATGCCGTTAGAAATGTTTAGCGATGCATGCAAACTTCCATATGAGTGTTCCCTCGATGAACCAACAAAATCTGAGTACGAGTCATTTTTCGTTAATCTTTGCTTTGGCGAAGATAGGGGGGTTACACAAGGGAGAATTAACAGTATCCACTTTCCATCACTACAATATTTTGCGCTCTTTAACGGTAAATGTGTTGTAGGCAAACAAGATTGTAGTACACTGTGTGCTCATGATTTGAGTCTCCTACACACTGCTATAACTAGGAATAAGTATTATAATCTTGGTGCAATTGTTGCACGGAGGTTGTAGCTCAATGCTGCTAGTGGTAATTTTTATGGAGGAATCTATGCCTCCCGTGTAGCTGAGAGATTAAATGTGTCACCATGGCCTAATGACCCCATCCTACCCACTCAGTATTTAGACTTTGATGCTATGAAGCGTCATAAGTTCCTTACGGGCATGACCACCAATTATACCTATAACTTGAGATTTTATAAGAAACCCGTTGTGCCTGTTGCATTGCCTGCTCCTGCTCTCTTTGATTTTCACACTAGGGGAAGATATTATGTTCTTGAGAGCGAAGCCTATGAGTACAACGCGGAGATTAAAGCTGCCAGGAGGGCCGCGGAATCTGCTTCGAGGTTCTCGATGAGCCATCGCCCAGATTATTATTCATACGGATGGTGATTACCAACTTAGGCCAAAAGCCTAAGCTTGGGGGAGTACGTATTTCCACCGACGTTACATTCATGTTCACACATTTCATTCCAGTTGTCGTTATTCATACTCTTTCATTGTAATATCCATGCTAGATTCTTTTTCTCGCTTTCTTCTTGTGTGTTTGAAAAACTTTGAGAAAACCCAAAAACATTTCCTATTTCTTTGTAGTTTTTCATTCTAGCCTAGTTTAATTGTAGCATCAAAAGAAAACCCAAAAAGATTTCTCGCTTCTTCTTTTACTTGTTGGGAGCTTTCCCGTGTAAATAGTTTTTCTCGGTTTTGTTTTCTTTAATTTGTTTGCTTCATGAAAAACTAAAAACTCCAAAAACATTTCAGTGTGTTTCTCTGAAATTCTTTTCTTTTTACTTGAGTCGTACCAAGGAGAAGATCACGATGAAATCATTGAGTGGCTCTCATCTGCATTATTGTTTATCTAATAAAGAGCCCATGTTACTTTGTCTTCTCCTCTTGAATAAAATGTTTGAAGATTCCAGCTTAGTCCACGGCATTCTTGCACTATTATTATTTTCTTATCATTTGATCGTGCAAGTGAAAGGCAATAATGACGACATTTGATGAATTGATTGTGGCAGAGAAAAGCGGGTATGAACTCAACTTGTTTTTGTTTTTGTAAATATGTTTAACCTAGTATCCCTTGATTCAGCTCATTATGATCAAAGATGTTCGCAATGACCATTAGAGATTATAGTTGTTCATGCCATGCTTAAGTAGCTAGGAGTGGATAATGATTTATCTTGGGTGTCAACATGCATTAAAATGGTTGTGATGCGGTATGATGATATGGTATCCTCCTCTGAATGTTTCAAGTGGCTTGACATGGCACATGTTCACGCATATAGTTAAATCAAAACCAACATAGCCTTCATGATATTTATGTTCATGGTGTCCATATCCTACTCATGCTAGTATTCAATGTTGATTATATGTAATGCATGTTCATGACCGTCTTCGCTCTCTAGCTGGCCGCTTCTCAATCTATTTGCTAGCCTTCGTCGGTACTAAGTGGAAATACTGCTTGTGCATCAAAACCCTTAAACCAAGTTATGCCAGATGAGTCCACCATACCTACCAATATGCGGTATTACCCTGCCGTTCCAAAGTAAATTTGCATGTGCCACCTCTAAAAATTCAAATGAACATCTGTTTTGTGTGCCTGGACCACTCATGGAGCGACAGGGGGTAGTCAGTATCTTCCATGCTAAGCGGGTTATTCTCATGATGAGTGTTTATTCACTTGTCCTTACACGAGAGGGGCGGTAATAGGGATTCCCAGTCCCGAAATCAAAAATCAAAAATAATTAAACTAAACTCCCCCAGGAATGTTGTTGGTTTGGACGGTACCCGTGGATGCGGCTCGCCGTGGAGTGTGATTGTTGGTGGAGGGGGAGTAAACCTTTACTTTTACTGCTTGGGAACCGCCGCTAATTTGTTTAGCATGGAAGATATTATAACGCTTGGTCGTGACGTTGACAGGAAGGGTGTATCTCTCAAAATTATATTTATCTCTGTTTTAAACTTTGAGCTCTGGCACCGCTGCAAATCCATGCTTCCCTCTGCGAAGGGACTATCTATTTACTTTTATGTTGAGTCATCACCTTCTCAAATAAGCGTCAGACCTGAGAGCACTATTGTCATCCTCATGCATTGTGTATAGTTGATGTTGGGTGCAGCATGACTGGATCTTTTCTACCATGAATTACAATGTTTAGTCGCTTCTTGAACTTTGGAGGTGCTCTGCATTTATGTTTTGCGGTCTCAGAAAGGGCTAGCGAGATACCACTATTGTCATATTGTATCATGATTGTTTTGACAAAGTGTTGGCGCTTGAGATATCTTATTATTGCTCGCTAGTTGCTTATGTTATTGATATGAGTAAATATAATTCCTAAGAGTTATTGTTGACATGGTTAGTCATAATCTTTGCTGAAAACCTGGGTGCTACTTAAGCATATATATGTAAACAAGAACAAAAGAGTTCATAAAAGTTTTTCTTTATCACTTTCAGTTTATCAACTAAATTGCTTGAGGACAAGCAAAGGTTTAAGCTTGAGGGGGTTGATACGTCTCCAACGTATCTACTTTTCCTCGCTCTTTTGCCCTTGTTTTGGACTCTAATTTGCATGATTTGAATGGAACTAACCCGGACTGACGCTGTTTTCAGCAGAACTACCATGGTGTTGTTTTTGTGGAGAAATAAAAGTTCTCGGAATGGAACGAAACTTTTTGGAGATTTATTTTGGAAAATATAAAAAATGTTGGAGCCAAAAACCACCGGAGAGAGAGGCCAGGCTGGGCACAATACACCAGGGCGCGCCAGCCCCCTCCCGGCGCGCCCTGGTGGGTTGTGCCCACCTCGTGGCCCCACTTGCCCTATCTCCGCCACTATAAATTCCTAAATTTGGAGAAAAAATCAGAGAGAAAGAATTATCGCGTTACACGAGACGGAGCCGCCGCCACCTCCTGTTCTTCATCGGGAGGCCAGATCTGGAGCCCGTTTGGGGCTCCGGAGAGGGGAATCTTCGGTCCTCATCATCATCAACCTTTCTCCATCGCCAATTCCATGATGCTCCCCACCGAGAGTGAGTAATTTCTTCGTAGGCTTGCTGGTCGGTGAGGAGTTGGATGAGATTCATCATGTAATCGAGTTAGTTTTGTTAGGGCTTGATCCCTAGTATCCATTATGTTCTGAGATTGATGTTGCTATGACTTTGCTATGCCTAATGCTTGTCAATAGGGCCCGAGTGTCATGATTTCAGATCTGAACCGTTTATGTTATCATCTCTATATCCATGTTCTTGATCCGATCTTGCCTAGTCATATGCACCTATTACGTGTTATGATCCGTCAACCCCATAGTGATAATATTTGGGATACTTCACGGTGATGACCGTAGTTTGAGGAGTTCATGTATTCATCATGTGTTAATGCTTTGTTCCGGTTCTCTATTAAAAGGAGGCCTTAATATCCCTTAGTTTCCTTATGGACCCCGCTGCCACGGGAGGGTAGGACAAAAGATGTCATGCAAGTTCTTTTCCATAAGCACGTATGACTATTTACGGAATACATGCCTACATTACATTGATGAACTGGAGTTAGTTCTGTATCGCTTTAGGTTATGATTGTTATATGATGAATATCATCCAACGAGTCATCGATCCAGTGCCTATGACCTTTCCACTTATTGCTCTTGCTAAGTTACTACTGCTGTTGCTGCTGTTCCAACTGCTACAAAACTATTGCTACTATTGTTACCGCTACTGTTACTATTGCTACTGCTATCAAAACTATCATATTACTGTGCTACTGATCACTCCGCTGCAGATATTTAATCTCCAGGTGTGGTTGAATTGACAACTCAACTACTAATACTCTCAAGTATTCTTTGGCTCCCCTTGTGTCGAATCTATAAATTTGGGTTGAATACTCTACCCTCGAAAACTGTTGCGATCCCTTATACTTGTGGGTTATCATTGGCCCCGGGGTACCCGGATAAGCTAACTACCGGGTTATGACTTTGTAAAAAACTTTGGTCCAAGATTTTGGGCTCCATGCAGCCTTGTAATAGCCTTAGCTAAAAACTGACTGCCTGTGTCGTGCCTTCGTGCACGTTTTAAGCTTTACCAACTTATATCCTGGCTGCTTAACCGCTGCAATCTTTATCCATCATGTGTATGCTTGATGTGATCATATTTCTTGATGCTTCATGAAAGTAGAATCAGTATCAATTCACCAACTCCTATGCTGGCGACTTATGGCCACACTCCTGGGCGAGTTAATAACTCAGTACCCCATAATCTTGAAAAGACAAAAACCCGCTGGCGGGTTATGACAGCTGTAAATTTGATCAATGAATCCCGCTAAACCGGATCAGCTGTCATCCGAAGACTTAGAATTTCCTCAGGAAAAAATTCCTGCAAGACAACAAACAGAAAATATATACATGTATATCTTCAATTTTCGTTGTAAGGCGGCTTTGAAGGCACAACCAAAAGAGATCAACTCTTATTTATATTTTTGAGAAAACTCAAGGTTTTTGCTTCAAAGAAGCTAGGCATGAATGCCTATACACCAGTAAGCCGGCTCTCACGTGACATAAATCCATCATTTTAACCTTAACAAGTTCAGGGTCTTAAAAAAGATTGACTGTTAAGAGTACGAACAGGCCACATAGCGAAGAGACTACAGCGGACAGGTGAGTTTATCCTAGCTCTCTGTAAGCCGGCTCTCTAGTGACATAAGTCACCGTTTTAACTTTGACTAGTTCAGGGTCTTAAAAAAGATTGACTACCAAGCGTACGGCGGGTCACCTGGCGGAGTAGCAAGTTGCAAACAGGCAGGTTTAACTCAAATATGGCTTTTAAGCCGGTCAAGAGGGTATGAAAGCTAAACTCAGTGAGTTGAAAGCCCCCAAGTGACCTTATGAATAATCAACTCTTTGCACACAAAAATGTTGCATGAAAATGGCAGGGGCCCCGAATTATGGGGATGCCGGCTTTATTATATTGAAAAAGGTATATAAAATGACAGAGATATGTACATTGATCAGAGCCAATGACTCAAGTATAGTAAGGCCGAAGATGAGCAATATTCCACGGCCTGCTGGTCTCTTCTCCAGAAGTGCGTAACTTGTCGCTCTCCCGCATATCAATGAGATAATATGACCCATTGTTGAGATTCTTGCTGACCACAAAAGGTCCTTCCCAAGGGGGTGATAACTTATGCATATATGTCTGATCTTGAATCAAACGTAGCACTAAGTCGCCTTCTTGGAACGTCCGGGTTTTGACTCTGCGACTATGATAGCGACGCAGATCTTGTTGGTAAATCGCCGATCGTGCTGCTGCAAGATCCCGCTCTTCATCCAAAACGTCCAGTGCGTCCTGACGCGCCATCTCATTATCAGTCTCAATGTAAGTCGCCACCCTGGGTGAGTCATGACGAATATCACTGGGGAGAATGGCTTCTGCGCCATAAACCATGAAGAAAGGCGTGTAGCCTGTTGATCTGTTGGGGTGGTTCTGATGCTCCAAACAACTGAAGGTAACTCCTCAACCCAACAACCCGGCGTTCGTTCTAAAGGAACCATAAGCCGGGGTTTGATCCCTCTCAAAATTTCCTGGTTAGCACGTTCTGCTTGACCATTAGACTGTGGATGAGCCACGGAGGAGACATCGAGGCGGATGTGTTCACTTTCACAAAACTCTCTCATAGTCCCCTTGGACAGATTTGTACCATTGTCAGTAATGATACTGTGGGGATAACCAAAATGAAAAATCAGCTTCTTGACGAACTAAATTGCCTTTGCTGCATCGCACTTGCTGACCGGCTCCGCCTCAACCCATTTGGTAAACTTATCAACCGCCACCAAAAGGTGGGCCTTCTTATCTTTAGACCTCTTAAACGGTCCAACCATATCAAGCCCCAGACCGCAAACGGCCAGGTGATCGGAATCATCCGCAACTCTTGAGCCGGCACATGGGCTCGTCGTCCAAATTTCTGACACCCATCACATTTGCTAACCAAGTCATCTGCATCTGCATGAGCTGTTAGCCAGTAAAAACCGTGTCGAAAAGCTTTGGCCACCAAGGATTTTGACCCGGCGTGATGACCGCAATCGCCGGCATGTATCTCTTGCAAGATTTCACGGCCTTCCTCAGGAGAAACACAATGTTGAAAAACACCAGTCACGCTGCACCTGTGCAACTCGCCATTGATGATAGTCATGGACTTAGACCGCCTCATGATTTGCCGCACCAAGGTTTCATCTTCAGGTAACTCACCACGGGTCAAATATGTAAGATAAGGCAGCGTCCAATCTGGAATCGCGCGAAGAGCCGCCACCAAAAGTCCTTCCGGGTCAGGTATGGCAAGATCCTCCTCGGAAGGTAACTTGACCGACGGGTGATGCAATACATCCAGAAACACATTAGGCGGCACCGGCTTACGCTGAGACCCCAGCCGTGACAATGCATCAGCCGCCTCGTTCTTCCGATGATCAATGTGATCCACCTGATAACCCTTAAAGTGGCCAGCAATGATATCAACCGCCTAGCGATAAGCCGCCATACGAGGGTCTTTAGAATCCCACGTGCCTGAGACTTGTTGAGCCACAAGGTCCGAGTCGCTTAGACTTCTGACCCGGCTTAAGTTCATCTCCTTGGCCACACGGAGCCCGTGGAGATACTCAGCTGCATTGTTAGTACAAGGAAACATTACCCTTAATACATAACAAAATTTATCACCTTGTTGGGAAGTTAAAACAACTCCAGCCCCTGATCCCTCCAACTGTCTGGATCCATCAAAGTGAATTGTCCAATACGTATTGTCCGGCTTCTCCTCCGGTGCTTGACACTCCGTCCAGTCATTGATAAAATCCACCAGGGCTTGAGACTTGATAGCTGTTCGAGGCACATGCCTCAAATTAAGAGGTCCAAGTTCAATTGCCCACTTAGCAATCCTGTCGGTGGCCTCTCTATTTTGAATGATATCTCCCAAAGGAGCATAGCTAACCACCGTGATTGGATGCCCAAGAAAATAATGCTTGAGCTTGCGATTCGCCATGAACACTCCAAACACCAGCTTTTGCCAATGCGGGTATCTTTGCTTGGACTCTGTCAAAACCTCACCGACGTAATAAACCGGCCACTGGACTGGGTACTCTTTGCCTGCATTCCTTACGCTCCACAACAACCGCCGCGCTGACAGCCTTGTTATTAGCCGCCACGTATAGGAGCAATGGCTCTTTTTCCACGGGAGCGGCTAAGACATGCGGCTCAGCTAATTGCTTTTTGAGCGCCTCAAACGCATCATTGGCAGCATCACTCCAGACAAAATCATCTGTCTTCTTCATCATCTGATATAAAGGGATGGCCTTCTCTCCCAGGCGGCTTATGAATCGGCTTAAAGCGGCAATACGACCCGCCAAGCGTTGAACGGCGTTGATACACACCGGCTTAGATAATGAGGTGATGGCCTTTATTTTATCCGGGTTAGCTTCAATGCCCCGCTCTGAGACCAAAAATCCCAGGAGCTTGCCTGCAGGCACACCAAAAACACACTTAGCCGGATTAAGCATCATCTTGTAAACCCGCAGGTTATCAAAAGTTTCCTTCAAATCATCAAGCAGAGTCTCCATCTTCCTTGATTTGACCACAATATCATCCACATAAGCAAGAACGTTGCGTCCGATCTGACCATGAAGACAATTCTGTACACAGCGCTGATAAGTCGCATGGGCACTTTTGAGTCCAAAAGGCATGGACACATAGCAGAAAGCTCCAAAAGGTGTTATGAAAGACGTCTTCTCTTGGTCTTTAACTGCCATCTTGATCTGATGATAACCCGAATAAGCATCCAGGAAACATAAGCTCTCACAACCCACCGTTGCGTCAATGATCTGGTCGATACGGGGGAGAGCAAATGGATCAACCGGACAAGCATTGTTAAGGTCTGTGTAATCCACACACATACGCCACGTGCCATTCTTTTTAAGTACAGGCATGGGGTTAGCCAACCACTCCGGGTGAAAAACCTCCACAATAAACCCAGCCGCTAAGAGCCGGGCTACCTCTTCTCCAATAGCTTTACGTCGTTCCTCATTGAAATAACGGAGGAACTGTTTGACCGGCTTAAATTTGGGATCCACATTAAGATGGTGCTCAACGAATTCTCTCGGTACACCTGGCATGTCAGAAGGTTTCCATGCAAAGATGTCCCGATTCTCACGGATGAATTCGATGAGCGCGCTTTCCTATTTGAGGTCCATATTAGCCCCTATAGTGAACTGCTGTGATGAGTCGCCAGGGACAAAGTCCACTAACTTGGTATCCTCTGCCACAAACTTCAGGGGCGGGTCAGCCTCGGTGCTGGGCTTTTTCAACGGGGACATATCCGCCGGGTCAACATTATCTTTATAAAACTTGAGCTCCGCCTCAGCACAGCTTGACTCCGCATACGCAGCGTCACCTTCCTCACACTCCAGAGCAATCTTTCGATCACCATGCACCGTAATCGTCCCCTTCAGACCTGGCATCTTGAGCTGCAAGTAAACATAACAGGGCCGAGCCATGAACTTGGCATAAACCGGCCGTCCAAACAGAGCATGATATGGACTCTTGATTTTGACCACCTCAAACCACAAGGTCTCTACCCTGTAGTTGTACTCATCACCAAAAGCCACCTCAAGGGCAATCTTTCCTACTGGATTAGCCGACTTGCCTGGCACTACACCGTGAAATATTGTAGACGACGGCTTGAGATCTTTGTCAGTCAGATTCATCCGGCGAAAAGTGTCGTAGTATAAGATGTTGATGCTGCTATCACCGTCCATCAGTACCTTGGTGAATTTGTAGCCTCCTACATGAGGGGCTACCACAAGGGCCAAGTGCCCCGGGTTATCAATGCGTGGCAGGTGATCCTCCCTGCTCCATGATATCGTGTGCTCAGACCACTTCAAATACTACGGAATAGCCGGTGTTGCCGCATGAACCGCCCTCTTGCGCACCTTCTGATCACGTTTGTCAAGACTCGTAGTAAAAACATGATACTGGCCTCCGTTAAGCTGCTTCGGGTTACTCTGATACCTTGACTGGTTGTTTTGCTGCTGACCACTATTACCAGACTGTTGATTGTGGCCACCATGGTTGCCTTGACCTTGATAACCCGAGCCTGAGCCGCCCGCACCGAAACCTGACCCATGAGAGCTGGATCCTGACCCGCCAGGTGGTCCATTGCCGTTACCATGATGCTGGTTAAGGCTGTAATTCCGGAACTCCCGCATAATATAACAATCCTTCCAAGCGTGGGTGGACGGCTTGTTGGGTAGACTGTGCTTTGGGTAGGGGTCGTTTAACATTGCTTCCATGTTGAAAGGCTTGCCCTTGCCGAAAGGTGGTTTACCGTTGCCCTTGACGCGGTTATTTCCAGTGTTCGTGTTGGACACTAGATCTGACCCGCCATCTGGGTGCTTCCGCTTCCCACCATTACCTGGGTTGTTATTTCCTGCCCCATTCTGCTTCTGACCCTTACCGTTGCCATTCTTTTTGCCCTTAGCAGACTTCTCATCATCAGAACTAGGATCCTTCGTGCTATCAGAATATGCATACTTAGTGAGAGCCGCCATGAGCTCACCCATGTCCTGGTAAGAATGCTTGAGCCGTCCAAGCTTCTGCTTAAGGGGCAAGAAGTGACAATTCTTTTCCAGAATCAAGACATCCTGGGCCGCCGTGATATTATCAGATGAGTGGATAATGGTTGAAACCCGCCGGACCCAATGATGGGCCGACTCATCCTCACGCTGCACACAATGATCTAGATCAACGATCGTCATAGGCTGCTTGCATGTCCCTTGAAAGTTCTTGATAAATCGTGCTTTCAACTCGGCCCAGGAATTAATGGTATTGGGGGGCAGACCCTTTAACCATGTGCGAGCCGGTCCTTCCAACATCATGATAAAATACTTCGCACAGACTGCATCACTGACGTCCAACATCTCCATGGCTAACTCATAACTTTCGATCCAGGCTTCTGGGGGTAGATCCGCTGTGTAATTAGGCACCTTGCACGGACCCTTAAAATCCTTTGGCAGGCGCTCATTCCGTAGAGCCGGTATTAAACACGGCACTCCAACAGCCCTGGAAGTGACTCCGGCTCCCACCGAAGTTGAAGGGGTTACAGGGACCTGGTGAACCGCCGCGGCCGCCGCCTCACGCTGAGCTCTGGCATTATCCACAATAGCCTGAGCATTGACGACGGGTGGGCTATCATAGGGCGGGTTCCGACGTTGCTCGCTGCTGGAGACCGCCGGCGACTCCATGCGCCGGCTATAACTACGGCTTGGAAGGGGGGTTGAGTGCACACGACTTCGGCTGTACGTATATTTCTCCTGTTGAGCCACCGCTGTCTGCAATAACTCAATGGCATTTCATGCTTCTTCGGCGAAGGGTGTCCCGTCGGCGAGAGGGAGCGCATTGAGCCTGGCAGCTGCTGCTATCATGTTCTCCACCGTGTTAGAATAATGACCAGGTGGTGTCAGAAAGCGCTGCGGTGGGGTTTGATTTCTGCGGGGCGGGTCTGACTGCCGATGCTGAGTCACCGCCCTATTCCCAGGCACTTCCGCCATTCGGGCCACGGTCAGCGGTGCGTTCGGTCCTGCTCCCGGGGTGTTGAAGAGGTTTCTAGGCTCATACTGCTCAGGCAGGCGGGTCTGATGCCTCATCCGGAAAACTGCTTCTTAGGTTTGTTGATCCAGATTGAGGCAAAAAGCTTCGGCCTTCAGACGCTCCGACTCAGCATCCATCTGAACCTGCATTGCATTGATATCCCCCTAGGCCCTGGTCATCTGGTCTTTCAGCCTCGCGATCTCTGCATTGCGGCCTGCTTGATTCTCAGCTGTGACCTCGGTTCCCATCAGCGTCGTAAGCTCATTCATCAAGTCCAGCAAAACTTAGAGCCGGCGGCCTGGCTGATCCGGATCCTGTCGCACCGACAGCGGGCGCCCCAGCCGCGGTGCTATTGACAGCCGACACCGTGCCTGCCATGAAGATGGCGGCTTAGCTCGGCGGCTCGTAGGGCTTCGGAATACTGTCACCATCGGAATAGCCCCCAAGCCCGCCATCGTGAAGCTGGTAAATTGACTCCGTCTCTCCGCTCGAGGATCCATCCTCCGAGCAGACGAGGGTTTCTCCTCCTGACACGAAATCTTCCGCGAGTTCCGCGCCTTGCGTGAAGCCGATGAAAACGTGCTTTCGGCCGGGTTGAATCCGGGCGGGTTGCGCGCGCCGGGCCGACTCGACGAGGTTGGTGCAGATGTCCGACCCGGGCTTAGATCCATTGATCTTCCCGATGAAAACATGAATTCCGCCGAAGGGGACCCGGTACCCGTACTCAATTGAGTCGGCCTCGGGGCCCCAGCCAGCGTCATCGATGTAGAGCTTGCCGCGGCGACTCTTAGTCATCCTGCCAACGGCGTATCCTTCGATCCCTGGGATGGAGCCCTTCGAGTACTCTAAACCACCGCGCATCTGCCCCACGGTGGGCGCCAACTGTCGTGGTTTTATCACGGTAGATGTCCTAGTGAAAGGACTTAGGGGTGAAGCCATCGCTACGTCGATTAACTCGAAGGGGTTGATCGGGACGAAAGACACGGGTTTACCCAGGTTCAGCCCCTCACGAAAGAGGTAAAAGCCTACATGCTGCTTTGTGTTTGTATTGGTTGGGTATCGATTACAAGGGAGCGGATTCGCTTGACCTAGCTCTCAATCAATTGTTTCGTACCCTAAGCCGCCGCAGGGACTCGCCTTTATATACATAGGTCGAGGCCCTGGGCTTACAAGAGTCCAGGCCGGGTTACACCTCGTAACCGACCTTATCTCTAAGTCGCCTTGCCTTCTCTGGCAAGCCATCTTCGGGCGGCTTACGCCTCCGGGTCACGCACCGTCTTCCGGCTCTGGGCCTCCACTAGGCCCGTCTGATAAGTTACCTCCAGGCCTGTCTAAGGCTTTATTGTTAAGTCGCCAACTTCCTAACCCGTCCCCTTCTGGGCGGGTCATACCGTGGGGTTATATCCCCAACAGGGAGTAAACCTTTACTTTTACCGCTTGGGAACCGCCGCTAATTTGTTTAGCACGGAAGATATTGATAACTCTTGGTCGTAACGTTGACAGGAAGGGTGTACCTCCCAAAAATTATATCTATCTCTGTTTTAAGCTTTGAGCTCTAGCACCTCTGCAAATCCATGCTTCCCTCTGCGAAGGGACTATCTATTTACTTTTATGTTGAGTCATCACCTTCTCAAATAAGCGCCAGACCTGAGAGCACTATTGTCATCCTCATGCATTGTGTATAGTTGATGTTGGATGCAGCATGACTGGATCCTTTCTACCATGAATTACAATGTTTAGTCGCTGCTTGAACTTTGGAGGTGCTCTTCATTTATGTTTTGCGGTCTCAGAAAGGGCTAGCGAGATACCACTATTGACATATTGTATCATGATTGTTTAGACAAAGTGTTGGCGCTTGAGATATCTTATTATTGCTCGCTAGCTGCTTATGTCATTGTCATGAGTTAATATAATTTCTAAGAGTTATTGTTGGCATGGTTAGTCATAATCTTTTCTGAAAACTTGGGTGCTACTTAAGCATATATATGTAAACAAGAACAAAAGAGTTAGTAAAAGTTTTTCTTTATCACTTTCAGTTTGTCAACTGATTTGCTTGAGGACAAGCAATGGGTTAAGCTTGGGGGAGTTGATACGTCTCCATCGTATCTACTTTTCCTCACACTTTTGCCCTTGTTTTGGACTCTAATTTGCATGGTTTGAATGAAACTAACCCGGACTGACGCTGTTTTCAGCAGAACTACCATGGTGTTGTTTTGTGCAGAAATAAAAGTTCTCGAAACTGGACGAAACTTTTTGGAGATTTATTTTACAATAAATAAAAAATACTGGAGCCAAGAACCACCGAAGGGGGCCCCCTGGCTGGGCATGATACACCAGGGCGCGCCAGCCCCCCCCCCCCCCCCAGGCGCGCCCTGGTGGGTTGTGCCCACCTCGTGGCCCCACTGACCCTAATTCCGACGCTATAAAATCCTATTTTTGGAGGAAAAAAAATCAAGGAGAAAGTTTGATCGCGTTTTACGATACGGAGCCACCGCCACCTCCTGTTCTTCATCGGGAGGCCAGATCTGGAGCCCGTTTGGGGCTCCGGAGAGGGGAATCTTCGGTCTTCGTCATCATCAACCCTTCTCCATCGCCAATTCCATGATGCTCCCCACCGGGAGTGAGTAATTTCTTCGTAGGCTTGCTGGTCGGTGAGGAATTTGATTAGATTCATCATGTAATCGAGTTAGTTTTGTTAGGGCTTGATCCCTAGTATCCACTATGTTCTGAGATTGATGTTGCTATGACTTTGCCATGCTTAATGCTTGTCACTAGGGCCCGAGTGCCATGATTTCAGATCTGAACCGTTTATGTTATCACCATTATATCTATGTTCTTGATCCGATCTTGCTAGTCATATGCACCTATTACGTGTTCTGATCCGCAAACCCCGGAGTGACAATAGTCGGGATACTTTCCGGTGATGACCGTAGTTTGAGGAGTTCATGTATTCACCGTGTGTTAATGCTTTGTTCCGGTTCTCTATTAAAAGGAGGCCTTAATATCCCTTAGTTTCCTTATGGACCCCGCTGCCACAGGAGGGTAGGACAAAAGATGTCATGCAAGTTCTTTTCCATAAGCACGTATGACTATTTACGGAATACATGCCTACATTACATTTATGAACTGGAGCTAGTTCTGTGTCACCCTAGGTTATGACCGTTATATGATGAATATCATCCAACGAGTTCACCGATCCAGTGCCTATGAGTTTTCCACTTATTGTTCTTGCTAGGTTACTATTGCTACTATTACTGTTCCAACTGCTACAAAACTATTGCTATCACTGCTACCGTTACTGTTACCGTCACTACTGCTATCAAACTATCATACTACTGTGCTACTGATCACTCTGCTGCAGTTATTTAATCTCCAAGTGTGGTTGAATTGACAACTCAACTGCTAATACTCTCAAATATTCTTTGGCTCCCCTTGTGTCGAATCTATACATTTGGGTTGAATACTCTACCCTCGAAAATTGTTGCGATCCCCTATACTTGTGGGTTATCAATATGTCTCCAATGTATCTACAATTTTTGATTGTTCCATGCTGATATATTATCATTCTAGGATACTTTTTGGGTCTTTATTTACCAATTTATAAATTTTTTGAGCACTAACCTATTGACCCAATGCCCAGTGCCAGTTGTTGTTTTCTGCATGTTTTTTGCTTTTCAGGTTTATAGTACCAAACGAAGTCCAATTGCCACGAAACTTTTTGATGATTTTTTCTGGACTATAAGAAGACCTAGAAGCTTTGGAAGGAAGCCAGGAGGTGCACGAGGGCCCCACCACACATCAGGGCGCGCCCTGGGGGGAGTGCCCTCATATGTGGTGGCCCCCTCAGCTGCCTCCCGACGTCCCTCTTCGTCCTATAAATTCTCTAATATCGTGAAAACCCTGAAAGCAGTTCCGAAACCCTTTTTCCGCCACCGCAAGTCTCTGTTCCGTCACGAGGCCATCTGGAGCTCCATTCCGGCACCCTGCTGAAGGGGGGATCAATCACGGAGGGCCTCTTCATCAACCTTGTTGCCCTCATGATGATGTGTGAGTAGTTCACCACAGACCTACGGGTCCATAGCTAGTACCTATATGGCAATCTCTCTCTCTCTCTCTCTCTTATGATCTTCAATACAATGGCCATCGCATCTTCGCTTTGATCTATCCGATGTAATCCTATTGTGCGGTGTGTTTGTTGGGATCCGATGAATTGTGGGTTTATGTTCAGATTATTCATGAAAAGTATTTGAGATGCCTCTGAATTATATTATGTCTTAAGTGCATGATCATTATAGCTTCGTAATGCTCTCCGATTTATTGATGTGCTTTGGCCAAGTAGATTGATATTTCATCGATGGGAGTGGTGCGGTGTGGTAGGTTCAACCTGGCGAGTTTCTATATCCCAGTGACAAAGTAGGGGATAAGATGCGTCTTTGTGTTGTTGCTACTAAGGATAAAACGATGGGGTTCATTCATATTGTTTGAGTTTACTTTGTCTACATGATGTCATCGTTCTCCAAGCATTACTCTGTTTTACTTAATACTCTAGATGCATGCTGGATAGCAGTCGATAAGTGGAGTAATAGTAATAGGTGTAGGCAGGAGTCGGCCTATTTGCTTATGGACGTGATGCCTATATATACATGATCATTGCCGTGAAAATTGCATAACTATCGGCTTTTCTATCAATTGCCCAACAATAATTTGTTTACCCACCATATGCTGCCTACATGAGAGATGCCGCTAGGGAACACTATGGCCCCCGGGTCTATTCACTTATATATTTACAAACGCTATTATTTCCTCGCTGCCTTTATTTACTTTTTATTTATTTTGCATTTATCAACAATTATCTACATAACTCATTTGCTTGCAAATAACGAGATCAAGGGGATTGACAAACCTCTTGCCCGCGTTGGGTGCAAGTCGTTTGTTCATTTGTGTGCAGCCGCTGAAGACGGTTGAGGATTGATATTCCTATTGGTTCGATAAACCTTGGTTTCATAACTGAGGGAAATACTTACCCACTTTGTGCTGCAATTACCCGTTCCTCTTCACGGAAAACCCAACGTAGATCACAAGTATCACTTGATACCATTTATTTATCTTTTATTTATTTTGAAATTTATAATTATCAACTATCATCTATACACTTCATTTGCTTGCAAATGACGAGTCCAAGGGGATTGACAACCCTCTTGTCCGCGTTGGGTGCAAGTGTTTGTTTCTTTGTGTGTAGTCGCTGAAGACAGGGTTGCGTGCTACTCCTATTATTCGATAACCTTGGTTCTCACTAAGGAAAATACTTATCTATATAGTGTTGTATCACCCACTTCTCTTCGTGGAAAACCCAACGCAGATCACAAGTATCAATACGTCTCCAACGTATCCATAATTTTTGATTGATCCATGCTACTATATTATCATTCTAGGATACTTTTTAAGAATTTACTTGCTATTTTATACCCCCTCCGTTCGTAAATATAAGGTGTATTTTTTTAAAAGTCAAACTTCTCAAACTTTGACCAAGCTTATAGACAAAAATATCACTATCTAGAATACGGAATCATTATCACTACGTTCACCCTGAAATATATTTTTCTATTATATATATTTAATATTGTAAATATTTATATAATTTGCTATAATGTTGGTCAAACATAGACAAGTTTGACATTTTAAAAAACTAATGCACCTTATATTTAGGAACGGAGGTAGTATTATTTTTGAGCACTAACCTATTAACCCAGGGCCCAGTGCCAGTTCTCTTTTCTGCTTGTTTTTGGCCTTTCAGGAATACTGTACCAAACGAAGTCCAAATACCCTGAAACTTTTTGATGATTTTTTCTGGACAAAAATAAGACCTGGAAGCTTCAGAGGGAGATCGGAGGCCACACGGGGTGGCGCCAAGCGAATAGGGCGTGTCCTGATGGCTTGGGGACAACTCTCACGGCCTCTGGACCTGATCTCTTCGCTAAAATTTACATAAATTAGGAAAACCCTAGGGAGCCTCCCGAAACACTTCTTTCGTCGCCGCAAGTCTCTGTTCCGACGTGTGGCCATCCGGAGCCTTGTTTCGGTGCCCTGCCGGAGGGGGGATCGATCACAGAAGGCCTCTACACCAACCTTGCTGCTCCCATGGCGATGTGTGAGTAGTTCACCACAGACCTACGGGTCCGTAGATAGTACCTAGATGGCTATCTCTCTCTATGTTCTTCAATGCAAGGATCACCGTGATTCCCGCGGTGACCTATCCTATGTAATCTTCTTTGCAATGTGTTTGTTGGGGTTGGGATCCGATGAATTGTGGGTTTATGTTCAGATTATTCATGAATAATATTTGTGTCTTCTCTGAATTCTTATATGCATGATTGTTATAGCTTTGTATTTCTATCCGATCTATCGGTTTGGTTTGGCCAACTAGATTGATTTATCTTCAGTGGGAGTGGTGCGTTCTGATGGGTTCAATCTTGCAGTGCTCAATCCCAGTGATAGAAAGGGACATGACACGTATTGTATTGTTGCCATTAAGGATAAAACGATGAGGTTTATTCATATTGATTGGATTTACTTTGTCTACATCATGTCATCATCCTCCAAGCATTACTCTGTTTTTACTTAATACTCTAGATGCATACTGGATAGCGGTCAGATGGGTGGAGTAATAGTAGTAGATGCAAGCAAGAATCGGTCAATTGCTTATGGACGTGATGCCTATATACATGATCATTGACATGAATAAATATTACATAACTATGAGCTCTTCTATCAATTGCCCAACAGTAATTTTTCTACCTACCGTATGCTTTCTCCGAGAGAGAAGCCTCTAGCGAAAACTATGGCCCCCCGGGTCTCTTCACAAATATTATTACAAAAACTCCTAAAATATTGCTACCCTTATTTACTTTATATTTATTTGCAATTTATATTTATCTATTTATCTATCTATCACTACTTATCGCTTGCAAGTAACGAGTTCAAGGGGATTGGCAGCCCTCTTGCCCGCGTTGGGTGCAAGTGCATGCTCTTTTGTGTGCAGGCGCTGAAGACAGGAATTTGCGTGGTTCTCCTATTGGTTCAATAACCTTGGCTCTCACTGAGGGAAATACTTATCTCTACTGTGCTGCATCTCCCCTCCTCTTCGGGGAAAATCCCAACGCAATTTACAAGTAGCAGTTACTAGCTATGGACCCGTAGGTGTATGGTGGACTACTCACGCATCATCATGGATGCAACAAGATTGATGTAGATGGCCTACGTGATCGATTCACCCTCCGACAGAGTACCGCAAAAGGTCTGTAGATGGCCTCCCGTCAGAACAGAGGCTTGCGGAGACGGAAAAAGTGTTTCGGGTGGCTCTCTGTTGGTTTCTCGATTTTAGAGAATTTATGGAGGTGGAATTAGGTCAGACGGATCCACGAGGGGCCCACAAGTCATTAGGGCGCGCCTACCCCCTGGGTGGAATTAGGTCAGACGGATCCACGAGGGGCCCACAAGTCATTAGGGCGCGCCTACCCCCTGGGTGCGCCCTGTTGCCTTACCGTCTCCTCGTCTCTCTTCATGACTCCCCCAAAGCTTCCATGGTCTCTTTTGTCCAGAAAAAAATCGTTACAAAGTTTCGCAGCGTTTGGACTTCGTTCGGTACTGATTTCCTGGAAAACAAAAAATAGGCAAAAAACAACAACTGGCACTGGGTTAATAGGTTAGTTCCCAAAAATGATATAAGATGACATATAATTGCATATAAAGTATCCTAGATTCGTAATATAATAGCATGGAACAATAAAAAATTATAGATACGTTAGAGACGTATCAATATGTTTTGATGTTTTTTAAGCAATTTTGATGCTAGATGAGACAACTAATGTGCTAAACAGAAGCAACTTCACTCCATTAAAAGTAACTAATTACCAGCAATAAGTAACTAACTAGTAATAGAGAACAACTTTGAAGCAAAGGTAGATAACATCATATCACCTTCATAAGCAACTTTCTTTCTACTAGAGCCACCTTTAGTGCTAAAACTAGGCAACTTCACTACATTTTGTGTCCTAATTAATTTTGTCTAACATTCTGCTAACTTCCTTACCGGTACTTCTAAGTTGTCTACTGTTCATGATCGTATGTCGTTGTTTCTAAATTGCTATAATGATATGAAGTCGTCTACCATTGATACTCTTGTGTCAGCTATTTGCTAGTTATGGTAGGCAACCTGGTGGTGCTGAATCTAGGCAACTACAAAGTGTTTATAGGTAACTTGAAAAAACAATGATAAACCACTTCACAAATATTTCACGCAACTATTTTTTGTAAAGTTAGGCAACTGAGCAACAGTGATAGGCAACTAGTTACCAATAGCATGCAACCGGGCATCAATGGTAGACACTTTAGGGCGTGTTTGGTTAAATCCTCAGCAGGGCCTGTCTGAGAGGATGAAAACAAGCCAGGTTGAGCAGGGCCTGGTTTCGATAAAACGAGGCAAATAACGATGTTGCCAAGTTGTTTGGTTGCCTGGGTGTGGGGTCTTTGTTGGGGAACGTTGCATGGGAAACAAAAAATTTCCTACGCTTCATGAAGATCAATCTAGGAGATGACCATCTACGAGAGGAGAGATTGCATCCACATACCCTTGTAGATCGCTAAGCGGAAGCGTTAAGAAACGCGGTTGATGTAGTCGAACGTCTTCGCGATCCAAATTGCAAGCCGTCCCGCGAATTCCCGATCAAGTGCTGAATGGACGGCACCTCCGCGTTCAACACACGTACGGCTTGATGACGCCTTCACCTCCTCGATCCAGTGAGTGATGGTGAAGTAGTAGCCCGAGTCCTCCGGCAGCACGACGGCGTGGTGAGGTGGTGGTGGTGACAGCTCAGCAGGGCTTCGCCGCGCGATATGAGGAGGAGAAGAACTACGAGGGAGAGGAGGGGCAGCGCCGTAGCACGATCTGGTGCGGCTGCCCTCTCTCTCCCTCTCTATATATAGGGGGAAGGGAGGAGGAGAGGGCGCCCTAGGGTTTCCCCCTAGGGGCCGGTGGCAAGGGGGGTGCGGCTAGGGTTGGGTGGACCCCCCTAGGCGCCTTGCCTCCCAAGTTTGGGGTGGCCGGCGGCCCTAGGCGGTGTGGCCCCCACCCAGCCGAGTGGGCTAGGGTTTGATGTGGCGCCCAGCCCCTAGTGGGCTGGTGTGCCCCTCTCCTTGGCCCATGAGGCCCCCCAACACTTGTCGGGGCCCCCCGAAACCCTTTTCGGTACTCCGTCAAACCTCTGGTATGCCCCGGAACACTTTCGGACTCCGATGCTCTTTATCCTATATATCAATCTTCACATCCGGACTATTCCGGAGTTCCTCGTCACGTCCGGGATCTCATCCGGGACTCCGAACAACCTTCGGTCACCAACATAATAACTCGGCTATACTTATACCGTCACCAAACGTTAAGTGTGTAGACCCTACGGGTTCGAGAACTATGCAGACATGACCGAGACACCTCTACGGCCAATCACCAATAGCGGGACCTGGATGCCCATATTGGTTCCTACATATTCTACGAAGATCTTTATCGGTCGAACCACGATGTCAAGGATTCAGTTAATCCCGTACTCCGTTCCCTTTGTTCATCGATATGTTACTTGCCCGAGATTCGATCGTCGGTATCTCCATACCTAGTTCAATGTCGTTACCGGCAAGTCTCTTTACTCGTTCCGTAATACAAGATCCTCTGGCTAACTCTTTAGTCACTTTGCTTGCAAGCTCAATATGATGTTGTATTACCGAGTGGGCCCTGAGATACCTCTCCGTCACACGGAGTAACAAATCCCAGTCTTGATCCATGCCAACCCAACAGACACCCTCGGAGATACCTATAGAGCACCTTTATAGTCACCCAATTACGTTGCGACGTTTGATACACACAAGGTATTCCTGCGGTGTCAGTGAGTTGCATGATCTCATGGTCATAGAAACAGATACTTGACATGCAGAAAACAATAACAATAAACTTGACACGATCATATGCTACATTCATAGTTTTGGTCTTGTCCATCACATCATTTTCCCAATGATGTGATCCCGTTATCAAATGACAACTCATGTCTATGACCAGGAAACCTTGATCATCTTTGATAAACGAGCTAGTCATGTAGAGGCTCACTAGGGACACGGTGTTGTCTATGTATCCACACATGTATCTGAGTTTCCAATCAATACAATTATAGCATGGATAATAAACGATTATCATGAACAAGGAAATATGATAATAACCAATTTATCATTGCCTCTAGGGCATATTTCCAACAGTCTTGTCATCGTGAAGCAATTTCCATCCGATGTTTGGTTGCATACATGCATGGTGATTAGGAGTTAACAACTACACTTAGCACCTCGGCCAGCCGGCGACCTCCTCGGCAGGGGACACAACCGCCTCCCGTAGTCACCGGAGGATCTTCAGCTTCACCGCGCGCTTCTCCCGTGGCCGCAGCCCCTGCCCGACCTCCACCTACAATGCGAAACGAGCCACCACGCTCGTCGCCAACAGGTTTTCATCCTCGTCCGTCGCGTCTGTGGCGGTGCGCTGGAGACAAAGGAGGCGCACAACGAGGACAACGACGACGACACCGGCTTCCGCAATGCTCTTCGCTAGTGAGCAGAGCACGCACTCACGTAGTTGAACTTGCAGTCACCGGGGGTGTCGGCGAAGTGCAGGGAGCCGGACCACGGGATTTGGCACAGCACGACGTCCGGCCACGAGGACGCCTCACTCGTCAGGAAGCCCTGCACACTGAATTGATCTCAACCCTGTCATTATTCAGTTTACCCAACAAACTAGATACTAGGTCTGGCCATTGACCACTGTAACCGGTGGCCGTCGTATGTACCTCGACGATCTTGCAGGTCATGTAGTGTCCCTCCTCGCCCCACGCCTGTGCCGCCGGAGCCCACGTCACCATAGCGACCAGGAGGACGTGAAGCAGCAGGAGGAACCCATCCCTTTCTCTAGCTGGAGCCATCCGTGTTCGCAAGATCGAGGCCATCTTCGCCAGCAAGCAGCCACAGAACAACAACCATCTTCGCCTGGGACGGGTGCCGCTGCCCTGCGGCGGAGGGCGGTTCTGGTTCGAGTGCAGGCGGAGGTCGCGGGCGATGCGGGCCTTGCGCTCCGGGTCCAGCTTGTTGTCAGTCTCGAAGCTGCGTTCCAGCGCCCATCTGCTCCAACGCCAGCTTACGCCAACGCATTTCGACAGCTCGCTCCACGTCGCCTACGTCGGCGGCAAGGTCGGTTGCATCTACGTCCCCGCGGGCCTCATCGACAAGGGCCGATTCAAGCACTGGTCCAAGGTTGCCGCCGCTTGGGACGAGCCCGAATAGGAACGACCGCGCATCAGATACTACCGAAGTGCTTCCTCGCGCGCGTGTCCTTCCCGATGTGGTTGGATGTAGAGGAGAGGAAGGGGCCGCGGCCTAGGGAAGGAGGGACGGCGGCGTGAAAGCGTGTGGCAGGCTTGCCTGCGACGGGCCAGTGGCTGCGGGCGGCGGGGTCAGCCGGGGCGGTGGGGAAGTGAGTAGGCCGGTCGGTGACGGGGCAATGAGCACGCACGGTTGTGTAGAAAAAAGAGGCTAAGTGAAGAAGATTAAGGAGGTGATTACCTGCAAACACATACAACCAGAGCCACCCACGTGCGTTCGAGAGCATCGCTCGGGCCTGTCTCGCTAGAAACTCCTGATTTGGGAGTTTCCAACGATGCAGATCCAGAGGTGCTTTAAGAATCGTGCTATGCAGGCCCAACAATGTTTGCACGTAATCGAACAAGCCGACATCGAAAAGATGCTGCATGCAGCGGACCTGGTTGAGCTTTTGGGCAACCGAATGCGCCATTATGGTATTTATAGGAAACTGAACATCAACTGTAGGCAACTAACCATCGAACAATAGGTAACTAAGCAACCATGACATGCAAATTGTGATAATGTTAGCAACATTCACGATTACACATAGTGCAGTGAAGTTGCTTTGTATGTAGCATTAAAAGGCCTTATGTGTTGTGTGAATTTTCTCGTTTTTATGCAAACCAACCTAAGTAAGGTCAAAAAGATGAAGTTGATTCCTATAGCACTATAGTTGTCTCCATCGCACCCATAATTGCCCTTAAAAAAGTTTAACGAAACCTATCCATATGAGATCTAGTTTTGAAGAACTCGTCGTGAGAAACCCAATGGTGAAAACGAACTGCATTTCAACGGTTGAATAAAAAGTTACGACTTTTAAGAACTTTTAAACCCGAAATAAATGCACGCGGGAACAAGATCTAAGATGATTTATTTGTAAACGTAACAGGATCGCTTGGGTGGGGGAAGGTGGTGGCAAGACCGGGGTGTTTCTTTTTGAAAGCTTGCGCGGAAGGACTAATTGCATTTTCCGCATATTGTAAGGACGCTGGATTACATGTAACATGCGCATCATGTCAATATGGAGTTGGCCTTGTTGAAATATATTGCCCGCCTTCCTCCATTAGTTCGGACTTTTGGAGCAACTGGTTGGAGCATGAATTCAATATGGTCCTACATCGATCCCACGTCTAAGGATTAAAATAGCTAGACATGAAGGGGAGTGTTGAAATATATTGCCCGCCTCCCTCCATCAGTTCGGACTTTTGAAACAAATGGCTGGAGCATCATGAATTCAATAGGCCTTTTACCGGGAACCATCGGTACACCGGTACACCGTACACCGGATCGTACTCCACATAGACCAACTTATCTAAAACATTTTTTTTTTCAAAACGGAGGCAAAAGATTTGCCTCATCCATTAAATAAGAGGAGAATAGAGTTTTGACAGTTTACAAGTGACCCTACAAAACGGCATGGCAATTACTCTCGTACAACGATACGCCCTAGTTTCTTAGCACCCGCCGTAACCCATAGGTTGGCCTCAAGCAAGATATTTTGGAGAAGAATGGGCGGTGGCGCACTCTTGTGGCGAAACACCCGGGCGTTTCTCTCATTCCAAAGGGTCCAAGAGACGAGCATGGTGAGGGAGGCCATCGCTCGTCTGTCGGGATTTCGCATGTTGGTTCTTCTATCCCACCAGCACATAAGAGAGTCCTCAAGGCCCCAATCGGAGGTGTCATGATTAACGTGTAGGATGTCAAACGGGCACGCGTCGATCCATTAGTTCGTGTGATTGTGATCTTCGGCAGTAATCATCGCTTAACTCCGCCATCTGTGTCCGCATAAAGCTATAATCCTTCACAGTAATACGAAATCATGATTTTTGAAAAAACAATATCTGGATCCATCTTGGACCTGGAATCTTTGACCCTGGCAGACCACCACTACCTTGCAGCATCTCGATGCCGAAATGAGCCCGAGCCCGGCCCTACCCGTCCGAGCCGTCCCGGTCTCCCCTCCCCCTCATGCCGGGCCACCCGACCCGCTGCCACCGCCCACCACCAGTTCTCTTCCACTGGCTGCGCCTGGCCAGTCAAACGCCGGTCGCGGTTGCTGGGGTGAGTCACGCACGCGACGCGAGCCAGCGAGCGAGCCGCGAGAGCCGACGCAGACGGGGAGGGGACGCGACCCACACGCCGCGCTCCCTCCCTACATTTCCTCCGCACTGTCCCCACCAGCACGCTCGCTCCCCCCTCCCCCCTCCCCCCTCGCTCCGCTCACTGTGCGCCGTCCCGCCCCCACCCCCCACCTGTTCGACGGAAGTCCCCGCCGGCGAGGCGCGGCGGCGATGGTCTTCAAGGGCCGCTTCTTCTCGTCGCGGCACAAGTCGTCCGACTCCTCCAGCCCCGACGGCAGCAACAGCCCGCGCACGCCCACCTCGGCCCCCGGGGCGGCCTCCGCGGCCTCGCCGGCCTCCTCCGCCGCCTCCTCCAGATCCGACAAGAAGAAGCCCAAATCCGAGACCCCCAAGAAGCGCGACAAGCTCTTCGGCTCCGCCGCCGTCGCCGTGCCCTCCTCCCGGGCCTCCCCGGCCTCCTCCAGCCCCGACGCCAGGAAGCACCACCTCCGGGATGCCGCCCCCGCCGCCGCGCTCTCCCCGATCCTCGCCTCCTCGCTCGGCCTCAACAAGATCAAGACGAGATCCGGCCCGCTGCCGCACGAGGGCCAGCGGATGGCCGCCGCGCTCGGGAGCAGCAACCTCGCGCGCGGCCACTCCCAGGCGGGGACCTCCGGGAAGAAGCCCGTCAGCTCCTGGGCCGATTCCACCAGCGCTGGCAGTGCTAGTAGTAACCGGGGCAAGGGCAAGGCGGCCGAGCAGCCCGTGCAACCCGTGCGTGCCGCGGCGGGGACGGCCGTGGAACCGGAAGCGAAGAGCGCTGCAAAAGGTAGTGATGATCCTGCGTGTGTGCTACCCTGTTTGGAAGTTTTGTTCATGGCTTTGCTGCATAGTCCTGTAAGCTGGCTACTGGTTGGTGGAAGCTAGGGCTTAGAACTCAGTACTAGTGGTGATGAGCTCTCCTATAACCCGCGAATGGGATTGTAGGCTCTAGCTATTCATGCTCCTCAATTACTTACTAACTTGGCGTTTTCCGATAAGACAACAGAGCATCTGTAGTCTCACCTTAGACGTGTTGAGTTGTCGGGTGACGCGAGTGCGTAATTCATCTCGACGCATGTCGTATCCAGATAGCTGGTGCCGACGAAATGAATTTTCTAATCGTTGCCAAATCGAAACGGCAAGAGAATGTTTGTTATTGCTTACCTGTTTTAGTGATTCAGCATAAGGCGACTCCAACTAAATATAAGTGCATTGTGCGCCCCTCAATTCTATATACACAATTCATTGTATGATAGTCTTTTTTCTGACATGTGGTAGGCGTCACTCAGCATCACTTCCTAGACACTTGTTGATGGATACAGAGCCGTATTCGTCAATTCGCTTGTGCTTCATTAGTTCGTAATATTATAGTGTTTGGAGCATGCAGCTTACTGAATGATACTATAGAGATGCATATTGTATTGCTATAGCTGTCTGATTGCAATCCTATAGTTCATGGCTTAATTGATTGTATGAATCTCATATGAAAGATTACGTGTAGGCTTGAATGCAATACATTCTACTTTACTACATTTGTATACCCATAGGGCAATACCTAACAACTGCTGGATCTCTCTATGCAAATTAAAACCAAGCGTGTCTTCTATAACTCAATACCATGTTTGTGTGTTCTGGTGGCTTTCTTTTGTGGGTCTTGTTCTCTTTGTTCTTCTAATAGATGTTTACATTTGACCTGGTCCTTTGCTCTGGTGCCCTTTTGTCTTAACAACCATATCTGATACGTGGGCATCTAATCTATCTTATACACAGCTAAATCTAATTCATTTCGGAACCATTCGGGAGATTTGAGGACTCCGCCCCAAATACCAGCGACCGTGGTAATGATGTATTTGTATATGCGTTCCACACCTTACTTACAAGTAAACGATGAGTTGTCCATCTTTCCTTCTTACACCTCTGCATCTACATCTTAATTGACAGTCTGCATATGATGCCTGTGAAACGCCAAAGGAATCTGAGTCTCCACGCTTCAAGGCCATTATGCAGGCTACCAGTGCACCAAGGAAGAGAAACCCTTCAGATATAAAAAGTTTTTCACATGAGTTGAACTCCAAAGGGGTCCGACCATTCCCATTCTTGAAACCTCGAGGCGTATACAACTTGAAGGTAATCTCAGTTATTGTTCTGGGTGAGATGATGATCTATGCTGTATCTACATTTCACACTTGTATTTTATTTTTGCCTGATTCTTTTACTACCCAATAACTATGATCTTGTCATTTGTTATCTATGCAGGAGGTGTTAAAAGTTATTCAGGTGAGATTTGAGAAGGCAAAGGAAGAGGTAAATACAGATTTGGCAGTTTTTGCGGGAGACTTGGTTAGTGTAATGGAGAAGTACGCAGACTCTCATCCTGAGTGGAAAGAAACTTTGGAGGATTTGTTAATACTTGCACGCAGCTGCTCTGTAATGACACCCGGGGAACTTTGGCTACAATGTGAAGGTATAGTGCAAGATTTGGATGATCAACGTCAGGAGCTCCCGATGGGTGTGCTGAAGAAGCTTTATACTCGGATGCTCTTTATCCTTACAAGATGTACAAGGCTGCTCCAGTTTCACAAGGAGAGTGGATTTGCTGAGGATGAAATTGTTATGGATCAGCGAGATAAGATTATACAATCTGCTGATAACAAGATTTTAACTCAATCTGGTCCACATGCTACAACAAGCAGAAGCAGCAAAAGCGATGCAAGAAAATCATACAGTCAAGAGCAGCATAATATGAAATGGAGAAGAAGCCAGGAGATAAAACCTGTTAAGATTCTTTTGCCCCTTGACACCGATATCAAGAAAGAGGTTGAATCTCCAACCAGAGAACGGATTTCTTCCTGGAAACCTTTTCCATCACCTGTTCCAAAGCCCCCAAAAGAACCTACTCCTATTAAAGAGGAATCGCCTACTAAGAAAATGGATACACTCGCTACGATTCCTAGTGGCGTTGAATTAACCAGTCCAGTAGAATCTGTATCACATCAACCGCTTCCTCCCAAGCATCAACACAAAACTTCATGGGGACACTGGTCTGACCAGCCAAATATTTCTGAAGAGGGTTCAATAATGTGTCGCATATGTGAAGAATATATCCCTACAAATTACGTAGAAAATCATTCAGCAGTCTGTGCAATTGCTGACAGGTGTGACCAAAAAGGTGTAAGTGTTGATGAACGTTTAGTAAGAGTTGCAGAAACACTTGAAAAGTTGGTCGAGTCTTATACGCAGAGAGACCTTATCAATTCTGTCAGCAGCCCAGATGCTGCAAAAGTTTCAAATCCAAGCATCAATGAAGAATCTGATGGCCCTTCTCCAAAACTGTCTGATTGGTCTAGAAGAGGTTCTGCTGATATGCTCGACTATCTACAAGAGGCTGATAACACTATTTCGTTGGATGACATAAAAAATCTTCCTTCAATGACATGTAAGACTCGCTTTGGGCCGAAATCTGATCATGGAATGGCTACATCATCGGCAGGAAGTATGACTCCTCGATCTCCACTAACAACTCCAAGATCAAATCATATAGACATGCTTTTAGCTGGTAGAAGTGCGATTAATGAGAGTAATGATCTTCCACAGGTAAGCCATGCATACAATTTAAGTTATTGTATATCTATGTTTTTGCATTAGTAACAGATCATTCTGCTAGAAAGTTGGTAGTTGCGAAATTACCCAGACTGTGGAAAAAGTAGCTAGTATTACTATCTTTGTTTATATGAGTTTGATGTGCAAAGCTAGTAACCATGATAATATATACCGAGTACTGATGTTTGTTGTTTATTCTCTTGTTCACGAGTTATAACAAATTATTAATGCATTTGTGCAACTTCTGAATGTTAACTGCTCAAAATAAAATAATAAATAACATAAATAGTAGGTGAAATCATTCTTGTATCCTCATTAGCGTTTTTTGCTGTTAGGAAATGACTTATATTGCAGAATTAATTAGCTTAGTACCAGCACAAAGTTACGTAATCAGAAACTAAATACCGTGCTTGTATCCTCGTGTTTGTTTCACCATTTTTGGCCTGGCATCTGATTGCAGCAGCATCCAAACCTGTTATTCATGTTTGGTTGAGTTATGCTGGAACTAAATACCATGGAATCGGATTTCGGCGCTGCACAAAGCCGATTACGCCCACCCCTGGCCGTTAAACGATCTCGTCACGATCTTTCTTCTCGCTTGACATCTCCTTCGTAGAGATGGCGACCTCGACACATCACTCATCCGTTGAGCATCATCCACGCTAGTGGCCGGCCATCGCCAGATCTCGTCGCCGCCACCGCCGCCACCATTAGCACCGCTGCAGCCGCTAATCTCTTTCCCAATCGCTCGACCTCCTCTCAGCTCTTAGGCGTCCATGAATGGCGACCACCGAACTCTCTTTTCAGCAGGACAATCATGCAGCGCCACCCCTAATTGCAGCGCCTTTTCTCATCTCTGTTGATTGATTGCCTTTTCTGTGTTACCGTTACCGGAGGTAACCAAACAAAACGAGCAATCGCCTTGTTACGGTCGTAGCACCGTGTATCATATCATTACGTTACCATTTACGTTACCTGTGGCCCAACCAAACGCCTCCAAAACTTGAGGATGACATGTGGATAGTTCCTCCTAATTGTGCATCTTTGGTATTAATCTAATTATATATTTCAATGTAACAATTGCTAACCATTTCATATTTGAAATTTCTTTGGCTTCATCTATCAAGTTTTCAAGTTGCTAAAATAGTTCCATTCAATCTGTGCAGATTGTTGAACTTGCGGATATTGCACGATGTATTGCAAATACTCCTCTGGATGAAGAAAGTGCTTTATCCCAATTGGTTACTTGCATAGAAGATCTGCAAGAAATTGTCAATCGTAGGAAGCATGAAGCCCTCACAGTGCAAACATTTGGCACACGCATAGAAAAACTCCACCGGTGAGGATCTCTGAGTTAATACAAATCTTTCAGCAACTTCACTTCTGCTGATTTATAACAGTATTATTATTTTCCTTTTTCACTCTCTAATTGATTCTGCCTTCTCATTTTCATAAATCCTTCAGGGAGAAGTACCTGCAGCTTTGTGACTCAGTTGATATGGACAAGGTTGACTCGTCGAGTACCATAATGGACGAAGAAGATGATGTTGTTCGTAGCTTACGAGCAAGTCCCGTTCATCCAGTCAAGGATCGTACTTCAATCGATGACTTTGAAATCATAAAACCTATTAGCCGTGGAGCATTTGGACGTGTTTTCTTGGCCAAGAAAAGAACTACAGGAGACCTCTTTGCTATAAAGGTATTTTTTTGTAGATACTCAATGTAATCTGTCACTGTCAGTATATCTTTTTTTAGTGAATTTACCAAAAATGACATGGAGCAAATAATTGGATTGAAAAACATTAGCGGGCTTACATGATTGTCCTGACAGAGCGAAGTTCTCATGGGATTTTTGTTTTCAGGGATGGGAAATCAGAGAGGTAGGGTATTTACTCATTTTCCCATTGTATTGGCTCCCAGCTTGCTAAGTCAAGAAAAAGAAAAGGTCGAGTATAGCTAGTGTTAGTTCGCACATTTCAATCTGGACTACCATCTTTGCCTATTCATGTTTGTTAGCAGGTAAAAGTAGGTTTCTGAAAGGATCGTATGACATGATCACTTTCCATAAGAATGTACGTGTATTGTGATTTTTGATAGGACTTGATTGCATGCTGATACACCACATAAATAAATACCATGGGACCGATTTTACTACTAAACGCTTCTCAGCTTATGTTCATGTAGAAGTACAGCAGCAAATTTTGAACTTGCTCTGGTACTCATGTGCTGGATTGCTTTACTTTAAGCAGGTACTTAGGAAAGCAGATATGATTCGAAAAAATGCCGTCGAAAGTATATTGGCTGAACGTGATATATTGATCACGGTCAGGAATCCTTTTGTGGTGAGTGAACTTACAATTATGACTAGCAACTAGGATATAACTTGATTCTAAAATGGTTATGCTTTTGGAAGGTTCGTTTCTTCTATTCGTTTACCTCTCGGGAAAATTTGTATCTGGTCATGGAGTACTTAAATGGAGGCGACCTGTATTCTTTACTAAGAAATTTAGGGTGCTTGGATGAAGATGTTGCTCGTGTATATCTTGCAGAAATTGTAAGTTTATTTACAAGTTTGTGTCTGAATACTTTTCTTTTCTCTCTGCCAATTTATTAAAAAACAATATCCTGCAGGTGCTAGCTTTGGAATATTTGCACTCCATGCAGATTGTTCATAGAGATCTAAAACCTGACAACCTATTGATTGCTCATGATGGGCATGTAAAGGTAACACACACAGATGATTGTTAACCTTTCTCTCCGAATCATCGTATGTTCCACATTTGATAGCGGTAGAATAACATTCTTATTTTTCAAATATGGTTCTTATTTCTGTTTGGTTACTGGTTGTATTTACTTTGATTGAAGAAAAGTAGATTTGTAACAGGAGGTAAAATAACCAGCCAACTTACATGCTATTGAGTATAATCAATATTCAAGTCCATGATCCGTGATTAGAAACTTTACAATGCCACATGTCGTCTATTTTTCTGGATTTCAGAGGCTGCTTGGTGTTAGCGTATTAGGTAATGTTAAAAAACCATGAGCTTTTTCCTTGGAGAAAAACATAGGATTTTGCTATAAATCGAACGGTAGATTTTTGAGCATGGCAAATCGAATGTTTTTAAGGCAAATTATGTTGTCGCGGGGATGGCGATTTTTCCTTTAGCAAGCATGGCAAATCCTTGCCATGTTTGGTTTTTTGCCAGGATTTGCCATGCTTGCTAAAGGAAATTGCCATCCTCGCGACAACATTCCTGAAAACATAAGGCACTGTCAGACTTAAGCTTAATGCAGATCCATACATAATTAAAGAACATACTTGTGACACAAGTTTGTTTCTGAATTCCCATTTTTTGTAGCCTAAAATTGTTTCATTTCACCACTACTTCCATACTCAATATCCTATTTTCTAAGCATTTTACGGGCAGGAAAAATACCATTTTCGTTATTGGGATACCATGTCTATTTCCTCTTAATATTTATGCTGTTTATTAATCTTTATTGCCTTCAGTTGACAGATTTTGGGTTGTCCAAAGTTGGTCTGATCAATAGCACAGATGATCTTTCTGGCCCTGCTGTTAGTGGGGCTTCATTGTATGGAGATGATGAACCTCAGATGAATGAATTAGAGGAAATGGATCACCGAGCACGGCGACAAAAGCGTTCTGCGGTTGGAACCCCTGATTATTTAGCACCAGAAATACTTTTGGGGACAGGGCATGGTAAAATGATAAACATAATTGTTGTTTAGATTCTATGTTTTTTCTGATCTTGACTATTACTTTTTTGCTGTGTGCATTATCTTCGCAGGTACTAGTGCAGATTGGTGGTCTGTAGGTGTAATTCTTTTTGAGTTACTTGTTGGAATACCTCCATTTAATGCAGAGCACCCTCAGGTACCATACTCTACATTTTCTGTATAAAATGTTGGTCGCTAGAACTCAATGTTGGTTTCTGTTGTCTGGACGTGTTGATGCAACTTGACATTCTTGTTGTATTTGTTTCTGCAGACAATTTTTGACAATATTCTTAATCGCAAAATACCTTGGCCACATGTCCCAGAAGAGATGAGTTTTGAAGCGAAAGATCTAATTGACAAGTAAGAATTTTTTCAGACCATCTGAGTACTTAATTACTAATGTTTATAGCGTTACGTGATAGTATGTTATTGCTTCTTGTTCAAATGTTAATTAAGGGCTTTAGGTATTGTTCTTTGTCATATTTGTACTTTGGGAGTTGGGACCTGGGAGGACTGTTTTAAATATGGCCACTTAATCGGCATCTCGGTCAGTTAATCGCTACTCGGTGGGTCACCGAATAGCTGATTAACTGGAAAATTCGCCTATTTATCCCTACTCAGCACCCAACCGATATGGTACCAGTTACCGATATCCTGAACTTTGCCTGGGAGTTAAAGGGCTAATATTATTTGCATGTTTGGGCTGCATTCATTTTGATTATTGTTGCAATACACAAAAGAAATCTAATCATACATTTATAAATTCTAAATAATACACACTAACAAAGTAATGATCCACCCTTCTCCCCCAAAAGGAGATTTTAGTAAATAAGCAAATATAGCACTGGGGCTAAGGGTCTATCATGAGATTCACCTAGACAACAATCGAAGCCTGAAAGGTATAATCCATTATTATTCATTTATACGCTGTTAGTGGTAAACTGACATATGATCTTGCTTAGCACAAGTTGCTTCAGGTCAAGTTTATTAATTAGAATTTCATATTGTTAGTTGTATCACACAGGTGGGATTTAGAGTCAAACTAGACACAAGCACTTCCGTACTCATGTTCTTGCAAACAGTTATAGTTGTTCGACGGATAGCTTGGCATTTGCTCTCTACTTTGAAATGACATAGAACAGGCCCTTATAGTTTTGCAGTTTCTATGCATAGTTGTACTGCAGTAGCATGTTCCGTATATGCTATTTTTGTCACCTGTGCTCTCACTGGAATATATAGTCTGGAATCTTTGTACATTTTAATTTTTAAGTATAGGCGTGCCATCGACGGTGCAGATTTCAGTTACAAGACTGCTTAGCAACTTCATGCTCAAATTCTAAATGTTTGATCTAGTTAATTGCGGATATTGTTTAAGTAAGACTAGAGTGATCTTACGACAACTTCCTCCAGATTTTTGACAGAAGACCCTCATCAACGTCTAGGATCAGATGGTGCCTCTGAGGTATTTTGATGGTGCTATTGATGTAACTTTATTTCATTGATACTCTATTAAAATATTTTGCGATATATACCTGATTGATGTTGCTATTCCCATTTCCTTAAGGTCAAACAACATCCATTCTTTAAGGACGTTAGCTGGGACACCATTGCTAGGCAGAAGGTGAGATAGGGTTAATGTATTTTCTGAAGACACAAACTGCATCTCTTTTGTACAGGCATACCAGGGATAACAGAAAACCATTTGCAGGCTGCCTTCGTTCCCTCCTCAGATAGTGCATTTGATACCAGCTACTTCACCAGCCGTTACTCTTGGAATCCATCAGATGAAAACATATATGAAGCCTATGAGTTTGAGGATTCCAGTGAGAATGGAAGCCTTAGTGGCAGCAGTAGTTGCGTGAGCAATCACCAAGATGACATGGTATGGATAATTTTTGTCTCAGATGATTGAAAAGAACATGACTAAGCAATTTCAGTAGTTGTAGGAAGCCAACAACAATAACAACAACTGTGTTTTCATCGCGGATTGTTAATCTACCTTTATGTTCTCCAGTTCCTTTGGTTAACTGTTTCAAAATTGTGTGAATTAGGGGGATGAGCATGGAGGTGGCCCCACCGACTTTGAATCCGGCCCAAATGTCAATTACTCTTTCAGCAACTTCTCCTTCAAGGTAAACCTACAGCTTCACAGGCCTTATTTTTCGTTCATATCCAATGATGATTGAAGTATATCAACACATAGATTGAATGATCTTGAATTAACTGTTCCCCAAGTGTGTGTGTTAGCCCTTCCCTTTCTACTATATCAAACGTAGCTTACATTTCTTTCTTGAGTGAATTTTGAATATTACAAATTGCAAGAAAACGACAGCTCAAGGACCAATTTCACAGATTTATTGATCTAAATGTCAATTTCATCACAAACCTTAGGGTGCACCAAAATTCCCACCCTGGCTGACACATTATATTGAAAATAAATCCGATATTGGTTTCATGTTGAAAATTTCTTTGTCCGATTGGCGAACAGTCAATTTGGCGTGCCGTGTGGGAATGGTCCAGTATTTTGTGAGTATGACGTGAGCCTGGATGGGACTTTGATGCATCCTAAAACTTGGTAGTTTTGTAGTAGAATGTTTTGATCCCTAAATCTGCAATCTTGTAATAGTTTCTAAATCCAACCATTTTTACGAAATTTACACGTCCTGTCCACCACTTGGCATTAAATATCACCATTTTAACATCATCGTATACTGTTAGGAGCCAGATGCAAATATTCCGCACAATCATTGCCATAGTAGCCAGAGGCAAATATTGAATGCTATAGTTACTATATATGGTGGTCATCTATGGGCGAGTTGGTTAAGCTATAGTTCAGTTATCCCATTGAGTGTGGCACAATCATTTCACTGCAACACAGACACACAGTATACACATAGTACAAATATACTCCCTCAGTTCCTAAATATAAGACCTTTTAGAGATTCCACTATGGACTACATACGGAGTTATATTTTGGAACGGAGGGAGTACATAGATTAGCCAAAGTTATTAGTAATTTTCCAACACTGCAAATAACAATTTTGACCTGTCACTGCATCTGTGGTCTGGTTTCAAATGCGAAACCAGTCCTTGAAATGTACATCCACATTCCCTTTTGTGCCTATATTCTGCACATCACCCTTATAAATTCTTCTGGCCACAGAATCCATCCCAAAGTTATTAATAATGACCCGACACTGCAAATAACAGTTTTCACCTGTCATTGTGATTGCGATCTGGTTTTAAATATGATATCAGTCCTTAAATATACATCCGCAAAATTTTGTTATCAGCCCTCTTGTTCATATATGTTGCACATCATTCTTCTAAATTCTTCTTGCTGCAGAATCTTTCACAACTTGCATCCATCAACTATGATCTGCTGACGAAAGGATTGAAGGATGAGCGTCCAATGAAACCTGAAACGTAGCTGTCTGTTTATACCGAGGTTTGTTTTATTTGAAGTAACCAAAACAGTTTACAAGGCGCTCAGGTGGTGTGGATCTTGTACATGTAAGTGCACCAGTTTTATGTGCAGTTAAACATCGCATATGCGATGCTGTTCCATCTAATTGCTACTATCAATTTTGCAGATGAAAGTGAGGCATGGACATCCAGCGGAGTGCAGTTTTGCGGTGGAAACAATTGTGGTGTCATCGTCGGTGAAACATCCTTGACCATAAGTTGGCATGAGTCACCTAGGAGCTCTGTTTTTTTCTTTTCTTTTTCTTTTCTTTGGTCCCATCATCGGCCTTGGGTGCCCAAGATTGGTCAAGGTTTACTGTATTCAGAATACAACCCCTGAAAGTGTAGATGGTCTCAGAACTTGTCGTAATTGTGGCAGGTCATTGGGGATGGAATAGGTTTCCCTGTACTCAGAACTGTTGCCGTAACATTCACCGAGTATAAATCTGGTCAAATGCCAATGCTCCAAATTTCTTGTTGTCAGTATCAGTTTTCTTAATTGCCTGGTATATCTACAGGCTAGAGCATATTTTTACCCAACTAATTAGCTTGAGATCCGTTGACTTAAATGCTGACAAATATTAAAATTTAGGCTCTATTATTTGGTAAAATGAGGCATAATTCTTTTATAATGGTATTTGTATAATCTAGCTTAATTCCATAGAATAGTTGAAGTTTTTGTAACAGAACTGCACCCTGAAATTTAGCTGAAAATGATTGGAACCAAGTATATTTTTGTGCATGACATGACTCATGTCTCAGGATTATCTACTTGCTCTGCCCCAAAATATAGTGTGCATTAGATTTTTATAAAGTCAAACTTTGTAAGCTTTACCCATGTATATAGAAAAAATTGTTGAACATCTAGAATACCAAATCAATACTTTCATCACGAGTTATATTTGGTGTTGTAGCTATAGATAATTATCTCTAAAACTCAGTCAAAGGTAGTGAAGCTCAACTTTAAAAAAATGGAGGCAGAAGTTTTGTATCATCGTTTACGGATATTCAATTCGGCTCTAGGGAGCATATGCTCCTGCGTGTTGAAAATGAATTTTACAAATGTCAAAAAAATTTGAAAAAAATATATGTGTTCATTGTCACATTCAAATGGTATATGCAAATTTGCAGGTGAAAAACATAAGCATTTTGACCTGTATAAAAAAAACAAGCCGAACGCCAAATGTTACACTTATTTTTGTTTTTTTTGCAGGTAAATGGTATATTTTTGTTTTTTTCACCGACGAAACATCACTGTCCCATATGGCATGAAAATTGGCAAGCACACTTGCCACACTAATATGAACATCTACAAAAAAAATCAGAATTTTTAAAATTATTTACGATTTATTTTGATTTTACTGTTCATTAGGGAGCATATGCTCCCTAGAGCCAAAAATCCACGTCCAGAATTAACTGGTTAATTTACAGAAAACCAGATGAAAACCAATACGAAGCATAGATGAACTACTCGTATGTCATGAAACCCCACAATGGCACAAGCGGCCCACCAAACTCTCCAAATTCACAAACCCCGACACTACTATTGCACCAAGTGAACCCCCACACTGCTATTGTGCCAAGTGAACCCCGACAAGAACACCTCGACAAAAGACATAAGGCACCTCCCAACCAACAACGACAACCCAATCCAAGAGCTCAACTTGAAAGAAAACCAATACTCACTGTATTAACTATCACAAAATGAATCGGTCAACAACAAGTGTGTATAACTTTGAACAATCACGATGCGCTACAAAAATGCAGCAACCAGTCCAATCACCTTTAGAAACAAGACATCCTGCTCTTTCTATGACCACATTCAGTCAAATACATCAGACAGCGAGGTTCGTCAAAAGGCGTTAGATAGAAAGCGAGCATTAACATATCCCAGGTAACATTCAAGATTAGAATACACGCCAAAACGATGCAAAATCAATGGTCAGCCCATGGCAGGAGAAATTTCGTTGAACATCGATTTGTCAACCAATGGCAGGAAGAGTTTCTTCTGGCCATATCCATACACTGATAGCAGGAATCTTCTTTCTTAGGTGTTCTCATTGAATGCGTGGCCGCACTCCGGGCACTCGTAGAATATAGTCTGCCCCTCATCCGCTGACCGAAGCTGCAATTGCACGCCAAGAAGGTCGGCAGGATTCAGAACTAGAAAGAGAAAAATCATAACTAAAGCTGAAGGTCAGCAAATTAACCTGCTTCGTGTAATATTCGAGTTCAGGATGGTTGCATTTTGGACAGGCTCGCTCTGTCTATAAAGGCAGAACATGATATATGTGAGACGCTCAAGGTATCCATCCATTCATCCAAATAGTAAGGACCAGGGGGAATAAAGCAACTAATTTAGCTTACCAGGGATCTTTGCACGACTATGTCCAAATTTGGCGCCGATTCAAGAACCACAAACGGTTTTATCTTTAGCTCTCTTCTAATATCCTGTTAACAACATATATGATTCAAAAATCAAGCACATGTTCCTGGAATAGAAACCTGTATTGTCTGGTAAAAGAATCTGCACATGCCAAGCTAGCAGGATCTAAAGTGTCTTATACTAGAACCCAAGATCAAAATTGTCAAAGGATACAGTTCTAGGGTAAGCTTACACATGCCGAGCTAGAAAACCATCAATTCTTAATGTATGGAATTCGTCCCATTTATTTAATTAATAAAGCTAATTCATGCATTCCAAAAGACTGAAAAAATTTCTCTGCAAAAAAATTCTAGCTTGGCAGGACCAGCATATCCCTTCAAGAAGGACGACACTGCAATCTAATCAGCGGAGTTCATAAGCCATTCCGCACACCTAGTTCTTCGCCTGGAACCATTCATTGATTTTGAATTTTTGAGAGAGAGAGATGGACGTACCTCTGCGGTGACCGCGTACCGAGTTTCTTTCCCTTCGATATCTGCAGAAAACAAGGCATTAGCCGCGGGATTGCCAGACACAATGATGCTTGGTGTCAAGAACTCCGTGATTCGGGATCCGCGGACAGGAGTGATCTTGGGCGTGGAGAAAGGAAGGAGGGGAGACCTTTGGCCTTGCGCTTGAAGCCGCAGAGAGGGCAGGAGGCGTAGCGGTGGGAGTTGAAGTCGAGGAGGGTGCCGCACACGCCGCAGAACAGGAAGTCGCGCGCCTGCCAGAACGCCATCGCCGCCGGCCACACCGCGCCGCGCCGCCGTGCGGGAGACACAGAGCAGAGAGAGGAGCGCCTTTTCCTTCCTCTTCTTCCGACCTCTGTCTGCGGCGGTGACCAGCAGAGGGACGGCCGGCTGCGCGCTTAGGGTTTCAGCGTGGACTCGCAGCCCGGCCCATTAGGATCGATGGGGCTCACCACCTCTGTGTCTCTGCGGGCCCTGGGGAAAACTCTAACGCCCGGCCCAAGAGGCCCGGTAAAGGTGCGTTGGTCGCCACGTGCACGCGCCAGAGGCTGGGCGTCTTTTAGTCCCACACAGCCATACGAGGGGAGCTTGGACCGATGTAAATTAGCGCATCAACCGCTGTTCATCGCCGGGCTTGGTGGCGCTTGCCTATGACCGTAGATGAACGGGGCGAACGGGAATGATGCAAGCCTCACATGGTGCACCGTGTGAGTGCAGCATTTCCCTAATAACTGGATTTAAGCAAGCGGACTGGTGCATCCGTGTACCGCTCCTGCAGCTTGTCTAGTCTCTTTTTTCTCTCTCTAATTGCTAC